>OY992879.1:65297115-65544615 GCA_963921405.1 Cepaea hortensis
CTGTCCATCGTTTACACGGTCGGCCTCTTCTTCTGTTTCTCTTTCATTTAATAAACCAGTAATTTGACTGGCAACTTTCCGTCTTGAAAGACTATAGTTTGTAAAATGGAGTTATATCTCTCCATAGCACACAAAGCCATGGCTGAATTAATAGACCATGTGTTGCCCATGAAGCATGAACCTTCTCTCGGCCTGTCTAGTTTACTCCAAAGGAAATGTAACGCCAATACATGTGGATCAAGACAAGATAAAGAAGCTGCCGGATCAGCAAACCAATGCTCTAACTGTCAGCCTGTCTGAGCTTCGATCCAAGACCAGTTGCTGACCAAGGCTTAGGATCTGGTCTGCCCTGCCATGACATTTAGTCTTTAAGTTGCAATTCCTCGCACCAGGATTAGGCATGTAGCCCCCCAATTGTTCTCCTCCGCCCCAAACCCTTGGTATAATGTGAGGTGACGGGGAAACCCTTGGTATAATGTGGGGTGACGGGGAAACCCTTGGTATAATGTGAGGTGACGGGGAAACCCTTGGTATAATGTGAGGTGACGGGGAAACCCTTGGTATAATGTGAGGTGACGGGGAAACCCTTGGTATAATGTGGGGTGACGGGGAAACCCTTGGTATAATGTGAGGTGACGGGGAAACCCTTGGTATAATGTGGGGTGACGGGGAAACCCTTGGTATAATGTGGGGTGACGGGGAAACCCTTGGTATAATGTGGGGTGACGGGGAAACCCTTGGTATAATGTGGGGTGACGGGGAAACCCTTGGTATAATGTGGGGTGACGGGGAAACCCTTGGTATAATGTGAGGTGACGGGTGTGGTGAGCGGTTGGGTGGAAACTAGCTGATTCTGTGTCAAACAAAATGTCCGTTTGACCAAACAAAGATGGATGGCGGCAAATGGGAATCAGGGGTGTATCACAGTAAAGACACAAGGACATTTCCCCAATATTTAAGCCTATGACAGATACGGGAAGTCGTTTAAGACGATTAATAAATTATTAGCATGAATCTACCTAATGTGTTAGTTGCATGCAGATAAAAGCACTTACATTCAGTGTGGCCGAGATTCCATCCTTCTTTCTTCGTCCCCTCTTGTAAATTTTATTCTCAACAAATGGCCCATTAGTATTTCCCCGTCTCTTGCCTATAATAGCCTGGAGACGTTGTGTTTGTGATTCGGTCAACAAATTCACAACTTCTTCAGAGTTTTCGCTCATAGTTGTAATCTCCTTCATAGTGTTTCAGTTCACAGTTATGTCTTAATCACATACTGGTTTTATTCTACAGCTGATATATTCACGTCTGAACATAAAACTATGACATATTTTACCCAAGGTTGCAATATCTTAATCACATACTGGTTTCATTCAACGAGTACAACTGATATATTCATGCCAGAACATAAAACTATGACGTATTTTCCCAAGGTTAAAATAACTTAAAGTTAGCTGCATTACCTTTTCAGGATTTCGCACTCAACCGCAGCATTTCTGCCCGTTTGACTGAACGACCGACGCTTATACTTTGGTGAAAATCAACGTAAGGCAATTTGTTTCCAAATCGCCTGCTGCTGATGTTGAATCAGATACGCGGGATTATGACACTGCGTTCTCTAACTACTAACTACAGGCGTTGACTAGGAGATACCGCTGAATTAACTTTTGAACTGATAAATTGTCAGTGAGATATTTGCTACAGGAGTGTCTAACATATACACAACAGAGTGAATTATTCCTGCTTTCACCCGCTCCAATTGATGACAAACTCTATGGGTAAATCAACACGCTTAACTGATTCAATGCCAAACCAAAAGACCATTTGCACCAAACATGGTACACAATTAAATTAACAAGTATTATACTGTGAATGTCCGTTCACTGAGTATTAAAATTGCGGAGGATACCACGAAGCAAACAACACGATGACTCTACTATAGAGATATATCGTACTTCTGTCCAAAAAGGAGGTGGGGGAGTGTCACATTTAGCGATATAATATCCGTTGGCAGTGTATCAGTTAAGATGTCTACTGCTTTCTTACAATTTCTGCAGGTAAACGTCTTCAGATGCACGAAGAAGAAGAACAAACCATAAGAACCAATATAAACAGTATATCCGTTGCTACGCAACAAAGAAGATCTAAAATCTTAAGCACAATCAGAAATCCCAATAGCGAGTGCGTCAGCGACGTTGATCTGTATACTTCTACTCTTATTTCTCATCCTCTTCTTTTTCCTCCTCTTCTTAATCCTTCTCATCTTCTTCTTCCTTCTCGTCCTCTTCCTCCCCCTCTTCTTCTCCCTTCTTAGACGGGCCTGCGTGCCAGAGTGCCAGTTCTTAACCGTTTAAATAAAAAGTATGTTCATTCGTTCGTTCGTTTGTTTGTTTGTTTCTCTTCAACTTCCTCCCCCTCTTCTTCCTTCTTCGCATCTTCTTTTTCCGCCTCCTTTTCTTCATCCTCCTCTTCATCTTTATCTCCGTCCTCCTCTTCCTCTTCTTTCCCCTATTCATCTTCCTATTCTTCATCCTCCTCCTTTTCCTCCTCTTCCTCTCCAACTCCTCCTTCTTGTTTTTCTTCTTGTTTTCTTCTTCTTCTTCTTCTTCTTCTTCTTCTTCTTCTTCTTCTTCTTCTTCTTCTTCTTCTTCTTCTTCTTCTTCTTCTTCTTCTTCTCCTTCTTCTTCTTCTGCTGCTCCTCCTCCTCCTTTTTCTTTTTCTTCTTCTTCTTCTTCTTCTTCTTCTTCTTCTTCTTCTTCTTCTTCTTCTTCTTCTTCTTCTTCTTCTTCTTCTTCTTCTTCTTCTTCTTCTTCTTCTTCTTCTTCTTCTACAATCAACGTCTATGCTGCACGGGTTATATACAGGATAGATCGCTGGAGCTCATCCCGGCTGGTATGCATGACCTAATACAAGTACAGCTTCACCAGTTTTATACATGCTCCTTCACTTCAGATATTATCTTTGTTCTAAAGTGCTGCTAATAACAGCACATCTCATGAAAATGGGCCTGATAATATTCTGAATTGTGTAATGTGCGGCATTGAAATAACTGCACATCTTAGACCAGGTAATATCATCAACACAGCAAATCCAGATAATCAGGAAGATGCACATTAAAAAGACCTGGCCTAAGTTAGGCTAAAACAAACTTCTCCATGCAGATGAGGCAATTAAAAATGCACATCTAATGAGATCTAGGAATGACTAAAATATATAGACACAGACAGAATAACGTAGTCTGCAGTCAGAAGGCAAGATGTGTTAGGCGGGTCATTACATGAGAACAAATGTAGGCAGGACAAGACGGTGACGTTGTTACCGGTTAACGGTTGATCATTGCAGGGATTCTCGTGTTCACATTATTGGGTCCGCTTCTGTTTCTTTCGTCTCTAAAAACGAACAATTCTTAGAATACCATAGAATATAAAGAGGAACAATTATTAGAATACCACAGAACATAAAAAAGAAAAATTCTTAGAATACCATGGAATATGCAGAAGACGAGTTCTGAGAATGCCATGGGGTATAACGAAGAATAATCCTTAAACTACCATAGAGCGTAAAGAAGAACCATTTTGACAATTTAGAAGATGTAACCATCGAAGAACACTGGTTCATAAACAGCACCATTTCTGGGAAATCAACATGCTGTGGTCAAATGACACGTCAAATGGGTGTAGAAAGTACAGTGGCAGAAGACACTGTTCCCTGGAAGAAGGGATATTGAAGACAGTTTGAACGTGACATTGCATGGAGCAGTGAGCTGGCAGCACGTCGAGAGTCTAGACAGTGGATCGACATGAGATCGACGTTCTGTAGATATCCTGCTACATGATGACAACCTATTAGTTCAGTAACCAACCCGCTCACTGCGTACATTCATTTGACATTGATTGTTTTTCCTCTGTGATTGTAACATGTACAGTAGATAATTCATGTAGGAAAGATGAATAATTGGAAGGGCCTAATGTAAGACGGGCCTGCGTGCCCAGTTTGTGGCCCTTTGAAAATAAAGTTCGTTCGTTCGTTCATAGAGATCAGCATAGTAGAATAGATATAAACTTCCTATTTGAGGATACCGAGGTAGCGGGTTCAGCGCCTACACTCGGCAGTTGACCTAAATATTAAGACTTCTCGTCCTTGACTTGTAGACGTAAATTACAATGACGCCAGAAGTCGGAGAGGGTTCGCTTGCTGGTGAGGGATACTAATCCACACGCAAAAATCAGCACATTGCACTAAAAGTAAGAGCACGTGTATCTACTACGCTTGGTTTCAAAGCTAGCGTACGCAAACATATTTCAGATGTCTCAATCCATGCATATTTGAGACTTCTAAGACAAAGTCAAGACGGCACAAAAAGCTCTACGTGTCTCAATCCATGTATATCTGAGACTTCTAAGACAAAGTCAAGACGGCAGAAAAAGTTGTACGTGTCTCAATCCATGGATATCTGAGACTTCTAAGACAAAGTCAAGACGGCAGAAAAAGTTGTACGTGTCAATATGTGTTGCAATTGATTGATTCACGTTATGAGATCGATTAATCGGTCGTTACTGACATTTAAATCCTGGCCAGATATGATCTATTTTGGGGCCGCGTGGACAAAGCTGTTGAGAATAAAATGGGGCGTGTGTAGTGGTCTGTTTGATGTCCGTGTCGGCGGATTCTTACACGGCACATTTCATGCATCAGCAGATTTGTGTCACAAGGAAGGGGTAAGCAGGGAAAGTAGAGACCCCATTTTAAACGCATTGAATCTTATTGGGTAAATAGTGTTAGCTCCAAAGTAGTTATGCTCTCCAAAGGTGATGCTGAAAATCCTGCTGATTTTACTTGCCAAGACATTTTCTGCTCTGATTTTAAACTGTTGAATATAAATATTATAGACGGGTTCTAAGAATATTTTGGATACAAACAAAGACCAAATGCATCCATACGACACGAGCTGAATTTTGAAGAAGTTTGGCTGCTAAAGACGATAAAACAAAGAAGATTGAAATATTTTGGTAACATGAAACGTCATGAAAGTTTGGAGAGAACAATAATGGAGGGATATATTCCGGGAAGAGAGAAAAGGCAAGGCCAAAGAGAAGATGGGTGCAGGATATGGCGGATATCTCCAGATGGGTGTATCTGACGTGGGACATCTTGCTTATGACCGAGAATTTTTCCGGACGGTTGTTATGGGAGCGAAGTTCCGCAAGGGACATTCTACTGAATGAATGAATGGGTCTTATAGTGGGTCAACCATGGAGACCAGGTCAATTAATCCACCTGGATGCGAACTCGAACCAATGATCTCAGAGTAAACAGGCAAGCGGCAAGCAACATGGGTCAAACAACATATACGCGATACTCAGTCAAGCGTGTCAGAGGGCCCTATAAGTACCTGCCTACTTAAATACACTTAACGTATCATTTATCTTCCGATCAAGCGCTCTGACACGTTTAGTAGTGCACATATTAACCAAGTCAACACATGCAGATACCCAGGGACAATCATACCATCAGACGGAAGATTCGTGACAGAGATGAAGAGATTAATACGACAGGCTAAAGCTGATTTAGAAAACTGAACGTTTTATGCACTATGTCGCTCTCATCAATCAAGTGCCGTCTCCATAATGAAGGTTGGCTGCAGTGGATCTACAAAATTGTCAGTCTCTGGCCTTCATTGTATATTCTGTCAGATTAATGTTCGTACATCTCTTGATGTCATCTGTCCTACTTGTATCGTTGTCTACCTCTGCTCTCTTGCCCTCCAATATGGTTTTTATAACAGTCTTATGACCTTTAACTTTGACGAAATATTTCACTTGCCTCTTTATTTTTTATTTCTTTCATACCTCCATTTTTATTCCCAGTTTTCAAGAACTTCTGCACGTTATTGTCTTTGTTTCCATGAAATGCGACACATTCCAGGGCCTTTATTCTACTTTTAATTGCTTGTTCAATGTCCAGAACTCTCATTTTTCTTTCTTATGTCTTTAGCTCTCGCTAGCTTTGACTTCGATTGTAGTCCATATACACTACTTCTGGTAGCAATATAATGTCAGAAGCTCTGTCGTCTGCAGGTTCAACGCCTGGGCTTTTCACTTGCCAAAGTGAGGGAAAGAATGGCCACCTAATCCTCCTTGGTCTCAGCCTACAACATGTAATGGCACTGTCCCCGTAGCAGGAAACTGCTTATGGACAATTGATGATTGAAGCGAGGACTAATGCAGTGTAGACATTCAAGTCATATTTACCTTCATGGAGACATATTCCCGTGGCATCATCTAGAACAGTGGTTCTCAACCTTTTTTGGCCCGTTCCCCCCTTCACCATATTTTCAGAACGTCATCCCCCTTTCCTATCAAAAATTTGGCCCGTGCCCCCCTTCACCATATTTTCAGAACGCCATTCCCCCCGCCCTTTCATATTTCCTACCAAAAAATCCCCCACCCCTACACAGTATACGTAAAAATGGAAGGTAAACATGTTAAAACATGTCTAGACATCCACATAAAACGTGATTTGTGGGTCTACTTACTTTATAAAATGAATTTTAGAAGGATGAGACGTGCATAACTGTAAAGTATGAAGGGAAAAGCAATATCAAGTAATCGGTTTTTGTATTAACGCGATCTCTAAATGATCTTCATCCCCCCCCCCCCCGGAAACCCTAAAATTCCCCCTGGGGGGGGGGGGAATTCCCGACCGGTTGAGAACCACTGATCTAGAATCTTGCCGACCTACATGGGCTACCACGCTTATCCAAATCTTGCGATGTCCAGGAGCATGGGTCAATTCTTGTGTTGACTCCCTTCCGTGTATGACACAAGAATGTCCAGAACTTTCTCCCGCTGTCTTTCTCTCGCTCTCGTTTTCCACAAATATTTCCATTTGTAAGGACATGCTCTAGTTTTTGCCTTCTCATTATGTGGCCAAGATAAAATGAAGACTGTAACTTTCTGATGTTTGTGATAAGTTGTATGTGCGACTTTGCCTGCCTTAAAATGTTTCAAATTATTCATTTTGGCCGTTAAATAAATTTTCAGCATTCTTATATAAAACCACATCTCCAAGGCTTCCAGAGATTTTTCGACTGTTTACTAAATGTCCAGTTTTCGCAGTTATAAGTTAGGACTGGTTCTATGTAACATGCAAGAATTCTAAGGAATTATTGCACACAATGTTTTTCATCATCCTATTCTGTTTTTTATTTCTGTGATACATCATCCATCTGCTGTTATCCATGCACTTAGATACTTGAATATCCGCATTTAATTGCACATTTAGGCATAAACTGTTTCTTTGATATCACCATGACTTCTCTCTTCCTGTTATTTAAGCTAAGGCCCAATTTTTTACTTTCTATAATCGCCTATCTATGCCCAAGAAGATAATGGCTCGCAAAGTGAGAATAATGTCCAGAATGGCTTAAACATAATACAGTTTCAGAATTATAAGTTCCTAGAGTGGTCAACGTGGCGCTAGCTCTTAAATTTCCGGTGTGCTGATTCTAAGGTAGCGAGTTCAACACCTCACCGGTCGATTAGACTAATATATTGACTTCTCGTCCTTGACTTAGGGACGTAAATTATAAGTACCTCAGAAATCGGAGTGGGATCGCGTGGTGGCGAGGGACACTGGTAATAGTGAAAGCTAACCCACACGCAAATATCAGTCTAGAGCACTAGAAGTATTAGCATGTGTATGGACTCCGCTTGAGTTCACAGCGAGAGAAATCAGCACACACAACATGCCTAGTGTGTACAGTTACATCTGACGGAATATGTGATACAGACGTTCAGAAACACATCAACAACATTCTTAGTGTATACAGTTACATCTGACGGAATATGTGATACAGACGTTCAGAAATACAACAACATTCCTAGTGTATACAGTTACATCTGACGGAATATATGATACAGACGTTCAGAAACACATCAACAACATTCCTTGTGTATACAGTTACATCTGACGGAATATATGATACAGACGTTCAGAAACACATCAACAACATTCCTAGTGTATACAGTTACATCTGACGGAATATATGATACAGACGTTCAGAAAGACATCAGCACACACAACATTCCTAGTGTATACAGTTACATCTGACGGAATATATGATACAGACGTTCAGAAACACATCAACAACATTCCTAGTGTATACAGTTACATCTGACGCAATATGTGATACAGACGTTCAGAAACACATCAACAACATTCCTAGTGTATACAGTTACATCTGACGGAATATGTGATACGGACGTTCAGAAACACATCAGCACACACAACATTCCTAGTGTATACAGTTAGATCTGACGGAATATATGATACAGACGTTCAGAAACACATCATCAACATTCCTAGTGTATACAGTTACATCTGACGGAATATGTGATACAGACGTTCAGAAACACATCAACAACATTCCTAGTGTATACAGTTACATCTGACGGAACATGTGATACAGACGTTCAGAAACACATCAACACACACAACATTCCTAGTGTATACAGTTACATCTGACGGAATATATGATACAGACGTGCAGAAACACATCAACACACACAACATTCCTAGTGTATGCAGTTACATCTGACGGAATATATGATACAGACGTTCAGAAACACATCAGCATGTAGAAACGATTATTACACTAGAATCAACACTATCACGAACACCAGAAATATCAACATAAAGATAAAACTTGCTTGTATAATAGCTGTGTTTTGTCTAGTCTTATGTATGAGTGCAAATGTCGAACAGTCGATAATGAACAATCGAATAAACAGGGTTCGCATAACATCTGCTCTTTGAGAAGGAAGTTAAGAATATCATGGAGAGTGGACAAAATATATTCTGTGGTATTATTATCAGGTGTAGGCGTTATCGCATAATTGATCAGAATAAAAAGAGTAATTACGTGTAAGAAGCATATTGATATAGTTGTGGAGCAGAAAAAATTAACCTTATGTTGGAGAATCAAGAGAAGCAATGTAAGACATAAACATTTGTTAAATGTAAAAATTAATTAATTGTTGCAGAATGAAGAGAAGCAATGGAAGACAGAAAGATTTGTGACATAGAGAAATAAGCCTTATGTTTGAGAATGAAGAGAAGGAATGGAATACAGGGAGATTTGTGGAATGGAGAAATTTACCTCGTGTTGAAGAATGAAGAGAAGCAATGGAAGACAGAAAGATTTGTGACATAGAGAAATTAACCTTATGTTGGAGAATTAAGGGAAGCAATGGAAGACAGGGAGATTTGTGGTATAGAGAAATTAATCTTATGTCGGAGAACGAAGAGGGGCAAATGAAGACAGAAAGATTTGTGGAATAGAGAAATTAACCTAATGATGGAGAATGAAGAGAAGCAATTGAAGAGAGGGAGATTTGTGGAACAGAGAAATTAGCCTTATGCTGGAGAATGAAGAGAAGCCATGTTAGACAAGCAGACTTGTGGAACATAAATTAGAATTATGTTGGATAATGGAAGATAGACATATTTGTGGAGTATTGACATTATCCTTATGCAGGAGAATGGAAAGAAACAAATGAAGACAAGTAGATTTGTGGAACAGAAAAAGTAGCCTTAAGTTGGAGAATAAAGAGAAGCAATGGAAGACAGAAAGATTTGTGGAACACAGAAATTAGCATTATGTTGGAGAATGAAGAGAAGCAAAGAAAGAAAGAAAGATTTGTGGAATGGAAAAATTAACCTTATATTGGAGAATGAAGAGAAACCGTGGAAGCCATACATATATTTTAATTAGAGCAAATAGTATTATGTTGGAGAATGAAGAGAAACAAAGGACGACAGAAATATTTGTGGTGCAGATAAATTAACCTTATGTTGGAGAATGAAGAGAAGCAAATTAAGACAGAGATATTTGGACAGCTCAAACTGATGGGAAACAAATAATACCGACAGCTAAACCAAATTCATGAACATAACAGATGACGGTGAGGTATGAGGCGTCATGATCGTCGATGTCTGTTTCATGTAGTATTCATGAAGAAAAAGAAGCAGATGATAGAGAAGAAGAAGAAGAGGAAGAAGATGATGGAGAATTCGAAGAAGATGATGGAGAAGAAGAAGATGATGATGAAGGAGAAGAAGAAAATGAGGAAGAAGATGATGGAGAAGAGGAAGATGATGACGATGGTGTTGAAGAAGAGGAAGAAGAAGAAGAAGAAGAAGAAGAAGAAGAAGAAGAAGAAGAAGAAGAAGAAGAAGAAGAAGAAGAAGAAGAAGAAGAAGAAGAAGAAGAAGAAGAAGAAGAAGAAGAAGAAGAAGAAGAAGAAGAAGAAGAAGAAGAAGAAGAAGAAGAAGAAGAAGAAGAAGAAGAAGAAGAAGAAGAAGAAGAAGAAGAAGAAGAAGAAAAGGAAGATAAGAGGAAGAAGGCGAAGACCGCAACCTGACTATTCTGCCAACTGTTCGCAGTGGATGCTACCGTAATAGATTTGAGATAGCAATAATTCACATATACTAAGTTAAAACATTATACGCGTCTTTCATCGCACCCTTTCCCCTGCTAGAAACATTTCAATTATAAACGAAACTGATTTGACCTCTACCGCAAATATCAGAAATAAAGTGGTACCAAGGCGGAACACTACATTAACAAAATAGTACTCTATCAACTAGCACACACAATGAAGTATTCGGAAGAAAAGAAGATATATTACACATCTACAATAGTTTACGCATTTCTTTCAAAAACTCCTTGCCAAATACAAATCCACTGAATTTCTAGTCAACACACACACCAACAGGTAGGCTAAACCCGTGCCCCGCTCATTGATACACACTTTTATCTCCACACTTATAAACGCTTTCCAACTGCACAAATTTATCACAACTATCGGTGTTCACTTTTGCGTCACAAATAGCGTCTACCTTCCCTGGCCAAACCTGGGTTTATTTTTTATTTATTTGCCGAAATCTCCTTTGCAAACTGCCAACTGGTTTAAAAATTCCCCAACCTGTACGGATTAGGGACTCGGCGCACATTTAGTAACCCAGTTTCCGAAACCGGGCGAAATGATTTCGAATGTAACTTCCTCTACCTGGTAATACAATGACTATTTTGTTACTTTACAATAAAGGTCTTACTTTATGTTGGCGGGTATTACAGTTACTATTTAGTTACTTTATAATACTTTTCTGACATTTTGCTAACGGGTAGTACAATTACTATTTTGTTACTTCTTAATAACGTTCTCACTTTGTGCTAGCGGCTAGTACAATTACTATTTTGTTACTTTATAATACCATTGTGTCTGTGTGCTAGCGAGTACTTCACCTTTACTTCCCCAGGCATTTCCTGTTACCCATTTGGGGATGGCTCGACCTGGGAACCTAGATCACTTTTTTCTTTAAAAATCAGCCCCTGTTGAAGATATGAACCCACGACCATCGGGCCAGCGTGTTAAGGCGTGTATAAACAAACTTTACGCACCATTTACCCAATGCGTAATGAGTCATAAGGTGTGTAATAGGTCTCTGTACATGTTTACTTGTGCGCGGACCAGCTCTCTCGGCACACACGATAATCAGTTATCAGTTGGGGTATCTTCATTACACTCAGGACAGGTCCATAGGGGCTCAGATCCTCCCCTCAGCATAAGCATCAGCGTTCGGTGGCTAATAGTATAAATTATGTGTTGGTTAACAAGGCACCTCGTTTTCCCGATGTACCTCTCGCGTCTGGTCGTGCCGATTCTTACTCCCAAGTCCTTTATCCTGGACAGCGGTGTGGATTCACTGACGTCAAAGTCTTCTGTTCTCGACATGTCTTTAAGGAGGTTAATAACATCCACACGATCCATGGGCTGGCCATCTGCAGGGGGTGCAGAGCCAGCCAGTTTATCAGCTCGTTCATTTCCTTCGACTCCCGCATGTTCCGGGACAAAGATGAAGGTGACTTTACGGACAACAGACTTCCTCAGCGACTCAGTCCAGTGTCTACGTACAGATCCAGCTTAGACCTTCCGAATCATGCTATTTGAATCACTTAGTACACACACGTTGGTATAATGCTGTGCTTCTAGCCATTAGAAAGCGCATTTGTTACTGCCATTACCTCCATCGTCATGCTTATGTGAGGGCACATTCTCTGCTTCTGTACAACAGATACATCTGTATAAATGAACACTTGGGGGTTGTCTGCGTGTTCATTGATGAGCGCGTTGACGACTGCATTGACAGTGACAGGATTCTGTTCTCTGCACCGTCTGTCAAGTGTGATAATGCAGGAGAAGGTGCACTTAAAAGCTGGAGGCACAGGCAATAATTCCTTGCCGGGGTTGATACTGGTAGGACTGCAGACCTGTCTGAAGATATCCTCCGCCCGACCCATCCATTATTTGCCCCTCTTTAGCCTGTTGCCCTTTTCTCTGAATATATCTTCATGCAGAGTGTGCTGCTCATCCGCACTTATTTTCAAGTATGCACGAGCTCTCCAGATCTTGATCCTGTGTTCCATTGTCGGGAAGTCAAGGAGGTATCTCATTGCTACACAGCTGGTGTCTCTCGTGCAGCCCAAAATGATGCGCTTGGCCTCGTTTTGTACCTTTTCAAGTCTTCCAATCTGTGTAGGGCTGACATTGATGATGGCCAGGGCATACTCGGTGCTTGAAAGCACCAGTTCTTGGAACAGAAGTATTAGCAGTCTTTGCTCGATATTGGCAGTCGCCATGACTCTCATTGCTGACAAACCTTTTCGAGCTTTCGTTATGACATAATCGACATGATCTCTGAAAGACAGGCTACGATCAAGAAGGAGTCAAGCACACAGTTAGTTGCATATCCTTTACAGGACGTCGAAGTTAACTCCAGCATTTTAGACAGTTTGTTATTTCTTGGCAAGTTTACGTTTAGTAGTCCGCCATTGCTTTCTTTATGACTAGCACTGATACCATTTGATAAACACCAATGCAAGGCGGCCTGCTTGGAAATAGCTGGCAGCTGTGTTTGCCCACAGTGAAAGTAATCTCTTACCAGAAACTGCCATTGTGATTGAAAGCGTTAGGAGTTCACATATTCTAAACCTTGATATACGGACGTCAGTCGCGGCGGTTGGGCAATCTTGAGCACAGCCTACGATGGGTGACGTTGTAATATTCTGTTATGATAATTTGGCCGTTTCCTACGTGTGCGGCGTTGTTACACACCCGCTTCACACGCCAGAGGTCCGGGGCTTGTTTCCGGATCCGATCAGGGATATGCACTACTGACGAGCTCAAACGAGAACAAAACTCGAGTATAGTGCTTCCATATTAACGTGGATAGGCCTTAGGTTCATACCAGAATACGATCAGCGTTGCCAGTAGTGGGTTGTGCTCAATATTTAAATTGCAAATCTCGAAACAACCAAATAAATCAACATGATATATGAGGTAATGTGACAAGTTATCTCCCAAGTAGTCTTTATTTCCAGGACCATTCATATAGCATTCTGAATTTTAGCGTCTGTGATTTATCTCTTTACTTCGTAATCCCGCGTACCGCTGTTGAAACACAGCTGCGGGAGATTTGGAAGCAGACCGCCTTGCTCTGGTTTTCATACAATAGTATAAGTGCCGGACGTTCAGAAATCAATAAAAACTTTCAGTTAGTCGTATATCCTTTACAGGTCGTCATTGCTATCTGTACGACCTGTATTTATACTTTTATATAAGAAAACCAACGCAAGGTGTTGCGGTTGACTGCGACGTCCTTTAAAGGAAATAAACTAACAAGACTAGACAGTAGGTAAGCATTCTGCTGCCAGCATCTGACGAGATGCAACGAAATATGCCAGTCAATACATTGCACTATCTATTGTTTGTGTCTTCGTTATTCAATGTCAACAGGGGAAACCATTCTTTCGAAATGATGGAAACTGTCAGGTACTAATGTTAGTGTGGCCGGGAGGTTTGCAGAGCTTGACCCCTTGGGAAACATAATTCTACCTTTGCTGGGGATTGAACTAAAAACATTGACTTGGTAGCCTAGCACTCTAGCCACACTGCCACCGCGTAAAGTTGTGAAAACAAATAACATTTCACGAGAGTAGAACGGCACAGACCGGGGCATATATAGGTATTAAACCCACACCACTACAGATGTAATGACAAACAAAAAGTAAGTTTCGACCGAAAAAATGGGTCGTGGAAAATAGAGGTTAGGGGCGTGTCACAGTCATGACTTTAAAGTTTTTAATATGGTAGAAACTGTGTTGCATTATATAGAAAGTTAAAGGGAATTGTACACATAAAATTACTGCATTGATATTTTAACTATAGTTTGATATATAAGTCCATGGCAGTTATGGGAAGTTTGAATAAGACGATTTATCATTCAATGGTAATTAATCAGTTAATCACTACACAAACCCGACTTCAGTGAAATCTAGAAGGATCTGTCTATCACAACACATACAACGAACATTGACATGCCCAACAATCGTCAAATATGGACACATCAAATACAATACTTTATATCCTTTCAGGACTCCAAGCACTCAACCACGACTTCAGGTTACTTTACTCACACATAAACACACCAAATTACAACCGCACGAAGTTTAGTAAGACACATGTGCACGCGCGAAGTGTTGATATTCGCCACAAAAGAATGAGTGTTTCTGTTGCTCACTGCACGCAAGTGCGTGAACTTGTGCGAGGGCGGGAACTGTCAGACCCTGCCCTTGGTTTACTTCAGGGACAAGTTTGAATGATTGGCGCCAAGTTAAGGAGAACAGGGGGAATTTTGGATGTCTCAAACAAAGCGGTGGCGTCCCATTTTAGGATTGTGTTTAGAAATCATCGGGCCCCAGTGCCGGTTGTTCTATACACGTATGGGTGTGGCACCATATACTCAGGAATAGACCCAGTTTAAAATGGGTATCAGGAAATGTGTTGAGAAATACAGTTGGCAGCCGTGATACTAACTACACCGCCCACCGAACGCCGATGGGACTGTATAAATATGGATTTTTTTGTTTTGTTTAATGTTGCATATCCCTTAGTAGTAGTCGTTGTAGTAAACACCAGCATTTTTCAGCTGCTGTTGATGTACTAGGCAAGATTACGCTCAGTAGTTTGCCATTGCTTTCTGAGCGACCGGCTCACATACCACCGTAAGTTACCAGCACGGCGCGAACCGCTACCGATTCTCGCGCAGCTGCGTTACTCTCGAGAATATACCGGATTACAGAGAAAGGCGTTAACTCCTAGGGCCAGGGAGACCGGTTAAATTTAGATATAGCACCAAATGTCTAACCTGTCATAAAGCGTGAAGAAGGGGCGTGCACTTACTTACCTGTTACTAGGGATATCTTAATGGCTCCCGCTGCCTGGATAACTCGGCCTAAAATGAGTACCAGGGCATGTTGTTGGAAATAAAAGCAGCCGATGTGACATTGCTCACATCACCCATCCAGTGCCCATTGGTCAATATAATATATGGTGATAGCGTCATGAATATCGCAGCCAATTTTAGGGAGGTGGGAGGGGTTCCATGGCGAAATAGTCAAATCGGTTGTCCCGTGTTCTGAAAGTTGTGGGTTCAATTTCGGATTGTGTAGTTTAGTCTCCGTTAGAAATCTGAGACCAGGTGGAGAAAGCCGTGGAACAGACTGAGAACCCGTATGTGGAAAGAATGATATAGATGAGGGTCAACAGGAGTTCTCTAAAATCTCAAAACTGAGAGAGAAGGCCAGTTGAACTTTCGTCCAGATGGCAGTTGTAACGATTAGAAGTGTGACTCTTCGCTGGCTGTTGAAAGAGGGGACGGAATACGTGTGCGAATGTCCTGAATGCAGTGTTGTCGTTTCTTATCTCAACTTAACTCAAGAAACCTATATGAAGACCTTTGGGAGGTCATCTCTAGAGCTACGGAGTTCGTGCTTTGTTGTGTACCTCGCAGCAGACGGCTAGTCGTTCGGGGGAGACACTGAGCCTGTAGGGTAAAATCCGGTACAATATCGATGATTGGCTCGCTTTTAATCTTGAACTGTTTTAACCTGACACCCAATAACCTTAATAACGGGTGGAAGGATGCTTTGCTGTTAACTAATAAATATGCGTTTTGAGAAGTAGCAAGACCCGTCTAATAGTATTTGGCTTGCTGTCCACAACGGACGGACAGACGAAGATACAGACGGACGGACGGACGCAGAGACAAACATACGGACGTAGAGACAGACGGAAGGACGGGAACAATTACGGACCGACTTACGAGCGGACGGATGGAAAGGTAGACGAATGGATGGAAGGACGGACGAAAGGACGGATAGATGGATGGACGAACGGACGGGCGGAAAGACAGACTGACGGACGCACTGACGGACGGACGGGGTGTCACACGCAAGTACGGACAAAAAAGAGGGATCGGTGAGAGGGTCGGGCGGACACAGACAGACAGGTTAAGCTGAGCACACAAAGTATACAGGCGTGAACTATGTGACAAAACACACAAGATGAATCACAGTTTCCACCGGGTCATTCGACAAGTTCCTTTCTCCGCCCTTCTCGCATGACGTCACCATTAGCCTTAGACCGACGGACAACTTTGCGATTCAGAGGCGTAACCAGCTAACATATAAGTATAAGTGGGGTACTGTACTACTGGTACTAAAGCTGTCTCAATGTTGAGCAGTAGCCACGCTAAGGAATCATTTTAATGTTTATGAGGTCCGTGTGCATGTATGTCAAAGTATGCGAGGCACGACTGTGTGGTTTGGTTGTGTTTGTTTGTGTTAAATCACTTTCGTTTTTAACGAATGTCGTCTAAAGTGCTCCAGTTACCTCACATAGACTACAGACGGAGAATCTCTGGACGATGCACAAACTCCATAGAAGCAGCGCGGATTCAAATATGTGTACTAGTATCAAATAAGTTATAAATTCGTGTGTGTGTGTGTGTGTGTGTGTGTGTGTGTGTGTGTGTGTGTGTGTGTGTGTGGTTGTTTGTTTTGCTGACTTAAATGAGTCGCATGTCCACTATATGACGCCGCAGTCAACACAATACCTATTTGGCTGTTTGTAATTTCTTGGCAAGATTACTTCAGTAGTTTGCCATTGCTTTCTAAACGACCGGCACTCATAGATTTGCATCAAAACCAGCGCAAGGCGGTCTGCTTTCAAATCTCCTGCAGCTGGGTTGCGAACCCGGTTTGCCATTGCATTCTAAACGACCAGCACAGCGCCAATTTGTTGAAAGCTTTTCTTATTTGAAAAGTTTGCCAGTGCATGGCTTGTCCGACCTACCCTTGTCGATCTCCAACTGCCGAGGGATTTTTACTTGTGCAATATTCACACGGGTTCTCAGAGGTTTTGGACCTTGTCAGATTAGGCTAGACGTCTAATCTGTTACCGTAGGGTCGTGGAGGTTATTTCAGGGAGTATACCATCCTTGCCGGTCTCTCTGGCTGTGGGGTTACAACACTTTCTTTCTGTAATCCCGTTTATCACGCAGAGTCTCGTAGCGGAGCGAGAGCTGAGGCGGTTCGACCCCCGCTCGTGACTTGCGGGATACTGAGCCGGCCGCTCAGAAAGCAATGGCAAACTACTGAGCGTCATCTTGCCAAGAGATCAACATACAGCTGAAAGATGCTGGTGTTGACAGCTAAGTCCTGTAAAGGATATGCAAAAAAAAAAAAAAACCATCCTTAGCCGGCTCCCTGGCCGAGGGATTAGCAACTTTCTCCGTTAACCCCGAATACTCTCGCGAATACTCTCGTGGTTGACGTGAGCGCACGAGAATGAGAACTGTTTCGAGTCGTGCCAGTGACCTATGAGAGTATGGAGCCGGTCGCTCAGAAAGTCGTGGCGTGCTGATGAGCGTAATCTAGCCTAGGAATCAACATACAGCTGAAAGATGCTGGTGTTTACCGCAATATCCTGAAACAAGATGGAAACGCGGGAAAAAAAAATACCATCCTCGTTTTTCCTTTTCAACACCCTGGGATGATCCTGGTCTGTTTGAGCTAGAGGTATACACCCTTACTTCTGATCTATTACGCCACTTAAAGGTTTATTTTCCAGAAACTTAAGCAGATAGAATGAGAGTAAGACAGCCTGGTTAATGAGGTAATATGTAGTACATTACGACAAGTATTAGTGATTTTAGTAGAGGTAGTAGTTTTGTGGTTGTAGTTGTAGTGGTAGTTGTAGAGGTGGTAGTGGCAATAGGAGTGACAATGGTAGTAGCAGTGGTAGTAGTAATAGTAGTGGCAGTAGTAGCTGTGGTGGTAGGTTGTAGTATTAGTACTAGTGGTAGTAGATAGTGGTTGTAATTGTAGCAGTAGAAGTTGTTGTTGTTGTTGTAGCAGAAGCTACTATCTACAGACTACAACTACTGCTAAAGACTGCCCTCACTGCCTGCAGACTACAACTACAGCTAAAGACTACAACCACTTCGTAGACACTACAACCACTGCCTACAGACTACAACCATCTTAGACAAAGTGAAGGTAAAGTAAAGGTCTTGCTCTACGGCATGACTGATCCTGGGTATATGGCGGTAGCAGCATAAATTATAAACTACTCGGCACTCGATTGGTCAACTGTCAGTATCACCCCGGCCTTTTTATGTCATCAACAATTCCTGGTAACCCTTCCAGGTCCGGTCAGCATGTGAGCCACAGTCAATTAATAAAGATAAATCTCCCGTCTTAATGAAGATTCGAACACTTGTCCACAGGGTAGGCAGGCAGACAGACAGGCAGGCAGACAGGCAGACAGACAGACAGGCACCAGTTCTAATCACTATGCTATCGTCATTCCCAACCACATGATTATTGCCGCGTCAAAACGTATTTAAGGTCTGATGGCATTCAGCTGGCATTTCGTTGACATTTGACATTCAGTTGAAATTCAATTGACATTCCATTGACATTCATTTAAAAACATGAAAGATTTAAACAGGCGTTAAGCTGTATGTACCTTTGATCAAACAATGATACAGGATAGCGCATGCCATACGGACATGTCATAAATAATCGAAACGGCAAAGTACACACTTAACAAGCGACTAGCCGTGCGCAGTGGATAGATCGTTTGCCTGCTAGCTCGACTACTGCGGTCATGCGTCGAAGTACACTTGTTCCTGCAGTGAGGCGCTGTCGTCATTTGGAGGTGACTGGTTCGAATACCGGTCGGTAACTATAGCTTTCAAATTTTATGTTGTCTAGTGCGTCCTCTGTCAGCTTCGTGGCTTAGAGGTTATGACTTTTCTTCGTAATCTCGTATACTCTCGTCGGTGACGTGATGACGGTGAGAATCAGCAGTGGTTCGAATCGCATCGGTAACTTACGGGGTATGTGAGCTGGCCGCTCAGAAAGCAATGGCAAACTACTGAGCGTAATCTTGCCAAGAGATCAACATACAGCTGAAAGATGCTGGTGTTGACAGCGATGTCCTGTAAAGGATATGCAAAAAAAAAAGAAAAGAAAACAAAAGTGCGTCGTCTAGTCAATACTTCCTTCTTCTCCTTCTGTGAGCGCCAAACAAAACTATGTTTTTTTTTTTATGTTTACTATATATTCGAACCCCTCTGGAATCGAGGATATTAACTGATTCAATAACGAAGGATACTAAATCGCCACATGTGTCCCCCATATGTTGACAGAAGGACGATATTTCGCAATACTATGTTATTTTTTTGTTTTGTGGTATCAACAGCAACTTAAATGCT
This sequence comes from Cepaea hortensis, assembly GCA_963921405.1. Taxonomy (NCBI): domain Eukaryota; kingdom Metazoa; phylum Mollusca; class Gastropoda; order Stylommatophora; family Helicidae; genus Cepaea; species Cepaea hortensis. The sequence goes on from OY992879.1 coordinate 65,316,802, forward strand.
CAGTGAACGCAAATTACATTAAAACACTTGTTCATTTGATTGTGTACCATGTTTGGTCCAAACATACTTTTGTCTGTGGCACTCGATCAGTTCACAAACTGACCCCAACTTCCAGTTGACTCAGATGTAAGCTGTCATAGCCGGTCCTGTGACGAATGGAGTTGGGAACGCAATTCGCAATCCCATATACCGCGTTCGAAACACAGCTGGGGGAAATTTGAAAACTAACCATCCTGCATTGGTTTTCAGATAATGGGACAACGGAAACCTCAGTTCATGTATGACATCACACTGATGTTGGACAACAGGATGTCTTCATCCGACATACAGGACCTCGCGCTGGAGTTCACAGCCAGCGAACACAAACAAACAAACAACAAACATATAATGGTATAAGTGTCGGTCGTTCAGAAAGCAATGGCACAGTACTGGAGTAAACTTGCCATTAAATGAAAAACAACCAGGAAATGCTGGAGTTGACTGCGACGTCATGGAAAGGATATGCAGTTATCTGACAAGCTGTCATTACTTCCTGTAGTACCTGACCGTGTAGGACAAGGTCGGTTTTGGGCCTGGAAATCGGCAACGTACTCTTAAGATGTAAATTATTAAATACAGATGGTATTTGATCCATTTATACGTTTTAAGGGTATTTATATTTAGTACATGGTTCTAGTCCCATATTTGATAGACCAATCGGGGCTGGGTGGGTGTTGTGGTAGTATACCCCAATTTTCTTTATTGTCTGAGACATTTCCTGGTACCCTTTATAGACTAGGTCCACCAAGGAAGTCTGATCTCGGGTGCGCATTATACTCGAGAAATAGACCAGCCTATGGCTGACGGGCTTGCGAACGCGGTTTGTGAGCGCGTATACCCGGGTTCGAAACACGGCGGTGCAGGTTTTTTCGAAAAAGGTATAGAGGCCGGTCGTTCAGAAAGCAATGGCAAACTACTGAACGTAACATTTGCCTAGTACATCAACAGCAGCTGAAAATGCTGGTGTTGACTGCAACGTACCGTAAGGGATACGCAACACAATTTTTTTTTTTTTATATGTGATATCATATCTTGCAAAGTAAAGAGCGACGGGGCTGATACTGACCACGACACTCACAGAGCGTCGACTGACCTATACAAATAATGGTCCAGCACCATATACCATGCGTGTCTTTAGTAGTGTATTGAGGGTCCTTTACTTACTTAATACAAACATTCACGTATAATACTGTCCGCAAACTGACAGGATAAACTAGCATCAGTACAACAGAGGCAATGACTATGAACACTGTCATTTACTGCCTATAGTACCTTGCGGTGTAGGACAGGGGGATCTTGAGCCTAAGGAATTACTAGTGCAGTCGCCGCGAACTGTGCAGGTTAGAGTTTTCTTTTTGCCCCCGACAGAAAAAACTCCACACCTTACCGAGAATTCGAACCCGGGTCTCCAGAAGGAGAGCCCGACATTCTTGCCACTAGGAGAAAAAAAGATTCACATTAAAGAACACCCCATGAAACAAGCAATGAACTTCGCGTATTTAGGAAGTATAATATCATCAAATGCAAATCAGAAGATAAATAAAATAGATGCAATAAGGCAAACCAATTCATTGGACAAATGGCACCAATACTAAAGAATGCACACGTATCAGTTGATACTAAACAAGCACTTTACAACGCTATCTGCCTACCAACTCTATGCTACTAAAGCCAAACATGGACAATCACAGGAAAAGAAAAAAGAACATTACAACAACGGAAATGAGATTCCTTAGAAGAATACTCAATGTATCAAGAAAAGAGAAAATCAAAAATGAAGAAATCAGGACTACAATGGGGGTTATAGGAGCGCTAGATTTTATTTAAAATAAAAATAAAACAGCCAGTTAAATGATTTGACCATATAACTAGGCTACCAACTAACAGTATACCACAACAAGCAATGATATACAGACCAAATGGAACCAGAAGAAGAGGCCGACCATTTAAACGATAAACATGATATATGAAACCCATAAACGGGTACTCTCCCGCTGTTTATGCTTCACCTCGACCCCGCAAGGTAAAAGAGAAACAAAATGAGATAATAAGTAAATAAGATATTCACATGAATCCTAACCCAGCAATGTCAAAGTAGGATTGTATCCATATATCTCATAGGCATAATCAATATCTGCGAGATGAGATGCTTGAGGAGAGCTGCCAACAGAACTATTTGAGACCTATTAAGAAATGATGTTATCAGACAGACAGTGGTATCAATATCTTGTACTACACATTGAAAGTCAGAAGATTCTGCCATCTTGTTACAATGCATAAACTACCAACACTGGCTCTACATCAAAGAAGGTCTGCTACAAGAGCAAGATGATGCCCGAGAAGAAAATGGATTAATGACACCAGAGACATTGTGGCAATTACACGGAATGACACTATCCAGTGCCGCCCATCTGACGCTCGAACATTAGCTATTCCTACTAACGACCCTTGACAGTAAAAGTGGAAGATGATGATGATGAATGAAAATATGTTACTTTCGATATAGAAAGAAAACCTTAAAACACAGAAATGGCTGACAATTTAAGAGCGCTCCCACTTAAACTTCATGTGCCCTGATGGCTGGGAATGGGGTTACTTCCCCACATTGGTCAACTGGACTTAAACTTCCACGTCTCGCCCAGAAAGCAATGGCAAACTACTGACTTGCCTAGAAATTCAACCGGAAGGGGGAATAGGGTTGGTCGTAACGTCCTGTAAAAGCCACACAACATTAGAATTATCTTACAAACAAGTGCGCATTATACACGAGATATGATGGTAGACACAACTTACCTCAAGCATCCCGAAACGTTATCAAGAACAGTAATCCAAACTTAGAATCCTCAAGTCCGTTAATATCCCGTCTTTGGCTGCTCATATCAGAATGTCCACACATTACCTCCCTTGTTTGTTCGCTGCTGGTTATCGTTCTTACGACCGTAAATGTTGAAATGATTGACTTATCTCGCCTGACGGTGTGTTGATTGCTGTTTTGTATTTCAGATGAATACTGATTTGTTGCACAAATGGCGTTCTGGTGTTACCAAATTCGCGAAATCTGCTTTTAAGTGACTGTAACCGATCTGCTGGCTTGATTTTGTATAAATGTGAGTGACCCAACTGAATATATTATTCTTGTATTATCTGAATATTAGAAAGCGTCTATGCATATTATGACAGCTTTGTGTTGTATTATTATAATATGAGAAGGAGTCTATGTATAGTATAACAGCTTTGCGTTGATTTCAATTTCGTGAGATAGCAGCTGTTTATAAAGCAATCGCAAATTACGAAACTAACATTACCTAGTATTTTACAAACATCCAGTCAATGATAGGGCTGACTGCAACGCACAGCAAAGGACACGCAACTAGTTATTTTATGTATAATATAAATATCAATTGTTGAGAAACCATTGAGACTGCCAAACACATAAAGAAATGCACAACTATTGACTGGCGTTTATAATATTAGAAGAAAGACTAGATAACATAACAAATGAAAGATATGGCGCAGTGAAGAGCATTTTGTGTGATATTCACTGGCACGGAAAGGGAGCATGATGGGTCGACCCTTTGCGAAGTTGAAACCGCGAATAACTAATTAGCTAACAAATGAAAGCTATATTTATCATTCCTGGATTCGAACCTGTTACAACAATATGAACATAGCCAATGTTACGGATGAGGTGAGGTGAGTGCAGTAATTGCTGAGAGTATATTTCTTTAAATGTGTGCGCAATTTACTAATATCTAGGTACTGTTAACTGCAGTGAGGAAAAGAATGTTGAAGTCCTATATGAAATCTAGAATGTTGTATAAATGTGAAACCTAACAATAAAAACAACAACAACAATAACAATAGCAAGAGACAGACGGCATTGTAAGGCAACATTAAGAGAAAAGAAAAACTGCACTGTGTTTTCGCAACTGAGCTTCTGCGCGTAAGATCTGTTTTTGCCTTTTGCCGTCTAATCTTTGTGATTGATATAAATGTCAAGGAATCTGTAGTTTACCATTGCTTTCCTTCTTGGCAGTGACAATACTGGTCGATGATCGTAGCCAATGTCTGCATAAAGAGATCGTCTGCCTACCGTACGCACACAAACAGACATAATCATATACATATGGTCATAAGCATATAAAACACGCAAACCTATAAAACAGAACTCATAACCACACAAACAACACGGATACCCATACAAACACGCATAACCATTTTAAAAAACGCATATATACACACAAAACAAGCACATGCATATACACAAACACGCAAACACAAATACGCCAACATAAGACGCAAACATATACAAATACGCGAATACCCATACACAAACATGCGCATACATACACAACATGCTTAGATATGCAAACAAATTATGAACGCGCACAAACTGACAGTAATATACGCACACGCATACGCATACACTCGCAAAATAATATGCACACATGCATGCAAAACCAATACACAAAGCATACATATTCACACTTGCATATACAAAGTAATACACAACACGCACACACATACGTTCATACCTAACCACTTATTCAAACAGCATAAGTAATCATCCACTCACATAAACACACACACACACACACACACACAATCACAGAATACATAATAGGACAAACATAAATACACACAAAACATAAATTATACACACACGCATACTTAACACGTAAAAACAAACACATACAAACAAACACACACATACACAAAACCCTAACAAATTGTACATGGTTTTTAGACAAAGAACAATAATACCCTACACAAAGAGTCGAACCAACACATCTCTCTATAAATGAATGCTCTACCTGTCCATCAGTTAGAACTCATAAATTTAAAAAGAAACAAATTATTTCGCAATGAGTAGAATATCACAATTCTCTTTCTGGTTGCAATATTTAAGAAGATAAAGTTTCCCTAATTTAGTATCAAAATTCAAATATTACATTACACAGCTGCTAGAGCATAAAAACTGGATAATCCAGGATATAAAGAAGGATGCACTCCAGGTAATCACCAGGTGTACGATTCTACCGCCTCCAGAACTCACCTAGAACTATCTCAACTGACGATGAGCCGTGCACGTGACTGTACCACAGCGAAAATATAAGGCTGCGAAGCTGCTGTGTACCCGCTGAATCCGCTCACGTTCCCGATCAATATTTCTCCAACTTTGTTTGAAGATTAACAAATACATGCTAGGACTATTTTATATTTTTCTTTGTGGTTAGTTTTCAAATATTAGACTTTGAGGAAGAAGATATTTTGTAGTAATGTAATGAGAATGGTGTGTGTGTGTGTGTCGTCGTAGCCAACTGGGCGTATCGCTTTAGTTGTTATGATAACTGTACTAGTAGTGGATTCATCAGCCGAAGTTGTCGTAGTGGCATTAATGACAATAGTAGCAGAAGTTTTGCTGTAGTAGTAGTAGTAGTAGTAGTAGTAGTAGTAGTAGTAGTAGTAGTAGTAGTAGTAGTAGTAGTAGTAGCAGTAGTAGTAATAGTAGTAGTAGTAGTAGTAGTAGTAGTAGTAGTAGTAGTAGTAGTAGTAGTAGTAGTAGTAGTAGTAGTAATAGCAGTAGTAGTAGTAGTAATAGTAGTAGTAGTAGTAGTAGTAGTAGTAGTAGTAGTAGTAGTAGTAGTAGTAGTAGTAGTAGTAGTAGTAATAGTATTAAACGTAATATGTGTAGTGATATGGTTGTACTAGCAGCAATAACAGTAGTTGTGGTAGTAACTGCAGAGGTTTTAGTAGCAGAAGTCATTAGTCAATAGTCGCGGTTCCAACATAACAGCAAAGGGTCGTGCCTATTATGCTCCGTTCCCGTGCCAGTGAATATCACATAAAATGTGCCTCACTGCCCCATGTGAAAAGTGGAAAAGACATGAGACTCGACAAACAACGGTCCGCTCAGGCACACTGCGCAAAATACCACCTCCAGAATGTCACCACAAAAGTCTTCAACGAACAAAGCAGTTCACTGCTGATGGAATTGGCAGTCAGTCACTTTCCTAACCAGATGTTCACCCACAAAGTCTCGACGTTTCTAGATATTGCCTTTCCGTTTCTAGATGCTTCCTAGCCACCATACAGAAGTAAGAGTCTCGATCGTAGTATTAGTAATAGTAGTAGTAGTTGTGATGGTGGTGGTAGTTGTTGGATGGTAGGGTGGTTGTGGTAGTATTAGTTGTGATGGTGGTTGTAGTAGGAGTAACAGAAGCAGCAGCAGAAGCTATGGAAGTAAAATGTTACAGCAGTAGGAATATTAATAGGCGTAGTAGCAGTATTAAGAGTAACAACAAGAACGTTTTCAGTACGTAGTGGTAGTAGTTGTAGTACTAGCAATAGTAGTGGTAGTTGTTGTTGTTCTTGTAGTACTAGCAATAGTAGTGGTAGCTGTTGTTGTTCTTGTAGTGCTAGCAATAGTAGTGGTAGTTGTTGTTGTTCCTGTAGTACTAGCAATAGTAGTACTAGTTGTTGTTGTTGGTGTAGCACTAGCATTAATAGTGGTAGTTGTGGTTGTTGATGTAGTATTAGCATTAGTAGTGATAGTTGTGGTTGTTACTGTAATGCTAGCAATAGTAGTGGTAGTAGTTGTTGTTGCAGTTCTAGAAATAGTAGTGGTAGTTGTTGTTGTTGCTGTAGTACTAGCAATAGTAGTGGTAGTAGTAGTTGTTGCTGTAGTACTGGCATTGATGTGATAGTAGTAGTAGTGATGATGATAGTGGTGCTGGTGATGGTTGTTTATAGTAGTAGTAGTAGTAGTAGTAGTAATAGTGGTAGTAGTAGTAGTAGTAGTAGTAGTAGTAGTAGTAGTAGTAGTAGTAGTAGTAGTAGTAGTAGTAGTAGTAGTAGTAGTAAATGTAATAATTGTAGTGATGTGTCGGTGGTGGTAGTAGTAGCAATAATAGTAGTAGTGGTAGTAACAGTAGTAGTTGTAGTAGTAGTAGTAATACTCGTGATTGTAGTATTATTAGCAATAGTAGTAGTTGTTGCTGTAATACTAACAATAGTTGTGGTCGTTGTAGCAGCGGCTGAGCCACAAGTTTAAAGCATGTAAAGTAGCCTGTTCACACCATGAAACGTGCTGGCTGTATGGTTGTAGTCTATACGTTCAGTCTCATCGGCACATTGTGGGTGATCACTCTTGCTCGTGTCGCCGTTATTTCCCGTGAAATGTTCTGATACCTGGGAGCTGGGTCGACATGGAAGCACTGTTCAATGAGAAATATCTCCGAATTGGTGGGGTTCAAACACACGACTTTTGTGCCGGCATGCAAGAGTGCTAGCCACCGGGCTAGCAGGACTTCTTCAGTAGTTTTAAAATGGTGCCTGCACTTTGCAGGACGTTGAGTTCATCCCCAGGTTTTTATCAAAGTAGTAAGCGTTCAGTAGTTTGAGATGGACAATTAGCAGAAACGCGAGGAATTATGTGGATGCTGGGGAGATGTTATTTTATAGAAGAATGGTGAGAACACCGTAGACAGGCAGGAAGAGCAATGAAGAGATCGTGAAAGAAGTTAACTCACACAGAGAACTGGTCACTGGCTTTTGTAGCAGAAAGTACTATTTTGTGGTCATGTCATGAGAAGAGGAGAGCTGGAGTATGTCGTGACAACTGGAAATTAGAAGGAAAGGAGGGGCATGGGGAGAACGGAATAGAAGACACTGGACAATTTGACGTCGTGGCAAAAGAGAACGTATCATAATGATTGGCAGTGCAACAGATAAACGTCTGTCGACAGATATGATCACAAATGCCACACAGCATGGGCTATAAGAAGATTGGCAGTACACGAGACGGAAGGCCGTGGACAGATATGATCACCAACTCCACACGGTATGGACTATAAGAAGATTTGCAGTAAACGAGATAGAAGGCTCTGGACAGACATGATCACCAACGTCACACGACATGGAATATAAGAAGATTTGCAGTAAACGAGACAGAAGGCTGTCGACAAACATGATCACCAATGCCTTTCAGCTGAGGGAGTTATGTTAACTGCAAATCCTTTAGTGGACGTCGCAGTCAATCGTAGGATTTTTGGGTTGTTTGTGAATTTCTGGGCAAGTGTACGTTCAGTAGTTTGCCTTTTCTTTCTGAACGACCGGCATTCACATCTTTGTATGGGAAACCAGCGCATGGCGGGCTGCTGTCAAATGGCCTGCAGCATTTGTAATCCTTCGCTATAGAGCCGGCGTGAAGTGAAATATCAGCGATAACGACCCCGTATTAGCGGTCATGCTAATACATGTTCTTCATGATGATTATCATTCAGAGGTTATCATGGCCGAATAGATAAGAACGTTTGTTCTTAACCATCCGGAGTGCTCATGCTAAGGTAGGGGGGTCAGTTGGGCTAAAATGTGGACTTCTCTTCCTTTACATGGGTATGTACATTACAAGTAACTCTGAAGTCGTAGTGGGTTCGCTTGATGGCTAGGGACACTGGTAATAATGACAGCTAATCCGCATGCAAAATTTAGCCCAGTGCACTAGAAATCGCTTTATGGACTACGCTTGAGTTCAAAGCGAGCGAGCGCAAGAAAAAAAAAAGATTTTTATTGTTATGTACCAAACTGAGGGGGCGGTATATCTGGTAGCGCATAGGCCAGCACAAACTACTGAGCGTAATCTTGCCAAGAGATCAACAGACAGCTGAAAGATGCTGCTGTTGACAGCTAAGTCCTGTAAAAGGATACGCAAAACATTAATAATAGGCCAGCACACATGACTTCCGGTCCGGTGGCAATAAGTTGGAGCTCTCTTTTAGGCGGATTTTTAAGAGAGATCTGGACGCTCAAGTCGCTGGAGAGTTAAATGAATACCGATAAATATATTTTGAAGTAAAGGCTTCCAGCGTGGTAGCGACACCATCACTGATCGAGCGCATGGTGATCTATAAAATATCGATATAGATATATACATAATATATGTAGAAGCGTGTAACAGAGTTTTTACTGTACAGTAACAGAATCTGTGTAAAACTAAACAGTAGATCTCGACCGAACAACAATGCATGACGGAAAATGGAAAGTAGGGGTGTGTCACAGTTATAACATACAAGTTGTTAATATAGTAAGAGACAGTGAGTTGTATAAGCAAAACTACTGTATATAACCCCATGGCAGACAGTGGAAATCATTTAAGACGATTTATCAACCCATGTCATTTAACCACTTAAAATACGTAAAGTACAACGATCGTATACACTCCTGTAAACTCAATGGGTGTGTCGTGCTTGATTATTATTGTTATAGACCAATCGGCACAAGGTCTGTGATGTTGGTGTCACATTGTCGCCTTTATTTCGCCAGGCATTTGCTGGTACCCTTAAGTAGGCTAGGTCGATCTAGGAGTTGAGGTCAGTTAATAACACTTCGCTCCAATGTGCATTCGAACATATTACCACAGCCTGAATTGTCATAATAACACGCAACGGTCCACGTGAAACAGCTTTACAGTATTGCTTAGATAGATAGTACAACAGTACGGGATGAGGATAGATAGAGAGTATAACGGTACGGGATGATAATTGATAGAGAGTACAATGGTATGTGATAATTATACATATAGAGTGTACAACGGTACATGATGATTACAGATAGAGATTACAACGGTACATGATGATTACATTTAGAGAGTACAACGGTACGGGATGATTACAGATAGAAAGTACAACGGTACATGATGATTACAGATAGAAAGTACAACGGTACGTGATGATTACAGATAGAAAGTACAACGGTACGGGATGATTACAGATAGAGTGTACAACGGTACATGATGATAATAGATAGAGAGTACAACGGTACATGATGATAATAGATAGAGAGTACAACGGTACATGCTGATTACAGATAGAGAGTACAACGGTACATGATGATAATAGATAGAGAGTACAAAGGTACATGATGATAATAGATTTGAGAGTACAACGGTACATGATGATAATAGATAGCGAGTACAACGGTACATGATGATTACAAATAGAGAGTACAACGGTACATGATGATAATAGATAGAGAGTACAACGGTACGTGAGGATTACAGATAGAAAGTGCAAAGGTACGTGATGATTACAGATAGAAAGTACAACTGTACATGATGATAGATAGAGAGTACAACGGTACATGATAAAAGATAGAGAGTACAGCGGTACATGATGATAGATAGAGAGTACAACGGTACATGATGATAGGTAGAGAGTACAGCGGTACATGATGATAGATAGAGAGTACAACGGTACATGATGATAGATAGAGAGTACAACGGTACATGATGATAGATAGCGTACAACGGTACATAATGATAGATAGAAAGTACAACGGTACATGATGATAGATAGAGAGTACAACGGTACATGATGATAGATAGAGAGTACAGCGGTACATGATGATAGATAAAGAGTACAACTGTGCATGATGATAGATAGATAGTACAACGTTACGTGATGATTACAGATAGAAAGTACAACTGTACATGATGATTACAGATAGAAAGTACAACGGTACGGGATGATGATAGATAGAGAGTACAACGGTACGGGATGATGATAGATAGAGAGTACAACAGTAGATGATGATAGATAGATAGAGAGTACAATGGTATGTGATGATTATACATAGAGCTTAAGTACAACGGTACATGATGATAATAGATAGAGAGTACAGCGGTACATGATGATAGATAGAGAGTACAACGGTACGTGATGATTACAGATAGAAAGTACAACGGTATGTGATGATTACAGATAGAAAGTACATCTGTACATGATGATAGGTAGAGAGTACAGCGGTACATGATAATAGATAGAGTACAACGGTACATGATGATAGACAGAGAGTACAGCGGTACATGATAATAGATAGAGAGTACAACGGTACATGATGATAGATAGAGAGTACAACGGTACAGGATGATAGATAGATAGTACAACGGTACATGATGATAGATAGAGAGTACAACGGTACATGATGATAGATAGAGAGTACAGCGGTACATGATAATAGATAGAGAGTACAACGGTACATGATAATAGATAGAGAGTACAACGGTACATGATGATAGATAGAGAGTACAGCGGTACATGATGATAGATAGAGAGTACAACGGTACATGATGATAGATAGAAAGTACAACGGTACATGATGATAGATAGAGAGTACAACGGTACATGATGATAGATAGAGAGAACAACTGTGCATGATGATAGATAGAAAGTACAACTGTACATGATGATTACAGATAGAGAGTACAACGGTACGTGATGATTACAGACAGAGAGTACAACGATACATGATGATTACAGATAGAGAGTACAACTGTGCATGATGATTACAAACAGAGTGTACAACGATACATGATGATTACAGATAGAGAGTACAACGGTACATGATGATAATAGATAGAGAGTACAACGGTACATGATGATTACAGATAGAGAGTACAACGGTACATGATGATTACAGATAGAGATTACAACGGTACACGATGAAACAACGGCAGCGGTGAAACAATGAACAAAAACCGATTGGATCGATTCAAGAGTAATTGTCTATTATAGATGCATACATCACAGTAAACGGAGTGGATCGGATCTGGCGAAATCGTGGCTTTGTAATTGTCATTACCCTGGATTGTGAAAATGCGTATGTGTCTATGTGAGTGTCTAAAACAGCTTAATCACAGACTATAAACAAAATATTGCACAATTTCTTGCAATAATTGTGCAAATTTTGTTGATGGCGTCTGGTTTAAATTCACCGAGGGAATACATTGTTTTAACACAGGTTGTTGGGCATCCTATGCATAATGCTGCAACGAGCCCCACTATGTATTGGGTGTTAGCTCTTTCATCATCATCAAGTGCCTTGCCAGCTGGCGTAGGCATTCATGTCTCTCCATAGATCTTGATCATTGGTGTTCTAGATGAACGCTGCTGATGATATGCCTCCATGCCACCGTCTCAGTCCATCCATCATCATTTCTCTTGGTATGCCTCTGCCTCTCTTCTCCTCGATCTTTCCATTTGTCACGATGTTCTCCAATGCCTCTCTTCTCATCACATGACCAAATACAGCTGTTTGTCTCTTTTTTTTAAAAAATAATTGTATATAATTTTCTAGTATCATTAGCCTCTTTCAGACAACCGTTGTTAGTTACTCTGGCAGTCCAAGGAATTCACAACATTCATCTCAGGAACTAAATCTCAGTTGCTTCCAAGCTTTTCCTAATTTAGTTAATGATTTACTAGGTAATTCTGCGTTCAGCAATTTGCCATAGCTTTCTGAACAACCCACGCATTATAGCTTGAAAATCAATGCAAAGCGATCAGTTCCCATATTTCCGGCTGCGATTTCGAGCCCTCGATCCGACATGTAGGGGAATTATGGAAGTGCGTTTGACTATCTTACATGTATATAGGTTTGTATACTCGATGTGTGTCCTGTCTTACTGCCCGTTCTGTGGCGTATGGGGTTACGGACTCAATTCATAATCCCGCACACCCCGTTCCAAACACAGCTGCGGGCGACTTGGCAGCTGGCCGCCTTGCGTTGGTTTCGCATACAAAGATACGAGTGCCGGTGGTTTAGAAAGCAAAAGCAAACTATTGAAAGTAAACTTGCCAAGAAATCATAAACAGCTTAATGGTTCTCCCAGAGTGAATCACCTCGTCAGGAAGGGAGAATCACGTACTAGAGGTGATGCTTGAATGTCATCATGCGATTGTATCCACATTTATTATCTCATAGTATTCCTCTTGTACCTTGAGGTGTCGAAGTGAAGCATAAACAGCGGGAGATTTCCCGCTTATGGGTTTCATATAGTGAGATTCCCTTGGCCTCTGTTATTCCCTGTCAATCGTTACATGGTCGGCCTCTTCCTCTGGTTCCATGTGGTCCATACACCATTGCTTGTTGTGGTTATACTGTCATATACGAGCCTATTTATATGCACAATTCATAAGCACATTGAAAGTTAAAATACTTATATAATGGTATCTGCAATGCAAGAACACAAAAACAAAATGGAAAGCTGGAAAACATCACTAATGAAATATACACGAATATATATTTTGATAACACAAAATTATGTACATAGGAATTAAGCCATACCAACAAGCAGTCGAGGAACCTTTGTATCATGAGAGTGCACAATCAGTTAAAGGATTTTGGACATTATCTGATAGAGTGCTATGAGTCAAACACCATGGTAAACCTCTGGATATATGCGTAATACAATCATACAGGACATGCTGGTGTGGTGGGAAACGAGCAGGCAGACATGCTGGTGTGGTGGGAAACGAGCAGGCAGACAGGCTGGGGTCTGCACCCCTAGCTGGGGTATTATTGCATGATAAGGTAGATGTGGTCGGGGTCCTTTGGGGTCGTGTGTATAGTACATACGAATGGGTAGATCCATTGCGGCTTGGGGAGAATAGTGCTGCAGGGTGTGGCCAGAAGAGCTGGTCGACACTCAAATCTCCGAGGAAAGGCCTGACGGACACATAATCAGACAGATACTGCTGACATTTGTATTTGGACTCTTTGCTGGCTGTTGAAGATGAGGACGAGGGTGCATATGGAAATGTTCCATCTTACCAGTGTCCCTCGCAATCATTTGAACCCACTCAGACTTCTGAGATACTTGTAATTTACGTCCCCAAGTCTAGAACGAGAAGTCAACATTTTAGTCCAAATGACCGGTGCAGGGGTTGAACACGTAACATCAGCACACCGGAAGTTTAAGAGCCAGCGCACTTGTCATTACGTTAAAACTTTGACTTGCAGAAGATTCACCAACCTACAAGCGAACCAACTTACCAGTCAACCTACTCATCAGTCAACCACGTCACTAATCAAACAAATCACCATTCAACCAACTCACCAATAAACCAACTCACCAGTCAATCAACTCACTAATCAACCGACACAGTAATTAGCCAATGTATCAATTAACCCACCAACCAACAAGCCAAGCCACCTTCCCACCAGTTAATCAATTATCCAGGCAACCAACAAATCGACCAACCACCCGTCCAACCGACCAACCATCCACCCAATAGATAAGCCAATCCACTCAATCGAACAACCATCCACCCAACCGACCAACCATCCACCCAGCGATCAACCCTATTGACCAACCATCCAACCAACCATCCACACAATCGGCCAATCATCTGACCAACCATATACCCAACCCACCAACCATCCACCCAAATAATCAACCCCCCACCCAAACATCCACCCACACGGCTAACCATCCAACCACCCGGCAAACCATCCACCCAACCATCCACCCATACGGTCAATCATCAACCCACACGGCCAACCATCCACCCACCCAGCCAACTATTCACCCAACCGACCAACCACCCACCCACCTGGCCAACTTTCCACCCAACCATCAACCCACCCGATCAACCATCCACCCATCCAGGCAACCATCCACCCAACCATCCACCCAGCGGGCCAACCATCCACCCATCCCACGAACCATCCATCCACCCTTCCAACCATCCATTTAACCACTCGGCCAACCACCCACCCACCCAGCAAACCATCCAACCACCCGACCAACCATCCACCCACCCCGGCCATCCACCCACACAACCGTCCACCTAACAGACCAAATATCCACCCACGTGGTCAACCACCCACTCACACGGCCAACCATCCACCCACCCGGCCAACCATCCACCCACCCGACCAACTATCCATCCAACCGAACAATCATCCACCCAACCGAAAAACCATCCTCCCAATCAAACAATCCTCCACCCACCCGACCAACCACCCACCTACCCGACCAATCTTCCACCTGCCCGGCCAGCCATCCACTCAACCGTACAATCATCCACCCACCTGGCCAACCATTCACAAAATTGACCAACCATCCACCCAAACGACCAACCATCCACCCAACCGGCCAACCATCCACCCATGCGACCAATCATCCACCAAACCGACCAACCATCTACCCAACCGACCATCTATCCAGCAGACCGGCCAGCCATCTACCCAACTGACCAACCATCCACCAACCCAGCCAACCGTCCATCCAACTATCCACGCACCCGACCAACCATCCACTCAACCTACCAACCATCCACTCACCCGGCTACCATCCACCCACCCGGCCAACCATCCACCCACCCGGCAACCATCCACCCATCCGGCCAACCATCCACCCACCCGACTAACCTTCCACTCACCCGGGCAACCATCCACCCAAAAAAACAATCATCCACCCACCCGGCAAACAATCCATCCAACAGACCAACCATCCACCCTACCTACCAACCATTCACCCAACTGACCAACCATCTAACCAACCGACCAACGATCCACCCACCCGCCCAACCATATACCAACCGACCAACCATTCACCCAACTGACCAACCATCCAATCAACCGACCAACCATCCACCCAACCAACCGACCATTCACCCAACCGACCAACCATTCATGAAACGGACCAACCATCCACCCAACAGGCCAACAACCATCAACTCATCCGACCAACAATCCACCCAACCATCCACTCAACTGACCACCATCCGCCCAATCGACCAACCATCCAACCATTCACCCAACAAAACACAGTCATCCACACATCCATCCCTGCAACCAACCAGCTAACCAACCATTCAATCACCCCACCCATCCGCACACTGTTATTCAACACTTGGCTACAAACATCAAAAACACAGAATTCTCACATGTTTACTTAACAAAAGTAGATTCAAATAAACAAAGATCTGTCACGTTATTGATCACACAACAGTGCAGATTGATATATGTTTTTTCCATGCTCGGATGCCCTTCATGATTTCTCATTTACTTTGGTCAGCGATGTAGAGAGGTAATAACAATTAGACGCCGGGATTTTAATCAATGATTCCGTTACTTTCCATGTGCAGTTTTAAATCTCCGTGTCTTACTTTAGTCTCTTGTTTGAGTCGACTCACTGATTTGTGAATTAATTCTGATGGAGACAGGAATATAGACGTAATGTACAGAGTGACACACCGAGTGACAGACCGAGTGACAGACAGGAATACGCACCCACTTGCACAAGCGCTCGCAACACTTTAATCATAAGCATCAATATTATGCGCCCTGATACCTGGTGTAGGCGCTCATGTCTCACCACATCCACAGATCGCAGTCTTTGGTGTTCTAGATCAACTCTGCTGATGATATTCCAGCGTCATGTATATCCATCTGCATGTATCTATTTCTATTATTCTATTGTGTCTATTCCTATTTCTATTTCCAGTTGTCAGGATGTTCTCCAATGCCTCTCTTCTCATCACATGACAAAAGAAAGCTTTTTTTGTCTATTTCTTATATGTTTTATATACTACTCTAGTTTCATAAACCTCCTTCTGGCAGTCGTAATAAGTTACTCTGGCAGACCAAGGAATTAGCACCATTAATCTCAGATACCACATTTCTTCCTAAATGGTTCATTCACGTGCCATGATTCACGGCCATACAGCAAAATTGGTTCTAGATAACATTTCAGCAGTCTCTTTCTGACGTTCAGTGATAATGACTTATTGCGTAAGATGCTTTTCATTTTCTGAAACACGTCATTCGCCTGACTGTCATATTCCACATTAGAAATTGACAACAGTTAGAGTTAATGATTCGTTCGATGAGACACACTGCTAGTTAAGAGTTAACGAATACAGAAATTGACCACACATCTGAATACAGGCGGCCTGAGACTCGCGAACGGACAAAGGCCACCTGACGTAATAGGTCAAGGTAAGAGAGGGGCACAGCCAGGTTATCATCATCATCAAGTGCCTTGCCAGCCGGCGTGAACGTTAATGTCTCTCCACAGATCTCTGTGTTCTGGATCGAGTCTTCTGATGATATTCCTCCATGCCACCGTCTCAGTCCATCTAGCATCATTTCTCTTGGTCTGCCCTTGGCTCTCTTCCTCTTGATCTTTCAAATTGTCACGATGTTCTCCAATGCCTCGCTTCTCATCACATGACCAAAGAAAGCTGTTTGTCTCATTAGTATTGTTGAATATAACGTTTCTAGTTTCATTAGCCTCTTTCATTTGGTAAAGCCGTTTGCCTCGCGCGCCGAAGGTTGTTGGTTCGATTCCGGGCTACGTCTTTCGGTTCACGGATGCATTTTTCTCCGAGACTCCTGAGGATCGTCGCTGGAGCTACGGAGTTTGTGCGTTTGTGCGACGCTTTCGGCAGGCCGCCCTGTGAAAAGATGCCGAGCCATATGGGATAAAACCCAGTGCAATGAAGTCGAACATCTCGACTTTTCAGGTTAATTTTAGGCAGTCATTTTTAATTATATACTGGACACAGCATTATAGTCTGAAGTGTTTGTGTGTTTGTTATTTGACCTACACTAGTTTAATATACAATTCCGAGACCTATGGTGCTATCTCAATGGTTAGATACGAATTATGTCCTAGTTGTGGGTTCATGTGAATGATAGAGTCTACTAATGAAGACATATTTTTTAGGGCTGTCTAGTTGGTCGTGCGTCGAAGTACACTTGTTCCTGCAGCGAGGAGCCGTCGTCATTTGGAGGTACAGGTTCAATCCCGGTAGGTAACTACAGCTTTAAATTTGTATTATGTCTAGTGCGTCATCTAGTCGCTACTTATTTTGCTCTACTGCAATGAGTGACAAACAATACACGTGTGTTTATTTATGGCCGTTGTTAGTTACTCTGACAGTCCATGAATTCGCAATGTTCGTCTCGGGAATCACATCTCATCGCTAGGACAGGGCGAGAAAAGTGTAGGGTGGGACTTTTTTTTTTTTTTTTTAGCATATCCTTTACAGGACTTAGCTTTCAACACCAGCATCTTTCAGCTGTATGTTGATCTCTTGGCAAGATTACGCTCAGTAGTTTGCCATTGCTTTCTGAGCGGCCGGCTCACATACCCCGTAAGTTACCGATGCGATTCGAACCACTGCTGATTTGAACCGTCATCACGTTACCGACGAGAGTATACGAGATTACGGAGAAAAGTAATAACCTCTAAGCCACGAAGCCGGCGTGGGACTTCTGGTCTAGGATTATCTTCGCAGATGTGTCCTCCGGCAAGCTTGCTTACTCTCGTGTGTTGTCCCGCTGTCTTTTGAATATCTGTCTGTTAACTGTCTGTCTATCTCTTTCAATACATGTCTGTATGAATGTATACTTAAAAGTATTTATATCGCTATTACAACAGTCTCAAAAACACACAGGTGTAAAATCACAGAGCACGAGAGGTTAAGCAGTGTGAAACATACGTAAAATCACAGCGTATCAGCGTATGAGACGGTATGCAGTGTGAAACAGACGTAAATTCACAGCTTATGATACGGTATGCAGTGTGAAACGGGGGTAAAATCACACAGCACGAGACGGTATACAGTGTGAAACAGATGTAACATCACAGCGCATGAGAAGGTATGCAGTGTGAAACAGACGTTAAGGCATATCGTATGAGACGGTGTGCAGTGTAAAACAGACGTTAAGTCATATCGTATGAGACGGTGTGCAGTGTAAAACAGACGTTAAGGCATATCGTATGAGACGGTGTGCAGTGTAAAACAGACGTTAAGGCATATCGTATGAGACGGTGTGCAGTGTAAAACAGACGTTAAGTCATATCGTATGAGACGGTGTGCAGTGTAAAACAGACGTAACATCACAGCAAAACGTGACGGTATACAGTGTCAAACGGGCACCTGGACGCCGCTATCGGTGGACAGAGAGACAAGAAAGATCGTCTGCCTAGTCTGTTAGAAATAGGCTAGGAGTATGTAAAGTTGCTGGTGTTCCGGACTGGATGAGGCGATCATGCCTCTGGCATAGACAGAAATGATATTATACCCTGTTTGGCATATTATTTTGTTCCTTTGTGATAGGAGAAAGGATCCACAACCTACACAGGTTGGGTGTCCGGAAATCCATGATATACTCCAACAGAGCGGTGGATGTCAGGCCTGGGAGTGGAAGAGGATATTTCTGCACAGCGTCGTGTTGTAAGAGAGGAATAAATCTGTGATCACCTACAGGTGTTGTGTCAGTTCTGAGTGTGTGATTAGACTTTCTGTGATAGCGATCTGAGCCTATGGACATACCTGACCGCATAGACATCCTAAAACCACAGAGATTGTGGAACTGAGCGATTCTATTCTTAATCTGTGTCGTGCATCTTCCATCTGGTGACAATAAAATACTGAAAACCCACCCATTAACAAATCAAGAATCATTCCAGAGTATGCTATGCTGTGGTTAGTAAGTCAGTCGGGGTTCCAACTTCACGGCAAAGGGTCTCCTCATTATGCTCTGTTCCCGTGCCAGTGAATATCACACATAATGCTCCTCATGTGAAAAGCGGAACAGCCAGGGGTTTCGACAAACCCGCACAGGTCTACAATGCATAAAATGTGTTGTTGTTATCTAACTACGTGACATCGTAATATGAATCTCTGGTGATGGGAGGTTCCTTTACCGATCCTGCATACCCTGTTGATTTCCGAGCTTCCAGAGTGGAATAAGAACGCAACAACACACTCGCATTGTAGATGGTAATTGTGTTCTGTAGCGGTAGAACGCCAACCTCACTTCCAGTAGCTACTTGTACGGGACTCAGGGGAACTGGCTGCGAGTGTGTGTGACCAAGTGCGTCAGTGGACTTGCGTGCCCACCTACTTGTCTGCCCGAATACCTTCCTGCTTGCATGCCTGCATACCTGTCTGACTGCGTGCTTACGTGCCAGCGTACCATTGACAAATTCAGTGCCAAACAAAAAGTAGATAGGGACCTATCAAAATTGGACGGCGGAAATGGGAAGTAGGTGTGTGTCACATTTATGACTTAAAAGTTGTTAATATGGTAGCAGATGGGTTGTATTATATATCAAATTAAAGGGGTTTGCACAGGGAAAGTGTCTGTATTGATATGTTAACAATACTTTGATTTATAAGCAAATGGCAGTTACGAGAATTTAAAATGAGACGAATTATCAGCCCATGGCAATTAATCAGTTAATATAAATATTCACGCAAAACAAGACACACACACACACACACACACATACACACACACACACACACACACACACATTCACAAACACACACACTTCACACACAGTGACTCCCTATTGTGGTGAACATTCAGAAGACTTGGAAACACACACGGCCGGTGTCCCGTGATATGATCCTGATCCTGATATTGACAAACGGATGTGTGGTCGGCATGAAACAACAAGCAGCATAGGCCCACTGTTTGGTAACAAGAAACGTTTGCTTTCTACTTTACCGGTTTTGGCAAACTCGATCGGAAATATATTGCATAATTCGCTCTGGTCTCGGAGTTTGATTTCATGAACTGTACACATGTTGTTTTGTATGCTACAGTAATGGTTGTTCGTGTAAATGGAGTCTAAACGTTTGCGCTGCTCCTGTATCTGGTACCCTCTCGTCTTTTGAACATTATTCTGTTGGGGATGAATCTCATGTCTATTCACAGCAGAAGAAGAGCAGCAGAAACAGAAGAAGATGAGGAAGAAGCGGGAGGAGGGTGACGAGGAGAAGAGCATATGGAGATGAGGAAGCAGTGAAAGAAGAATAAATGGGAGACAACTCAGAAGAAGAAGAAGAAGAAGAAGAAGAAGAAGAAGAAGAAGAAGAAGAAGAAGAAGAAGAAGAAGAAGAAGGAGAAGAAGAAGAAGAAGAAGAAGAAGAAGAAGAAGAAGAAGAAGAAGAAGAAGAAGAAGAAGAAGAAGAAGAAGAAGAAGAAGAAGGAGGAGGAGGAGGGGGAGGAGGAGCAGGAGCAGGAGGAGGAGAAGAAGATGAAGAAGAAGAAGAAGAAGAAGAAGAAGAAGAAGAAGAAGAAGAAGAAGAAGAAGAAGAAGAAGAAGAAGAAGAAGAAGAAGAAGAACAACAACAACAACAACAATAACAACAACAACAACAACAACAACAACAACAACAACAACAACAACAACTAACACCAACAGTAACAAGAACAGCAACGATAATAAGACAAATTTAAATAAAGAAATAAGGGCGTGAGCGAAGGGACAGTATGGGAACAGAGTTGGACGAGGAGGAGGTAGAAATGAAGGGGAAGACCAACAGGGAAGGAAAGGAAAAAGAAGTGAGTAAAGAAGAAGACGAAGAAGAGGAGGAGGGGAGGAGGAGAATAAAGAAGAGGATGAGAGGGAGGACAATAAAGAGGAGGATACGGGACAGGAGAAGAATAAGGAGGAGAAGAGGGGAGACGAACCCGCAATTCCACAATCACAAGGTAATTATAACAGTTAACTATAAAATGCAAAGAGAGTGCACGGTCAACACAGTTATTAAATAAAATGAATATCACAAAGCAACGACCTTTCTTGAGAAGGTAATGAGAACTGATTGAAGACGCGTGTCTTGAGAATTCCTGCACGCCGCAAGTCGATATGAGCATCAGCCGAGGAGATCTGGGCGGGGCGGCTACGGTTGTATGTAAAGAGAACAATAGCGTACAGATGACGGCGTTTACTTGTGCATGTGTTGCTTCGGTGAGTTCTCACTTGACAATGAAGTGTTTATTTCCAGTGTCGAGACACTGTTCGTCAGAGTGATCTTCTTAGGTGTGTCCTTCCTTGGTTTCTATCGTTTGCTGTCAAGCTATTTGTTAAATATCTGCCGCTTAACTCTCTGTTGGTTAACTATCTGTTCGTTAACTATCTATCTATTAACTATCTATATGCTAATTATGTCTGTTAACTATCTGTCTGTTAACTGTCTGTCTGTTAACTATCTGTGTGTCAACTATCTATCTGCTAACTATATGTCAGTTAACTATTTGTCTGTTAACTATATGTCTGTTTACTATATGTGTGTTAACTATCTGTCAGTTAACTATCTGTGTGTTAACTATCTGTCTGTTAAATATCTGTCTGTTAAATATCAGTGTGTTAACTATCTGACTGTTATATATCTGTCTATTAACTATACGTCTGTTAACCATCTGTCTGTTAACTATATGTCAGTTAACTATATGTCATGTAACTATCTGTAGGTTACATATCTGTCCATTGACTATTTGTCTGTTAACTATAAGTGTGTTAGCTATTTTCGGTTAACTATCTGTCTGTTAATTATCTGTAAGTTGACTATACATGTGTTAAATAAATGTGTCTTAACTATATGTGTGTTAACTATCTGTGTGTTAACTATATGTGTGTTAACTATCTGACTGTTAACTATATGTCTGTTAAATATATGTAAGTTAACTATCTGTAGGTTAACAATCTGTCTACTAACTATCTGACTATTAACTATCAGTATGTTAACTATGTGTGTTTTAAATATATGTCGGTTAACTATATGCCTGTTAACTATCTGTGTGTTAACTATCTGTCTGTTAACTATCTGTGTGTTAACTATATGTGTGTTAACTATCTGACTGTTAACTATCTGACTGTTAACTATATGCCTGTTAAATATATGTAAGTTAACTATCTGTAGGTTAACAATCTGTTTACTATCTGACTATTAACTATCTGTATGTTAATTATGTGTGTGTTAAATACATGTGGGTTAACTATCTGTCTTTTAACTATCTGTGTGTTAACTGACTGTGTGTTAACTATCTGTGCGTTATCTATCTGTATGTTAACTATCTGTTCGCTAACTATCTGTCTGTTAACTTTATGTGTTTTAAATATATGTGTGTTAATTATCTGTGTTTTAACTATCTGTAGGTTAACTATCTGTCCGTTTACTATCTGTCTGTTAAATATATGTCATTTAACTCTCTGTAGTTTATCTACCTGTGTGTTAACTATCTGTCTGTTAACTATCTGTCTGCTAGCTATATATTAGTTAACTATCTGTCTGTTAACTATTGTCTGTTAACTATCTGTCTGCTATATACCTGTGAATTAACTATCTGTCGGTTAACTATCTGTCTGTTAACTATCTGTCGGTTAACTAGGTTGACTATCTGTCAGCTAACTATCTGTCGGTTAACTATTTGTAAGTTAATGATCTGTCGGTTAACTATCTGTCGGTTAACTATCTGTATGTTAACTATTTGTAAGTTAACTATCTGTCGGTTAACTATCTGTCCGTTAACTATCTGTCCGTCAACTATCTTGTCAGAGTCTTAAACTTGGCTCGTTATCCCTAACACATGTGAGACAAGTACAAGTACAACATGATTGGACTTCAGACACAACTACACGAAGTTCAATGGATTTATTTACCGATCACATGCAATACGATCTAGCTTGGCATGTGATAATCATTACATTACATATATGGTACATCAATACACTTACAGACAACCCACAGCTTACAGTCTATCTCACAAGATGCACAAGCACTCGACTTTCGGGCACAGAACTACACAAGCCTTTCTCTCTCTATGCGTCATGTCTGGTCCGAGTACCCCAAGCTGTCTGTCTGTTTCTCGCAACGCGCTTGCCCTCTGTGAATTGGCTTCACGAGGCCTGCGTGCGTCTTGCGTTGTCCTTGCCTGACCGCTGGCTATTGCGTCAGCCAGCAACCCGTGGGCAGGTAACCAATACTCGCCTGGCGGGCGCAACGATGTCACTGCATCCCGGTTGGGAACTATTCGCCTGGCGGGCGTAACGATGTTCCTGCATCTCGGTTGGAGACATTCCAGATTCTGACACGCTCCCCCGGGGCTTTTCATGAAAGATGTCATCTTTCATGTATACTCTATATACATAGCGGGTTAATATTTTAACCATGTCAGAATCGTTCCCTCTGTTGTTATATACATTGGTATAGAAATACATAATAATACATATAAAGGCAGAGAAATACATAAGAAATGCAAGTTGTATTTTAAGACATGTGGTGTTCAATTTTTACCACTTGCCAAGTTACATCCTCTCGATGGATGATTACCTAAGTTGCAATATTGACTCAGTCAGATCGGTAGCAACAGCTTTCCAAGCAACTACCTCGCAACCTCGAAAATAAATGTAATAATATGCTCTTTGTAAACAAAAAACATCTGGTAAGACCGTAATACGACCTATTTATAAGCCGTATTCAACGTTGGAGTTCAGACCTCATTTGGCCATGAGCTCTTCCGTCGGTCTACAACGTCGGTAACCCTATACCATGCCCAGTTGATGATTTTTGGGAGTGTTAACAATCTGGCAACACCATGGCTATTTATATACAACACATATTCAAATACATTTCAATTTATCGCCCTTGGTGTAATAATGTAATAACAATTAAATGCAAGGGACATAATTTCAAACAATCTTAAATTTAATAGTTTACAATTACTTTTCTATTTCTCAGCGTCATCGCTTGATGCTTTTCCATAATAGCGAAAAAATGTCGATAGTATGAATAAGTTAATCAAGATATGATTCTAAGATTACACTATTTGAAACACTATTAATACACAATTCGTGTATTCGAAATTGATGATTCTTAAACATTTTAGAAGCGTCATACCTTTTTAAGGTTTTGTTTGTCGTCTGCTAATTTTGGACTAAATTTCTAAATTATCCGGAAGTACACACGAACAGCTGATGTTGAAAAATTCTATAACACACTTGTTCCGGTCTGTTGTAGCAACTCGGAATGTAACTGTTCTGATCGTTCATGTGTTGGATGTTTCGCTGGAAAAACTTCTGGATTTCGTTGACTGCAGTGGTGTAAATGTCAAAGTTCAGTTCACTCTTTCACACACGGATTAAAAAAATATCACTGGAAGTGTTCCACTCGCAGATACCACTGATAAATTGGATATTTCGCTTGCGGTAAGTTCAGAGCGAATGTGGCACTGTTCTTGTTTCGTAGTATATGTACAATTAATATTGTTCGCTTTCTACCACACACTACACAATTATTCAAAACACTTAATACAGTAATAATAAAATAAGAAAACTATATATAATGGGATTAAACCCTATCACATCATATAGTAGACACACAGCTTTTCGTGGGAAAAAAATCTTCACTGATGGCTGTTGTCAACAACTCAACTCACAGGCCTCATCGGGTACTTCTCACACACCCATACAAGACAACTTGCAAGTCGTGTGGGAGGCAAAATGCATGGTCCATTTTATTGCCGTTGGCTCGCTTACAAGCGGTAAACAGTCGCTAATGCAATACACAATATACAGCCACAGAATTATCCAACACAAACTGCTAACCCTATGCTAGTTCTATCTATTAGTGAACACAAAACTCCTAACGCTATTCTAAACGATGTGAACGCCTCAAGTCCAGTCTCCCGTCTGCCTAACCTCTCTCCCGTGGTTACACACCACGCGGGGTGACCTTCACCTTCGTGCGTGTTACCTCACATCGCACTCTGCTGGCAAACGTGGCCTGTTGAGTGTCTACTCAACTGTGCTATGGCTTCACGAGGTGTGGTACTATCGTGATTAGAGTGCTAACTCTCTGAACACCGCCTGCGTGTCTCATGAGGGAGTGGCCAACCTTCTCCTATTACCTCATCTCCCCTGCCCTTGCCTCGGGCACCGTATCTCCTCCTGGTCTCTTCAGGGTTGACCGCTCTCCCTGGCGGAGGGGATGCGGTCGAGTCTTTGACACACACCCACCCCTCTTGTGTTGCGTCATCAACTTTCACTCATTGGTTGTGACGCAAGAGGTTCCTAAACAAAAAATTAGTGTCTCTAATTTTTGTCAAAGACTCTAGATAACCTGGCTTTGGGCATTCCAATAGACTATTAATAACTATTGTCACAATGTAGCAAAGCCTTACTTGGCTACTGGCAATCGCCACAAACTTGACTGGTTGGCGTGAGCCCCTTCTCACATGCTATATTATATTTATCAGAGGTATGTCTGAACCGGACCGTTGTCTTATAAGACCTGCCCTCACATAGTAAATTAACTTACTACCCATACAAAGTTGACTTTCTTAGGGTCAACACATGAATTATTTCATGTCCCCCATATAATATTTAACAACCATTCTACAAGAGTGTGTGCGACAGGCTTTACCTCCTTCGCTTCCGCGCGTAAGACTTTATTTCACTGTTAATTTAGTTCTTCGTTGTCTATTATGTCCCCTGGCCCCATAGTTATCTGTCTTTGATTTACAAATAGTGTATGCAATTTATATGTTTGTTTTTCTGTTTGTTTGTGTGTTTGGATGTAATAAAACTACTAATCTAATTTATATCCTCTATTTATAAATTCTATGTGTATGTATGTTAGTTTTTTTAGTGTCATAATTTGGTTCAATGTGGCCACAAAGAGGTGTATAACACTAATTCGTGACTACATTCACTTGTCATGAAACCCAAAATACTGTAATATAAGTTCTAAACTATATTACAGACAACACATTCACACTAACACAATTTTACTAACGAAAACTTTACATTCTAACATACCATTCTAATTCTATAACTAAGTATTTAATGTGTTACCTAAATTTATTAAATTTGTTATGTTAATTATATGATATGATTATATTACTTCTTATTTTTTTCTAATCTAAGTGATGTAATCTAACTATTTAAATGCAATTGTTGTGATGTGAGTTATGTACCTTAATTAAATGGATTATGTGACCACAATTTATGTACTTTTCTAAATACTATGCTAAATAATGTTTTTAAATGCACAAAGGAATTATATGAGTGATGTTCTTAATCTAACTGGTGTAAATGCTGTATGTTACCTTATCTACTCTTTTTAATCTATTATGATGTAAAATGATGATACTAATAAATGGTAATATTTGAAAGATGGTATGGTTTCATTAAGATGGAATAAACTAACTACAATGAAACTAAGTGAAATATAACAATCTAAATGGTACTATTCATATAAATTTAATTTAACTTGTAATAAACTATTCTTATGTCTAAACTAATATTCTAATCTAATTTTAATGGGTTAATTACTGTACTAACTACATTATTAAAATAAATGAGAACTGTTATAGTTCCTAACCTACATCTAATTTATCACTATCTTAAAATATTATATTACATATCACAATAAGTTTATATACATAGTATTTGGTTTACACAGGTTAGTAGTTGCCTTCATGTATGTGCAATGGTTGTATAGGCATAATATAACCACACACTTTGCCTGGGTATCTGAAATACATTACACAGTCATCTTAATGTTCTCTCGGTAGTGCACGTGTAGAGTTCGCTGGTGTTGTAGCTCTGTCTTTTCGTGTCTGTAATTAAGCACTGTTCTGACACTGTTTTCTGCGGTTCATATATATGATACACCGGAATGGAGCTTAGTTGGAAATGAGCTGTCCTAGTTCACACGGTGGTATCTAAGTATAGCAGCACAGTTCTTAATCTGATGTCCACGGACACATGATAGTTCAGTGTTTTGGTACATGATTACGCCAATAATGTGGATATGTATGTAAGCTATTTTACATCTTATATTATCAGATACCCATGTACCAACCATCACTCTACATTTAACTGTTGGATTTCAGGTATTTCTACCCCAGATGGTCTACTAAGGGTATCAGCTAGGGTGTTGTCTTTCCCCTTAATATGCTCTATACTGAACGTATAGTTTTGAAGGATAAGAGACCACCTGTATATCCTGTCGTTTCGGTGCACACCAGTCTGAATGACCGTAATGGGAGAATTGTCGGTCTGGATAATGAAGTGCACACCCGCCAGAAAGCGGTGGAGCTTTCTCACTGAGTAGATGACGCTCAGGGCCTCCAGTTCTGCTATCGAATATCTGGACTCGGTAGGTGTGATCTTACGGCTCACGTAGCAAATCGGATGGAAGATGCCCTCATAAAATTGGCCTAGGACTGCAGCGATGGAGATCCTGCTGGCATCTGTCCTAAGATAATAAACGAGCCCAGGGTTAGGCAAGCGGAGGATGGGAACATTACTAAAAAGAATTTTCAATTTTGACAATGCAGAAATTAATAATGCATCTTTCACATCCAATTTTACTGATGCTTTTAGCACATTAGAAAATACACTTGTAATTTCAGCTAGGTTTGGAATAAATTTACTGTAGTAATTAACTAATCCTAAAAGACTTCTAACCTGCCTTTTCGTAGTAGGCATGGTTAGATTCATAATTTTTGTAATAATCCTATTGTCAGTCTTCAGTTGACCTTGAGAGATGACATGACCCAAAAATTCAATTTCTTTTAGGCCTAGTTCGACTTTGCTCGGTTTGACAGTGAGACCGAAGAGTCGCAACCTATCAAAGACATGTCTCAGTTTCAGTAAGTGTGTAGTCCAGTCTTCAGTATGGACACATATATCATCTATATAGGTCACAGTATTCGTCACTCCATGTAACAGATCTCTAGTTAAGCTTACGAAAGTGGCAGGAGCATTTCGAAGTCCGAAAGGAAGAAATCGCCACTCGTATAGTCCTAAAGGTGTTGAAAACGCAGTAAGATGCATAGATTGAGCTTGCATCGGGACCTGCCAGTATCCTTTAGTAAGATCTAGTTTTGAAAAGATTTTAGAAGTAGACATGTCCAAGATAAGATCTTCGCAGGAAGGAATAGGTTCTGCGTCGATCTTAGTGATGTCATTGAGTTTCCGATAGTCCACGCACAGACGAATTGTGGAATCCTTCTTCTTAATTAGGACGATTGGAAAAGAGTACTCTGATGTAGACTTTTGGATAATCCCGCTAGCTTCTAAATTAAGAATTTCCTTATTTAGATTTTCCCTATAGCTGAGTGGGATAGAGTACGGCCTACATTTAATAGGCTTAGAATCCGAAAGAAGAATGGAGTGTTCGATTCTGTCCGTCCTACCTGGGATGTCAGAGAATAAGTCTTTGTATTCAGTAACTAACTCCACTAATTGTCGTCGTTGAATGTCTGTTAGTCCCTGATCTATATGTATGCTGTCCACTGTCGCAGTTTTGTCTACAATGGGAACAGGTAGTTCCATTCCGTCGTCGTCTACCTGATTCAGTACCGTGGTGGTGCTAAGTGTGTATTCTGTTAACTCACTGGGTGTATTGCCATTGTCGGAACTGCCAGTCTCGCTAACTAGTGTAGTTGCGTTGTGTATGTCTGTCGTCTGATCACTGGGTGTTGGTGCACTCTGTTCGTCTGTCACTACTTCTGTTTCTTGTCTTGTATAGTAAGGTTTCAACATGTTGACATGGAATATCTTTAAGTGTCCGTTTATCGATATTTCATAGTCAACATCTGAAATTCTGCGTACCACCTTGAATGGCCCTTGCCATGAGGTTAATAGTAAATTTCTTTTGTCTGGAAGTAGCAAGAGTATGTCTTGATCTGGTTCAAGTTCAATTGTTCTTGTCCCTTTGTTGGCATATTGGCGGTAGATTTGACCCTTCCTCTCCAAAGCTGCCTTAGCTATAACACACGATTTCATGATCTTGTCTCGTGTCTCTGTCACCATTTCATAAGGTGTTTTTGGGGTAGGAATTTCTATCGAATTTGTTAGTACCTGATGGTAAATAGTTAGGGGTCCACGTGGGTTAGCCCCGTAAACTAATTCAAAGGGTGAGAAACCCGTGCTAGAATGGGGAATCTCCCGATAGGCGAACAGCACTGTTGGTAACAGTGTATCCCAATCAGCTGGGTTTTCTGCTGTAATCTTAGCCAGCATGTGCTTTAGGTCCCCATTAATTTTCTCTACTATTCCATTGCTGGCTGGATGGTAAGCTGTCGTAAAATGTTGCTTAATGCCTAACATTTTTGTAAGGGCTTGCGTTGCAGCCGATATGAACTGAGTTCCACGATCGGATAAAATGGTCCGTGGGAATCCGAATCGTGAGAACAGGTGTAGAAATACATTGGCAACGTCTTTGGAGGTGATGTATTTCAAAGCTACCGCCTCAACCCACCTTGTACATAGGTCGACCATTGTCAATATGAAGCGATTTCCTTTGCTGGACACCTGGTTTAGGGGTCCAACAATATCTACCGCCACACTTTCAAATGGCCTAGAAGCCAGTGTAGAAGGCTGTACCTCAGCTGTAGGATGTTTACCTTTACGTACCAATTGTTGACAGACATTACACGAACGACAAAATAATTTTATGTCATTGCAAAAACCTGGCCAATAGAAATGAGCCTGAATTCTGGCCCTGGTCTTATCATATGCAAGATGACCAGCAAACGGTGACTCATGTGCAATCTTTAGCACAGTTAGACGATGTTGTTCAGGTAACACCGTTTGCTGAATCTCATGGTTACCAGTAGTATAATATCTAGTTAAAATACCATTGTTAAGTCTAAAAACCCAAGATGCATTTTTGGTCACTTTGGCTTTATCTTTTAACAATTTTAAGTATGGAGACACACTAGTATCAGCTTTTTGCTGTTCTATAAATTTCTGTCTGCTGGTGTCATCTGTGCCAGTTGGGGAAAGCAACAGTAGTCTCTCATCTTGTAGTGTGTCTTGATGTTTCACACTGTCTGCTCTTGTTGTTGCATTAGCTGCATTTAATTTCTCCCATGCAACTATTTCCTCATTAGTACATTGTTTCAGTTGAGGTAAACACCCCAAAATTAAATCAGTACAAGGGTTGTTAAGTATTGCACAAGTAAAGGTACCAGAAAGAAACGGAGAATCAATACGGGCTTTTGCCAAAGGGTAAGTCTCAATGTTACCCGAAAAGGTTCGGCATCTGACAGTGTCACCTGTGTAATCACCCGGGCTCACTAGTTCTTTCCGAAGACCGATAAGGGTGCTGCCGCTGTCCAGCAAACATTGACATGGTACATCATTGACCATTGCATTGTGGAACACTAACTTGCCTCTGGAGGCTAATGCTGCATTCACACTCACAGATGAGCATGGTACTGTATGTCCACATTCTAGTCTTCCGTTTGCATGGAATTGGTGACATCGTTCACAGCTGTCAAAGCTTAATATATCGTTAGCAGCACACACATCCTCTGCTTGGTTAGTTGGTAAGTCACTTTCAATCTCACACTCATTCTCACTACCACTATCTGAAGAGGTGTCAATCAACATAGCGTTGTTAGCTTTCAAACGTTGGCGGCCAAGGCACTTATTAGAATAATGGCCATAAGAGGAACAAAAAAAAACATTTGATTGCACGCCTGTATGCAGACCGTTTGCTTTGCTGCTTCTTGATCACATTTTCAAGATGCGCCGGATAATTCGGCGATTTGTCGCACATAGCATAAGTGTCGTGCATTAGTTGACAGTACATGCATTTGGAAACTTTTCTGTCTTTCTTATCATACTTCTGAAAAGGTTTTCTGTTACCCTGATAGTGTTTTGATTGGTCTTTGACAAAGGAAACTATCTCAGAGTCACTTGAGGTCTTAAAAATCTCTCTGTTAGAAGAAAAATATGCTGAACCTTTTTTTTCGAACTGCTCGATGTTTTCAATGTCTGACTGCTGCAAAAACTTAGCAAAAGGAGAAGGTATAGTAGATATACACTTGTCCATAGCTATTAGGTTTTTTAATCTATCAAAGTCTTTTCCTATGTTAGCTGCTTTAAGCCACCTGTTTAGTACACTCTGCACATTTGAAAAATAATCTATAAAAGTTTCACTAGGTTTAGGTTTTAAATTTGAGAACTGAACCTGATACCCAGGGGCATCAAGTAAAAAGTGCTGCATAATCCTATCATGGATGTATTGATAGCTAGATCTAAGTTCAATAGGAATAGACTCTATTACTTTAAGGGGCTCACCACTTAGATTCTTCATGTAAATCGGAGCCCACATATCTAAAGGAACTTGGTGATATTTAAATTGGTACTCTACATTCTCTGTCCAGGCAGATATGGAGTCCTCTTTACAATATGGTTTGATAATATTTTTGTATTTGTTGAACTTATTTTCCTCTTGTTGACTTCTTAGTTTAGTGGCAGAGATCTCTGCGTGTGAGTCTTTATCCATGCTTTTCATTTTTAATTGTGTCTCTGATTCTACTTGAATTTGTTTTTCTTTAACTCTTGCCATTTCATCTATCTCTTTTTGCTTTAGATCTAATTCCTTTTGTTTTAATTCTTTCTCTTGATCTAATTGTTTTTGTTTCATCTCCTTATCATGTTCTCTTTCTCGTGCGCGTTCGTCCCTCTCCGCATTCTCTTTTCGTGTTTGTTCCTCTTTTGTTTCTTTAAATTTCTGATCAGCATATTGTTGTAGTTCTTTTCCTGTTAATTCTAGTTCTTTGCCTGCTTTTATGAAATCTGATAAAGTTGCCATCTTACTTTAGTACTTGGCTAACAGTGATAGGCAATGATGACTTTAATCAGTTATTTATCTTTGATATGTTATGTTTGTTCTTATCTGATCACTATCAGTTGTGCTTTCTGTTTATACCCTGCCCAGATTTATCTTGCAGAAAAACAGAGTATACAAATATGTCAACGCGTTACAAGCTGAAAAAGAGATGCACTATTAATCAAATTGCATGACAAAATATATAAGTGTACTCAGCTTAATGTGGGAACGAAGCTCCTTTGACACAGGTCACCTTGTTTGGTACACTGGGGTGGCGACACGTTTCGTACGTAGCACACGGTATTTGGCCCACAGGTGTATGTGCACAGCTGTTGTTTGCCCTCTGATATATAGGGCAGCAGTAAACACGCCTACTAAACGATATGATTTACTCGAAAACTAAGGACAATGACTTAGACAATGACAGACTTACGAACACCTAGAATATGTATTAATTAATTTTAATGTCAATGTCCTGTCTTTGTTTTAAACAATAATTGCCTTTCGTTACTAACCTAGTTAATTTCTGTAAACGTTGTGCAGCTAAGTATCAGATGCTTAGCCCGAAAATAGTTCCATCGTGACGATAAGCAAAGAGAACATAGACCCAAAAATGAATAAATGCTTGTAAAGAAATCAAAATAACATAATAATGTGTCAACAAATAAATATATTCATTTAGTAACTTAAATAAGTAAATAATAAACAATATACAGCACAGATTCAGGCGGGCCGCCGCTAAGCGATCTTGTAAACACTCGACTGCTTTATGCTAATGACGCAGAACAACTGTCTGTCAATCACTCTACGTCATCGCGCAGCGCTATTTTTAGATCTCAAAAATCAATATTGTCGGCTGCCTGTGTATTCCTGCGCCGTGAATCATGTTTGGTGCTTATTCAAGAATAAATTGGTAAATATATGAATAAATATAAGAAAATAAGAATATTAATACTTACAGCTTCGAAGAATACATGATTTCATTCAATAAATATATCATAAACACAATTAAACACTATTTTGTCACGATAGGCATATTTCTAGCTCGCAAATTCTCCTGTCTGCACAAATTATCGTTACTACACAAATTAAACCCTAGTCTAGAGCTTCGTGGACGAGTGGAGTAGCCTGAATATTACATTCAAGCTTCACTTCTGACAACCACGATTACCCTTTTACTGTGGGTATTAGCTTGGCGCTTTCGTCCAAGCACCACTTTCTGACACCACAATTACCCTGGCCTGTCAACAACTCAACTGACAGGCCTCATCGGGTACTTCTCACACACCCATACAAGACAACTTGCAAGTCGTGTGGGAGGCAAAATGCATGGTCCATTTTATTGCCGTTGGCTCGCTTACAAGCGGTAAACAGTCGCTAATGCAATACACAATATACAGCCACAGAATTATCCAACACAAACTGCTAACCCTATGCTAGTTCTATCTATTAGTGAACACAAAACTCCTAACGCTATTCTAAACGATGTGAACGCCTCAAGTCCAGTCTCCCGTCTGCCTAACCTCTCTCCCGTGGTTACACACCACGCGGGGTGACCTTCACCTTCGTGCGTGTTACCTCACATCGCACTCTGCTGGCAAACGTGGCCTGTTGAGTGTCTACTCAACTGTGCTATGGCTTCACGAGGTGTGGTACTATCGTGATTAGAGTGCTAACTCTCTGAACACCGCCTGCGTGTCTCATGAGGGAGTGGCCAACCTTCTCCTATTACCTCATCTCCCCTGCCCTTGCCTCGGGCACCGTATCTCCTCCTGGTCTCTTCAGGGTTGACCGCTCTCCCTGGCGGAGGGGATGCGGTCGAGTCTTTGACACACACCCACCCCTCTTGTGTTGCGTCATCAACTTTCACTCATTGGTTGTGACGCAAGAGGTTCCTAAACAAAAAATTAGTGTCTCTAATTTTTGTCAAAGACTCTAGATAACCTGGCTTTGGGCATTCCAATAGACTATTAATAACTATTGTCACAATGTAGCAAAGCCTTACTTGGCTACTGGCAATCGCCACAAACTTGACTGGTTGGCGTGAGCCCCTTCTCACATGCTATATTATATTTATCAGAGGTATGTCTGAACCGGACCGTTGTCTTATAAGACCTGCCCTCACATAGTAAATTAACTTACTACCCATACAAAGTTGACTTTCTTAGGGTCAACACATGAATTATTTCATGTCCCCCATATAATATTTAACAACCATTCTACAAGAGTGTGTGCGACAGGCTTTACCTCCTTCGCTTCCGCGCGTAAGACTTTATTTCACTGTTAATTTAGTTCTTCGTTGTCTATTATGTCCCCTGGCCCCATAGTTATCTGTCTTTGATTTACAAATAGTGTATGCAATTTATATGTTTGTTTTTCTGTTTGTTTGTGTGTTTGGATGTAATAAAACTACTAATCTAATTTATATCCTCTATTTATAAATTCTATGTGTATGTATGTTAGTTTTTTTAGTGTCATAATTTGGTTCAATGTGGCCACAAAGAGGTG
This sequence comes from Cepaea hortensis, assembly GCA_963921405.1. Lineage (NCBI taxonomy): Eukaryota > Metazoa > Mollusca > Gastropoda > Stylommatophora > Helicidae > Cepaea > Cepaea hortensis. The sequence continues at coordinate 65,351,577 of OY992879.1, forward strand.
TATAACACTAATTCGTGACTACATTCACTTGTCATGAAACCCAAAATACTGTAATATAAGTTCTAAACTATATTACAGACAACACATTCACACTAACACAATTTTACTAACGAAAACTTTACATTCTAACATACCATTCTAATTCTATAACTAAGTATTTAATGTGTTACCTAAATTTATTAAATTTGTTATGTTAATTATATGATATGATTATATTACTTCTTATTTTTTTCTAATCTAAGTGATGTAATCTAACTATTTAAATGCAATTGTTGTGATGTGAGTTATGTACCTTAATTAAATGGATTATGTGACCACAATTTATGTACTTTTCTAAATACTATGCTAAATAATGTTTTTAAATGCACAAAGGAATTATATGAGTGATGTTCTTAATCTAACTGGTGTAAATGCTGTATGTTACCTTATCTACTCTTTTTAATCTATTATGATGTAAAATGATGATACTAATAAATGGTAATATTTGAAAGATGGTATGGTTTCATTAAGATGGAATAAACTAACTACAATGAAACTAAGTGAAATATAACAATCTAAATGGTACTATTCATATAAATTTAATTTAACTTGTAATAAACTATTCTTATGTCTAAACTAATATTCTAATCTAATTTTAATGGGTTAATTACTGTACTAACTACATTATTAAAATAAATGAGAACTGTTATAGTTCCTAACCTACATCTAATTTATCACTATCTTAAAATATTATATTACATATCACAATAAGTTTATATACATAGTATTTGGTTTACACAGGTTAGTAGTTGCCTTCATGTATGTGCAATGGTTGTATAGGCATAATATAACCACACACTTTGCCTGGGTATCTGAAATACATTACACAGTCATCTTAATGTTCTCTCGGTAGTGCACGTGTAGAGTTCGCTGGTGTTGTAGCTCTGTCTTTTCGTGTCTGTAATTAAGCACTGTTCTGACACTGTTTTCTGCGGTTCATATATATGATACACCGGAATGGAGCTTAGTTGGAAATGAGCTGTCCTAGTTCACACGGTGGTATCTAAGTATAGCAGCACAGTTCTTAATCTGATGTCCACGGACACATGATAGTTCAGTGTTTTGGTACATGATTACGCCAATAATGTGGATATGTATGTAAGCTATTTTACATCTTATATTATCAGATACCCATGTACCAACCATCACTCTACATTTAACTGTTGGATTTCAGGTATTTCTACCCCAGATGGTCTACTAAGGGTATCAGCTAGGGTGTTGTCTTTCCCCTTAATATGCTCTATACTGAACGTATAGTTTTGAAGGATAAGAGACCACCTGTATATCCTGTCGTTTCGGTGCACACCAGTCTGAATGACCGTAATGGGAGAATTGTCGGTCTGGATAATGAAGTGCACACCCGCCAGAAAGCGGTGGAGCTTTCTCACTGAGTAGATGACGCTCAGGGCCTCCAGTTCTGCTATCGAATATCTGGACTCGGTAGGTGTGATCTTACGGCTCACGTAGCAAATCGGATGGAAGATGCCCTCATAAAATTGGCCTAGGACTGCAGCGATGGAGATCCTGCTGGCATCTGTCCTAAGATAATAAACGAGCCCAGGGTTAGGCAAGCGGAGGATGGGAACATTACTAAAAAGAATTTTCAATTTTGACAATGCAGAAATTAATAATGCATCTTTCACATCCAATTTTACTGATGCTTTTAGCACATTAGAAAATACACTTGTAATTTCAGCTAGGTTTGGAATAAATTTACTGTAGTAATTAACTAATCCTAAAAGACTTCTAACCTGCTTTTTCGTAGTAGGCATGGTTAGATTCATAATTTTTGTAATAATCCTATTGTCAGTCTTCAGTTGACCTTGAGAGATGACATGACCCAAAAATTCAATTTCTTTTAGGCCTAGTTCGACTTTGCTCGGTTTGACAGTGAGACCGAAGAGTCGCAACCTATCAAAGACATGTCTCAGTTTCAGTAAGTGTGTAGTCCAGTCTTCAGTATGGACACATATATCATCTATATAGGTCACAGTATTCGTCACTCCATGTAACAGATCTCTAGTTAAGCTTACGAAAGTGGCAGGAGCATTTCGAAGTCCGAAAGGAAGAAATCGCCACTCGTATAGTCCTAAAGGTGTTGAAAACGCAGTAAGATGCATAGATTGAGCTTGCATCGGGACCTGCCAGTATCCTTTAGTAAGATCTAGTTTTGAAAAGATTTTAGAAGTAGACATGTCCAAGATAAGATCTTCGCAGGAAGGAATAGGTTCTGCGTCGATCTTAGTGATGTCATTGAGTTTCCGATAGTCCACGCACAGACGAATTGTGGAATCCTTCTTCTTAATTAGGACGATTGGAAAAGAGTACTCTGATGTAGACTTTTGGATAATCCCGCTAGCTTCTAAATTAAGAATTTCCTTATTTAGATTTTCCCTATAGCTGAGTGGGATAGAGTACGGCCTACATTTAATAGGCTTAGAATCCGAAAGAAGAATGGAGTGTTCGATTCTGTCCGTCCTACCTGGGATGTCAGAGAATAAGTCTTTGTATTCAGTAACTAACTCCACTAATTGTCGTCGTTGAATGTCTGTTAGTCCCTGATCTATATGTATGCTGTCCACTGTCGCAGTTTTGTCTACAATGGGAACAGGTAGTTCCATTCCGTCGTCGTCTACCTGATTCAGTACCGTGGTGGTGCTAAGTGTGTATTCTGTTAACTCACTGGGTGTATTGCCATTGTCGGAACTGCCAGTCTCGCTAACTAGTGTAGTTGCGTTGTGTATGTCTGTCGTCTGATCACTGGGTGTTGGTGCACTCTGTTCGTCTGTCACTACTTCTGTTTCTTGTCTTGTATAGTAAGGTTTCAACATGTTGACATGGAATATCTTTAAGTGTCCGTTTATCGATATTTCATAGTCAACATCTGAAATTCTGCGTACCACCTTGAATGGCCCTTGCCATGAGGTTAATAGTAAATTTCTTTTGTCTGGAAGTAGCAAGAGTATGTCTTGATCTGGTTCAAGTTCAATTGTTCTTGTCCCTTTGTTGGCATATTGGCGGTAGATTTGACCCTTCCTCTCCAAAGCTGCCTTAGCTATAACACACGATTTCATGATCTTGTCTCGTGTCTCTGTCACCATTTCATAAGGTGTTTTTGGGGTAGGAATTTCTATCGAATTTGTTAGTACCTGATGGTAAATAGTTAGGGGTCCACGTGGGTTAGCCCCGTAAACTAATTCAAAGGGTGAGAAACCCGTGCTAGAATGGGGAATCTCCCGATAGGCGAACAGCACTGTTGGTAACAGTGTATCCCAATCAGCTGGGTTTTCTGCTGTAATCTTAGCCAGCATGTGCTTTAGGTCCCCATTAATTTTCTCTACTATTCCATTGCTGGCTGGATGGTAAGCTGTCGTAAAATGTTGCTTAATGCCTAACATTTTTGTAAGGGCTTGCGTTGCAGCCGATATGAACTGAGTTCCACGATCGGATAAAATGGTCCGTGGGAATCCGAATCGTGAGAACAGGTGTAGAAATACATTGGCAACGTCTTTGGAGGTGATGTATTTCAAAGCTACCGCCTCAACCCACCTTGTACATAGGTCGACCATTGTCAATATGAAGCGATTTCCTGTGCTGGACACCTGGTTTAGGGGTCCAACAATATCTACCGCCACACTTTCAAATGGCCTAGAAGCCAGTGTAGAAGGCTGTACCTCAGCTGTAGGATGTTTACCTTTACGTACCAATTGTTGACAGACATTACACGAACGACAAAATAATTTTATGTCATTGCAAAAACCTGGCCAATAGAAATGAGCCTGAATTCTGGCCCTGGTCTTATCATATGCAAGATGACCAGCAAACGGTGACTCATGTGCAATCTTTAGCACAGTTAGACGATGTTGTTCAGGTAACACCGTTTGCTGAATCTCATGGTTACCAGTAGTATAATATCTAGTTAAAATACCATTGTTAAGTCTAAAAACCCAAGATGCATTTTTGGTCACTTTGGCTTTATCTTTTAACAATTTTAAGTATGGAGACACACTAGTATCAGCTTTTTGCTGTTCTATAAATTTCTGTCTGCTGGTGTCATCTGTGCCAGTTGGGGAAAGCAACAGTAGTCTCTCATCTTGTAGTGTGTCTTGATGTTTCACACTGTCTGCTCTTGTTGTTGCATTAGCTGCATTTAATTTCTCCCATGCAACTATTTCCTCATTAGTACATTGTTTCAGTTGAGGTAAACACCCCAAAATTAAATCAGTACAAGGGTTGTTAAGTATTGCACAAGTAAAGGTACCAGAAAGAAACGGAGAATCAATACGGGCTTTTGCCAAAGGGTAAGTCTCAATGTTACCCGAAAAGGTTCGGCATCTGACAGTGTCACCTGTGTAATCACCCGGGCTCACTAGTTCTTTCCGAAGACCGATAAGGGTGCTGCCGCTGTCCAGCAAACATTGACATGGTACATCATTGACCATTGCATTGTGGAACACTAACTTGCCTCTGGAGGCTAATGCTGCATTCACACTCACAGATGAGCATGGTACTGTATGTCCACATTCTAGTCTTCCGTTTGCATGGAATTGGTGACATCGTTCACAGCTGTCAAAGCTTAATATATCGTTAGCAGCACACACATCCTCTGCTTGGTTAGTTGGTAAGTCACTTTCAATCTCACACTCATTCTCACTACCACTATCTGAAGAGGTGTCAATCAACATAGCGTTGTTAGCTTTCAAACGTTGGCGGCCAAGGCACTTATTAGAATAATGGCCATAAGAGGAACAAAAAAAAACATTTGATTGCACGCCTGTATGCAGACCGTTTGCTTTGCTGCTTCTTGATCACATTTTCAAGATGCGCCGGATAATTCGGCGATTTGTCGCACATAGCATAAGTGTCGTGCATTAGTTGACAGTACATGCATTTGGAAACTTTTCTGTCTTTCTTATCATACTTCTGAAAAGGTTTTCTGTTACCCTGATAGTGTTTTGATTGGTCTTTGACAAAGGAAACTATCTCAGAGTCACTTGAGGTCTTAAAAATCTCTCTGTTAGAAGAAAAATATGCTGAACCTTTTTTTTCGAACTGCTCGATGTTTTCAATGTCTGACTGCTGCAAAAACTTAGCAAAAGGAGAAGGTATAGTAGATATACACTTGTCCATAGCTATTAGGTTTTTTAATCTATCAAAGTCTTTTCCTATGTTAGCTGCTTTAAGCCACCTGTTTAGTACACTCTGCACATTTGAAAAATAATCTATAAAAGTTTCACTAGGTTTAGGTTTTAAATTTGAGAACTGAACCTGATACCCAGGGGCATCAAGTAAAAAGTGCTGCATAATCCTATCATGGATGTATTGATAGCTAGATCTAAGTTCAATAGGAATAGACTCTATTACTTTAAGGGGCTCACCACTTAGATTCTTCATGTAAATCGGAGCCCACATATCTAAAGGAACTTGGTGATATTTAAATTGGTACTCTACATTCTCTGTCCAGGCAGATATGGAGTCCTCTTTACAATATGGTTTGATAATATTTTTGTATTTGTTGAACTTATTTTCCTCTTGTTGACTTCTTAGTTTAGTGGCAGAGATCTCTGCGTGTGAGTCTTTATCCATGCTTTTCATTTTTAATTGTGTCTCTGATTCTACTTGAATTTGTTTTTCTTTAACTCTTGCCATTTCATCTATCTCTTTTTGCTTTAGATCTAATTCCTTTTGTTTTAATTCTTTCTCTTGATCTAATTGTTTTTGTTTCATCTCCTTATCATGTTCTCTTTCTCGTGCGCGTTCGTCCCTCTCCGCATTCTCTTTTCGTGTTTGTTCCTCTTTTGTTTCTTTAACCCTTTGTATCCTGAATTATTTTATCTATAACCTTGTACAAACGCAAAGAAAATGTATTGCGCATGCCCAGATCGCTTCCAAACATTCACGCCACCTACCTGGGAAACAAGCAATGTTATTTTAGATAGACCTTTAAGTACCGTCAGGATTCGTGATCAGATTGTAAACATATAGCCATTTGAAGTGAGTGGTACTTAAAAGTACCGTCAGTAAATAAAGGGTTAAATTTCTGATCAGCATATTGTTGTAGTTCTTTTCCTGTTAATTCTAGTTCTTTGCCTGCTTTTATGAAATCTGATAAAGTTGCCATCTTACTTTAGTACTTGGCTAACAGTGATAGGCAATGATGACTTTAATCAGTTATTTATCTTTGATATGTTATGTTTGTTCTTATCTGATCACTATCAGTTGTGCTTTCTGTTTATACCCTGCCCAGATTTATCTTGCAGAAAAACAGAGTATACAAATATGTCAACGCGTTACAAGCTGAAAAAGAGATGCACTATTAATCAAATTGCATGACAAAATATATAAGTGTACTCAGCTTAATGTGGGAACGAAGCTCCTTTGACACAGGTCACCTTGTTTGGTACACTGGGGTGGCGACACGTTTCGTACGTAGCACACGGTATTTGGCCCACAGGTGTATGTGCACAGCTGTTGTTTGCCCTCTGATATATAGGGCAGCAGTAAACACGCCTACTAAACGATATGATTTACTCGAAAACTAAGGACAATGACTTAGACAATGACAGACTTACGAACACCTAGAATATGTATTAATTAATTTTAATGTCAATGTCCTGTCTTTGTTTTAAACAATAATTGCCTTTCGTTACTAACCTAGTTAATTTCTGTAAACGTTGTGCAGCTAAGTATCAGATGCTTAGCCCGAAAATAGTTCCATCGTGACGATAAGCAAAGAGAACATAGACCCAAAAATGAATAAATGCTTGTAAAGAAATCAAAATAACATAATAATGTGTCAACAAATAAATATATTCATTTAGTAACTTAAATAAGTAAATAATAAACAATATACAGCACAGATTCAGGCGGGCCGCCGCTAAGCGATCTTGTAAACACTCGACTGCTTTATGCTAATGACGCAGAACAACTGTCTGTCAATCACTCTACGTCATCGCGCAGCGCTATTTTTAGATCTCAAAAATCAATATTGTCGGCTGCCTGTGTATTCCTGCGCCGTGAATCATGTTTGGTGCTTATTCAAGAATAAATTGGTAAATATATGAATAAATATAAGAAAATAAGAATATTAATACTTACAGCTTCGAAGAATACATGATTTCATTCAATAAATATATCATAAACACAATTAAACACTATTTTGTCACGATAGGCATATTTCTAGCTCGCAAATTCTCCTGTCTGCACAAATTATCGTTACTACACAAATTAAACCCTAGTCTAGAGCTTCGTGGACGAGTGGAGTAGCCTGAATATTACATTCAAGCTTCACTTCTGACAACCACGATTACCCTTTTACTGTGGGTATTAGCTTGGCGCTTTCGTCCAAGCACCACTTTCTGACACCACAATTACCCTGGCCTGTCAACAACTCAACTGACAGGCCTCATCGGGTACTTCTCACACACCCATACAAGACAACTTGCAAGTCGTGTGGGAGGCAAAATGCATGGTCCATTTTATTGCCGTTGGCTCGCTTACAAGCGGTAAACAGTCGCTAATGCAATACACAATATACAGCCACAGAATTATCCAACACAAACTGCTAACCCTATGCTAGTTCTATCTATTAGTGAACACAAAACTCCTAACGCTATTCTAAACGATGTGAACGCCTCAAGTCCAGTCTCCCGTCTGCCTAACCTCTCTCCCGTGGTTACACACCACGCGGGGTGACCTTCACCTTCGTGCGTGTTACCTCACATCGCACTCTGCTGGCAAACGTGGCCTGTTGAGTGTCTACTCAACTGTGCTATGGCTTCACGAGGTGTGGTACTATCGTGATTAGAGTGCTAACTCTCTGAACACCGCCTGCGTGTCTCATGAGGGAGTGGCCAACCTTCTCCTATTACCTCATCTCCCCTGCCCTTGCCTCGGGCACCGTATCTCCTCCTGGTCTCTTCAGGGTTGACCGCTCTCCCTGGCGGAGGGGATGCGGTCGAGTCTTTGACAGCTGTGTTGGTCTGAGTGTATTTGACACACTGCACTCAGACATTAGTGCTTACTGGGTCGGTCGGACAACGGGACAACAGATCGACAATTGTGTTTGTTCTGCCTGCGATATGTCGAACTTCAAAGCTGTAATCTTGGAGTTTAAGAGACCAGCGCGCTATCATTTGGTTGGTAGGCATTCCTGAAGTAATAAATTTCAACGGACTATTGTCGGACTCAACAATGAAATGACGTCCCAGAAGGAATCTGTAAAATTTAGTTATACCCTCAACTAGAGCAAGGGCTTCCAACTGCGGTGTCGACCAAGAGCGTTCTCTAGGTTTCAATTTTCTAGAGAAGTAGTATACAGGGTGTAGGATGTTATCATGTTCCTGTAACAGAACTGCTCCAATGGCTACGGAGCTCGCGTCTGTGCGTAATCTGAAAGGAATAAGAAAATTTGGCAATTTGAGAATGGGATTCTTTAAACTATTCTCAGAGAAATAAGTAAAACTTTATGGAATGCAAATTTTAGGCAATTGATTGTTTACAATATTTTCAGGTTGATCTTTCGTTAGTAGGTTAGTAAATTTTTCAGTCAGTTCAGCAAAATCAGGTATGAATTGTCTATAATAATTTAGTAATCCTAACACACTTCTGACTTGCTTTTTCGTAGTCGGAAGTGAGAGTTTCAGTATTTTGGACACGATGTTATCGTCTGTCGTGACAACGCCATTAGATATTTTGTACCCCAAGAAGGATATTTCCTGATAGGCTATGTCTACTTTCGTAGGCTTTACCGTCAGTCCGTGCTGCCTGATCCGTTCAAATGTCTGCTGTAATGTCTTTATATGGTCTGTCATTGTCTTTGTGTGAACACAAATGTCGTCCATGTAACAGATAATGTTTGGTATGTCTACTAGTAAAAGTCGTGTCATACGTACGAATGTCGCTGGGGCATTGACCAGCCCAAATGGAAGTTTGCACCATTCGTACAGTCCCCAAGGTGTGGCAAATGCTGTCAGGTGTCTGCTCTGTTCGTCTACCGTTATCTGCCAGTAACCTTTCGTCATGTCTACCTTCGTAAAGAATCTAGAGTCTGTCAGTTCTGTCAGTAGATCTTCAGAGTTGGACATTGGTTCTAGATCTAGAAGAGTTATTTTATTTAATTTCCTATAGTCGATACAGAGTCTTATCGTATTGTCCTTTTTGCGTACCATGACCATTGGAGATGAAAAATGTGATTGGGATCGTCTAATGATGTTGTTTTTCTCTAAACTAATGATTTCCTGATGTAAGTTTTCTTTGTAATGCACTGGAATGGTGTAAGGTCTGCATCTTATGGGTGTGTTTGAAGTGTGATGTGATGCTGTACTAATTCTGTTTGTCCTGGATTGTTGGAGAAGATGGTGTTGTACTGTTGTATGAGATGTTTGCAGCTGTCTGTTTCTGCTTGAGTTAAGTTTGGGTTTATTTTGATTTCTTTCAAGCAGTTCGTCGTGTCTACTGCAGGCGTTGGAATTTCGTCACTATCTTCGTCATCTTCATGGTCTATTATTACTGTACAAGCTATTGTATTGTCTTGTTCGTTATCTCTGTTGTAATATGGTCTTAGCATATTGATGTGGAATATTTTGTGTTTGTCTTTTATTTTAATCTCATAGTCTACAGCTGAAATCAGTCTTATAACTTTAAATGGTCCTTGCCAAGACTCAGTCAATAAGTGTCGGTCACTAGGTAAGAGAAGAAGTACGTCCTGTCCAGGTGTCAGCGTTATTGTCCTGTTACCTTTGTCTGCATATTGTCTATATGTAGCACCAGATAATTTTAGTGCTTCTTTTGCAATTATACAAGATTTGATGATTCTTTCACGCAATGATGTAACGTATACGTATGATGATATGGGTTTAAGTAATGGAGTGGCTTCAGTTAACATTTGATGATAGATAGTCAATGGGCCACGTGGTTTGGCACCATAGATAAGTTCAAAAGGAGAGAACCCAGTACTAGAATGTGGCACTTCGCGATAAGCAAAAAGTATAGCAGGCAAATACAAGTCCCAGTTGTTGGGGTGTTCTTGCGTGACTTTAGCAAGCATATGCTTTAAATCACCGTTAAACTTTTCTATGATCCCCGTTGAGTGAGGGTGATATGGAGAATTGAAACATTGCTTCACTCCTAACATTTTGGTGAAAGCTTGAGTAGATGCGGCAATGAACTGACTTCCCCTATCTGATAGGATAGTGTCTGGAAATCCTATCCGTGAAAATATATGGAAGAAAACTTCCATTATATCATTGGCAGTTATGTTCTTTAGCGGAATCGCTTCAGGTCAGCGACTACATAGATCAATGAAGGTAATAATATATTTATTTCCTCTGGTTGTTATCTGATTAAGAGGGCCCACTATGTCGACAGATATTTTCTCAAAAGGTCGACTGGCTAAGTCAGTGATTTGTAATTTTGCCTGTGGGTGTTTAACTTTCTTTACTAGTTTTTGGCAGATGTCACAACTTCTGCAATATTGCTTAATGTCATTGCAGTATTTGGGCCAATAAAACTGTGTTAGTAATCTTGATCTGGTCTTAGAGTATGCCATATGCCCTGCAAGAGGTATATCATGGACAAGATGTAAGGCTTGCTTACGGTATTCAACTGGCAAAACAGTTTGCTCTTGTGCTGTCACCTCTGGTATAGTACCTGGTGAGGATGCAATTTTTCAAAGCAAAATGCCATCTTGCATTTTTGGTAACCTTTGGCTTTTGGCCGATCAGATTAAAATATTTAGACAATGAAGGATCAGCTTTTTGGGCTGTTACAAAAGTCTCCTTCATAGTTTTAGGAGGTAGTATTACTGGGCTAATCATTTCTATAGCCTCAGTTTGATTAATTTCATCTTGCACTCTAGCAGTAGATCTAGTTACTGCGTTCACACATTCATTGATATCAGATGGTGATGAAACAGTTTTATCAATGATGTCATGAGATCTTAGTGCTACATTAGCTACCATACATTCATTTGGTGATACAACATTATCAATGATGATATTTGATGGTGATGATGTTAAGTTCTCATCAATGCAAACAGATGTTATATCATGAGGCATATCATTCACCTCTGGTAAATTTCCAATGATAATATCACAGACAGGGTTAGTTAATGCTGCGCATTTTACTTTCCCAGTGAGGAAAGCTGTCTGAATATATGCCCATGCTAATGGGTACTTTTCAATATTCCCAGAGAATGTTCTGCATGTTACGTGCCTGCCTGTATAGTCTGTAGGCATTATGAAATTTCTCTTCAGTCCAATAAGTGAACTGCCGGTGTCCCGAAGGACTGTAGCGGGCTTGCCATTCACATATCCCTGATGGATGTTTATTCTGCCTTTGGAATCTATTACCAAATTAGCTTCTTCATTGGCAATGGGAATGGAGTGGCCGCATGTCAAAACGCCATCTTCATAAAAGGTATTACAAACAGTACATTTATTTGCGTTAAACATGTCAAAAGGCTGTGCTGAGTTCACAGGGTGTTTCTCTGATTGTTCTTCATCTGATGATGAACTATCAAATAAGGCGACATTTGCTTTATTGGTCATTTGCCTTCCTTTACAAGCATGACGAAAATGCCCGTACGCCTTACAGAGAAAACATTTACGTGCATTTCTGAAGGCTTTACGCTCCTTATCTTGTCTATTTATGATGTTCTGTAGATATGTAAGATACGCAGGGTTTTTGTCACACATCTCGCCTTGATGGTGTGAAAATGTACAATATCTACAATGATTGTATTTCTCAGAAGTAGGCTTATATGGTTTTTGCCTATGATAGGGTTCTGATCGAGGTTTTTCATAGTTGGCCGATGCTACAAAGTTTGTATCAATAGCTTTACTAGCAAAACAATGTTTATTGGCTGTATAATAAGCCGAACCACGTCTCTCAATCTGATCTACACTCGTACATTCATTCTCTTGCAAAAATTTCGAAAATGCTGATGGAAGGGATGACACGACTTTATCCCTGATAATTAGATCTTCTAATTTCTGGTAATCTTTATTTATTTTGGCTGCTGAAGTCCATTTTGCAAATATATCTCGGACTAAGCAGAGGTAGTCAGAGAACGTTTGAGTCGATTTTGGGCTCAACTTGCTGAATTGTTCTCTGTAGCCTTCCTCATCTAGCATAAAATGTGCCATGATCTTTGCTTTTAGATAATGGTAATCTTTCCTGAGGTCTTTGGGGATAGTCTCTATGACCTTCAGAGGTTCTCCTGACAAACTCCTCATGTAAATAATATTCCATTCAGACATTGGGACCTGGTAATGGTTCATTAAGGTTTCAAAATTTTGGGTGAAGGCTGCAATGCAGTCACCTGAGGTATAATTTCTTACAATACCTTGATACTTTTTATACTGGTTTTCTTTCTCCAGTCTTTCAGATTTCTTAGACTCTTTGTTTATGGCAGTCTCAGTCTCAAGTTGTTTAATTTTTAGTTGTAATTTGAGCTCTTCTCGTTTACTTTGAGCTGCTATTTCTGCCTTCTTTAATTCTAACTCTGCCTGCTTGGCAGCTCTTTCAGTCTCTGCTTGCTTTAATGATGTTTCTGCCTCTGCCTGTTTGGCAGCACTTTCAGCTGCTCTTTCCTCGCGTTCATTAGCTTTTTCCTGTACTAGGAGGTATTCAGAGTATTTCCTTTCACTCCACTTTGTAACTCATCACCAGTTAACTTCAGCTTCAAACCCATCTCGATGAAGTCGTTTAATTAAGACATGATGGTTATAATAAATGCAAATGAGTGGTCAGATACACAATTAGTTATAAGTTGTTAGTATAGTGAAAAATTTACAATTGTGTTCAACTTACAATTTGTGCCCAAATTTGCATCCGAAAGTATATAGAAAGAAAAATATACTCAAGTGTACTGGATGCGGTGGAGAACGGTTCACACTAGGGCTAGGAACTGTAGGGTCGCTAGTTCAAAACACAAATGACCTCTACGGGCAAGGGATTCAGATGGCACAGACAACCTGCTTTGTTTTGGAGGAAATAAATTAGCGTCTAACTGATGTGGTGTGTCTGCTTGTCACTAAATTTTGATTAGGTTTGTATGGCTTTGAGTGTAATTGTAGGTCGTAATGTCGTCAATCAACAATTTTTTTTTCAAAACACAAGTCACTTTCTTTCCGAAACTTTTTGCTTTCCACAAACAACTTCACAAAGACAATCTAAATATATCTCAACACTCTATAACACTGATGACACATCACTTACATCAAGATGACATTCAGTAAGGACATAGACATCAAGTTCACAAGATGGCGACAAGGTTACAATGGCGACGGTTTCACAGTGTTGACAAGGTCAAAATGGCTACAAGTTACACAATCACTGATGTTTTACACGTTTACAAGATCAAACAAATGTATGTACTTTACGTTCACATCTAGCCTCCATATTTAAATAATTTAATATAATACTATATGAGGATGAGCTTCACGTTGACATTTAAATGCATATTAACGCTGGACAAAAGTCACGTTCACAAATCTGGGTTGAAATCTTAAATAAATTTCAATCGTTCAATGAGGACGCGTTACTCACGTTCATTTAAAGCCGGACGATGCCACCACGTTCAATGAGGACGAGCTACCCACGTTCACACATGTCAGAGTCTTAAACTTGGCTCGTTATCCCTAACACATGTGAGACAAGTACAAGTACAACATGATTGGACTAGAGACACAACGACACGAAGTTCAATGGATTTATTTACCGATCACATGCAATACGATCTAGCTTGGCATGTGATAATCATTACATTACATATATGGTACATCAATACACTTACAGACAACCCACAGCTTACAGTCTATCTCACAAGATGCACAAGCACTCGACTTTCGGGCACAGAACTACACAAGCCTTTCTCTCTCTATGCGTCATGTCTGGTCCGAGTACCCCAAGCTGTCTGTCTGTTTCTCGCAACGCGCTTGCCCTCTGTGAATTGGCTTCACGAGGCCTGCGTGCGTCTTGCGTTGTCCTTGCCTGACCGCTGGCTATTGCGTCAGCCAGCAACCCGTGGGCAGGTAACCAATACTCGCCTGGCGGGCGCAACGATGTCACTGCATCCCGGTTGGGAACTATTCGCCTGGCGGGCGTAACGATGTTCCTGCATCTCGGTTGGAGACATTCCAGATTCTGACATATCTGTCCGTTAACTATCTGTCTGTTAACTATCTTTCTGTTAACTATTTGTCGGTTAACTATCTGTCGTTTAACTACATGCATGTTAACTGTCTGTTAACTATCTGCTGGTTAACAATCTATCTATTAACTATATGTAGGTCAACTATCTGTCTGTTAAATATCTGTCTGCTAGCTATATATTAGTTTACTATCTGTTTGTTAACTCTCTGTCTGTTAACTATCTGTCGGTTAACTATCTATCTATTATCTATCTGTCAGTTAACTATCTGTCGGTTGTCTATCCGTCTGTTAACTGTATGTCCGTTAACTATATGTCGATTATCTATCAGTCGGTTAACTATACGTCTGTTAACTATCTATCTGTTAGCTATATATTAGTTAACTATCTCTCTGTTAAATAGCTATCTGTTAACTATCTGTCTGTTATCTGTTTGTGTATTAACTATCTGTCTTCTAACTAGGTTAACTATCTGTTAGTTAAGTATCTGTTGGTTAACTATCTGTAAGTTAACTATCTTTTGGTTAACTATCTGTCGGTTAACTATCTGTATGTTAACTATTTGTATGTTAACTGTCTGTCGGTTGACTATCTGTCGGTTAACTATCTGTCCGTTAACTATCTGTCTGTTAACTATCTGTCCGTTAACTATCTGTCCGTTAACTATCTGCTAACTATCTTTATGTCAACTATGTGTCGGTTAACTATCTGTCGTTTAACTATATGTATGTTAACTATTTGTCGGTTAACTATCTGCCGGTTAACTATCTATCTATTAACTATCTGTAGGTCAACTTTCTATCATTTAACGATCTGTCTGCTAGCTATATATTAGTTAACTATCTGTCTGTTAACTATCTGTCTGTTAACCATATGTCCGTTAACTATATGTCGGTTAACTATCTGTCTATTATCTATTTATTGGTTAACTATCTGTCAGTTAACTATCTGTCGGTTGACTATCCGTCTGTTAACTATCTGCCTGTTAACTATCTTTCTGTTAACTATCTGTCGGTTAAGTATGCGTATATTAACTATCTGTCGGTTAACTGTCTGTCTATTAACTATCTGCAGGTCAACTATATGTCTGTTAACTATCTGTCTGCTAGCTATATCTTAGATAACTATCTGACTGTTAACTGTCTGTCTCTTAAATATCTGTCTCTTAATTATCTGTCGGTTAACTATCTGTCGGTTAACTATCAATTGGTTAACTATCTGTCGATTAACTATCTGTCGGTTATCTGTCTATCGGTTAACTATCCGTCTCCTAACTATCTGTATGTTAACTATATGTCTGTTAACTATCTGTCTGAGAAATATATGTCGGTTAACTATCTGTTAACTATCTGTCTGTTAACTATCTGTGTGTTAATTATCTGTCTATCTCTCCATCTGCGTGTCTGTATGAATGTATCTATATGTATTTATGTCAGTATGTACTTACGACAATGCTAGAAATACACAACTGTAAAGCCACATCATGTGAGACGATATGTAGCTGGGAAAACAAGAAACGATAGAAATACAAATGATAAACCATGAATAGGGGTAGGGATACACCGAACACTGAGTTTACAGAACACCAAGGAATTAGATATGTTCGGACATTTAGTTAGAATGGAACAAGATCAACCAGCGGCTAGAGCGTTCTACCTGAGAACATCGGGATACAAGGCGAGAGGACGACCTAGGAAGACATAGCTAGAAGTAGTAAAGATGGGACACAGAGGTGTTTTCAAGGCACCAGGGCCGGGATCTATACTGGCCAAGACCTGCTGACACATCCAAGCCGTGCGTCCTAGGCAACAGGTCCCTTCGGGGATTTGGCAAACGTCAGTAGGATCGCTGATTCTTCCGAAGCCGGAGAGTATCTGCCTGCATGGCGAGGAACCACCAGTCTGCACATCAATAAGCCAGACATGGGACAACGGATACTCACGCAAACCTCAGTCCGGTATGACATCAAACTGATGTTGGAGAACAGGATGTTTTTATCCGAGGACTTCACGCTGGAGTTCATAGCCAGCGAACACAAGCAAGCAAGCAGCAAGTAGTAAAGGAAAAACAATTATATAAGAAATCAAGTTAGTACAAGCAACAAGGCATGCGAAACACAACTATCTTCTCTCTACGACGTTTCATAGCAAAGGTTAAAACGTTAGTTGCATATCCTTTACAAGACGTCGCAGTCAACCCCATGATTTTGTTGGCTGTTTGTGATTTCTTGACAAGTTTACGTTAAGTAGTTTGCCATTGTTCTATGAACGACCCGCAGTCATGCCTTTGTATGAAAACCAACGCAAGGCGGTCAGCTACCAAATCGTCTGCAGCTGTGTTTGGAACGAGTTATGCGGGATTACGAATTTGATTCGCAACCCCTTCGTCACAGAGCTGGTTGGTGGTGTGGGAACTGCTGAAAGTAAACTTGCCAAAAAATTACAGTCCAAATACCCAAGGTTTGACAGCCATGTCATGTAAAGGAAATGTAACAAACTTTGTTTTTCATCAAGCCAACCACTTATAAATGGCTTTCCATAAATAAACCGAGAATAGCAAGTTAAAAGAGATGTGGACAAACAAGAACACTACGCAGGAAGCCAAAGAAGATTAATAAACCAACACAGAACTGGTGTCGCGAGTCGCTACACGCTTACGGGATTTACTGAAGTGGGGATCCGTGCAGTTATGGCTTGAATGGTTCGATGTGCAATGATGATGAACTGTTAACTGACTAACACAGTAAACATTTGATTAACGGTCACGGTCGGGACCAGGGTTTGTGACGGATAACCAAATTGACGGATAATAGAAACCTCTTAATACATCTGTACAGTAACGTGATTACACTGCGGGCTTGGACGAAAATGAAATTAAAATCCTTTGAAAGTGAATAATACATACACATTGTATTACATTTTGCAAAATTATCAATACAAACTTCAATATAAGAGCAACAATGTACACAAATCTATTGTAATACTATAAACCTACGTTAATTTAAAATAATCTGTTATCTCCTTCTGTGACTTTGAGGCTCAAGCTTTCTGCGCGGCGATGTTCCGTATCTTACGCAGAAGCAAGATCTATGTTGCATTTTCCTGCTTTTTGCATTTCAAACCAGTCGATGCACTTTGATAACATTGTTTCTGCTTCTGAGTGGTTAGTTTTTGGTTAAAAAACTGATCCATTATCGTCATCAATTTCTTCTTCTTCTTCAGTGGTACTCACACTAGAAACAATTTCATCATCGTTCAAAATTCAAAATCCTCCATCTATTTTGTCACATTTCAACCAATATGCTACTTCTTCTTGCGTAATGTTTTCACTGTTTAGTTTGTTGATACCCACGCACTTTTTAAAAGACGATGACGGATAGCAAAGACTGACGGTTAAACGAGTGACGGTTAATCGAAATGTACTGTAACTTCATAAATATACACTTTTGTATGCTTTGACGATCATAATGTAAATGAAGGAATTAGAGAATTATATATGTCTTGTCCATACCTATTCTCTTTTACCATCAGTTTTGCCATTTTTGTGTTGACTTCTCCAGAGCCAGCCTATAAAATCGTCACTGTCTGCATTTAATTTCTCACATCAGTTTACGGATTTTTAGGGACAATGCTTTTCGCGTGCTGTTTAACACACAAAATGGTCGTTTGGTATAGGTCGCTGAAGCAATTGCCATTAATCGACAGAAGCCAGTCTTGTGCAAACATAAAGACATGATAGTCAATTTAAAATCACCGTGGTATACAACTGAAATTATTGTGTGAATATGTGTATATTTCAGCTTGAAGGATTTATCTAATTACTTTAATTTGTGTTGTGTGATTTCTGCAGTATGCACCTGAGGAGATGCAGCGCGAAATATGCCAGGCAATAAATTGTGCAACCCTGATAATGTCATCAATGATTATGTTCTCATAGTTCTTCATGTGTTTGACCTTCTAGCTGTCACGAGATGGCTCTTTCAATGCTCGGATGATCATTGCTGCTGCACGGAGACTACTTCAAACTGAACATGTCTGCTCCGTACCATCGATTTTACCGCCATATTCAGTCCCGTCCACTCAGCTGTCCCTCTCTGGATGCCATCACCAACTTATTTTTGGAGACAAACCCAGTGGACCGATCTTTGGGGCCAGGGATGATGTTTCTGGACATCACCTCCAACAACTCTGCAGTACCACAAGCTGGGATTCTGAGATTAGTTGAATTCTTGTTTGTAAATTTTCATTTTCTCTTCATTGGTCTCATTTTTGTTCATCTTGTCATTCTTCTCATCCGGTGCTTATGCCTTCATGTAGTCACTGAATAGTCTTCTCCGTGATTATATGCTGTGTTTTGTGTCTGTATTTGTTAGGTAATAAAGGCTAGTCGCCGAAACGTTATGTGTTTCTGTAATTGTGTTCTGTAAAGTTGCATTCCATACACCATGTGATTTGCTGATAAGCGTGGGCGGTCATGGTTTGCTATCTCACTCAATCACCAGAGTCGTGGATCAGCTCCGTGTTTTTGTCTCGACCATGCCACGGGCCAGGCCATCCAGGTATTTACATCTCAGTCTTCCCCTTGGTCTCTTCCCTTCGATCTTGGCAGTTGTCATCAAGTTCTCCAATTCATTTCTTCTCATAACATGCCCCAAAAATTTTGATTGTCTACATCTAATGACTCTAATCAGTTTACGATCTTCATTTGTTTCTTGAAGGACTTGTTCATTGTTTTTTCTGTCTGTCCATGGTGTTTTTTTTTTTTTTTTTTTTTTGCATTTACCTCAGAAACCACATTTCCACCGCAATCATATATTTTTCAGCTTGACTGCTCATTGTCCACGCTTCACATCCATACAAAAGTACAGGTTCTATGTAGCACTTCAACACTCTTTTTCTCGTTTCAATTGATAGCATTTTATTGGTCAGTATGTTTTTCATCTTGCAAAAGGCTACCTTCGCAATGGCAATTCTTGCTCTAATTTCTTCAAGGCATCTCCTATCAGATGTTATGACTGTTCCGAGATAACTTTACCGATTTACTTGCTTAAAAATATGCCCATTTACTCGTATATCACACTGTGGTATTTCCTTCTTCCCAGTCACGACCATAATCTGTGTCTTCTTACAATTCAGTTCTAACCCTAGTTGTTCACTGTGTGCAACAACCGCATCTACTAAATGTTGCAGGTCCTGTTCATTGTCTGCAATAAAGACTGTATCAACTGCATATCTAATGTTATTGATGTATCGTCCCCCAATGTTAATTCCTTCCATATCTTCTATATTTCTGAAAATATTTTTACTGTACAGGGAAAACAGATCTGGAGACATTACACATCCCTGTCTCACACCTCTTTTAATAGGCTGATATTGACCTACATCATTATCAATTCTGATGGCAGCTTGTTGTTTCCAATGTATGTTTTTTTTTTTTTTTTTACAAATCTAAGGTCTTTTCCATCAAGTTGTAGATCTTCAAGCATCCTTATCATGTCGACATGTCTCACTTTGTCGAAAGCATTTGTGTAGTCAATAAAGCAAAGATATAGATCTTTGTTTACTTCTATAGAACGTCCAATTACTGTTCTCAGTATATACACAGCATTTACTGTACCCTTGCCTTCTACAAACCCTTATTGTTCTTCTCCTATTTCGAGTTGTATTTTCTTTCTAACTCTTGTTATGATAATTCTCAGTAAAATCTTCGTGATGCTTATTATACTAATTGTTCGATGTTGATCACATTTTAGTGCTTCTGATTTCTTCGGGATTGCAATAAATATAGAATTACATAATTCAGGCGGTATATCCCCAGTTTCATATATTGCGTTCAGCAGTCTGGTGACTTGGTATATTCCATATTTTTCTAAAGCATTGATCATTTCTATTGCGATGTTATCTGTACCCGGGGTCTTGCTAGTTTTCATATGGTTAGGAGCATTCTGAACTTCCATCTTCAAAATTAATGGTCCTTCAATATTATTCCGATAATCTTATTGTTCTTCTCGTGTATCATCATAAAGGGCTTTCACATAATCTGACCACGCATGTACAATCTTATCTTTTTCTATTATGATTTTACCATCTTTGTTTTTTAGGCAACCCGTTGATGTGTGTGTTCTTTTGTTAGTGATGTCATTAATTCTTTTGTGCATTAATTTGATATTCCGGGTAGTATGTTGGTTTTCAATTTCCTTGCAATTTTCCTCAAGCCATGTTTATTTTGCCTCTTTGCATAGCTTCCTAATTTTCCTGTGAATGTCTTCATATTTTTCCTTGTTATTTTTGTTATTTCTTATTATTTCCATGAGTTTTAAGATGTTTTTACGTCATCCATTTCTTGCGTTCTATTATATTTATTTTTGGGATGGTTGTTTCTGCAACTTGGTTGACTGATTTCTTTAATATTTCCCATTGTTCGCTGACATCTTGAAATAATATTTCCTTATCGGACAATGCATCAAATCTGTTCTTTACCTATCCATTGAATTTATCTTTTATTTCTTCACTCTTCAGTGCCCGGAGATCAAATTTATTTTATATTATTTGCAGCAATCTCTAAATAATAGATTTGGATCGAATTTAGGAAGCATGATGTAATATTGAAGCGACAGTTGTAGTGCTGCTGTCTCGTGACATTCAAATCAAAACAAGGCGGCTTAACACGTGTCATCACCAGGTTGTACGACTGCCCCGGTTTCTTGCTAAGCTGCAAGCCAGCCCGACATGTCTTTCCATTGATTGGTTCAGATAGGAGTTGACGGACGTGCTGATACATCGACCACAGACCGACACATAAACAGACAGACAGGCGGACGGACAGACAGACAGCGAGAGAGAAAGACCGAACAATAGACGAACGGAAGGACAGAGGCAAGCAGGAAGGCAAATATACAGACAGAGAGACACCCTGACGGGCGGTCGACGAAAGTATTATGGATGGATGGATTGACAGTAGATACCCGGACGGAAGGACAAACAAATGTATGTATGGATGGAATGACAGACAGACAGAGGCAGACAGACGGATAGACAGACAGACAGACAGACAGTATTTTTGCCTTACTGCTTGCCTCTGTCCTTCTGTCCGTCTGTTTTTTCATCTTTCTCTCTTGCTGTCAGACAGACAGACAGACAAAGAGAGAGGTAGGTAGGTATGTAGGTAGGTAGTTAGGTAGGCAGGAAGGCAGGCAGGCAGGCAGGCAGACAGACATGAAAGCGGGTGAATAAATAGGAAGGAAAACTTTCAGTGACAAAGAAAAAATAGACAGAACTGGTAACAAAGAAAACAAGCCGATCATCTAGAGCAGTGGTTCTCAACCGGTGGGGAATTCCCCCCCCCCACCACCCCAGGAGAGAATTTTAGGGTTTCCAGGAAGGGGGGGGGGAATTAAGATGATTTCAAGATCGCAATAGTACAATAACCAGTAACTTGATATTGTTTTTCCCTCTAAATTTTACGGTTCTGTACTTCTCGCCCTAATGAAATTAGTTTTATAACGTAAGTAGACCCGCAAATCACGTTTTGTGTAGTGTCTAGACTTGTTCTAGTATGTGTTGTTAAATTTATCTTCCATTTTTATGTATACTGTGTAAGTGTAGGTGGGGAGGGGGTGAATTTATAGGGAGGACATTCGAAAAAGGGGGTAGGGAATGACGTTCTGAACATATGGTAAAGGGGGGCATGGGCCAAAAAAGGTTGAGAACCACTGATCTAGAGAATCACATAGTCAGGTCATGAGAGCAGCAGAACCGCAGTGAAGGAAACAATACTAACAGAACAACCAGCTTGTAATCCCAGGAGACTTAGGACAATGATCCCAAAGCATCTTGGCGCTTTTTATCATATTCTCCGGGAGGAAGATATCAGCGATCGAAGTCACGACGCTTTAATTATCTATACGTTCTTTTCTTCTTCGGTCGCACAGCTGCTGTTGTTGGGATTTTGTTGTATGCTGGGTCAGTGAACTACATCGATCATTATTGCATGCGCATTTATTTTTCAACTTATCAATGGTACCGCGCGTATTGTCGTGTCTTGTCTTAAGTGCGTTCAGGGAATCAGGTAAGTGACGTCTATACAAAGAACTTTGGCTACAGTAGGCTTCCAGCAGTTTATGTCGCTCGTTCTGATGTCAAGTTCCAGTACTGGTCTTGCACACCCCCGGTTTTTCTGAGCTTAGAATTGGGAAGGACAATTCTTTTCGACAGTTCCCGTGAAGGTGATACTGTGGTACCGGGTCGAGACAAATCACTATACAATCATCACTATGATAGATCTCAACCCTGTTCAGACCCCAGAAGGCTTGAACACCAATGTGTCAAACATGAGAGTTGAAACTCATAAGTACTAAAGTCCAGGCTTAATTGCACCGGGTGTTACTCCATCTGATTCGGTTCTTTAAACAGAACGGAAGCCGTTTGCGGAAAGCATTTCACAAAGCTCGAGCGGTGGCTCCCGGGAGTCTTAGAAAAACTGCAATCATGCTTTTGTTGCCCGCAGACAGCCAATGTCATAGAAGAGTTGAGTTGTGTTCAGCTAAGAACCGACGTCACTGCACTCAGGATATTCCCATACGCTATCTGTTTCCTCGTTCAAATGCCAGCGAAGAGTCATACTACTAATCGTTCCCACCGCTATCATTGCAAGTTCTCCTGGTCTTCGATCTCAGTTTTGAGATTCTTTCAGAACCGCTGCCGATCCCCCGCAATCTCATTATTTCCACATACGGGTTATCAATCTTGTCCCCCACCTTCTCCACCTGGTCTCACAGGTGCATAACCACCTCTTCCTTGTCCATAGGCAATCTACTACCAAGAGGTGCATTCCCTGCCTGCCTATCAGCCTGTTCACCCCCCCCCCCCCCCGCACTAACGCATGGCCAGGGCAAAAAATCCATACAATTCTCACAATCTGTGACCTCTGACACAAGATGAGCCATGCCACGCGAAACATTCCTTTCTCCATCTTACTAAGCATACTCCTTGAGTCCGTGAGGAAGACAATGCGTGTTGCAGTGGTCATCTCTAACGAACCGAATGTCGTTGCTACTGCTTCCACCTCCATTCTCATGCTGGAGGTCGTATTCTCATGCTGGAGGTCGTATTCTCATATGACAGACTCTCATTTTTTTAACAGCGTCCATTCGCCTTCGCGATGAAACCCCAACCACTACGTCATAGAGTTTGAGGTATTTTGGAAAGAGAGACAGAGGTAGACAAGGAGAGAGAATTATTGACAGTCTTGTGGCATGTTCCGGAAGGGAGTGCAATCTCTGAACGGCATATTTTTGTTCCCACTATTATGCAGGGCCACCAATTAGTGAATAGTTCTAGGTTATTTATAATTTTTTCCGTCATCGAGTGTCTATTGGTCAAAACATATATGGTGTTAGCAACATGTGACCAATCAACTTCAAGAGGTGCAAGTGGGATCCATTGCTGTCTTCACTCTTACATTGCTGTCTTCACTTTTACATTGCTGTCTTCACTCTTACATTGCTGTCTTCACTCTTACATTGCTGTCTTCACTCTTACATTGCTGTCTTCACTCTTACATTGCTGTCTCCACTCTTACATGGCTGTCTTCACTCTTACAATGCTGTCTTCGCTCTTACATTGCTGTCTTCACTCTTAAATTGCTGCCTTCACTCTTACATTGCTGTCTACACTCTTACATTGCTGTCTTCACTCTTACATTGCTGTCTTCACTCTTACATGGCTGTCTTCACTCTTACACTGCTGTCTTCACTCTTACATTCCTGTCTTCACTCTTACATTGCTGTCTTCACTCTTACATTGCTGTCTTCACTCTTATATTGCTGTCTTCACTCTTACATTGATGTCTTCACTATTGCATTGCTGTCTTCACTCTTACATTGCTGCCTTCACTTTTACATTGCTGTCTACACTCTTACATTGCTGTCTTCACTCTTACATTGCTGTCTTCACTCTTACATTGCTGTCTTCACTCTTACATTGCTGTCTTCACTCTTACATTGCTGTCTTCACTCTTACATTGCTGTCTTCACTCTTACATTGCTGTCTTCACTCTTACATTGCAGTCTTCACTCTTACATTGCTGTCTTCACTCTTACATTGCTGTCTTCACTCTTACATTGCTGTCTTCACTCTTACATCGGGACGTGTGGATGTGGATGTAAGTTCACTCTCACGGAGCATGACACCAGACAACAAAGGCTCCCATAGATGTTTGGTCCAGATCATATAGCTTCATGACCCCGTCCCCGATCTGCGACTGTGGTGTTTCAGCCAGCGAGAATGCCCAATGTACAATGACGTCGTTCGATCCAACATAACACACCATGCTATAACATGACATACCATGCCATAACACAACATGAAACGGCATGACATAACATGGCATCACATGGAATAACACAACATGACATAACATGACATTACATGACAGAACACGGCATTTCGATGACATAATACTACACGACATAACATGTCATGACATGGCATGAGTGGCATACCATGAGCTTGAATGACATAACATGATACAACATGACATAACGTGGCACACCACTACACAACAAAACATGCTATAACATGACATGACATAACACCACACAACATAACATGCTATAACATGCTACAACATGACATGGCATAACATAAAGTGGCATAACATGACATTCCACGACATAACATGACATTCCTTGATATAACATGACATAACATGACATAACGTGGCACAGCATGACATACCATGACATTCCATTACATAATACAACATGACATAACATGACATAACATGACATAACGTGACACAACATGACATACCGTGACATTTCATGATATAACATGATACAACATGACATGAGATAACACGATACAACATGCTACAACATGACATAATATGACATCATCATCAAGTGCCGTGCCGGCTGGCGTAGGCGTTTATGGCTCTCCACAGATCTCGGTCTTTGGTTTCCTGTATCAACTCTGCTGCTGATATTCCTCCGTGCATCCGTCTCAATCCATCCAGCATCATTTCTCTTGGTCTGCCTCTGCCTCTCTTCCCTTCGATCTTTCCAGTTGTCACGATGTTCTCCAATGACTCTCTTCTCATTACATGACCAAAGAAAGCTGTTTGTCTCTTTCTTATTGTTGTATATAGTGTTCTAGTTTCATTAGCCTGTTTCAGGCAGTCGTTGTTAGTTACTCTGGCAGTCCAAGGAATTCGCAACATTCGTCTCAGGAACCACATCTCTGTTGCTTCTAATTTCTTCTTAATTTGTTCATTTACATTCCAAGATTCACTGACATACAGCAAAACTGGTTCTACATAGCATTTCAGCACTCTCTTTCTTACATTCAGTGACAGTGACCTATTGCACAAGATACTCTTCATTTTCTGAAATGCGGCCTTTGCCTGCCCTATTCTGCTCTTAATCTCTGTTGTACATCTTCCATCTGATGTTATAAGTGTCCCTTGGTATCTAAACTTATCCACTTGGTTAAGAATTTTTCCTTCTATTTCTATGTCACATTTTGTATATGTATGTTTTCATAACATAAAATCATACTTCCATCTGATGTTATAAATGTCCCCAGGTATCTAAAATTATCCACTTGGTTAAGAATTTTTCCTTCTATTTCTATGTCACATTTTGTATATGTTTTCATAACATAAAATCACGAACATGGAGAATAGGCAGTGAAACGGATAAGGCCTCTGTAGTGTTTATGCTCGTGCCAACGTTTGCATTCGCATTTTACTCATGTTGGACTGTTAGTTTATGGTTCCGTCGCCCTGCTACTGAGTTGAGTGCGTGGCGCGACGCTGTAAGTTGTGAATTTTGTGTGAAATGCTTTTAAATTTAATCGAGTTTGTGGAGCGTGCACTGCATGTTCAGAACACTGGCGACTGGCTATGTCCCATAATTGACCGGTTCTTGTGCCTTATGCAGAAATGTGTGGCTGCTAGTCTTCTGGTTGACTGCCGCTTCCTTTGACGATGAACTGTCTTTTGTGGAGGACTTGTTATGGCATTCTGGAGACGGCGTTATGTATAGTGAAATGTTTTTTCTTTACATTTGTCCGAGGTGTTGCGGGGAGAACTGCAGGCTCGAAAATGGCGTAGTTGGCTAGAAAACATTTAGAAATGGAACAACAACATCTAGAAATATCTGCATGCATGGCGGCTAGTTGTGACGCAGAAGTGACCAGTGTATTTACCTTGTTTTCTAATGACTGCCGTTTCTATCGATGATGAACTGTATTTTAGTAGAGGACGTTTGTGTTCGCATTCTGGCAACGGCATTATGTACAGTGAAATGGTTTCTTTTTTGGTTTTACATTTCTTCGGGTTGTTTTGTTACTTGAACTACATTTCGGAGAAAAAAATGACGTGGCTGGCTAGAAAACATCTAGAAACGGAACAACAACATCTAGAAATATCGAGACTTTGTAGGCTAACATCTGGTTGGGATAGTGACTGCCGCTTCCATCAAGGATGAACTGCATGTTTCGTTGAGGACTTTTGTGTTGACATTCTGGCGACGGCATTATGCACAGTGAAAGTGTTTACATCTGTCCATGGTTGTTTTGTTGCGGGAACTGCATTTCGGAGATAAAATGGCGTGGCTGGCTAGAAAACATTTAGAAACGGAACACCAATATCTAGAAACATCGAGACTTTGTAGGTGAACATCTGGTTGGGAAAGTGACTGCCACTTCCATCAAGGATGAATGTTTCGTGGAGGACTTTTGTGTAGACCTTCAGGTGGCGGCATTATGCACAGTGTGCCTGATTAGACTGTTGTTTGTCGAGACTGTCTTTTCCACTTTTCACATAGGGCAGCAGGAACGGAGCATAATGGGGACGACCCGTTGCTGTGATGTTGGAACCGCGACTAAACTGAACTAAACAGACATAACATGACATAGCTTAGTATAACATGACTTAACATAACATGACATGACATTCCATGACAAACCACGGTAAACCATGACATTCCATGAAGGAACACGACATTCCATGACATAACATGCATGACATGGCATAACATAACATTCCATGACATAACATGACACAACATGCTATAACATGACATAACATGGCATTACATGACACAACTACGCACAACATAACATGCTATAACGTGCTACAACATGACATGACATAACATTACGTGACATAACATAACATAACATAACATAACATAACATAACATTGCAACTATGTCGTTTGTCGTTTCATTAATTCCCTTGCTAAAGAATACTCTGGCTAAATAGGGATAAGCACGAAAAACTGGAGGTTCCGTATACAAGCTCTTCATATTAACAGTCCCACGGCAGTTGCGTATAGCACAGAGTAGACCCAAAGACCTATGCCTTGACAAAATTGTTAGGGACAGTAAACCTACCTCGGGTAGATAGCCCCCGTGACCTGGGATGAAATTTGTCTAGAGGAAGTGTTATCTTCATCAAGTGCCATACCAGTTAGCGTAAGCGTTCATGTCTCTCCACATATCTTGGTCTTTGATGTTCTGGATCAACTCTGCTATTGATATTCCTCCATGCCACCGCCTAAATCCATCCAGCATATTTTATATTTCTTATTGTTGTATATAATGTTCTAGTTTCATTAGCATTTTTCAGGCAATCATTGTTAGTTACTCTGGCAGTTCAAGGAATTCGAAACAATCGAGAGGAAGTATAGCTAAAACAAATACATGCTGAAGTCGGACACACTGTACTTTGAGGTGCATAACTGGGTTTGTTGCACTCCGCTGAACAGAAGAACGACTAGACCCGCTCAAGATAGGGACCGTCTGTTGGAACATTTTCACAGGACGTGTAGGTATGGTGGGAAACGAGCAGGCGGACAGATTGGCTGGGTCTGCTACGTTTGGTGGCATACTGGTTCATGATATAGCAGATATGGTCAGGGCACTTTTGGGATCATATGTATAGTGTTAAGAACAGACATACCATTATGATCTAGTGAGAATGGTGCTACAGGGAGTGAACAGGGGACCCGGCCGAGACTCATTACTCCGAGAAAAGACCAGGCGGACACATCAGACTAACTAATATCGTTAGTTTTGGGATTCTTCACTGGATGTTGAAGATGAGGACGCTGTGTTAAAGGAAATGTCCCGAGTTCGGTCATGTCAATTCTTGGCTCAACTCAACACAGCTCAGCTCCATCAGAGGATAAACTCTATGGGGATGTTAATAAGCTCAAGTCGACTGCAACTGTCTTTGCATTTATTCATGTTGACGTCTAAAGTTGAACAAAGAAGAACAGGAAGTTTCATATCCTCTCAGAGAGACTGGATATCAAGGGACTTGATTTGTGTGCACAGATATGGCTTCAAATAACAAACCAAAAAAAAAAGAAAAGACAAACGGCATTATCTATAATCAGAACGACGGACAATGTTTATGTTTCTATTGTCATCGCGAGTCAGTTAACTAGCACACAAAAACTAGACAAATCGTTGCTCGCCGCGGGCAGCATAGAAATGTCAATTTGATAATTGTGCCTTTCTTTGCCGTTCTCTGCACTCCAAACAGATCTATTTGTTTTCTCAACGTTATAACAGTGCAGATCATTTGTGATCGTGCTATTGCATTCATACTGTGTAACGAAGAATCCTGTTGAATAACAATGGGGAAGACAACACTCGGATTAAAATGGAAGGCGAGCATGTGGCGGTTGTAAAAATATGTGCGGTTCAGTCGTTGTCAAAACGATTTCCTTTCTAGCAGCATTGTTATAACCATACATGCGATATTTAACCACATACGTGTCCAGCCCACACCAAATAAAAACGTTAGAATATATATATATATATATATATATATATATATATATATATATATATATATATATATATATATATATATATATATATATATATGACTGGCACCTTGCCGTCTTGACAGACGACAGTTTACAAAATGGAGTTATACCTCTCCATAACACAAAGCGTGGGCTGAATTTAGAGACCATATGTTACCCATGCAGCATGATCCCTCTCTCGGCCTGTCTAATGTACTCCAGAGGAAAGGTAAACCAATACGTCTGGAACAAGACAAGCTGCAGAAGCTTCCGGATCAGCAAAGCAATGCTCTAACTGTCCACCTGTCGGAGCTTCAATCGTAGACCAGTTGCCAACCAAGGCTTAGGGCCTGGTCTGCCCTGCCATGACATTTAGTCTTTAGATTGCATTTCCTCGCACTAGGATTACGCTTGTACCCTCCCAATTGTGCTCTTCTGCCCGAAGCCGTTGGCAAAATGTGGGGTGTCGGATTTGGTAAGCGTAGCCAAACATTCGGCGCTAACAGAAGCAGGTAGTACTGTCTACTGTCATACGGTAGCTCAGTTATATCTAAGACCTGACATCAATATATATATATATATATATATATATATATATATATATATATATATATGTGTGTGTGTGTGTGTGTGTGTGTGTGTGTGTGTGTGTGTGTGTGTGTGTGTGTGTGTGTGTGTTTTCACGAAGTGATCCACGTAGTTGTATGGGTGTGTGTTTGTTGTTTGTGTGCTGACGAAGGCTTTATACGCAATATGAATTTTTCCAATTGTAATCTTGTTCTATAGTGCATTCAAAAATGTTTTACCCCGTATAAAAATCCATAATTCAGTAACCAACAGAGAGAAAATTATTAGATTTAGCATATAATGCTACCATTATGTATACCCAACTAACAAATGTTTGTTCTAGAAATATGCGGTATATAATTTACAGGCCAGAGATGAAGTGCATATTATGAAGTGTATTACATCTTCACATGAAAACACCAGTGTTCAAGCATTAATATTCCCCATGGTGCAGGGAATTTTCCTTATGAGAAGCACGTCACATAGTTCAAGGGAAGTGTTACTCGAATTGACGTCCATTACTGTAAAACAAGTTTGTTAGCGTGAATTCAATACATTTTCGACAAAACATTAAATAAATTTCCCCGCTTTCCATGATTTCAGTTGCCTTTGGATCTATCAAAGACATATTTCTTGGTGGGATTAAATATAAGACGGCTGGGAAAATGTTATAACGATGAAACAGATACTGTTAAACAATAAACGTGAATGAGGGTAAACATTTGTGAATACATTATAGTAAATATCACCGTATATTTCTTATATTGTGGAGATTTAGGGATGTTTGGCGAGCCGAGATGGTATAGTCGTTAGAACTACAACCTTCCAAGATAATATTTCAGAAACAGCCCCCCGGCAGTTGTAGCAATATTGAGTCTAAAATGTGCATCTAAGGGATCCGCGGTAGTGTTGTTGCAAGACGCTCGCCTACGGCCCGATGATCATGGGTTCAAATCCACTTGGGCTGGGGGGTGTAAAACAGATCTGGACTATCAGGTCAACAAAGTCTTCAACAAAGGGTACCATGAAATATTTGGGAAAGTAAGGCCAGTCGGTGTGAAACCTATTACGTAATCCGCCAAGTGTCGTCTAGACCAGTGGTTCTCCTCCCCCCCCCCTTCCCCCAGGGGGGAATTGTAGAGTTTCTAGGGGGGAATTAAGATTATTTCAAGATTGCATTAATACAAAAACTGATTATTTGATATTGTTTTCCCTCCATACTTTACAGTTCTGTACTTCTCGCTCTTCTGAAATTCTTTTTATAGCGTAAGTAGACCCGTAAATCACGTTTTATGTAGACGTCTAGACTTGTTCTAGTATGTGTTATTCCAATTTTACGTATACTGTGTAGAGACGGGGGAGTTGCGGAGGGGGGATTTATAGGGAGGAAATACGAAAAGGTGGGGGGGGGGGGCGGGTGACATTCTGAACATATGGTGAATGGTGCATGGGCCCAAAAAAAAGTTAAGAACCACTGGACTAGACCAGTATACAAATTCTTCAATCAAGGAATACTAGCTACAACCCATGGCAGTGACCAGGGATATAGTTATATCTCTCAATAGTACAACGCCTGGGTTGAATTATAGAGAACATATACCCATGCCTGAAACCAGGCTGTTCTTCTTTGGCTCCTTCCTTAGCCAATTGATCAGCTCTGTCGTTTCTGGGTATTCCACGGTGGAATGGGCCCACTGTATGGTGACCTTATGCTGACTGCTAAGTTCAGAAAGTAGTGTCCCTAGTACTGGCAATTTCCCAGACAGGAGCGCCTCTAGTACTGATTTTGCATCTTTCAATAGCACCACCGGTTGTGTATCATGGCTGGTATTTAGTAATTTCTCTGTTGCTATCTCGATTGCCTCAATTTCAGCAACATAGTTATGGCAGCACTTTCCTGCTGAGCGACTGGCTAATGGCCGTCATTTTTCTGACCATGCAGTTCAAGCTACAAACAGCCGCGGACAAATGTAAAAGCACTCCATACGAAATTCACAGCTCACGGTGTCTCTCCACGCACTCAACTCATTAGCAGGGCGACAGAACCATGCATGAGGAACATGTGTAAGCAAACCGTATCAACAAGCATAAACACTCCATGGGCATTAACAGCTGAACCGCTTATCTTCAAATGTTGGGGACCGGAAGGTAAAGATAATGAACGCACAGACAAATTGACAAATAATGCACTAATACATGCGGGAAGAAGCATGGGCAAGGCTGATAATGGATATAATCAATGCAGTACGGACTCGACTGGCCTATAATGACGAAACTCTAACCCAACTACATCAACTGTGAACGATGTCTGGCCAAGCAAGTAGAGGTCAAGAGAGGAGATATCATAACCAACTACTCATGGAAACTGTGGGCAGAGATGCTTTTAGATGGCTGCTGCATCGGAGGACTGAGCACACACTGGAATGCCCGATGTGCAGTGATGTCGTTCAACATAACATCACATCCGACCAACCCAAGCACGTTTTCGAAGTATCATTACTGAGAAGATCTGTTCTTGAATCAATGTACGTGTATCCTCTTCTTCTGTCAATCTTAAGCGATCAACGTCTGCTATATGTCTATTCCCACAAGATTCACGAATAGGAAGATTCGCTTGAGAACTTCACTGGTGCCCCACCTCAGAAGTCGGAGTGGCTTCTCCTGATAGAGGAGGGCACTGGTAACAGGCAAAGCTTACTCTCCATCCATCCATCATGTGCCATGCCGGTAAGCGTGGGCGGTCATGTTCTGCCATCTCACTCGATCAATAGAGTCGTGGATCAGTTCCGTGTTTTTGTCTCGACCATGCCACAAGGCCAAGCCATCCAGATACTTGTTTCTAGGTCTTCCCCATGGTCTGTTCCCCTCGATCTTACCAGTTGTCACCAAGTTCTCCAAATCATTTCTTCTCATAACATGCCCAAAAAATTGTGACTGTCTACGTCTAATGTCTCTGATCAGTTTACGATCTTCATTTGTTTCTTGAAGGACTTGTTCATTGGTCTTTCTGGCTGTCCATGGTATTCTTTGCATTTTCCTCAGAAACCACATTTCTACAGCCATCAGATATTTTTCAGCCTGGCTGCTCATTGTCCAAGCTTCACATCCATATAAAAGTACAGGTTCTATGTAGCATCTCAACACTCTTTTTCTCGTTTCAATTGACATCTTTTTATTGGTCAGTATGTTTTTCATCTTGCTAAAGGCTACTTTTGCCATGGCGATTCTTGTTCTAATCTCTTCAAGGCATCTCCCATCAGATGTTATTACTGTTCCGAGGTAATTGTACCTATTCACTTGTTGAAGAGTATTCCCATTTACTTGTATATTACACTGTGGTATTTCGTTCTTCTTAGTGACGACCATAATCTGTGTCTTTTTACAATTTAATTCTAACCCTTGTTGTTCACTATGTGTAACAACCGCATCTACTAAATTTTGCAGGTCCTGTTCATTGTCTGCAATCAAGACTGTATCATCTGCATATCTAATGTTATTGATGCATCGTCCCCCAATGTTGATTCCTTCCATATTTTCAATATTTCTGAAAATATTTTCACTGTACAGGGAAAACAGATCTGGAGACATTACACATCCCTGTCTCACACCTCTCTTAATAGGCTGATATTGGCTTACTTCATTATCAACTCTTATGGCAGCTTGTTGTTTCCAATATATGTTTTTTACAAGTCTAAGGTCTTTCCCATCAATTTGTAGATCTTCAAGCATCCTTATCATGTTGACATGTCTCACTTTATCAAAAGCCTTTGTGTAGTCAATGAAGCAAAGGTGTAGATCTTTGTTTACTTCTATAGAACGTTCGATTACGGTTCTCAGTATATACACAGCATTTACTGTACCCTTGCCTACTACAAACCCACATTGTTCTTCTCCTATTTCAGGTTGTATTTTCCTCCTAACTCTTTGCATGATAATTCTTAGCAAAATCTTCGTGATGTGACTCATTATACTAATTGTTCGATGTTGATCACATTCCAAGGCTCCTGATTTCTTTGGGATTGCAATAAATACAGAATTACATAACTCATGAGGTATGTTTCCAGTATCATATATTGTATTAAGCAGACTGGTAACTTTATCTATTCCATATTCTTCTAAAGCATTAATCATTTCTGTTGTGACGCTGTCTGGACCGGGGGTTTTGCCAGATTTCATATGATTAAGAGCATTCTGAACCTCCATCTTCAAAATTGCTGGCCCTTCATTGTTATTTTGAACAATATATTGTTCGTCTCTGCTATCGTCATAAAGGTTTTTCACGTAATCTGACCATACATGTAAAATCTGATCTTTTTCTATTATGACTCTTCCATCTTTTGTCTTTAGGCAGCCTGCTGATGTACGTGTTCTTTTATTAGTAATCTCCTGAATTCTTTTGTGCATTAGTTTCGCATTTTTACTGTTGTGTTGTTTTTCAATTTCTCTGCAATTTTTCTCAAGCCATGTTTCTTTAGCCTCCTTACATAAGGTTCTGACTTTTCTGTGAATTTCTTCATATTTGGCAGGATTATTTTTGTTCTGTCTTCTTGTTTCCATTAGTTGTAAAATTTCTTCAGTCATCCATGTCTTACGGCCAACTTTCTTTACTTTTGGAATAGTTTTTTCTGCTGCACAACTGATTGAATTCTTCAGCATTTCCCATTGATCATCTACATCTTGAAATAGGATCTCTAAATCAGACAATAAATCAAATTTGTTCTTTACTTCTATGTTAAAATTATCTTGTATTTCTTTGTCAGTTTTCAATTTGCACAAGTCATATTTAGGGTTTCCTGCTGTATACTTGACTTTCTTTAACTTTACCCTCAATGTGCCAGTAATTAATCTGTGATCACTGTAACAGTCTGCATTTGGAACTGTTTTTACAACTGTTAATGCATTTCGAAACCTTTTGCTCATCAGGATGTAATCTATCTGGTTTTTAATCCTGCTGTCTGGACTCCTCCATGTCCATAATCTTCTAGGATGTTGTTTAAACCAGGTGTTTCCTACAACCAATTCTTGTTCTTTTGCCCATTCTACAAGTCTGTAACCTCTTTCATTTCTCTCTCCCAAACCATGGTTGCCTACACTGTATCCATCGCTTTGCTTTCCTATTTTTGCGTTGAAATCACCCATTATGATATTTATTTCTGATTTTTTACAGTTCTTCAAAGCAGACTCCATGTCATTATAAAATGCCTCTATACTTTCTTCACTGCTTTCACTTGTTGGGGCATATACTTGAATTACATTTATTTTAAAAGGTCTTCCGTTTAATTTTACTAATAGAACTCTGTCTGACACAGCCCAATATCCTTTGACAGAATTTGATGTTTGCTTATCTAATATAATGGCTACACCTCTTTGCTGTTCTTCTCCCCCCGAGTAAATAATCTTACAATCCTCTCCTGTCCTTATCCCTGCTCCTCTCCATCTCGTTTCCGATATTCCTAATATGTTAATCTTCTCTCTCTCCATTTCTTTTTTGATGTCCTCCAACTTTCCATCTGCATTCATTGTTCTAACATTCCAAGTTCCTACTTTCAATGATATTAATCTTTTGCACCTAGTAGCCTGTTGACGGTCTGGAGTCACCTGGTGCGCATGACTATCCCTACCGGGCGAGGCTGCTCCTATGGAGCACCCATTTACGCCGTTTCTCTGATTATCGATAAGT
Source organism: Cepaea hortensis (assembly GCA_963921405.1). Classification (NCBI taxonomy): domain Eukaryota; kingdom Metazoa; phylum Mollusca; class Gastropoda; order Stylommatophora; family Helicidae; genus Cepaea; species Cepaea hortensis. Next base: position 65,386,841 of record OY992879.1, read on the forward strand.
GAACACAACATGATTTTCTTGGCATGTGTAAAGAAGGTAGTTTGCCATTGCTTTCCTTCCCAGCAGTGACCATACTGGTCAGTGACCGTAGCCATTGTCTCCTCAAAAAAGGAGATCCTCTGCCTACCGTCGTGAAGGTGTAGACCATAACCTACAACTATCTGTCGGCTGCTCTACATCTTCATCCACCACCTGCACCCATGGCTTACTCTCACGCAAAATAAATCCCTGGTAGTTTGGGGAAACGCAACATATGAGCCTGAACTCTTACTAAACAAACTGAACAGCGCATAAATAACTTTGACAATATATGTTATAGACGGGATCTAAGAATATCTTGGATACAGAAAACAACAAATGCAACATACGAACAGAGCTTAATATTGAAGAAGGTTTTTTATTAAAGATGATAAAACAAGGAACATTGAAATATTTCGGTCACTTGAAACGTTATGAAAGTTTGGGGAGAACAGTAATGTAGGAGCATATACCCGTGAAGAGAGGAGGAGGAAGGCCAAAGAGAATATGGGTGCAGGATGTGGCAGATGATCTCCAGATGGGTGTATCGGACGCGGGACATCTTCTAATTGCCGAGAAATTTTCCGGAAGTGTGTTGTAGGAGCGAGGTTCTGCAAAAGACATGCTACTGAATGAATGAACACGTACATTGACTACGCTTGAATTCAAAGTGAACGAACGACCCCTAGAGTTTGTCTCAAAGGGTCGCTGATGTGTTCAATATTCCCTGTCTATTTGACACAGCCACTTATCTGTGTGTTCCTGAATACGGACTTTAGATTGACGATATATCTACGTAATGAATGTGTTCAATGTGCTACATTCGAAGACATGACTTCTTGTCTATAACCTACGGCATATTCTTTTCCTTCGCTCTCTTTCAGACATCAGTACGAAGTAATCCAAATAAAACAGCAGTCAACTTAATCTTGTTGACATCTCCATAAAGCTTGCCCTCTTATGGAGCGGGTGAAGGCCAAAATACTTTACCCACGGCATATAAAATACACAAACAAAACAATAGAAAAACAGACAGCTATACTCCTACCTGAGCAAGCGCCATGCTTCTTCATTACAGCAAGTGACACAAAACCCGTAAGAGCGCAGTGCAACAGACAAGCGTGAGTAGCTGACTAGCAAAGACGCACCAAGCGCCGTGGCAAATATCAATATCCCTGCATCCTGTGACTTCATCAACAGGTCATTGATTCTCTGTGATATCAAGATTGCTGTAGGCGTGGGTTTGTGTCTGAGTAATCTGGGTTATAATGTGCCGGTACTTATTATGTGAGTGGAATCAAATCATTGCTTTTATGTGGCCTTGATATTGAGGCTGATGATGTACAGCTATGGAATTCTGAAGCGTGGTGTTTCTAATGGCAGTAAATATGGCGACAATAATGAATTAAAATTGATCGGCTTACAAAAAAGCCAGTATCAACAAAGACGTCACAACTTAACAACTTTGTAAAATATGATTTCTGGGAATTTGTGTGCAAGGTTTCCAGAAAAAAAAAAAAACAATAATAAGGGTATCGTGGACCAAGAAGAAAGACAACACAGACATGATACAAGACCTGAACATTAAAAAAAAAAAAACCCCACAAAAAACTAGGTCATAAACGACACCGAGTCAGGAGACTGAAGTAAATGGGTCAAATGTTATAGTTGTTTAGAAAGAACTGGAAAGTCATTGTTTCTGAAGGACGAAGAAAACAAACAAAAGAACGAACCAACTTTATTTTCAAAGAGTTAAGAATTGGGCACGCACGGATTCTGCCCTTCTATCACTCTCTTTCATTCATTATTTCATCCACCCATAATTCGAGTCTAAAAAACAGCATATAAATAAATATAAAAGAAGTAAGGGTATACAGACATATATCAACGACCTGACGTATGTACGTCAAGGTATTAGATATAACTGAGCTACCGTATGACAGTAGACTGTACTACCTGATTTCTGTTACTTTATTGCTTATGAAACCCGACACCCCACATTGTGCCAAAAGGTTCGGACGGAGGAGCGCAATTGAGAGGGTACAAGCCTTATCATAGTGTGAGGAAATGCAACCTAAAAGCCATGGCATGGTAGACCAGGCCCTAAAGCCTTGTCCGACAACTGGTCTAGGATTGACGCTCCTTCAACGGGACAATTAGAACATTGCTTCGGAGATTCGACAATGTTTGCAGCTTGTCTTTTTCCAGATGTGTTGGTGTTACCTTTAGTTTGGCGTTAACTAGGCAGGCCGAAAGAGGGATCATGCTGTAATGGCAACACACGGTCTCTAACATTCAGCCAGGCTTTGCGCTATTGAGAGGTATAACTCCATCCCTAGTCCCTGCCATGAGTTATAGTTATTATGCCTTTTTTGAAGCACAATGTAATATACTATCGTCCGAAAAGACGGCAAGGCACCAGTGGTATACATACATATATATGGTGTACTTTGATGAGATTTTAGTTGATATGTTTGTGTTGTCCATCAGATGAAGATGCCATATCTTAAACCTTAAATTACGATTGTAATTTATTATATAACTAGTAACATGGCCGTCGTTGCACTTCCTGCTCACACAGCGGCAGAATCGATGCAGACGAGGAACGCCGCACTTAAGCTACCCTGAGCCGCATCCGACCACGCCTGACATGTAACTGACTTAGCGCAGTGGTTCTCAGCCTGTTTGCCCCACTGTGCCCACTGTACTATTGGATAGAACTAAAGACACACTATTCAATACAAACGATTCCCTTATCTTCTTTTTCTCTTCCACCATTGACCCCAGTGAAATGTTGGAGATGTATTTCATAAGTAAATATAAACACAGAAGCCACATACAATATGTTGCACGATGTATTGCCTGGCACATTTCGATGCATCTCGTTAGGTGGATACTACAGAGTTATATCATCATCATCATCCATGGCCTTGCTGGTTGGCGTGGGCGATCATGACCCTCAACACATTGCGATTTCCGACGGTATGGATCAATTCGCGTGTTAACTCCTTTCCGTGCCACGACACAAGAATATCAAGAATTTTCTTACGCTGTCTTCCTCTATCTTTCTTTCTTTGGAAGGGCCAAATGTAAGACGGGCCTGTGTGCCCAATTTGTAACCCTTTTAAAATAAACTTCAATTCAATTCAAATTCAATTCAATTCAATTCCAAAATTCTTTCTTGATATACATACAGTCGCCACCTGTTTGAACACTATCTCAGTACAGACCACAGGACCCTAACTAAAATTAAAATTTTAAAAAAGCAATTAGTAAAAATTACCTCATACGACAACTAGTATAATAAAACATTACCTTATGTATGGTCCGTTACACCTTCCTTAGGTATTGATAATGGCCACGTTAAAGATTGCCTTTGTGAGTCTTGTATTATTGATGATTTTCTATGCGTTTTAATGCATGTTGTTCTGTTGTTATGAGAAATTAGTTTCATATGTGATGAATTAATTAAATAACTTATGAGAGGAAAGATAAAAGAAGGCCAGAATTGCAGGCGGGCCTATGTTTCCAATTCTTAACCCTTAACAAATAAAGTTTGTTCGTTCGTTCGTTCATCAATTAATTTTCAACATTCTCCTATACAACCACATCTCCACGGTTTCTGGGGATTTCTTCGATTAAGAAGACGAAGAAAAAGACAAAGAAGACAATGAAAAAGAAGACAATAAAAAAAGAAGAAGAAGAGGAGAAGGAAGAGGAGGAGGAGGAGGAGGAGGGAGAAGAAGAAGAAGAAGAAGAAGAAGAAGAAGAAGAAGAAGAAGAAGAAGAAGAAGAAGAAGAAGAAGAAGAAGAACAAGAACAAGAACAAGAAGAACCAGAAGAACTAGAAGACCCAGAAGAACAAGAACAAGAATAAAAACAAGAAGAACAAGAAGAACAAGAACAAGAAGAGCAAGAAGAACAAGAAGCTAACAAATAGAGTTCTAAGCAACTTCCTTTATTCCTGCACAGACACAAGGACAAACCCTCAAAATCCTCGTCAAGAAAGTAAACATCTCAGAGTGCAAGTAGCACGTCAAAGTAAGCGACATTTCGAACAATAAGTCTATTGTCTGTGCTTGGTGACTGAATATTACACTCCACATCTCTGTGATGTCTATTTTTAGGTTTTCGATGTCTTCATCCTCGACTCACGCTTCGGGATATCCAAGTACACACACGGTCGATTCTTGTGTGAGGTGCCTCGGTGTGAAGATCATGCACTTTTGCCCTGCGGTTGCGCAGTGGCGAGAATGTTCGCCCGCTGGTAGGATGGTCGAAGGTTCGAATTTGCTTCGCTGTGGATGTCTAAAATTGACGAGGGCTGCCAGATGGGCCCAGCCTAAGATGGGGTCCACGAAAGGTCTTGGAAAGTACGGGAGGCCGGTGTGATCTTAACTACATTATTAGGCCCATATATCTAACATGCCTCAGTCTGTCCTTAAATATACGCCACTCTCTGTCTCTGCGTTTTACCAGCTTACGTACGTACATACCTACCTACCCAAATACGTAGGTAGAAAGGTAGATAGGTAGGTGGGTACAAGTGTGTATGCATCATGAACATCACAAACGATTAGGGAGATACTCGCAACTCACAAATGAAGAGATGGCAGCATCACAAATATTCCAAGAGGTGAAAACACCATAAGTTTTAAGACGGCTGATAACTTATGAAATATTCCCATAGATACTAACGTCACATAAAAACGAGACGGTCGTAAACTCATACATAAACTGTTGTTTGTCAGGCTCGCATAAAGTACTGAAACATTGCCTCGTGCGATTACAATAGCTTAATGTCAATGCGTGGTTACATCTCGGCCGATTCTGACATGTATAACATGATAACCACAACAATAACAATTGTTCACAACAATGTATTCCCTTAGTGAATGTAAACACAGAAGCCACAAACAATATGTTGCATGATTTATTGCCTGGCATATTTCGCCGCATCTCGTCAGGTGGATACTACAGATCACTCAACTACATGGAGACTCTAGCTATTAGGCATCTAAAACCACGGTTGTGCAAACAGAAATATTTCACAGTAAATCTGCGACTGCCGTGGAGATAACATTATTCCATATTGGAACAGTATTAGAAACTATGTGGTACGCCTTTCAGCCAAAATATGATTCATCTATCAACTTTATATGATAAATAATTCGGATGTAGCCTGCAGCGAAATATGCCAGAGAATAGATTGTACAACCTATCAATTCCATACTACCATTACCCTACCCGGTTCAACCTCAAAAGCAAAGTTATATTATGGCCCATTGCCTGGCTCAGATTATTAATGACGTAAGTGAGTCAGCCAAAAATCGGATATTAATATTTAGGTGATTATTGTCCAAACAGGGTAAAAGATCGACTGTGGCTTCTATGTTTAAACTGTAAAAAGAGGCCAGACCTACCTGCCAGCTGCTTTCAATACTGGAAGTTGTTCCAAAGAAGCCTTTCTTTCGGAGCGGCTTAGGAGCAGCACAGGCAACAGACGACAGCGTCTCCAAGCTCCAGGCCCTCGGCCGAACCCCTGGATCAGTGTCAGCAACCTCGATGGAGGACTGCCGGAATGTCACGCTGTTTCCGTTGGCGTGACCGGCCATGGGGATGTGGAACACCGATGCAGCAGCTTTCATGAATTCTTTCAAAGTATCCAGGCTGGGGGATTTTAGAGCTTTGAGGGCAAACGGTTAGCACTCGTGAAGTTAAGAAGCACCATGGCAGATTTAACCGCTATGGGATTTGTCAAATTGTCTGATGACTGCGGAACAACAACGTGAGCATCCAGATGGCAACTGAAACACCATGACGTTAAGAGATTCACGATCCAGTTTTTTTCCAACTTGAGATAGCTGTAGTTCTGTCACAGTCATTTTTGTTATTTAAAGAACAAAGGATATAAGCGAGGATGTGTGCTACTTTGTGTAAACAACAAAGGAGGATTCAATGCACACGAGTTTGATGTTTCTTTGATTCAAACCGCCGGTTTATTATCTCAGTTAAATGTTTATTTATTGCCAGTGTAAAGGCACGAAAGCCACTATATTCCACTTAGCCGTCAACTAGATGCAGTGGTGGATTCGGTCTGAAAATGTTGTTTATCAGATATAGTAAAAGAACACAATAATTTTAACTATGTTGTCTGTTTAAGGGAACCCACATCACCAGGGGTCCATAGGACACACTTACCATCGGACCAGCTGACACTTAGACCAGTTCGTCAGTCTCTCTCTCTCTCTCTCTCTCTCTCTCTCTCTCTCTCTCTCTCTCTCTCTTTATCTCTCTCTCTCTCTCTCTCTCTATCTCTCTCTCTCTCTATCTATCTATCTATCTATCTATCTATCTATCTATCTATCTATCTATCTATCTATCTATGTATGTATCTCTATCTCTCTTGTTGCCCAATTTGCAAAATGTCTTGCCCAATTTGTCACTCTTTAAAAATAAAGTTCGTTCGTTCGTTCGTTCGCTCGTCTCTCTCTCTCTCTCTCTCTCTCTCTCTCTCTCTCTCTCTCTCCCTCTCTCTCTCTCTCTCGCTCTCTCTCTCTTTCTCTCTCTCTCTCTCTCTCTCTCTCTCTCTCTGGGGTGCAGTGAACTTACAACAGTAATTCGATTAGCAGTCGCCCTCAAGAGTTTATAGAAACCTATACTGCAGTAAACTTACAAGAGTACTTATTTGGGCATTCACTTCGAAAGTTGCAATGAACTTACAACAGTTACTTCGACAAGATCTGAAATGAACTTGCAGCAGTACTTCGACAAACAACTACTGCAGGACATGCAATGAATTTACAACAATACTTCGAATAGCGAACCCTATGAAAGTAGCAATGAACTAACATTATAAAATAACGTTAAGAAACACAGTTTTACATAGCACAATTATGGAAAACATAGCTGCATTGCTTAGTGTTGTTTTATATTGTTAACATTTTCACAATTTTACTTCATGTATACTAATTTTATTTATACAATGAACTTACAGTACTTGGATTGGTATCCACTGCAAGAGTTGCAATGAACTTACAACAGTACTTAAATGAGCAGCCCCTGTAAGAGTTGCAGTGAACTTACAACAGCACTTAGACGAGAAACTTCTGTAAGAGTTGTAAGAACTTACAACGGTACTTCTAACGGGTCTGCCACGCCTAGACTCGATAATTGAACAGTGCACAAATCTAGAAGAACTGAAAATTACAAACCTCACATCCACTTGACGGGCTCCAGTTAATTAAAGTTCGTAAAGTTGAAAGATCGGGCATTTACCCACGTCTACACAGAAGTTCTAATCAAAATACGAGTGCAAAATCAGAATTCCTCCGGAATTTAATGTGGGAAACCCCGATTCCTTGATTGTACGGTGAAGTTACTCCAATGGTTCTAGGGTTTTTGCGGTTAGATACACAAATAAAGTGCGGTTAAAAGGTTAAAAGCGGTTAAGATTACGAAAATATGAGGCAACTACAAATGAAAACCTTAAATGCTTTTTTTTTTTTTTTTTTTGGTGAATAAACTCTGAAAAAGTAAAGAACAAATGTATAATTTTTTCGATGTAGTCACCACTGCGTTCAATGCAAGTCTACCAACTCCTATAAAGTGCTTGGATTCCTGTAGAAAAATTAAAATTCACTTTTCACTTTTCACACAAATTCACTATTCGCTTGGTCACTCTGGGGTCACTACTCGGTGTGCCCGATCCGGTCGTACACAGCCTGTCACAGAAGTCACGCCGTTTTGAAACTTCCTACTCCACTCATACACTTGCCGGAATTTTTGGCATTCATCGCCATACTGGATCCTCGTTCGCGACAAATTTCTATAGGTTTCACTCCTCCACTGATAAAAAAATGGATAACGAAATGCTGCTTCTCTTTGGTGCATGTCAAACGTAGGGCGATCATCTTTAAAATGTCATTATGACGTCGGATGCACCGTGATGTTACGTGCTTAACACGTTTGACGTTCTTAACAATATTGACAGGTTAGAAGACGAAGGCATAGTTTTTGTAATATCTATCACATTTTTAAGATTTTCATTTGAAGCCCTTCGTACTATGATTAATATGAACAGAGTGGCGGGGTAGGGAATCCCCTATCAAAGGAGAAATAAGGTACCTCCTGCCCTCCGCTAGCCTACCTTGAACATGGTGGAGTACCGCTTAGCCCCGACATTAGGGTCACGTAAATCTAGGAAGCGGGTGGTAGATCAAGCTGGGGAGCAATCTACAGTTAGTTGTTTGTTATAGTCTCAAGTGGGACGAAGATTGGCAATAAATCTCTATAAAGACAATGGCTAGTCACGGAACACCGTGGTCACTACCAAGAATGAGTAATATTATTGGAACTGCGGTAGACGATGTGAAACCAAAAGTCGCTTAAAAGTCGACAGGGTCGACTTCATTACACCGGATTTTTATCCCATATGGCTCAGTCTCTTTTTGCAGCACGGAAAATGTCGCAGAAAGCACGAACTCCGTAGCTCCAGGGACAACACCTAGGAGTCTCCGAAAAAAATGCACTCTTGAACCGAATTACGCGTCCCGGAATTAAACCCACAAACTTCGGAGCCCGAGTCAGACGGCATGACCACTTCGCCAGGGAGACTCCCAGACAAAATAAAATAGCACAAAATAATGCAGCTTTACATAACACTGTTACGGAAAACAAAGGACGTTGCGGCGATTAGCCTTCATCAGCAAACAGATAGATAAAACATACAGCCCGAGATTCTGAGATAAATATAATATTTTGTTAATTTTTTTTTTTTAATTTTCATTTCATTGTTATCACTTTTCTTGTCATCTTTCAATTATTCTTATTCAGCTATTATACCTTAATGTAGTCACTGTTGTGTATTCCTTGTTTTTTTTTTTTTTTTTTTTTTTGGGGGGGGGGGGGGGGGGGGGGAGGAGGGGGTTTTCTCGCTTGAACCAAAGTCTATAGACGTGCGTCTGTTTGTGATGCACTGAACTGATGTTTGCGCGTGGGTCAGCTTTCCTTATTACCAGTGTCCCTCCCCATCAGGCGAACCCACTCCGACTATTGAGGCACTTGTAAGTTACGTCCCCAAGTCAAGGACGAGAAGTCAACATTGTAGTCCAGCTGACCGGTGTAGGGGCTGAACCCGACACCTGGGCATCAGCACATCGGATGTTTAAGAACGAGCGCTCTTACAATATCCTCATGTTTGTATGTTGTGTTTTCTGTCTTCATGTTTCATGTTTTGACCACAATATAATAAGATAAAACGTGGAGCATGTTGTGACAACGGGAACGTTTTGTAGAAAGAAATATAGAGAATTACAGCGAGAGGAAGTTCTTGGCAGTCTTGTGTCATGGCACGGAACGGAGCCAACACACGAACTGACACACGATGTTGAAGATCGCACGATGTGGAAGAGCATGATCGCCGACCCCAGTCGGCAAGACACTAGATGTCGAGTTTCCAGTCGCTGTGTCGCTAGGGGATTTTAGCTCTGACACCCCCTGCCATTTACGCCGAGGGCCACAAAGCAATTTAACCGTAGGACATGCCACACGTTCTTCCGTGTGGTTCTGTAACACTCGCACAGACTCAGCTGACGCCAGGAGTGTGGTTTTAGTTGTGGTTTAGGATGTGGTTTAGGGTATCCATTCATACACAATACAAGTGTCGTAAATAAGAAGAAGAAGAAGAAGAAGAAGAAGAAGAAGAAGAAGAAGAAGAAGAAGAAGAAGAAGAAGAAGAAGAAGAAGAAGGAGAAGGAGAAGGAGAAGGAGAAGAAGAAGAAGAAGAAGAAGAAGAAGAAGAAGAAGAAGAAGAAGAAGAAGAAGAAGAAGAAGAAGAAGAAGAAGAAGAAGAAGAAGAAGAAGAAGAAGAAACAGAATAAGAAAAAGAAGAAAGACGAGGAGGAGGAGGAGGAGGAAGATGACGAAGAAGACGAAGAAGGAAAAAGGACGACGACGACGACAACAAAGAAGAAGAAGAAGAAGAAGAAGAAGAAGAAGAAGAAGAAGAAGAAGAAGAAGAAGAAGAAGAAGAAGAAGAAGAAGAAGAAGAAGAGAAGAAGAAGAAGAAGAAACAGAATAAGAAAAAGAAGAAAGACGAGGAGGAGGAGGAGGAAGATGACGAAGAAGACGAAGATGGAAAAAGGACGACGACGACGACAACAAAGAAGAAGAAGAAGAAGGACGACGACGACGACAACAAAGAAGAAGAAGAAGAAGAAGAAGAAGAAGAAGAAGAAGAACAAGAAGAACAAGAAGAACAAGAAGAACAAGAAGAACAAGAACAAGCAAGCCAGCACAATTAAGTGTCCTCAGATTTCCTATCTCCATCACTGAGTTTGCTGCACAATGAAATATGGCGTGGTTTCCTGTCGCCGAATCGCTAGAATGCCGACTGCTACATATGCTATTGATTGTGTCGTGGGTGACTTTTGTTCTTGTGTGCCAAGGAACCTTTGCAGATGATCTTTTGTGCGATCGTTAATATCCTTTGAAGTTAGTTAATCATTGGAAAAGAGCAACTGAAATGTCGAAGTGTTACACGATAGAAATATATAGCATTTAATTATCATTGAGCTTCAACAAGAAGGTTATACACAGACAAAATGACAAAGATATGTATAGCTTGGTAAACTAACGGACATAGAGATAAATATTGTAAGATTGTTGGATAAATTGATGAACATAGAGATAACTATTGCGATATTGTTGGATAAATTGACGAAACAGATATATATATATATATATATATATATATATATATATATATATATATATATATATATATATATATATATATATATATATATGTGTGTATATATATGTATATATATATATATATATATATATATATATATATATATATATATATATATATATATATATATATATATATATATATATATATTCATTTCATTGACACCTTTCCGTCTTGACAGACGATAGTTTGGTACATTGTGCTTCAAAAAGGCTTAATAACTACGATCCATGGCGGTGGTGAGTGTGGCTGGTAAGGCCAATTCTTGCTACAAATGTTTGCCCACAGTAGGTGCATGTGAAAACATGGTCATTTTCACCATTTTGCACCATCTTACGTCTATCACGCTCTGTGTGTGCTTTATCTGCCATCATTTTCTCCTTTGTCTTTATTCCATTTCTGATAGTTGCCCTCCATGCATCACGTTCAGCGGCGACGTGCTCCCAATGTGCATTATCAATGCCTGTATCAATCATGTCCCGCTTACACACATCTTTGTATCGTAGTAGAGGCCGACCCTGAGATCTCCTACCCGTCTGTAATTCACCAAAAAAGATATCCTTTGGTATTATACCATCATCCATCCTCCTAAGATGTCCTATCCATCTATCTAAGTCTACGAAAGACTGAGCATGGAATACACCGTCTCACAATCTTTCCAATACTTCAGTATTTGTGATTTTGTCTTGCCACTTAATACCAAGTATTCTTCGCAGACACCGCATTTGAAAGCTGTTTAAACGTTTCTCTTGGCGTGAGTAAGTTGTCCAGGTTTCACTGCCATAAAGAAGAGTACTAAGGACACGGGCTTGGTAGACGAGGACTTTTGTTTTGGCAGTAAGCTTCCTGTTCTCCCAGACTCTTTTTTCTAACATGTTCATTGTTGTTGCTGCCTTGCCAATCCTGATGTTGATTTCCTGATCGAGAGATAATTTGCTATTTACCTCTGATCCTAGATATGTAAAATGGTCTACTATCTTCAGTTCGGCGTCGTCAATAAAGATTGATGGTACACCATGTGAACCTTGTGACATAATCTGTGTTTTCATTTTGTTAATTGTTAAACCAAATTCAGAACAAGCATTGGAGAATGCAGATAGTAGATGTTGTAATTCTTCCTCAGAGTGGGTCGTAATCGCAGCATCATCCACAAAAAACAACTCTCTGATTAGTACCCTGCTAATTTTGGTCTTGGTCTTCAATCTCTAAGCATTATAGAGGCCACCATCTGAGCGTGAGTGAATGCATATGCCATCTGATCAAGAAAGGCATATTTCAGTAGAAGTGAATAGTATATCCCAAAGAGGGTTGGGGATAGTACACAACCTTGCTTAACTCCACTCTTGATTTCAAACTCTTCTGAAGTTGAGCCATCAAACTTGATTATACCCTTCATGCCTGTGTGGAACGATTCCACAATGGACAGAAGAGTTGGTGGGCAGCCAATCTTCTTTAGTGCTTTGAACAGACCCTCACGACTGACCAAATCGAATGCCTTTGTGAGGTCGATGAAGGGAATAAACAATGGCTGATTTTGTTCCCGGCATTTTTCTTGCATCTGTCGCAATGAGAATATCATATCAATGGTAGACCGGTTCTGCCGGAAGCCGCACTGTGATTCGGGGTAGACTTGATCTCCCAGGACTTGAAGTCTGCTCAGGACAATTCTGGCAAATACTTTCCCAACAGTACACAGAAGTGAGATACCCCTATTGTTGTTACAGTCGCTCCGATCTCCCTTGTTCTTGTACAGCGTTATGATGTTTGAATCTTTGAAATCCTGTGGGACTTGTCCTTCTCGCCAGCATAGCTCTATTAGCTGGTGGATCTGTAGAGCGAGTGTGTCTTGCCCATTCCTGATTACCTCTATTGGAATCCCATCCTTACCTGGAGCCTTGCCAGATGCAAGCTCATTTATAGCACACTTAACTTCTGTTATGGTGGGAAGTGTGTCCAGGTGGTCAAGAGTTGGTAGAGCCTCTATGGCGTTGAGGGCATCATCCGCTAGCTTGGTTTCACTTGAGTAAAGCTCTATATAGTGCTCGACCCATCTATCCATCTGCTGTTTCCTATCAGTGATGATTTCTCCAGTCAAGGTTTTCAGCGGTGCACTTCTTTTGATCATTGGACCACAGGCTTTGTTTATCCCTTCATACATGCTTCTGATGTTTCCCTTATAACTTGCGATTTGAATGGACTCACATAACTTGATCCAATAGTCATTCGCACACTGCCTGGCAGCCTTTTGTACATCCTTTCTCGCTTGCTTCAGCTCACTCAAAGTGTTACGCGTTGGTCTTTCCTTGTTTCTTAACAGAGCTATCTTCTTTTTATCAATCAAGGGCTGCAGTATCTGGCTGTTTGCCGCAAACCTGTCCTGCTCTTATGATCCACAGTGCCGTAAACCCCTACCGCTGTTTTATAAATAGTTTCCTTAAGTTTACTCCATTTATCTTTACTATACAATTTTCTGATGTATCATTGAAAGCGTCATCAAGTTGCTGTTGAAATTCAAAGCACTTTCCAGGATCGTGAGTGTTAATAATATTAATCCTGGGGCTAGACTTGTGTTTAGCTGTGTAGATTCTCTTTGGTCTCAGTCTAACCCTTGCAACAACCAAAGAATGATCTGTATTACAGTCAGCACTGTGGTAACTTCGAGTTAATGATGTATGGTTCAGATGTTGTCTCCGTTTGATAATGAAGTCCAGCTGATGCCAATGGCCGGATCTTGGATGTTTCCATGTGACCTTATGCAACTCTTTTGTTTTAAAAAATGAGTTTGTAATACATAGGTCATTTCTAGTGCAATGCTCCAGCAGCCTTTGCCCATTATCATTCATGTGACCGATGTTGTATTTTCCAAGGGACACTGGCCATGAACTCGAGTCCTTGCCCACACGAGTATTGAAATCACCGAGCATATAAATGTAGTCGGATTTTGGAACTGCCTTGATCGCAGAGTCTAGCTGCTCATAGAACGTATCCTTCACATCATCAGAGGAAGCGAGTGTCGGTGCATATGCAGTGAGAATGGTGGCAAATCCACAAGAGGTTGCCAAGCGCAGTGATAATAATCTTTCATTACCTCTAGCTGGGATATCAATCATTCTCAGTAGCGAATTCTTCACTGCAAAGCCCACACCATGTTGCCTTTTTTCTGCCTGCCCTCTTCCCTTCCAAAAAAAGGTGTAATTGTTTTCCCTGAGTGACCCTTCCTCAGCGAGGCGAGTATCCTGCAGGCCAGAAATATCAATGTTAAGACGATTGAGTTCAGCATTAATCACAGCCGTTTTTCTCACATCGTCAATATTTGTCAAGTCAGTGGAAAATCCTGGACACATGGTTCTCACGTTCCAGGTTGCAAGCCGTAGCTTGAGGTTTCTATTATTCTTTTTATTAGTACCTGGTGCATTGGTTTTACAGCCTGCGATTCAGATTTTGTCCTAGCCCCAAGCACCCATTGAAGCAGGCAGGCTCTGGCGGATCAGCACCCAATTGGCCGGTGGCTGCCCAATTTGAGGCGGGCGGTAGCTGATCAGTGACACCTGTAGGTGTCTCCCACCGTCAGAGGCAACGCGTGGCGCCCCATGTCTACGCCAAATATATATATATATATATATATATATATATATATATATATATATATATATATATATATATATATATATATATATTGTTGTATTGTTGGATAAACTGACGGACAGGGAGATAGCTACTGTTAGATAAATTGAAGGACAGAGGGATAGAGATTGTTAGATTGTCGGCTAAATTGACGGACAGGGAGGTATTGTTAGATTGTTTGATAAATTGTCGGACGGAGAGATATTGTTAGAAATTTGGATAAATTAATGGACAGAGAAATATTGTTAGATTGCTGGATAAATTGTCGGACAGAGAGATAGACATTTTTTGTTTGTTGGATAAATTAATGGACATAGAAATATTGTTAGATTGCTGGATAAATTGTCGGACAGAGACAGATATTGTTAGATATTTGGATAAATTAATGGACAGAGAAATATTGTTAGATTGCTGGATAAATTGTCGGACAGAGAGATAGACATTTTTTGTTTGTTGGATAAATTAATGGACATAGAAATATTGTTAGATTGCTGGATAAATTGTCGGACAGAGACAGATATTGTTAGATATTTGGATAAATTAATGGACAGAGAAATATTGTTAGATTGCTGGATAAATTGTCGGACAGAGAGATAGACATTTTTTGTTTGTTGGATAAATTAATGGACATAGAAATATTGTTAGATTGCTGGATAAATTGTCGGACAGAGAGATATTGTTAGATTGTTGGATAAATTGTCGGACAGAGAGATATTGTTAGATTGTTGGATAAATTGTCGGACAGAGAGATATTGTTAGAATGCTGGATAAATTGTCGGACAGGGAGATATTGTTAGATTGTTGGATAAATTGTCGGACAGAGACAGATATTGTTAGATATTTGGATAAATTAATGGACAGAGAAATATTGTTAGATTGCTGGATAAATTGTCGGACAGAGAGATAGACATTTTTTGTTTGTTGGATAAATTAATGGACATAGAAATATTGTTAGATTGCTGGATAAATTGTCGGACAGAGAGACAGATATTGTGAGATTTTTGGATAAATTAATGGACAGAGAAATATTGTTAGATTGCTGGATAAATTGTCGGACAGAGAGATAGACATTTTTTGTTTGTTGGATAAATTCATGGACAGAGAAATATTGTTAGATTGCTGGATAAATTGACGGACATAGAGATAGATATTTTTATATTATTGGTTAAATTGACGGACAAGGAGATATTGTTAGATTGTAGGATAAATTGACGGACAGAGAGATAGATATTGCTGTAATATTGGATAAACTGAGGGACAGGGAATTAGATATTGTTGTATTGTTGGATAAATTGACGGACAGAGAGACAGAGTGATAGATGTTGTTGCATAAACTTACGGACAGAGAGATAGTCAAGGGTGATATTATTAGATTGTTGGACAATCTGACACAGACAGACACAAATTGTTATTTAAAAAAAAAATTAAGTTGCATGTCCTTCACAGGACGTGGCAGTCAACCCCTACATTTTTGCTGTTTGTGATTCCTGGGCAAATTTTACGTTCAGTAGTTTGCCATGGCTTTCTGAACGACCGGCTCCTAAACCCTTTTCGAAAAAAACCAGCACCGCTGTGTTTCGAACCCGGGTAATTGGGCTCACAAACCGCGTTCGCAAGCCCTTAGCCACAGGGACCAATACCAGATTGTTATATTGTGGTATAAATAGACAGAGACACAGATAGACACATATTGTGATATAAATGGGCGTAGACGTGGACAGACATATATTGTGATATAAATGGGTGTAGACATAGATAGACACATACTGTGATATAAATGGGCGAAGACATAGAAAGACACATATTGTGATATACATGGACGGAGACAGATAGACACATATTGTGATATACATGGACGGAGACATAGATAGACATATATTGTGATTTACATGGACAGAGACGTAGATGGGCACATGTGTATATACAGCTGTGATATATATTTGGAAACGAGACACATGTTGACAGTCAGTTCTTGTGGTATCACAATCTGACAGAGACACACAAGACAACGAAGACAAACATACACTGCTGAATTATTAGACACGTTGGGAGCAGCTGGCTCACTTGCATGGCGACTCTGTTGTCAAGAGATGGAATCTGCATCGAGATTAACAGTTTCTGATGTGAAAATCAGTTAATCACGTATCCTTTACAGGACGTGGCTGTCACCTCCAGAATGTTTCAGCTGTTTGTAATTTCTTGACACGTTTACGTTCAGTAGTTTGCCATTGCTGTCTAAACGACCGTCACTTGTACCATTTTATTAGAACCAATGGACTGCGGTCTGCTGCCAAATCGCCCGCAGCAGTGTTCCGAACGCGGTATACGGGATTAAGAATTGCGTTTGTAACTCCTTCACCACAGATTCTGCATCTAAGTGGGTTCATTAAATTGTCCCGGACTTTCAGGTGGGCCAGACTAAAATGGTACCAGTAAATGAGATGGGAAATAAAGACGGGTGCTGTTATATTGGCTACATTACGCCTCGGCTGCCCGTTAATCTATACAAATATGGAGTTAGCACTATATACTTTACGTGTTTTAAGGTATGTAAATACGATTCATTACTGTACTTTTTTATGACATAATTTCGCAGCCCAGCGGGGACAATAGTTGGTAAATAAAAGAAAGCTATTTTCATGTATTTTACAGGGTATCGAAATAATCTCCAGCATTGTTGTCTGAGATTCTAGGTAACACAGGTGTATTTTTAATGACTGTGCAGTGTCTGAAAATATTGCCGGTCCAAGTTTTGTATTTACCTATTATGTTGCATGAACTTTACAGATGGTGCATACAAAACTTGGACCGGCAATATTTTCAAACACTGCAGAGTCATTAAAAATACACCCATATTTCGTTCAATAGTGTACTATTACTTTCTGAACGGCCGGCGCTCATACTATTGTTAAAACCAACGCAAAGGGGTATGCTTACAAATCGCCTACCACTGGCTTAGAAATAAGAATGTCAGTATTGTAACACTGCTTTCTCTAACCCAGCGGGACAGTGTAGCAAGTCCTGAGTGTGTTAAAGACAGGTCTCGGTAGACGTGAAAACCCCAAAGACAGACAGAGAGAGAGAGAGAGAGAGAGAGAGAGAGAGAGAGAGAGGGAGAGAGAGAGAGAGAGAGAGGGAGAGAGAGAGGGAGGGGGTAGGCAGTAGGATTATTATATATGTCAGTATTGTAACACTGCTTTCTCTAACCCTAAGCAACAGAAAGTTGGTTAAGTAGCTAGGAAGAAAAACACGCACACGAATTGCTCTTTAAAATAATAAAGTATTCAAAACACTGTATATGCTCAGTTAATTTAAATACGTATGTCACACGCGGTGGGCTACAAGATCTGATCGATGTACAGTCTACAGGCCACACAACTCCAAGCTGGACCATCTCCCAGCCTCTGCTAAATCGTGATCATAACGTTAACAAAGAAAAGGCGTTGCCTATATCGCATTCGTATTGCTGGATCATTCCGAGGTGTTGACAATTAGGTGGATCCTACCAATTTTTCGCAGACAGAAAGACTTCGTTTTAAATTGCTGATTACATTAGGGATAACTAATGCTCCACATTCGAACGGTATCAATGACATGGTGTTTTAAGTATTTCAGCCAAATTATTATTCATTTATTCGCTTCATATGAAATACAATTATCAGCATTCGTCTATGAAACCACATTTCCAAATACCCCGAGGATTTCTTCACTTGTTTACTAAGACTCCAAGATTCACAACACTATGTTGGATTTTGTCTGTAGCGTGCAAGAATGTTTCTAACTTCCAATGACAAGAACTTATTGCATACATTGTACTTCATTTGAAAGAATGCAGTTTTGCTTGTTCTATCGTAATCTGATGATATACATGTGTCTCCTATCTGGTTCACTTGCCACAGGATAGCATCAATTACTTTAATTGAACATTTAGGCACAAACTGTTTCTTTGATATATAATATGATGTTTAGTCGCTATCAGCCTATTAAGAGAGGTGTGCGACAGGGACATGGAAAGTCTCCAGATATTTTATTCCCTATAGAGTGAACATATTTTTAGAAATTTAGACGAGACGAGAGATATCACTAATGCTCCACATTCGAACAATATCAATGACAAGGTGTTTTAAGTATTTCAGCCAAATTATTATTCATTTATTCACTTCATATGAAATACAATTATCAGCATTCCTCTATGACACCACATTTCCAAATACCCCGAGGATTTCTTCGCTTGTTCACCTAACATCAATAACATTAGATATGCAGATGATACAGTATTTATTGCAAGCAATGAGCAGGATCTGCAACATTTAGTAGATGTGGTTGTTGCATACAGTGAAAAACTAAGGTTATAATTAAATTGTAAGAAGACATGTTTTATATGGTCTCCTCAAAGAAGAAATAAATACCACAACTTAATATACGGGTACATCAGAATAATCTTATTTAAACAAGTGAATCGGTACAATTATCTCGGAACAGTCATAACGTCTGATGGGAGGAACAAAAATTCCCAGGGCGAAGGTAGCAAGATGGAAAACATACTGACCAATCAACGATGTCAATTGCAACATAAAAATAAATGATCAAGTGCGACGTAGAACGTGTGTATGGGTGTGAAACGTGGACAATGAACAGACAAGCTGAAAAACATTTAATAGAAGTGGAAATGTGGTTTCTGGGGAAAATGCAAAGAATACCGCGGATAGACAGAAGGAGGAAAATAACATCAATAAGGAAGTCCTACAAGAAGCAGATGAACACAACAAACTGATTAGAGAAATTAGATGTTGACCAAACTACAACATATCCAGGCGAACCTTCTGGCTGAGTGAACTAAAAAAAGACTATTAGATTCATACAAGAGACAACATTGCAGTTATAGACATATTTCAGGCGAACGAAAGAAGAAGAAGAAGATGTTGACAATCACCATTTTTGACACGTTATAGGAAGAAATAAACTAGAGAACTTGGTAACAACTGACTAGATTGAAGGGGAAAAACCAGGGCAAGGCAGAAGAGTAAATATCTAGATGTCTTGATCACATGTCATGGTCGAAACAAAAACACGGAGCTGATCCTTGACTCAGGTGATCGTGTGAGATGGCGGAACATGACCGCCGACACTTGTCAACATGGCATATGATGATGATGATGATGATGATGATGGATGATGATGATGGATGATGATGGATGATGATGGATGATGATGGATGATGATGGATGATGATGGATGATGATGGATGATGATGGATGATGATGGATGATGATTGATGATTGATGATACAGGCATGGTAAACGTATGTTACAGGTAAAATGTATTGCCTTTGTAAGACATTTCAGCCTTGCTGAAGAATAGATTTCAAGCCTAGAATATGTCAAGCAGCCAGCATGATTGTTAAGTGACGGAAATGAAGCCGACTATTAATTTCCCACATCACAGAGTTGTCGCCCATGCGTGTCCAATCTGTGTTAAAGTTAGCTGCAATTTTATTGATTAAGAAACATAAAACCTTCAGTGGCGAATGAACAAATGTCGCAGCTCCGCGGTGAACCGAACATTATAAGACAAGGAGATCCAGGGAAAATTGCTGTAATTCAACCTACATTTCATATTATGGCATACAAAGAATTGAACTCATTCCATACAAATCAATAAGACGCTGCCGTAGTTAAGAGTCTCCCGGGAAGGTTAACCCCGTCAACAAATGCACGCAGAAGTCAGATGTGTCGGCAGAATGGCGGAAGTATCACAGCTCTGCTGTAAACAGGTACAACGCAATCACGTCCGAAAAACCATTCAGGATTAACGCAGAAGAAGAAGTTAAGTGACTAGCTCAATTGCCAGCCAAGGCCGAAGGTGAAATGTTCGGATCCCCATCATGGTAGATATCTTTCATTGATCTGGGATCCTAGATGGACCTGGTTCAGAACAGGCGCCAGAAAATGCCAAGGGAAGTAAAAGCGATCGCTGTGATACTGACCTCATAAGCCATGGAGTTTTGATTATTCTATAAAAAATAGGGGCCAGCAAAATAAATCCTTTGCAACTGCGAGCGTTAACAAGACAAGTCACCTGAAAATATCAAGACGCCTGATACGGGGGAAAATGGCACGTCGCAAGAACACCAAAAGACACGTGGCATCCAAAATGTGCAGCGTCGGAGCCGACAAATCCAACAAGAAGATGAACGTGGAGAGCCTGCCTGCGAGCTGTAACAAAGAACCTGAAACTACATCCGACAGCCCACCACAGACAAGATCCAAGACAGCTGAGAAGAAGGAGGAGAAAGGCACTAGAGGCGGAACGCCGACTCAAAAACAGTCTATGTGTTGATCCTGACTTATTCAAAGATTCTTACGACACTAGCGGTGGTGACGACTGAGGACAGCGAGATACCACGCCAGCTAGCTATAAACCAGAAAATTCAACAGCCTGAAAGATTTATACCACGAATCACCCAATGTCCCAGATGCTAGAGGGCCGGCCACAGCAGAGCAACATGTCGCAGTAAGACGGAAATATGCCGCTAATGTGCCGATCACCACGCGTTTATGGAGTGTCCACTGGCCAAGCTGGACACGGACTTCCGAACACCCAACAACAAATGAAAGTGCGCAACTGCCTGGGCAAGCATTGAGCAAGATACTTGGGCTGTCCGTATCTGCAACGACACAGAGACGCCTTAAAGATCGCAATTAACACAAAGACACCATTCAAGGAAGAAATGAGGAGGGGCGAGACAGCCACGGGTATAGCACAAGCTGAAAGAGATCAACTGCAAAAGCAGATAGACGAGTTGAAGAAACAAGTCAAGGCACTGCTGACGCCGACTCCGACCAGCGCCAATGAAAAGCTGCTTGCTGAAATAAAGGAAATCCAGAAAAACATAAATCAAGAGGTGAAGCACATGACCCACACGGCAAAGAAGAATGAAGAGATGTTACAAGCAATAAAAGCCGAGAGAGAACTACTATGAACTGAAAGGGACACAACCCAGATAAATTCAGCAAAAGACACGAAAAACAAGTAAACATCGAAAAGGTTATCAAGACACTTCACAAAAAAGAAGGCAAAAAGGCACAGCATGGAGCCAAGCCGCAGACCAATCAGAAACAGCAAGCTGAAGCCAGTGGTCCAGCAACGATGCCCAAGACACTGAAGGGAAAACCAGAATCCCGCCAGCCAACTGAAGAAAACCAAGAGGAGGTTACCGACACAGGTGAAGATAACCGGAGCCAAGAAGAGAAAGACCAGGAAGCTGCCAACCAGGAGTGGGAGGATACATACTTCGAGAGGGAAAGACAAAGAAGAATACGACGCGGAATCTACCCATCACAATACGACGCCAGACGTATCTATCCAGACGATAAGGACTACCACTAAGTCAACACTGACAAACAAAATCACTAGAGGATACTAGCCCAAAGAATAGCCGCCGACCAATACCCCCAGCTGACGTCACAGACACAAACCAACATAACCAGTCCGAGGGAGGACTCACTCGTAAGAGCGCACAAGATAAGAATTAGGGAATTGGGGTGAATGAACCCACAAAAACCACGGACCTCAACAATAACCACAGCTGAAGAGGCAGGTTGAACGAGGCCGAATTTGGAATTTGTGTTTTGAAAATTGGAATTGGAATTGACATAAATCATATACGACTCAAGACGTGTACAAGTGCTCTTTGCTTTTCATTTTGTATATGTGCAAATCAATACACTGAGTTAATCAACGAAAACGAGTAGCAGAATTGGTAAGCTCCTTTAATGTACGTCGCAGTCAACCCCTGTATTTGTTGAATGTTAGTGATTTCTTTGTAAGTTTACGTTCTGTAGTTTGCCATTGTTTTCTGAAAGTGCCATTTTATAAAACAAATAAATCACCCGCATCCATGTTTCGAAAGCGGTATGCGGGATTACGAATTGCATCGTTTGGATTTGATTGCGGGTCTAAAATTTCTACTCTAATCATGCTGGACTGACAGGCATGCATAACCATATTGAAACTTCATTCGCTGATGAATTTCTATAGGTCTCACCCCTTTACTGATCAAAACACGGATAACAGAACGCTGCTCCTCGTTGGTGCATATCAAAAGTGGGGAGACTATCTTTAAACTGTCCTTATGAAGCCATCGTGTTCGTTTGCACCGAGAGGTCATGTGTTGAACACTGTTGACATCCCCAACAACAATACTGACAGGTTACAATACAATGGTTATTTTAATTTCTATCACACTTTTATGGTTTTCATTTGAAACCCCGTCATACTTATTTATTATAATATATACATCCATAAATATATAAACAGGATGAGGATGAGATGTATACCTGACATAAGAAAATTGGTTATTAATTCCTGTTGACTAGAGAACTCCCAATTCGTAAATAACACAGATTTGTGAAATAGAATTATGACAAATACAATAACAAAAAGACCTGCTTCACCTGGTACACTAGGGCTGTTACATCGAGGATGACTGGTTCAGGAGCCTTTATGGGGATGCTTGTGAGATGTTCATTAGACATGCATGCATAATAGGATTCATTGACGACCAGGTAAAACATTGATCACAACCCAGGTAATGCAGGAATAAATAACTGTCTGAATACTAGGTGGGGCAATGAATATAGAGAAAGTTATCTACGTAAGGTAAGAAGGACTCACTGACGAGTAGTAACACATTGAACGAGTAAGAATGACTTCCGGTCCCTAGCATGACGTTTAGGCATTGAACCGCTACTGCCTCTGAAGTATTTATCTTTGTAGCTGCGGTTTACACTTCGCATTTCCTTATGTTGGACAGGTGGTATATGTTTCCGTCGCCCTGCTACTGAGTGAGTGCGTGGCGCGAATCTGTGAGCTGTGATATTCACGTGGAATGCTTTTACATGTCCGCCTTTGTTTATACAGTGACCTGCATGTTCGGAACAATGACTAACGGCTGTTGCTGAATTACTGATTTGCCTTTTCGGTTCGCGAGTGCATGTTTCAGGAGACTCCTGGGAGTCGGCGCTGGAGCTACGGAGTTCGTGCTTTATGCAACACGTTCGGCGGGTCGCCCTGCGGTAAGAGACCGAGCCATGTGAGAAAACATGGGTCAATGAAGTCTTTCTGGTGACTGCCGATTCCATCGACGATGAACTGTTGTCTTCGTGGAAGACTTTAGTGTTGGCATTCTGGCGGCGGCATTATGCACAGTCTACTTGTGCGGGCTGTTGGATTGCCGAGACTCCTGTCTGTTCCACTTTTCATCATTGGACAGTGGGGAGCATTTTGTATGATATTCACTGGCACAGGAACGGAGCATAATGGGGACAACCCGTTGCCGTGAATATGGAACCTCGACTAACTAGCTAGCTAACTAACTAACTAATTAACTAACTAACTAACTAACTAACCAACACATTGAATACAACCCAACTAATGTAGGAATGTAGGAAATGGCTAACGACCAGGTACGGCAATACACAGAAAGAAGCTCATTTGGGTAGCGTAGGACTCACCGATGAGTAGGTAAAATTCAAACACATCGAATCGCACTAATGCAGGGATGGGAGGACTGAGGCAAGACAAAGTAGTGTAATTTACTAATAGTGGTGGTGGTGATAGTTGTGGTGGTGATGGTAGTAGTAATGGTAGTAGTAGTATTAGTAGTAGTAGCAGTAGTAGTAGCAGTAGTGGTAGTAGTAGTAGTAGTAGTAGCAGCAGCAGGAGCAGCAGCAGCAGCAGTAGTAGTAGTAGTAGTAGTAGTAGTAGTAGTAGTAGTAGTAGTAGTGGTGGTGGTGGTGGTAGTGGTAGTAGTAGTAGTAGTAGCAGTAGTAGTAGTAGTAGTAGTAGTAGTAGTAGTAGTAGTAGTAGTAGTAGTAGTAGTAGTAGTAGTAGTAGTAGTAGTAGTAGTAGTAGTAGTAGTAGTAGTAGTAGTAGTAGTAGCAGTAGTAGGCAACTAGGACTGCAAGAGCTTTGAAGAAAAGACAGAACAGAACAACCACTGCAGAAAATCCTCCTCCAGAAACGTCAAGCATTCTTTGTCCACATTGTCAAAAAACATTTCGAGCCAAAATAGGCCTTATCAGCCATCTTAGAACTCACGGCTCCATACTTTCAACCCCACTGGATGAAATGAATGGTCATCATCATTCTTGATGGACCAACAACAACAACAACAAGTAGTAGTAGTGGTAGTAGTAGTAGTAGTAGTAGTAGTAGTAGTAGTAGTAGTAGTAGTATTAGTAGTAGTAGTAGTAGTAATAGTAGTAGTAGTAGTAGTAGTAGTAGTAGTAGTAGTTGTTGTAGTAGTAGTAGTAGTAGTAGTAATGGTGGTGGTGGTGATGGTAGTAGTAGTAGTAGAAGTAGTAGTAGTAGTAGTAGTAGTAGTAGTAGTAGTAGTAGTAATAGTAGTAGTAGTAGTAGTAGTACTAGTAGTAGTAGTAGTAGTTGTTGTTGTTGTTGATGTTGTTGTTGCTGTCGTTGTAGTGGTTATCGTGGCGGTAGTAGTAGTAGTAGTAGTAGTAGTAGTAGTAGTAGTAGTAGTAGTAGTAGTAGTAGTAGTAGTAGTAGTAGTAGTAGTAGGAGGAGGAGGATGAGGAGAAAGAGTGGGAGGAGGAGCAGCAGCAACAGCAGCAGGAAGTGCAGCAGCAAAAGCAGCAGCAGCAGCAGATGGAGAAGAAGAAGAAGAAGAAGAAGAAGAAGAAGAAGAAGAAGAAGAAGAAGAAGAAGAAGAAGAAGAAGAAGAAGAAGGAGAAGAAGAAGAAGAAGAAGAAGAAGAAGAAGAAGAAGAAGAAGAAGAAGAAGAAGAAGAAGAAGAAGAAGAAGAAGAAGAAGAAGAAGAAGAAGAAGAAGTGGAAGAAGAAGAAGAAGAAGAAGAAGAAGAAGAAGAAGAAGAAGAAGAAGAAGAAGAAGAAGAAGAAGAAGAAGAAGAAGAAGAAGAAGAAGAAGAAGAAGAAGAAGAAGAAGAAGAAGAAGACGAAGAAGAAGAAGAAGAAGAAGAAGAAGAAGAAGAAGAAGAAGAAGAAGAAGAAGAAGAAGAAGAAGAAGAAGAAGAAGAAGAAGAAGAAGAAGAAGAAGAAGAAGAGGAAGAAGAAGAAGAAGAATCCACTGCTGTAGACTTATACTTCATTATAAATGGAAAGAGGAAAGATATAAACACGAATGTTCAACATAAAACTAATATAACGATGTCAAACACTCACAGTACCATTAAACCTATCACATCCACGGCCGCGTGGCAATATTTGCCCATGCCATGCCCTTATCGATTGCGCATGGAATGGTAATGGGTCAAATATCCACAGCAAGGCATCGCTCCCAGTATCCCACTAGTCCCTTGAATCCATCGTCCTTTGTATTAACTGTTACTGGCTGAATTTGAAGCATTTAATTGTAGTTTGACAACAACCCCGATGGAATCTCTAACATACCACCCTTCGGTGGTTAGTCTTTCTCAGGCACGTCTTGAGGAATAATATCCTTCTTTCTCTTCGTACAGTTCCAGATTATCAGTGCGAATAAATGCAAAGAAAGCAGTTGTGTTTTTTGACGTCTCTATAGAGTTTGTCTTCAAATAGAGCGTGAAACCCAAATTAGTTTTCATTGGTCTGAGCATGTTGGACATTTCTTCAAAAAATATCTAGCTATAATTTTTTTAAATAGTTCCACAGTTACATTCATCAGTATCTCCCATCTTGAGTTTATTAAATAAACATTTGGTATTTCAGTCTGTTTCAACCGCAAACCTCGGATAATAAATAACATATACATACCAACCCTAAGCTACAACTGTCAAATTTGGTCATTATCCAAATCACACGTACGCAAAATTAACACATGCGAGTTCAGATGCTTGAGTATAAGCGCCAACGTAAATATCCAAGACCGAGTAAAAAATTATGTTATATAACAGACAATGGGATCAACACATTGTGTCACATATATTGAAAGGCAGAAGATCAAATGGTTTGGTCATCTCGTTAGAATGCAACATTATCAACTATCAGCACTGGCGCTACATGAAAGAAGATATGATACGAGAGCAAAAGAACGCCCGTGATGAAAATGAATTGACGACATGAAAGATATTGTACAATCACATGGAATGACACCATCAAGTGCCACCCATCGGGAGCTGGAACGTGAGCTATTCCTCCCCACGAAGATTAAAAGCAAAAGTGGAAGATAATGATGTTCTGTTAGTTAGTTAGTTAGTTAGTCGCAGTTCCAACTTCACAGCAACGGGTCGTCCCCATTATGCTCCGCTCCTGTGCCAGTGAATATCACGTAAAATGCTCCCCACTGCCCAATGTGAAAAGTGGAAAAGACAGGAGTCTCGACAAACAACAGCCCGCACAGATACACTGTGCATAATGCCGCCGCCAGAATGTCAACACACCAGTCCCCCACGAAACACCCAATTCATCTCTGATGGAATCAGCAGTCATTTTCCTATCTGGATGTTTCCTAGATGTTCACCCAAACAGTCCACGAAAATACAGTTTATCGCCGATGGCAGTGGCAGTCAACCAGAAGCCCAGCAGCCACTCATTTCTGCATAAGGCAAAAACCGGTCAACTCTGGGACATAGCCACCTGCCATCGCTCCGAACATGCAGTCACATTCCAAAAAACCTTGGGCAGATTCAAAAGCATTTCATACGAAACTCACAGCTCACAGTGTCGCGCCACGCACTCACTCAGTAGCAGGGCAACGGAACCATCAAACCTCCTTAGTCGCCTCTTACGACATGCGTGGTAGGCTACAGTGTTGCTATTCTTTGCTTCCTTTATGGGCCCCGGCAACACACGGGAGCAATGATGTTCTGTGTGAAGTATGAATATTGTTACCTGTCCTCTTCGGTGGAGTGTGCAATGTGCACCATCTTGTGATCAATATAATAAGAATATTTAACATTTTAAACAATTGTTAACAATATTAAATAAAGATCTTGGTCGTCGTCATCATCATCACCATTATCATCACTATCATCACCATCACTATTAGCATCTCTATCATCATAAAGGAGAAGTAAGGCGCCTCCTTCCCTCCGCTAGCCTACGGGACACCCTTGGGCAAGGTGGAGTACCCGTTTAGCCCCCCGATCAGGGTTACGTGAAGCCATGGGTGCAGGTGGTGGATGAAGATGGAGAGCAGCCAACAGATAGTTGTGGGTTATGGTCTCCACCTTCACGACGGTAGGCAGAGGATCTCTTTTTTGAGGAGACAATGGCTACGGTCATTGACCAGTATGGTCACTGCTAGGAAGGAAAGCAATGGCAAACTACCTTCTTTACACATGTCAAGAAAATCATGTTGTGTGAAATCATCGATAATCAGAGAAACGGCGTAAATGGGTGCTCCATAGGAGCAACCTCGCCCGGTAGGGATAGTCATGCGCACCAGGTGACTTCAGACCGTCAACAGGCTACTAGGTGCAACAGATTAATATCATTGA
Organism: Cepaea hortensis; assembly: GCA_963921405.1. Classification (NCBI taxonomy): domain Eukaryota; kingdom Metazoa; phylum Mollusca; class Gastropoda; order Stylommatophora; family Helicidae; genus Cepaea; species Cepaea hortensis. The sequence continues at coordinate 65,414,695 of OY992879.1, forward strand.
AAGTAGGAACTTGGAACGTTAGAACAATGAATGCAGATGGAAAGTTAGAAAACATCAAAAAAGAAATGAAGAGAGAGAAGATTAACATATTAGGAATATCGGAAACGAGATGGAAAGGAGCAGGGATAAGGACAGGAGAGGATTGTAAGATTATTTACTCTGGGGGAGAAGAACAGCAAAGAGGTGTAGCCATTATATTAGATAAGCAAACATTAAATTCTGTCAAAGGATATCATGCTGTGTCAGACAGAGTCCTATTAGTAAAATTAAACGGAAGACCTTTTAAAATAAATGTCATTCAAGTATATGCCCCAACAAGTGAAAGAAGTGAAGAAAGCATAGAGGAATTTTATAATGACATGGAGTCTGCTTTGAAGAACTGCAAAAAATCAGAAATAAATATCATAATGGGTGATTTCAACGCAAAAATAGGACAGCAAGGCGATGGATGCAGTGTAGGCAACCATGGTTTGGGAGAGAGAAATGAAAGAGGATACAGACTTGTAGAATGGGCAAAAGAACAAGAAATGGTTGTAGGAAACACCTGGTTTAAACAGCATCCTAGAAGATTATGGACATGGAGGAGTCCAGACAGCAGGATTAAAAACCAGATAGAATACATCCTGATTAGCAAAAGGTTTCGAAAGGCGTTAACAGTCGTAAAAACAGTTCCAAATGCAGACTGTTACAGTGATCACAGATTAATTACAGGCACATTGAGGGTAAAGTTAAAGAAAGTCAAGTATACAGCAGGAAACCCTAAATATGACTTGTGCAAATTGAAAACTGACAAAGAAATACAAGATAATTTTAACATAGAAGTAAAGAACAAATTTGATATATTGTCTGATCTAGAGATCCTGTTTCAAGATGTAGATGATCAATGGGAAACGATGAAGAATTCAATCAGTTGCGCAGCAGAAAAAACTATTCCAAAAGTAAAGAAAGTGGGCCGTAAGACATGGATGACTGAAGAAATTTTACAACTAATGGAAACAAGAAGACAGAACAAAAATAATCCTGCCAAATATGAAGAAATTCATAGAAAAGTGAGAACCTTATGTAAGGAGGCAAAAGAAACATGGCTTGAGAAAAATTGCAGAGAAATTGAAAAACAACACAACAGTAACAATGCGAAACTAATGCACAAAAGAATTCAGGAGCTTACTAATCAAAGAACACGTACATTAGCAGGCTGCCTAAAGACAAAAGATGGAAGAGTCATAATAGAAAAGATCAGATATTACATGAATGGTCAGATTACGTGAAAAACCTGTATGACGATAACAGAGACGAACAGTATTATGTTCAAAATAATAATGAAGGACCAGCAATTTTGAAGATGGAGGTTCAGAATGCTCTTAACCATATGAAATCTGGCAAGACCCCCAATTCAGACAGCGTCACAACAGAAATGATTAATGCTTTAGAAGAATATGGAATAGATCAAGTTACCAGTCTGTTTAATACAATATATGATACTGGAAATATACCTCAGGAGTTATGTAATTCTGTATTTATTGCAATCCCAAAGAAATCAGGAGCCTTGGAATGTGATCAACATCGAACAATTAGTATAATGAGTCACATCACGAAGATTTTGCTAAGAATTATCATGCAAAGAGTTAGGAGGAAAATACAACCTGAAATAGGAGAAGAACAATGTGGGTTTGTGGAAGGCAAGGGTACAGTAAATGCTGTGTATATACTGAGAAACATAATCGAACGTTCTATAGAAGTAAACAAAGATCTACACCTTTGCTTTATTGACTACACAAAGACTTTTGATAAAGTGAGACATGTCAACATGATAAGGATGCTTGAAGATCTACAAATTGATGGAAAAGATCTTAGACTTGTAAAAAACATATATTGGAAACAACAAGCTGCCATAAGAGTTGAAGCGGTGTGAGACAGGGATGTGTAATGTCTCCAGATCTGTTTTCCCTGTACAGTGAAAGTATTTTCAGAAATATTGAAGATATGGAAGGAATCAACATTGGGGGACGATGCATCAATAACATTAGATATGCAGATGATACAGTCTTGATTGCAGACAATGAACAGGACCTGCAAAATTTAGTAGATGCGATTGTTACACACAGTGAACAACTAGGGTTATAATTAAATTGTAAAAAGACACAGATTATGGTCGTCACTAGGAAGGACGAAATACCACAATGTAATATACAAGTAAATGGGAATATTCTTCAACAAGTGAGCAGGTACAATTATCTCGGAACAGTAATAACATCTGATGGGAGATGCCTTGAAGAGATTAGAACAAGAATCGCCATGGCAAAAGTAGCCTTTAGCAAGATGAAAAACATATTGACCAATAAAAAGATGTCAATTGAAACGAGAAAAAGAGTGTTGAGATGCTACATTGAACCTGTACTTTTGTATGGATGTGAAGCGTGGACAATGAGCAGTCAGGCTGAAAAACATCTGATGGCTGTAGAGATGTGGTTTCTGAGGAAAATGCAAAGAATACCATGGACAGCCAGAAAGACCAATGAACAAGTCCTTCAAGAAACAAATAGAGATCGTAAATTGATTAGAGAAATTAGACGTAGACAGTCAAAATTTTTTGGGCATGTTATGAGAAGAAATGGATTGGAGAATTTGGTGACAACTGGTAAGATCGAGGGGAACAGACCAAGGGGAAGACCTAGAAGCAAGTACCTGGATGGCTTGGCCTTGTGGCATGGTCGAGACAGAAACACGGAGCTGATCCACGACTCTGGTGATCGGGTGAGATGGCAGAACATGACCGCCCACGCTTACCGGCATGGCACATGATGGATGATGGATGGATCATCATAATTACTATTATCATCACTATACTCATCACTATCATCATCTTCATCATCACTATTGTCATCACAATCATCATAATTACTACCACGATCACTAATATCACTATCATCACCTTCATCATCACTATCACTATCATCACTATCGTCATCACTATCATCGTCATAACTCTCATCATTATCATCACTATCATCGTGATAACTCTCAATATCATCACTATCATCGTCATAACTCTCATCATCATCACTATCATCGTCATAACGCTCATCATCATCATCACTAGTATCATCACCATTATCATCACTATCATCACCATCACTATTAGCATCTCTATCATCATAATTACTATTATCATCACTATTGTCATCACTATCATCATAATTACTATCACGATCACTAATATCATCACTATCAACACCTTCATCATCACTATCACCATGATCACTATCGTCATCACTATCATCGTCATAACTCTCATCATCATCACTATCATCGTCATAACTCTCATCATCATCACTATCATCGTCATAACTCTCAATATCATCACTATCATCGTCATAACGCTCATCATCATCACGATTATCATCATCTCTATCATCACTATCATAATGTAGCAATTGTTTACAGAACGTTGCTCTCACTCCAGCACACTAGACAGATTCTCGCTCTTTCGCTATAGCTTCGCTATTTCCATGTCCGAAGTGTCTTCATGTTTTGTGTCCACTATTTTCTTGGCTCGACTCAGCCTTGGTCAGTGAATATGGAGTTTTCTGTCGTTTCTTTCCAGTCTACAGAGACTTGTGTTGTATCTAAAGAAAACAGTTCAAAACGCCAGAGGATCGACTTCACTGCACCTGGTTTTATATTTGGCGCTGTCTCTTTCCACAGGGTGGCCTGCCGAAAGCATCGCTCAGAAAACGAACTCCGTAGCTCCGGCGACGACCCCCTGTAGTCGCTGAGAATATTGCACTCGTGAACCAAATGGCGCAGACCGGAATTGAACCCAACACATTCGGAGCGCGAAGCAGACGGCATGAACACATGGCCACTGAGGCCTCCTTGATGTGACCAGCATGTTGTATATTCCCAGTGACCAGCATGTTGTATATTCCCAGTGACCAGCATGTGTTATATTCCCAGTGACCAGCATGTGTTATATTCCCAGTGACCAGCATGTGTTTTACTCCCAGTGGCCAGCATGTTTTATATTCCCAGTGACCAGCATGTTTTATATTCCGAGTCATGATACTCCTCATGGGCCAGATTTCTTCAACGGTCAGATCTTGTAGATATTACCAGTGTTGCCGCGTCGCCTTGTTTCACACATGCTGCGTTGTTGAGGGCAGCCGGTGTTTTGAGATCTCGCTGGAGACAATTGGAAAGGGGGGGGGGGGAAGAGGAGAGACATGTGACATTCATGGAGCGTAGGAACAGATAGGTAGAATAGAGGGAAGTAGGGGACATACTAGGCTAGAGAGGCAGAGGAGGAAAGAAAAAGATATATGGGTAAATGGAAAGATTTTAGACAGACAAATAGAGGGGTAAATGGAAAGATAACTAGACAGACAGATAGATGGGTAAATAGATATATCGATGGATGGATAAATGGATAGATGGATGGATGAAAGGATAGGTAAATGGATGGATGGAAGGATTGGTAAATGGATATATGGATGGATGGAAGGATGGGTAGATGGATAGATGGATGGATGGGTAGATGGATGGGTGGAAGGATCGGTAAATGGGATAGATGGATGAATGGAGGGATGGGTAAATGGATAGATATAATTATGGGTAAATGGATAGATTGGTGGATGGAAGGATGGGTATATAGATGGGTGGATAAAAGGCAGGATGGATGGATGGATATATGGATGGATGGATGGATAGATGGATGGATGGATGGATGGATTGGTAAATTGGTAAACGGGCATGCAGGCGACGGCGGACGGATGGAGGGAGGGAGAGACGGACGGAAGGAGGGGCCGACCGACCGACCGACCGACCGACCGACCGACCCACCGACCGACCGACCGACCGACCGACCGACCGACCGACCGACCGACCGACCGACCGACCGACCGACCGACCGACCGACCGACCGACCGACCGACAGACAGACAGACAGACAGACAGACAGACAGACAGACAGACAGACAGACAGACAGACAGACAGACAGACAGACAGACAGACAGACAGACAGACAGACAGACAGACAGACAGACAGACAGACAGACAGATAGATAGATAGATAGATAGATAGATAGATAGATAGATAGATAGATAGATAGATAGATAGATAGATAGATAGATAGATAGATAGATAGATAGATAGATCTATTATTATAGTGTTTGATAAAAGAAACAGTTACTATACCGGCTCTCATTCTCAATCTATAATGCATGTTGTTCTTTTTTTTATGTGAATGGCCTTACTCCTTATGCTTAATGTATACATCAAATTATGGAAAACCATCCGCACCAGTTAACAAATTCCCCCGAGGCTGCATCGATTTTTCGGCTCTTAACGTAATACTTATACTTACATAAGATTCTGTAAACATTGTAGAATTTTTGTACTGCTCGATTCTTTAAGAACATTTTCTTTTCCTTGCATCAGCTAATCGAACTAGTGTTTGCGAATATGTGGCAACTTTTTCAGAGCAGTTACAACGTTGAATTAAAATGGTGAGGTGTCCTTGACTCTAATAATCATCATCATGTTCCACTCTTGCAGTTAAGCCTAGTGGGGAGGATTAGTTGGTGTTCAAGTGCTGGATGGGTGCACTGAATAGTATCATTTCGCGTGATTGTACAATGTCTTTATGTTCATATGCATCCACTGTGGACGAAAATTCACATCGCGAATTAGCCTTATCAGGCAAATTCGCTACCGCCATGGGTTGTAGTTAGTATGCCTTTTTGAAGCACAATGTAACAAATTATCGTCTGTCAAGACGGCAACGTGTCAATGGAACAGTTCCTCTGATGTCAATCTATTTTCTTCTTGGACGTCCTCTTGCTCTCGTAGCAGATCTTCTTTGATCCAGTGCTGGTAGCTGATGGTATTGTATTCTAATGAGATAGCCGAACCATTTGATCTTCTGTCTTTCAATAGATGTGTGCACAAGTTGTTGATTCGTCCATTCGATCGTTCGATTCACATGTTTGTATGATAACATCGTTTCTTAATCAGTGTCGGGTAGTTAAATTGGCAGCTCTTCTCAGACATCTCATCTAGCAGGTGTTGATTTCGCTTGTGTTTAATTTAATGTCCACGTTTGACATTGGTATCATCGGGTTAAACAGTTAGTTACATATCCTGTACAGGACGTCAGAGTGAACCCCAGCATGTTTTACTGTTCTTGATTTCTTGGTAAGTTTACGTTCAGTAGTTTGTCATTGCTTTCTGATCAATGTAAAAAAAAAAAACAACGCAAGGCGATCTGCTGCCAAATCGCCCGCATCTGTGTTTCGAACGCGTTATGCTGGATTGCGAATTGCGGCCGTAAGTCCTTCGCCAAAGAACAGGCAGCATAGGGTACTGTGTTAATATGAGGTGTGTTGAGTTGAGTTTAGTTAAGTTGAGTTGAGTTTAGTTGAGGTAAGAATCAACATCAGTGCACTGACAACCTTCCCACACGCGCTTCGTCCCCTCGTTCAACAGCCAACGAAGAGTCACACTGCTAATGATTGTAATTGCCATCTGATTGAAAGTTCTCCTGGCCTTACCTTTGTTTTAAAATTCGCCCAGAGCCCCTGCCGATCCCCCGCCATATCATTCTCTCCACATAAAGGAGCTCAGTCTGTTCTCCCGCTTTCTCCACTGGTTTTAAAGACGCCCGACCACATCTCCGTTGTCCAAAGGTAATCCTACCGGCGAGAGATGTATTCCCTGCCAGACTATCAGTCTGTTCATTCCCCAGTATTAATATTTTGGGATATGATGTTATCCGCTGTCCATAGCCATGAAGAAATGCAGGCATTCGCTTCTCTCTTTAGATTTATCAATGTCCTATCTAGCTCGGGAAGTTTGATTGCATTGTGAATTGACTCGCTCCTGCCGACACGGTGGGAGTGGGTTCAAGTAAGATTTGAGGCGGGTTTGTTAAATAGACCTGTGTGGCCAGGCTGAATACCAGATATGTTTGGACCAGTTAATGGTGGCCGTGTGTTTAATGACCACTCCTTCTCTTGAGTGTCGATTCGTCACTATATAAATCTGGGTGTAACACCACGGTTATGTGGTCACTATACAAATGTTGATGTAGCACCACGGTTATATGATCAGTATACAAATGTGGATGTAGTACCACGGTTATGTGGTCACTATACAAATGTGGATGTAGCACCACGGTTATATGATCAGTATACAAATGTGGATGTAGCACCACGGTTATGTGGTCACTATACAAATGTGGATGTAGCACCTCGGTTATGTGGTCACTATACAAATGTGGATGTTGTACCACGGTTATGTGGTCACTATACAAATGTGGATGTAGCACCATGGTTATATGATCAGTATACAAATGTGGATGTAGCACGGCGGTTATATGATCAGTATACAAAATGTGGATGTAGCACCACAGTTATATGATCAGTATACAAATGTGGATGTAGCACCACGGTTATGTGGTCAGTATACAAATGTGGATGTAGCACGGTGGTTATATGACCAGTATACAAATGTGGATGTAGCACCACGGTTATGTGGTCACTATACAAATGTGGATGTAGCACGGCGTTTATTTGATCAGTATACAAATGTGGATGTAGCACGGCGGTTATATCATCAGTATACAAATGTGGATGTAGTACCACGGTTATGTGGTCACTATACAAATGTGGATGTAGCATCACGGTTATATGATCAGTATACAAATGTGGATGTAGCACGGCGGTTATATGATCAGTATACAAATGTAGATGTAGCACCACGGTTATATGATCAGTATACAAATGTGGATGTAGCACGCCGGTTATATGATCAGTATACAAATGTGGATGTAGCACCACGGTTATGTGGTCAGTATACAAATATGGATGTAGCACCGCGGTTATGTGGTCACTATACAAATGTGTATGTAGCACCACGGTTATTTGGTCAGTATACAAATGTGGATGTAGCATCACGGTTATATGATCAGTATACAAATGTGGATGTAGCACCACGGTTATGTGGTCACTATACAAATGTGGATGTAGCATCACGGTTATATGATCAGCATACAAATGTGGATGTAGCACCACGGTTATGTGGTCACTATACAAATGTGGATGTAGCACCACGGTTATGTGGTCAGTATACAAATGTGGATGTAGCATCACGGTTATATGATCAGTATACAAATGTGGATGTAGCACCACAGTTATGTGGTCACTATACAAATGTGGATGTAGCACCACGGTTATGTGATCAGTATACAAATATGGATGTAGCACCACGGTTATGAGGTCAGTATACAAATGTGGATGTAGCACCACGGTTATGTGGTCACTATACAAATGTGGATGTAGCACCACGGTTACATGGTCAGTATACAAATGTGGATGCAGCACCACGGTTATATGATCAGTATACTAATGTGGATGTAGTACCACGGTTATGTGGTCAGTATATAAATGTGGATGCAGCACCACAGTTATATTATCAGTATACAAATGTGGATGTAGCACCACGGTTATGTGGTCACTATACAAATGTGGATGTAGCACCACGGTTATGTGGTCAGTATACAAATGTGGATGTAGCATCACGGTTATATGATCAGTATACAAATGTGGATGTAGCACCACAGTTATGTGGTCACTATACAAATGTGGATGTAGCACCACGGTTATGTGGCCACTATACAAATGTGGATGTAGCACCACGGTTATATGATCAGTATACAAATGTGGCTGTAGCACCACGGTTATGTGGTCACTATACAAATGTGACTGTAGCACCATGGTTATATGATCACTATACAAATGTGGATGTAGCACCACGGTTATAGGATCAGTATACAAATGTGGATGTAGCACGGCGGTTATATGATCAGTATACAAATGTGGATGCAGCACCACGGTTATATGATCAGTATACAAATGTGGATGTAGCACCACGGGTATGTGGTCAGTATACAAATGTGGATGAAGCACAACGGTTATGTGGTCAGTATACAAATGTGGATGTAGCACCACAGTTATGTGGTCACTATACAAATGTGGCTGTAGCACCACGGTTATATGATCAGTATACAAATGTGGATGTAGCACCACGGTTATAAGATCAGTATACAAATGTGGATGTAGGTCCACGGTTATATGATCAGTATACAAATGTGGATGTAGCACCACGGTTATGTGGTAAGTATACAAATGTGGATGTAGCACCACGGTTATATGGTCAGTATACAAATGTGGATGTAGCACCACGTTTATATGATCAGTATACAAATGTGGATGTAGCACCACGGGTATGTGGTCAGTATACAAATGTGGATGTAGCACCACGGTTATATGATCAGTATACAAATGTGGATGTAGCACCACGGTTATATGGTCACTATACAAATGTGGATGTAGCACCACGGTTATATGATCAGTATACAAATGTGGATGTAGCACCACGGGTATGTGGTCAGTATACAAATGTGGATGTAGCACCACGGTTATATGATCAGTATACAAATGTGGATGTAGCACCACGGTTATATGGTCACTATACAAATGTGGATGTAGCACCACGGTTATATGATCAGTATACAAATGTGGATGCAGCACCACGGTTATGTGGTCACTATACAAATGTGGATGTTGTACCACGGTTATGTGGTCACTATACAAATGTGGATGTAGCACCATGGTTATATGATCAGTATACAAATGTGGATGTAGCACGGCGGTTATATGATCAGTATACAAAATGTGGATGTAGCACCACAGTTATATGATCAGTATACAAATGTGGATGTAGCACCACGGTTATGTGGTCAGTATACAAATGTGGATGTAGCACGGTGGTTATATGACCAGTATACAAATGTGGATGTAGCACCACGGTTATGTGGTCACTATACAAATGTGGATGTAGCACGGCGTTTATTTGATCAGTATACAAATGTGGATGTAGCACGGCGGTTATATCATCAGTATACAAATGTGGATGTAGTACCACGGTTATGTGGTCACTATACAAATGTGGATGTAGCATCACGGTTATATGATCAGTATACAAATGTGGATGTAGCACGGCGGTTATATGATCAGTATACAAATGTAGATGTAGCACCACGGTTATATGATCAGTATACAAATGTGGATGTAGCACGCCGGTTATATGATCAGTATACAAATGTGGATGTAGCACCACGGTTATGTGGTCAGTATACAAATATGGATGTAGCACCGCGGTTATGTGGTCACTATACAAATGTGTATGTAGCACCACGGTTATTTGGTCAGTATACAAATGTGGATGTAGCATCACGGTTATATGATCAGTATACAAATGTGGATGTAGCACCACGGTTATGTGGTCACTATACAAATGTGGATGTAGCATCACGGTTATATGATCAGCATACAAATGTGGATGTAGCACCACGGTTATGTGGTCACTATACAAATGTGGATGTAGCACCACGGTTATGTGGTCAGTATACAAATGTGGATGTAGCATCACGGTTATATGATCAGTATACAAATGTGGATGTAGCACCACAGTTATGTGGTCACTATACAAATGTGGATGTAGCACCACGGTTATGTGATCAGTATACAAATATGGATGTAGCACCACGGTTATGAGGTCAGTATACAAATGTGGATGTAGCACCACGGTTATGTGGTCACTATACAAATGTGGATGTAGCACCACGGTTACATGGTCAGTATACAAATGTGGATGCAGCACCACGGTTATATGATCAGTATACTAATGTGGATGTAGTACCACGGTTATGTGGTCAGTATATAAATGTGGATGCAGCACCACAGTTATATTATCAGTATACAAATGTGGATGTAGCACCACGGTTATGTGGTCACTATACAAATGTGGATGTAGCACCACGGTTATGTGGTCAGTATACAAATGTGGATGTAGCATCACGGTTATATGATCAGTATACAAATGTGGATGTAGCACCACAGTTATGTGGTCACTATACAAATGTGGATGTAGCACCACGGTTATGTGGCCACTATACAAATGTGGATGTAGCACCACGGTTATATGATCAGTATACAAATGTGGCTGTAGCACCACGGTTATGTGGTCACTATACAAATGTGACTGTAGCACCATGGTTATATGATCACTATACAAATGTGGATGTAGCACCACGGTTATAGGATCAGTATACAAATGTGGATGTAGCACGGCGGTTATATGATCAGTATACAAATGTGGATGCAGCACCACGGTTATATGATCAGTATACAAATGTGGATGTAGCACCACGGGTATGTGGTCAGTATACAAATGTGGATGAAGCACAACGGTTATGTGGTCAGTATACAAATGTGGATGTAGCACCACAGTTATGTGGTCACTATACAAATGTGGCTGTAGCACCACGGTTATATGATCAGTATACAAATGTGGATGTAGCACCACGGTTATAAGATCAGTATACAAATGTGGATGTAGGTCCACGGTTATATGATCAGTATACAAATGTGGATGTAGCACCACGGTTATGTGGTAAGTATACAAATGTGGATGTAGCACCACGGTTATATGGTCAGTATACAAATGTGGATGTAGCACCACGTTTATATGATCAGTATACAAATGTGGATGTAGCACCACGGGTATGTGGTCAGTATACAAATGTGGATGTAGCACCACGGTTATATGATCAGTATACAAATGTGGATGTAGCACCACGGTTATATGGTCACTATACAAATGTGGATGTAGCACCACGGTTATATGATCAGTATACAAATGTGGATGCAGCACCACGGTTATGTGGTCACTATACAAATGTGGATGTAGCACGGCGGTTATATGACCAGTATACAAATGTGGATGTAGCACCACGGTTTTGTGGTCACTATACAAATGTGGATGTAGCACCACGGTTATATGATCACTATACAAATGTGGATGTAGCACGGCGGTTATATGATCAGTATACAAATGTGGATGTAGCACCATGGTTATGTGGTCACTATACAAATGTGGATGTAGCACCACGGTTATACGATCAGTATACAAATGTGGATGTAGCACGGCGTTTATATGATCAGTATACAAATGTGGATGTAGCACGGCGGTTATATGATTAGTATACAAATGTGGATGTAGTACTACGGTTATGTGGTCAGTATACAAATGTGGATGTAGCACGGCAGTTATATGATCAGTATACAAATGTGGGTGTAGCACCACGGTTATATGGTCACTATACAAATGTGGATGTAGCATCACGGTTATGTGGTCAGTATACAAATATGGATGTAGCACCACGGTTATATGATCAGTATACAAATGTGGATGTAGTACCACGGTTATGTGGTCAGTATACAAATCTGGATGTAGCACCACGGTTATGTGATCAGTATACAAATGTGGATGTAGCACCACGGTTATATGATCAGTATACAAATGTGGATGTAGCACTACGGTTATGTGGTCACTATACAAATGTGGATGTAGCACCACGGTTATATGATCAGTATACAAATGTGGATGTAGCACCACGGTTATGTGGTCACTATACAAATGTGGATGCAGCACCACGGTTATATGATCAGTATACAAATGTGGATGTAGCACCACGGTTATATGGTCACTATACAAATGTGGATGTAGCATCACGATTATGTGGTCACTATACAAATGTGGATGTAGCATCACGCTTATATGATCAGTATACAAATGTGGATGTAGCATCACGCTTATATGATCAGTATACAAATGTGGATGTAGCACCACGGTTATGTGGTCACTATACAAATGTGGTTGTAGCACCACGGTTATGTGGTCAGTATACAAATCTGGGTCCAATCCCCGAGCAATGGGACGCCTGGCGGCTCCTTAAAATGTCAGTGGCTACTGGATAATGTTTTATGAAGGAAAGTTGGGATGGGACGGATGCCAACACCCTACTCTCATTATGCTGTGTGACCTAGAATATATCAAGGCCAGACACGACGCGCCCCTCCCCCCTCCTTTCGCTCAAGGAAATTACCATTATCTACAAACATATAATTGATATAGCAAGGCAGCCGGCGCTGTGGCTTGGGAGAAGTTTCACAATTCTCCGACATACCGAGTAGAGGGTTCGAGATTAGCTACAGACGATGTGAAAGGAGACAGCCTTGAGCTGATTTCTATGGTGTATGGGCGTTGTTCGGTTCAGAAAAAAAATGGCTAATAACTGAATTTAAAACTGGCCCCATCATCCTCATTAAGTTCCATGCCAGCTATCTTAGGCGTTCATGACTCTCCACAGATATAGATCTTTGGTTTTCTTAATCAACTCTGCTGATAATATTCCTCCATGCCACCGTCTCAATCCATCCAGCATAGTAGCTGGATGATGGTCTGGTGTCACATGTGGCTCATGACTGTTCCTACCGGACGAGGATGTCTTAAGACAGCCATTAACGTCGCTTAATTCCTCTGAAATGTGTATTGTCATGAAGTCCTGTGAAGGTAATTTGGTGGTTTTCCCTTGTCTTCCACATCCACATGGCGGTCAGTTACCTTAGCGTTTGACAGCCATTTTATTCTGTCTGTCAGGACAAGTGAGTGCCCTGCTCTGTTCAGCTGCAGAGTTGTTCACTTATTCCGGTGGATACTCGGTCCCCAGGGTTGCGTTTGCCACACCGTGGTGTTTCCCATCCTATGCCACTGGGAGGAGCAGTTGGCATTATCCCTTCATAAAGTTATGGTGATCTATGATGGCCAAAACTCGCTAGTACTTTTAGAGGAAGCATTGCTAAGCAAATAAAAAAAAACATATAAAACATACTGGGATTAACTACAACATCCTGTAAAAGACATGAAACTATCTCACAGTAGCAATCGTGATTGGAATATATACATACTTGGGCAATCGTCGGTATTTCATTTCTGTTGCTTAAATTTTCTTTTCTCGTTTCCCGCTGCCATCCTGACATTATGGGCAAAATGGTAACATAATGTTCATAGAAAAACTTACAATAAAGAGAAGAATTCTGGCATTTATAAAACGATTATTCAGTCGCAAAATGACATCATGTCGTGGCGGACATGAAAGAAACAGAGGGAACTTGAAACGGTTCAGAAAAAAAGTGGTAATTGAGACATTAGCTAAAGGACTACAGAAGCACGCGTCTCTGATATTTGCGGAGTAAAGAGGAAAAAAAAATGTTTTCTGCTATCCGTTAATCAAAGGCCAAATTGCGACACTTTTCTTTGAAATACTGTGTCGGTTATTATTTTGGAATGAAATGTGTCCTTGGTACTTTTCTCTATCAAAATTGTGAAGAAAGATCGCGTAGCGTTTGTTGTGACTACAAGCTGACAGAAAATCGAATTTCTTGGCCATGCTTCTGCTTCTTCTTTGTCTTTGTCTTCTTAATCTTCTTCTTCGTCGTTTTCTTCGTCGACTTCTTTCCGTTGATTCGCTTGAAATGTATCGACTGTTTTTGCAATGTTGTCTCTTGTATAAACTTCAATGTCCCTTTTTAGTTCACTGCTTGGAATGTATCTTCCATTGTTGTTTCCCTAGGCCAGAACGTTTGCCTAGATATGTCGAACTTTGAGCAGTTTTATAGTTTGTGATGTGCTGTCTGTGGCGTCAGTCCCTATGTGCACATGTATGTTTCGCCAATCTTCCATTTTGTATACATGTTTGTCATAAGGTATATGACAGACATGTAGAAAGTGAACTGATGTGCACCCACATCAGTGAACAAAAACACAAATAGTAATAAGATTAAAGCACGATGTAGCACCACAAATGCTACGTCATCAAGTCGCGTTGAGTAACAACGCGATTGTCACTTAAACACACTTCACTCTCAGCCTTCACACAGAACAGACGCATCTGAGCTCTACACCGACATCAGTATATTCAAGGCATTAGAACGCTCTACACTTTCATCGTTTGACAACAGTAGCGCTCAGACAGACACTTTCACGTTTAGGCACAGCGTTTCTCAAATCGCCGGACATCGATCGCAGGTGCTAATCAGTACTTATATGGCTCGAGACACAGACATTCACTAGGGCTTGTTTCCTTAGCGACTCAATGAACATGATCAAGAGGATAGAGGAGGGGTCGATCTGAAGAGAATGGTTGCTGCCTCTGGAGCGATCTCGGCTGACAAAGATTAGTTTCATCTTCGTGCCAGGGCATGCGGGAGTACAAGGAAATGAGCGGGCTAACAAGCTCGCAGGTGAGGCTACTGTGGAGGGCGGACGCGCCATGGACCAGGCTGACATTCTGAATGCTCTACGAGAAGTAAGACTTTTGCGTGAACCAAGTGATGACTGTGAATCTACAACAATGGCCAGACTGCGAGAGCAGCAAATTAAAAGAGGGGTGGCCAAACAAGAACACTACGCAGGAAGCCAAAGAAGATTGATAAACCAACACAGAACTGGCGTCGTTAGCCGCTACACGCTGCGGGATTTGCTGAGGAGGGGATCCGAGCACTTATGAACTGAATCGTTCGATGTGCAATGAGGATGATCTGTCGACTAACTAACTAACTAACTTATATGACCACTTAGTCTCAAACGCCGACCGACCATGCTGAGCGATCGTCATGGCTTGACGGCCGGTGGCCGTTAGCACCGGTGTCTCTCCACACACACACACACACACACACACACGCACGCACGCACGCACGCATGCACGCACGCACGCACGCACGCACGCACACACACACACACACACACACACACACACACACACACTAGAAGGTACGGGACACAACACGGACACCAGTGATAGGAGGTTGTGGCGGGAGCAGATTTCTGTCTGTGAAAGGTGTGAATGGCCTGAGGGCTGCCGGCTGCAGAGTTTGTTTGTATCCGTGAAGAACACAAGGCTCCGGGTGAGAATAAAGTTCTCCACATCATTATCGTGCTCGTGGCTTGTTACTTAGTGTATGTCCTTTGGTGGTGCTGTGAAAGGATGGACGCAGTGTGCCGACCCACAGGCCTTGGCGGCTAATCCGAGAGATCCTCGAGGTCATCATCGTAAACCCTGGACAACGCTGAGCCTATATTATATATATCTACCACTCCTTGATAAGAGGGACGACATCGTAACAATGTGATTGCATAATCGATTGCGTCCTGTTCTGAGGCGTAGAATAATGATTTGTTCTGGTCTGCGCATAAAGTGGTAATACTCTTTTCCTGTGATGATGACTTTCTGCTTGATTTGATGACTCTTTTTATTTAGTGATATTTGGCATGCACATCAGATTGCTCTTCTGTTGCTCCTTCCTTAGCTAGCTGATCAGCTCTCTGGTTTCCGGACACTATTGTCAGAGATGGCAACAGGGTTAATGCACTGTACGAGGTTTCGGCAGACCATTCTACGAAAAGAAGATAGCGGCTTCAGGGTTGGAACCCGATGCAATGAAACCGTTCGTCTTTCACTTTAGCTCCTTTAACCATTTTAACGCAACACAGTTCTTGGCAAGTAAACGCATTAACCTCTGTTGTGGATAGGTATTCTTCAAGTAAGTGTGAACTCATAACTTTCAACAAATTAATCAACACCAAAAGATAGATTGCAGGAGAAAGCAGTATGTTGAAAGATAAAGCTTCAGTCAGAGCTCCCAGGTAATCATACAGATATTGGATATTACACACTTCATAGAGGTCACCTTGGCCCAATGGATAAGAGAACTCGGTCATAAACTGTCTCTGTACTGATGCCAAGGAAGCGGGTTCAACCCCTACTCATGTCACTTTAACAAACAAGTTGGCTTCTCGTCCTAAAACTTGGAGACGTAAATTAAAATACCTCAGAAGTCGGAGTTGGTTCGCCTGATGGCGAGGGACACTGGTAATAGGGAAAGCTAATCCACACGCA
The DNA here is from genome assembly GCA_963921405.1 of Cepaea hortensis. Taxonomy (NCBI): domain Eukaryota; kingdom Metazoa; phylum Mollusca; class Gastropoda; order Stylommatophora; family Helicidae; genus Cepaea; species Cepaea hortensis. Next base: position 65,431,555 of record OY992879.1, read on the forward strand.
AATATCAGTCCAGAGCACTAGAAGCAAAAGCACATTATGGACTACGTTTGAGTACAAAAAGTGAGCAATCAGCAGTCTTAAGACTCGGCACAGGACAGAATAGACTGACATATCAACTGTCCAGCATGTAAAACATAACAGACTGACATGTCAGCTGTTCAGCATTGTAAAACATAACAGACTGACATATCAACTGTCAACACAAGCAACACAAGGAACTGCACAACAAGATCATTGCGGCATTGGTAGAATAGATGCACAGCAAGGGGTGTGCAATAAGCCAATCCCAGCTCAGCTCTAGCGCAACCACTGCAGAGATGGCAATAACATCAGGATTACTGCTGCTTTTTTAAAACTATATTCTGTTCGAAGAATGAAGGTATGGTGAGGAGGAGGAGGAGAAGAAGAAGAAGAAGAAGAAGAAGAAGAAGAAGAAGAAGAAGAAGAAGAAGAAGAAGAAGAAGAAGAAGAAGAAGAAGAATGTACAGAAGAAATAGAAGCAGAGGAGGAACAACAACAACAACAACAACAACAACAACAATAACGACAACAACAATGAGTCTATCAATTTTGCTGACAACTAAGAACCCCGTCACAACTCCGCTGCTACACCAATCTATCGGCAGCTGAAGAGTTGTATAAGTACACAGTGTTGCATTCATTCCATGCTCAACTGTTAGCACAATTGATCTAGACGCCACAAAAGTATACATTGACGTGATAATAGGATGTGACCTTTGCCCTAGCATTCTAGCAGTCGGAAACTAGCACAATCGACCAAGGTGCAACAGGCAGTTCAGAAATATATTTCCCTGGCGCCCTCTAACATATCATTACGATAGTGTCGACTATAATCTAACTCACCTGATGTAGTAACAGCAAATATTCACATGCTATTCATCGTTTGTGTCATTTTGCTATTCAGAACTAGACTAAGAACACTACTGATCTGAAAAAAAGGAATAATGTGAAATACGAGAAATTACAACTGGGCTATTTATCATTCACAAGTTGAAACTGAGCATTGTCAAAAGCTGTCATTACTGCCTATAGTACCTTGCGGTGTAGGCTGGGAGGGGGAGGGGGTGGATGGGGCCTGGAGCCTGAGTAATTAAGACCGCCTGGCTAGTGCAGTCATCGCGAACTGTGCATGTTCATCATCATCATCATGAGCCAAGCCCATAAACGTTTGCGGTCATGTTTCGCCGTCTCACACGATCACCAGTGTCGTGGATCATCTCAATGTTCATGTCTCGACTATACCATATGGCCAGGCCATCCAGGTATTTACTTCTCTTCCTTCTGTGCACGTTAGGGTTTTCCTTTTGCTCCCGACAGAAAAAAAAATAATAATCCATTACCTTCCCGAGTATTCGAACCAGTGTCTCCCAAATAAGGGCCCAGCATTTTGCCACTCCCCCAAACTCTGAGAACAGCTTATCTAAAAGGAAATGGGGACTATTAAAAAGACGGGTATTGGACAAAGCAAAGCAGAAATTACGAAGGTGTTTGAAATAAGAAACTAATATGTTTTTTTTGTTTTTTTGCTCTATGAGTTGTCGAAACAGGTGGAAATCGCTAGGGGCTGGGTCTGGCGACTAAAGAGGATGTGGTCCACAGTGAAAGCGGAGGTCTCCGATGGTTTCAAACGTTGCACGGGCAGTATAGGTGTTGAGCATTGTCATGTTGCAAAAGGACACATTTACTCAGAAGTCCATCTCGTTTGGATTTGGTTGCGTTTCAAAACCTCTTACTACACTCATACACTTGCTGGACTGATAGGCATGCTTCACCATACTGGACCTTCTTTTGCTGATGAATTTATATGGGTTTCATCATTTCACTGATAGAAAAATAGATAACAAAAGGCTGCTACGTTTTGGTCCATATCAACACTGGTGTGGCCATCTTTCAACTGTCCTTATGACGTCAACGTGTTGGTCCGCACAGTGATATCACGTGCTGAGCACTCTGGACATCCTTAACAATAATATTGATCGGTTACAAGAAAATGACACGGTTATTGTAATTTCTATCACACTTTTAAGGTTACCATTTGAATCCACCTCGTATTGATTACCGTGGAATCGCGTTGTTGGATACTGTAATCCTTGATTTTATTTCAGTTTCCTGTCCAGCGCAACCAGTAATGATTTGGCATAGATCTGCGCACGTCCAAGCTTCTTTCCCACGATATTAATATTAATGTTCTGGGTTTATTTAGAAATTACCATGGCCTTTGTTATGTCAGCATTCTCTGCATGTCAGATACATTAGCTATATCGTTAACTTTGGTGAGTAGTTGTAACGATCCTTCCCTTCAGTGTTGACGTGGTCCTCTATAAACTTGATGGCAAGTATTCGTTTATTGTAATCCAAATATGAATTTGTTAGTCTGTTTATTTATCATTTTCTTCGAATGAACATTGTATAAATCTAGTGATGAAATATGTGTCTATGGCGCATTAATTTACTCACTGGGACTGTGTTTATTATTCGTACCCCAATTAAAACAGTGAAATTCAGTACCTTATTTAGAGGTCTGTATATATTCTAACGCCGTCTCCGTGGCGAAGTTTTATGAACGCGATTCGTAATCCGTATACCCGGGTTCGAAACAAAGGGGTGCTGGTTTTTTCCCCCGAAAAGGTATATGTGCCGGTCGTTCAGAAAGCAATCGCAAACTACTGAACATTAACTTGCCCAGGAATCATGAACAGCCAAAATGCTGGGGTTGACTGCTACGTCCTGTGAAGGACATGCAACTAAATTTAAATACCCTCCAACAGGAGCCGCGGTAGCTTGATGGGTAGACGCTTGTTCACCATCGCTGTGCTGATGGGTTCCACTCAACATCGACTCGGATTTTGAAAATTAATGGAAGTCAATCAGAATAGCGGAGACGCGAGTTCGAATCCTCGGTAAGGTGTGCCTTTTTTTCTGTCGGGGACAAAAAGAAAATCTTAACCCTCACAGTTCTCGGCGACTGCACTAGCCAGGCGGCCTTAATTCCTCAAGACCACCCTATCCTACACAGCAAGGTACTATATGCAGTAGATGACAGAGTTGACAGATTCAGCCTAAAATAGGTTGGTGTGTAACCTACCAGATTACATACGAAACGCTGATGAGTCTATAAAAATATGGATGTAAAGCCGTTACTCAATGCAACTTATATGATGTAAAGCCGTGTACTCAATGCAACTTAGTAGATGTAAAGCCGTGTACTCAATGCAACTTAGTGGATGTAAAGCCGTGTACTCAATGCAACTTAGTGGATATAAAGCCGTGTACTCAATGCAACTTAGTGGATGTAAAGCCGTTTACTCAATGCAACTTAGTGGATGTAAAGCCGTGTACTCAATGCAACTTGAAGGCGTGTAAAGAGGCCCTATATTTATTTTACCTAATATAGCTTATCAGAAGTCTACGTGGCCGAAAGGCTTAACTTGCTTGCGACTTCCGGTGTGCTGTGGGCTAGGTACAACGTTCATTTCCTACACCATCAATTTGACTTCTATATTGGCTTCTGAAAGCACTGGCAAACTACTCAACAAAAATGGCCCAGTAAATCAACCTAGGGTTGGGTTTTATCGCAACGTTCAGCACAAACATGAAACATAACCGTGCAGCTCTATAAGAAGGCTGGCTAACGGTTTATGTAATGAAGTAATTGGTAAACATTGATAACTGTTTGAATTATGTAGGGCTGTTGTATTAACCGGTGGTGTTTACGTTTGATTCTCGTCCCTGGAGATGACATCAAAGAATGTTTCAGCGGTGGAGAGAATTATAGAACCGGAGATAACATAATCCAGCTTGCTCTTGATGTCGCTGCGAGGTCGTGATGTGAGAAATTAGCTTCGATTATGTCAGTGCTAGGAGACTTGCAGTTTCCTTTCTGTGACAGTTTGTTTGTCAATGACAGGGGGTCTTTGTGACGAACTGGTTACACCGTCTATCTTGAGCTCTAACGCTTGTGGGTTCGATTACGAGCTACTTCATACGGTTCACGAGAGCAGTTTTGTCTGAGACTAATGGGGGGTCTTCGCTTGAGGTACTCAGTTCGTGCTTTGTGCTGCCTACAATTTTCTGCCTACACTGTCCTGCCTACATTGTTCTGCCTACAGTGTCCTGCCTACATTGTCCTACCTACATTTTCCTACCTGCATTGTCCTGCCTACATTGTCCTGCCTATTTTGTCTTCTTCCAGAAGACGAAGCGGCGCAGCGCGTACCGACTGTCTGGGTTTAAGCTTTGGCTGGCAATGTTTTCAGCAGAGATTCGGGCTTCTTCATTGCTGTCAGATTCTATACTAGCGTGCAGGAAGAAGGGGCAGCTTAGTCCGTTGTCCTTCACATGACGACGCGATCAACGCTAGAATTTGATTGGTTGTTTCTGATTTATTAGGCAATCCGTACGTTTATTAATTTGCCACTGCTTTCTGGACGACCAAGCTCATGTCATTGAAATCAACGCAAGGCAGTCAGCTTGCGAGTCGTCTCCGGCTGACTGCGAACCCTCGATTTAGGGTAATTGTGAAACGCGATTACTGCATCTAAGCTATTGCGCCGGCAGAGAGAAAGAAGAAAAGATAAACATTTCGATTTGAAGAAAGGACACAGAACAGGGAGGGACATGTTATGAGGCAGAGCGAGAGAGTGAGAAAGAAAGAGAGAGAGAGAAAGTGAAAGAGAGAGAGAAAGAGAGAGAGAGAGAAAAGAGAGAGAGAGAGAGAGAGAGAGAGAGAGAGAGAGAGAGAGAGAGAGAGAGAGAGAGAGAGAGAGAGAGAGAGAAAGCCGTAATCGTTCATGAGAACATATATTCTTGTCTCTAATGGGGAGTGAGCACAACCGGCTGGCTTTATGAAGTGTTTAAGTAAAAGAAGTAGGCATGGGGCACTTCTACATAACTAAGGCTTATGGTGCTAAACCCATATGTTTTTCGACAAGCCGGTACTCAAGTGTTGGTTTGGGCAACATCACCCGGCCGCCTGCACTTTCCAAGATATTTCCTGGTGCTCAGTACAGGATGGGGGACTAAGTCTATGTCAGAAATCTGACCCAGCGAGGATCAAATTCCAACACCACAGACAAGCAGGCAGGAGTTTAGTCACTACTCTACCGCGGCTGGCCTTTGAAATATATCTTCTTCTTATCTTCTTGTTTATTTTCTGGTGATTGGCCGCTTAGAACTCAAGAGTAGTCCATACACGTGCTGCTATGTCTAGTGCACGGGACTAAATTGTGCGTGTGCAACAGCTTTCCCTATAATCGGTGTCCCGAGCCTCAGGCGAATCCACTCCGATTTCTGAAGTACTTGTAATTTACGTCTCTAAGTCAAGGACAAGAAGTAAACATTTTTTGTCAAACTGATCGGTGTAGGGGTTGAACTCGCTACCTTGGCATCAGATCACCGGAAGTTTAAGAGTGAGCGATGTTATCCATTCGGCAATTCTGACCTCAAATCGCTTCTTTTAGTCCATGACGAGTGGTTTTGTGTTCATGTCTTGCAACAGTTTTCTATCTCTTGTGTCGCCAGTCATTTCTGATACTAACGTTCCTCCATGCCATGATGTCAAACTGTTCGGTATCTTCACACTTAGTCTTCCCCTGCCTCTCTTTCACTTCAACTTTCCCGTTGTGACGACATTCTCCCGCTTTCCCCTTCTTATGACATGCCCAAACTGTACTGCCGTGTACTGTCGTGTACTATCGTGTACTGTCGTGTACTATCGTGTACTGTCGTGTACTGTCGTGTACTGTCTCCATCTGATGAGAGTAACCAGTTCTTTTTTTTTTAGTTAACTTCTTTCACGATACCTTCTTTTGTCTTTCTTTCTGTCCGTCCGTTGTGTTCTCATCATTTTTCTATAAACCCACATCTCAGCAGCTTCCACGTAATTCCTCACTTGTCTGCTAATTGTACATGATTCTCTTGCTCACAACATGAGTGGCTCAGTGTAGCTTAGAAGTATATAGATAAACGAAACCATGTTTTCTATCATTATCATCATCATTACGTGGCCTGCAATACGCCCGAACATTCATGTATTTTCACAGGTCTCCCGCCTACTGGACGAAAAATTGATGAGAACCCAGCGAGTGGCAATCACTGCTCCAGTTTTATCTCTCTGAACTGACAAGCTCATGAATAATTAAACGCATTTTTAAATAGAGCAAAAACGGCTGACTGGTCGCTGGCGGTAACAGAACAATGCTTGGCAGCAAGATTTCCAATGCACATGAAAAACAACTGTATCGGTATTGATTCGCGGTCATACAAAAGAATGAAATGTGTATTTGTTCTTCTCATAGTTCATGATGTGTGATGCACATTAGATAATTGATGAACGACAGTATAGTGGTTGGAAGGGACGAATGTAATATAGGTCTGCGTGCCTAATTTGTGACCATTTGAAAATAAAATACCTGGGAAGGTAATCCCGGGCAAACAAATGTCTGAAAAGTCGGATATGTCGGCCGAAAGACGCAAATACCGCAGCTCTGCTGAAAACAGGCACAACATAATTACGTCTACACCTACACCAACATTCCGAAAGCGAAAGCAGAAAAGAATAAGAAAATAAAGTTGTTTTGCTCGTTCGTTCTCAATCGGTCCAATGTGTTATAATGTTTCTATAAATCCACAATTACGAATCCTTCGTATAAAGGAGAGAAGTAACACGGCCCGGCATACCTGCCCGGTCATTGTTTATGTTTATCACTTGTATCAAGGCAAGACAGGAAGTTGGCATGTACTTCTTCGCTCAATGGTAAAACATGGCCGACTATACAAAATCCAGTATCCAGTAATAAACATTGCTTGCCTTCGCAGAAAAATACGGTAAACCTGATGAAGGCAAGCCGAATTAAAACGAAACAGCGTATATACATATTAATTATATTGTAACAACACAACCAAACGTTTTAGATAACAAATACACAATTTTTCTCAATACAAGAAACACATTTTAAACGCATTACTCAAGGGAAGGAACTCGTTCGTCAGTATTTCTCAAGGGAAGCACATCGGTCTACAGTATTTCTCAAGGGAAGGAACTCATTCATCAGTTTTTCTCAAAACAAGTAAATAATTAATGCATATTTCTGGGTATAATAAATGCATTACTTTGTGCAAGGAAATATAGTAAACACGAGTTAAGGATTATTTTTTATATGTCTTGAGGGGCATTAGGTATTTAAAAAAAATAATGGCTTGGTGCTAAAGCCATATCTTTACAGACCAATCGTCATTCAGTGGGTAAGGGGGACGTTATCATCAAAGCCGCCTTTAGTACTAGTAACATTCTAAGATGGGTTGACCTGAGAGCACAAGTTACATTAACAAACCGCATCGATGCAGAATCTAATGCAGGACAACCGTCTAACTATTGCGCCATCGCGGTGCTCTAAGACTGTAATTGCAAAGACTAAGTTATAAAATAACAAGTTTTAAACTAACAGTTATTGATTAACGCTTAAAGAGGTTACATAAGGAAGAAGAGATGAGAAGACACAGCAGACTTCTTATTAATAATATTATTGTTATAGTAAATACCATGTGACCTTGGTGATCATGTCTGTCCACAGTTCTCTGTCTCATGTACTGCCAATCTTCTTATGGTCCATGTCGTGTGGCGTTGGTGATCATGTCTGTATGTCGTGTGGCGTTGGTGATCATGTCTGTCCACAGTTTTCTGTTTCGTTTACTGCCAATCTTCTTAAAACCCATGTAGTGTGGTGCTGATGATCATGTCTGTCCACAGCCTTCTATCTCATGTACTGCCGATCTTCTTATAGTCCTTGCCGTATTTATCATGTATGTCCACAGTCTTCTGTCTCGTGTGCTGCCAAACTTCTTTTAGTCCATGTCGTGTGGCGTTGGCGATTATTTATGCCCACAGTCTTCTTTCTCGTGTACTGTCAGGATTCTTATAGTCTAATGCGTGTGGCGTTAGTAATCATTTCTGATACTGATGTTCCTCCATATCATAATGTCAGACTGTCCAGTATCTCCTCTATTGTTCTCCTCTTGCCTCTCGTATCCTTCAACTTTTACGTTGTCATGACAAACTCCAGCTTTCCCCTTCTCATGGCATGCCTAAAGAATGTGGACTGTCCTCTTCTGATGCCAGGAACCAGTTTACTTTGTGAGTTGACTTATTTCAAAATATTTTCATTGCTCCCTCTTTCTATCCATCTATTGCGTTATCATCTTTCTATAAAACAACGTCTACTCGTACAATACTTCACTTGTCTGCTAATTGTCCATGATTGGCTTCCATACATTAACGTTGGAGCAATATATCTCTTAAGAACTCTTTTCTCATCTCGATTGATACAAATGGCCAGTCATGACCGCCCACTCTTTCCGGCATGGCACATGATTGATTGATTGATTGATAAACGTCAATTTAACAATTGCCAGCAATAAGCACACCTTTATTCGATCTTCTAATGACTGAGCTTACTGGCGAGTACAGGAAATTCTCCCGAGTGACATACACGTTTTGCACACTTTTAAACCCGGTATATTGTTGACATAAACCTGACTAATGTGTACAATTTCCCACTTTCTCAACTTAACATCTGAATCAAAGATGTTTTACGGATCTTATGTTAAAGAAGTAGTTCCCATGCCGTGGCCAGGTGGTTGAGTCTACTGCCTTACGCTCTGAAGGTCGTAGATTTGTTTCCTTGGCTGCACCGTTCTGATCACAAAATCAATTGTTTTCGGAGACGCTAAAGGATCATCACTGGAGCTATGGAGTTCGTGCTTTGTGGGATGCTCTCAAAAACTGGTTTGCTGTTCTGCAAGATAGGCTTAGAGAGATGGAATAAAACCGATGGAAGGAAATCCACCCTCTCGACTTCAGCACTTTATGACATATTATCGGAATTCGAAGTCGAATGTCCGTTCGAAAACGCAAATATCGCGGCTCTTCTCTAAACAGGCACAAGGCAATTACAGCCCAAAAAAGGAAAACGTTAGTTGCATATCCTTTACAGTACGTCGCAGTCAACCTAAGCAGTTTTCAAATGTTGTAAATTCTTGGCAAGCATATGTTTAGTAGTTTGTCATTGCTTTCTAAACGACCGGCACTCTTGTATGAAAATTGCATGAAAATACAACGCCATGCGGTCTGCTGCCAAATTGTCTGCAGCTATGTTTCGATATTCCAAATCTCCCCCATTAAGACCTTCGCTATAGAGCCGGTTAAAAGAAGGCAAGAAAACAAAACTATAGAACCGTCGATGAAGAAGACATTTATTACAATTTCCAAATAACGACGGTGCGTATTTGAAGAAACAAGTGTACTTGGACACTGCCATCCAGACACACCTAAACAATTTACCATCACTGTGATCTCTTGTTAAGGTTTTGCTTTTATAAATCCAAATCAATACCAGAAAATTATCTTTAGCTGCACACAGCAATACACATTAACTTTAACTTATGCAAATAAAACACAATTACATAAGTTTAGATACACCGAGGAATTATTCCGTCCACTTCTAAATGTAAACACTCTTTGAAAGCTCGAAGACAACAGAATGCCCTCTCGCGCGCGACAACCTCAACAAATGCTAAAATACTCACAAATTCGCGAGCAGTGAGTCTTGAAATCAAGCGAATATCTCCCGAACTACGCTCCCATATCTGACTAGCTTAGTGATATTCTTAACTCCACTGTTAAATGTTATCCTATTCTTCTATCAAGTTTGATAGCACAACGCGTTATTTTCTGAAAGCAATGTACTGATTTTAACAAGGAATATTCTGTTAGTGCCGCCTGGTAGACCAATGGAGCGTGGTGTAGCGTGGAGCGGGTGGCTGGGAGATTAGAATATGCATATGCTTAACGTGTGACCTTGGGTCTAGTCCTCTTAAAAGATAGAATAGCTAATGTTCATTGAAGTGGCTGGCAAATAGCTCTTCGTGTCGACTGGCGGCGGTAGTTGAAGCTACACAGTTCCTGATACAGTAAACTGCATCGATTGTAGTCCTTCAGAGGACTTGGTGGCGTAGTGAGTAGCGTGCTGACATACCGGCCTGGCGGTCATGTGTTTGAACCCTCTTTGAAGATTGGTCACATTTTAGTAAAGGGTGATATATGGCACCACAACCTCAAGTGTGAGAATGAAGGTGGAGGCGGTTACTGCAGCTTTCCGCTGATTGGAGAACAAAATGTATATGCATGTTGTGATTGTAACTGATTCACGAAGCATGCTGGCAAAGGTGAAGACTGGCATGCTTCGTGCAGAATGACATGCATCGATTCACAGGTCGCGGTTTGTGTGCATTCGCTGGATCTGTTCTCCAGGACACTCTGGTGTGGTTGGAAATGACCAGGCAGACAGATTGGCTGGTGCAGCATCATTAGGGGGTGATTTGATGCATGATAAAAAAGATGTGGTGAACGCCCTCTAGGAGCACGGGAATAATACAGAAGAACAGATTATCGTGGTCTAGAGAGAATGCGGCAGCAAGGGGCGGTCAGAGGATCTGGTCGACAGTCGTCAGTCAGAAGTTAAAGCAAGAAGGACATATAATCAGATTGCAACGTTCATCATTAGTATTGTAACTCTTCGCTGGCTGTTGAAGATGAGGATTCAACGCTTATGGAAATGCCCCGAGTGAAGTGATGTCGGTTCTTTACTCAACTCAACTTTGTCCTCCCTGAGGCGATGCAGTTTTGTTTTTCCATTGACCGGTTCTCCAAGATCGGCCAGGACTACAATTTGTGTAAGAAAGTTTCAAAATAGAGATGCGAGCTTTGAAAATTACAGCAGAAATGTTGTTGGCAGAGAAAAAAAAAGATAACAAATAACTTGTACAGATGCTAAGTCAATTGCGTCAACACCAAATAACAGTAAGAGTGCAGAACTAGCAGACCAACGACTTGCACTCCATGGACTGTCACAGAAATCAAAAGGGTTACAATACAACCAGACTAAAATATGTGCTAGGAAATGTCTTCGGAAGTAAAGGCGGCCGGTGCGATGCCCACCACATTTCTGAGGCATGCATAAATACTTATACACACCCACACTCTCTTCGTTCTTAAACACAAGTAGTCACTATTACGTGTATTCCTCCTCACATTCAAACATTCTCACATAAACACTAACACGAACAATCCCTGAGTCACACACCCACACAATAAATCAATGGCTATCACAGATTGACACGTACTCACAAGTTTACAAACAAGCTAGTTCACTCACGCACCCACTCGTACAATTACTAATTCACCCATTCATTTACTCGATCACTAACTAACTAAATCACTCACCTCTTTACAGAATCACTCACTTACGCAATGACTCATTCACTCACTGACTCACCCACCGACTCTTACCCAATCGTCAACCCGATCACTCACCCACTAACCTGCTCACGCATTCACTTATTAACTAATTAGCTGACTGACTCACTCGTCCACACACACATACATTCACTCACTCATTCACTCACTCACTCATTCACTCATCCACCCGCCCACTCACTAACTCACTCACTCATTTACTAACCGATTGACTGACTGACTCACCCGTCCACACACACACACACACACACACACACACACACATACACACACACATTCACTCACTCATTCATTCACTCACTCATTCATTCACCCACCCACTCAATCACTAACTCACTCACTCTGATTCACTTACTCACTAACCATCTGACTCACTCAGTCACTTACTCGCTGACTGACTGACTGACTCACTATCTCACATGTGTACACACAGAGTAAATACATTAAATTAATACATGTTACCGCGGGTGCAGCGCGTGCTAGACTCCGCATGCCAAGACCAGGCCGTCAAACGACCTGAAACTAATTCTCATTGAAAGAACCGATCTTGACTCTCCGCTCAAAGATAGTCCCTCTAATTGTTTGAGATGCTTTTTCTAAAGTGATGCGACGCCTCAGATGGTCTGTGTGGTTGTGTGGCTGGGTGTGAGATGTGGATTGTGGGCAGGAGTGTGTTTGTGTGTGATGTGGATTTTGTGTGGATGTATGGTTGAGTGTGGGGTGTGGATTGTATGTGTGTGGCTGGTTGAGTGTGGGGTGTGTATTGTGTATGGACTGCAGGTTTAGAGCGGGGCATGGATTATGTGTGGGTGGAGAGTTGAGTGTTGGTTTTGGATTGTGTGTATGTATAAGGCCGTGTGTTTGATTTCATTTGTAGACTCATTTCTTCTCTGGCAATGCACGGTGTGATTCTGGGATGTTTATCTTGAACTCCCCTATCGTGCAATACGTTCTCCTATTTATTTCCACATTTGGTCAGAGTATACTAAGGACTTACACAGAAAACATACCTGTCTAACTGCAACATCGAACTAACTGGAGCTAGTTTGAAACAAGGAAATATTGTCAATATTTACGCAACTTTGAAGTGAAATATAGAAAAGGACTGGCAAACGCAGCATTTATAAGTAGAATATTATAGACAACATCTTTTTGTCGAGGAGAGAAAGATCATTAGTAACAATATTAAAATAATCCTGATTTAAGGAAGTGAATCATAGACAATTAGAAGATCAGTGAGGAGTTATGAAAAATCAGCAATTAACTTTTTTTTTATACAAGAATGATGACAACTCAATAGATGAATTAAAAATATAATAAAGGTATCTTGAAAGTAATAAACTCGTAAAGAGAACTGGTTACTGACATCATAACAAAACAGTCTACATTCTTTGAAACCATTATGAGAAGTTGGGGGGGGGGGGGCTGGAGGACATCGAAACAACTGACAAGTTTAAGGAGAAGAGGAACAGGGGGAGATCAAGAGAAACGATGTAGGACAGTTTGACATCACAGCATGGGGGGGGGGGGGTGTACATGTGTATCGGGAATGATTGGCAGTAGACGAGACAGGAGGCTGTGGATAGACATGAAGACGGTGCCAGACGGAAAGGACTATAACAAGAATACTAAACAAGCTGGTTTCCTGTGGCCATTAGCAATATTTATTTAACTTCTTTAAAACTAATGCACTAGGACAAGGACATTTTATTCGACATAATATAACATAATATAAAATAACACAATACAACTTAACATAACATACCATAAAATAACATAACATAACATAACAAAACATAACATAACATTACATAAAATAACACGCTACAACATAGCATAACATAACATAACAAAATATAAAATACCATACTAGAACTTAGCAGAGCATAATATAACATAACATAAGATAACATTGTGGCAGACTGTTGTGTTGTCATTCTGGCAGTGGCCTTATGCATGTATGCCAGTGCGTGCTGTTGGTTTGTCAGATGTGCTGTCAGTTCCACTTTTCACAGCGGTGGATTTCTTTTTTTTTTTTCTGTCGGAATCACACACCAAAAAACCCTAACATGCACAGTTCGCGTCGACTGCACTAGCCAGATGACCTTAATTCCCCAGGCTCTAGATCCCCCCTCCCCCCTGCTAATTATCATGGTACTATTGGCAGTTAAAAAACAACAGGTACAACAAAGCGGGAAAGAACAAACCCAACAATAACCCAAACAATAATAATAATAACAGCAGCAGCAGCAAAAACAATAGCACCGACAATAAAACGAACAATAACAGTAATAACACCAACAATAACAGTAATAACACCAACAATAACAGTAATAACACTAACAATAACATTAATAACACCAACAATAACAGTAATGACCCCAACAGTAGTAATAATAATAATAATAACAGCGGAAAAAAAACCACAACATAAACGATAATATTAAACAATAACAAAATAATAACTTTAACAGCAACAATAGTGACGATAACAACAAAGACCCCATTTCTTCACTCCTCCTCACGCACCAAGAATTAAACTCAAGATATCTGTGGCCAAAAGCCGTCAATGTCCTCCGACAAGAAAATACTAATCTATAGCAACCAAGCATATGTTTATTCTCCAATCTGCCAAAGCCCCTCCCGTCTGTTGATGTATGTTGTCATGGCGACGCCTGATAAGCGGGCCGCACATCCGGGTTTCCAAGGACCGAGGGACTCAACGGACTTTGACACTGCTGGCAGAAAACAGGCCAAAGTTTTGTTGTAAGGTGAGCTGGAAGAACAAACTGAGTAGGCATTCGTGAGTTAATGTGAATCCTCAGCTTCTTTCTTCCTTATTTTGTGCGTCAGTGCGCAACGTTTACGAGGGAGCTTAACATAAAAACTTTAAAAGCGTGATATAAATTACAATAACCATGGCATTGTCTAGTAACCAGTCAAAGGTTTTTGTAAAGGGTGTGAAGTGTGTTAAGCACATTTCATCACGTTGCAGACGAAGACGGCGATGTCATAAGGACAGTATAAAGATGGCTGCCCCACTTTTGAGATGCACTAAAGTGAGGCAGCGTTCAGGTACCCGGTTTTTGGTCAGAGAAGGGGTGAAACCTGTAGAAATGCATCGGCCAATGAAGGTCCAGTATGGTGATGCATGCCTGTCAGTCCAGCACCACCAAGTATATGAGTGGAGCAGGAAGTTTTGAAACTGTTCGGTTCGATGAAGAGCTACAGCAGGTGGTGCACGAGTGTATACTCATGAGACTATGACCATTCTCTTCTACAGGAATCCAATCACATTATCGGCGCTGGAGGACTGCATTGAACGCAGTGGTGGCTACATCGAAAAATAAGACTTTTATTCTTTACTTTTTCTGAATATATTCCAAAAAAACAAAAAAACAAACAAAACTTTCGCTAATAGTTACGTACCATTTTAACTCAGAGAGCTGCATGCCTGTGTTACGTTTTCTTTCTCTAGAAGGTTTTATTCAAAGTAACTGGATCTACCTATCGTGGGTTTGTTGATTCCTCTAGCAACTTTAATAAACCAAACACCTAACTCCCAATCATTGCCCTGGCCATGCGGGAATGCGGAGGAATAAACAGGATGATCGGCTGGCAGGCAATGCACCTCTTGGTTTATCTATGAACAAGTACGAGTCTGTGGGACCCGTGGAGAAGGCGCGGGAACAGACTGAGAACCCTTATGTGGAAAGAATGAGATTGCGGGGGTTCGGCAGTGGTTCTTAAAGACTCTCAAAACTGAGAGGGAAGACCTGGAGAACTTTCAATCAGATAGCGGTGGGAACGATTAGTAGAATGATTCTCCGCTGGCTGTTGAACGAGGCGGAGGAACGCGTATGGGAATGTCCTGATTGTAGTGATGTCGTTTCTGAGCTCAACTCAGCTCAACTCTTTGCGGTTTCAACTGCAGGGGGATTTGTCGCATTCGCAACTTAGACACGGAATCTCTTGATTGTCGCCTTTATCCGAGTTTTCTTGATATCAGTTTGACCTTGATAGTGGGTTGTCCTATCGCCTCACTCTTTGCAAACTACACTGCAGTTCGATTTGAAATGTTTAAAGTTGCAAACGGACCTCCTGTTTTTTCGAATTTATCCCAGATGGTTTGGTATTAGTCTGCGTTGTGTCTCTGGAGCTACAGAGTTCGTGTTCTGTGAGACGCTACCGGAAGACGTTTAACTACTCTGCGGTGAGAAACTAAACTAGATGGGATACAAACCCAGTGCAATGAAGTCGATCCTCTATGTGTGTCATATTTTAACCCATTTTTATTGTAAAGAAACCCCAAGACGTGACTCGGAAATTACACACGTACCCTTCTTACAGACGTACTACCGTATGGTAGTGAGATCGAATACACAACCTTCTACTATAAGGGCTAAGAAAAGAAGATTGCGTAAACGAGGGAGCTACACATGAAAACCTTAAAATGTAATAGAAATTACAACAACCATGCCATTGTCTTGTAACCTGTCAATATTGTTGTTATTTATGTTAAAAGTACTAAGCACGTAACATCACGATACAGGCGAATACGGTGACGTTATACGGACAGTTGAAAATGGCCTCCCCACTTTTGAAATGCATCAAAGAGGAGCAGCTTTCTGTTATCCATGTTTTGATGAATGAAGGGGTGAAACCTACAGACAGTTATCGACAAATGAAAGTGCATGTCTGTCAGTCCAGAAAGTGTATTAGTGGAGTAACAACTTTCAAAACGGCGGATTTCTATGACAGAGCAATCACGACCGGGTCATGCATACCGAGTAGTGACCACATAGTCGATTTTTCTACAGGAATCCAAACACTTTATCGGCGTTGGAGGAATTGTATTGAACGCAATGGTGACTACATTTAAAATGTCTCAATAGCTGCTAAGATTGCGGTCATAAAGTTAACATAGAAAACATGTTTCGCGTGATATATTTGACGAACTATAAATGATCATTCAAATAGGCCCCTGAAATTAAGCATTCAAAGCTTGTGTTATGCAAATAGAAAGACTGCATAGTAACAATGCGATTACCATAGGGATAACATTGCTCCACGTTGGAACAGTATAGTGACAATGTGTGTTGTACCATTAAGCCAAACTATAATTCACTGAATATGAAATATCATACTGCAGTATACACCTGGCGAGATGAAGCGATATATGTCAGGCAATAAACTGTGCAATCTATTGTTTGAGATTTATGTGTCAGTCCTAGGCACAAACGGATCTAGGACAAATTAAAGGAGACATATTTAACGAGACAAAAATAAGGAGACAAATTTAAGGAGACACATTTAAGGAGACAAATTTAAGGAGACACATTTAAGGAGACAAATTTAATGAGACACATTTAAGGAGACAAATTTAAGGAGACACATTTAGGAGACAAAGTTAAGGAGACAAATTTAAGGATACAAATTTAAGTAGACAAATTAGGGAGACAAATTTAAAGCTGACGCATTAACAAAGCTGACAGTGAACTGCACTGGAAATATCCTGCTCACAGTAGGACGCATTTTCGACGCTTTGGCGTCTGGCTTGCCAAAGCGAGAGAAAACATCAGCCTCCCAACCCCTCTTTGCTCTCACCCCTACCAAACGTGATGCCGATATGCCATCACAGGCCCTATGCCGGAGACTGCTTTTGGATAGTTAGTTATTTATATAAGGCGATCCGTGACTAAAATATTCAAGGACACATCAATCAATACAAAATACAGCAATGAGAAGGGGGTCAGTCAATCTTTCTTAAACATCCGGTGTGCTGAGGGTTCCTGAGGGTTCAACCGCTACACCGGACAGTTGGACTAAAATTTTGTCTTCTCGTCCTTGACTTGGGGTGGGGTGGGGGGGGGGGAAATTACAAGTACCTCAGAAGTCGGAGTCGGTCCTCCTAATGGTGGGAGAGCGCTAAAACAAAATAACAGAAAAAAAAACAGCGAAAATATAAAAGAAAACAAAATTGCCTATTTCATAACGAATCAATGTTCTCAATACAAGTGAGATCATTGTTAAGAATCAATACAAGCCGTGAAGCTATTTTGGGCAGTGATAAAGTGAATGCAACTGAATGTTTACCGTGTGTGTAATCAAAGACTGCTGTAAGTGATTATATACGCGAGAATAATCACATTTCAGTAAAGGCCATGTTGCAATCATCCAACCGCACAACCAACCAGCCAACCACACAACCAACCACCTGCCCAAACAAGCAACCACCTAATTAATCAATCAACTAGCCAAGCAACCATTTAACTATCTAACCCTCCAAACAAATTAACTACTAAAGCAACCAATCAAGTAACTAACTAACTAACCGACATGTCAGCTTACGTCAGAGTTGAAAATCTTTTACAAAGACACAATGACCCGTGTGGTGAACCAGACTCAAAGCAGGCGATTTGAAAGAGCGTTTATTTTGTTGCAATAGAAAAGATGACAGAAATTAAACGTAGACGGTCACAGTTTTTGGACAGGCTTTGAGAAGAATTAAACTGGAGAACTTGGTGACAACTGACAAGATTGAGGAGAAGAGAACAAGGGGGACGCAGAGAAGTAAATACCTGGATGGTTTAGCCACGTTGTATTATCGAAACAAGAACACAGAGCGGATACATGACTCTGGTGATCGTGTGAGATCGCGAAATATGAAAGCCTTCGCTGATCGGTATAGCACATGATGATGATGATGATGATGGTGATGATGATGATTATTTTGACGTAATATCAAAGTAAATATAAAACATTCATTACACGAAACAGAGAAACAACAGTTATACTCAGCAAGTGCTTGATGTTAATAATACAAAATGAAAACAATGAAAATGGACAATGGAGGGGTGGTCGAGCGTCTGTGGAACCAGGTGGAGTAGGCGAGGGAAACAGATTGAGAACCCGTATGTGGAAAGGATGAGACTGAGGGAGATTGGCAGGGGTTCTGGTAGAATCTCAAAACTGAGAGCTAAGATCAGGATAATATTCAATCAGATAGCGGTGGGAACGGTTAGTAGTGTCTCTTCGCTAGCTATTGATCGAGGGGATGGAGCGCATATGGGAATATCCTGAGTGCAGTGATGTCGATTCTTAGCTCAGCTCAACTCAGATCAACTCAATGAAAACAATTAGGTGCATGTGATACCTGGGAAAAAGTGAGATACAATAAACACGGACACAGTGTAAATACTTTACAACGAACGTTAATCCGAGACGGGAAATCAGTGTCAAAATAACAATGATATTAATAACGAAAACTGATATAAAAATAAGTTACACACAAGGAATCAACGTTTCTCTCTTAGTGATCTTCATCAGGAACAACATAAACAGATCTAAAGAATAACATGAAATTAGCAAAACATACGGTTGTATTGTAGAGTCTGTGCTTATCTGGTAGTTCTCTTAATAGTAATACGCGCTCGTCATTCATCTCCTTCGTTGATAATATTCTTATTATATTTATTGTGTTTAAATTTCATAATAATATTCTTATATATAGATTAAAAAAAAAATTGCATTCGCTTGCTTTGAACTCAAGCCTAGTCCATGCACGTGCTATTACTTCTAGTTCACTTGACTGATGTTCGCGTGTAGATGAGCTTTCCTAACTACCATTGTCACTCGCCATCAGGAGAACCCACCACGAAATTGTAGGTACTGTAATTGTAATTTATGTACCCAAGTCAAGGACGAGAGGTGAATATTTTAGCCTAAGTGCCCGGTGTAAGGGTTGAACTTGCTACCTCGGCTTCAACACATCGGAAGTTTAAGATCGAACGCTATTTTTCATTCGGCCATGCTGGCGGTCATGTTTTTTTTGTTCTCGACAAAGGTAGTGGCTACCGAAACGTCGGACACTTGTGTTGTGTTTCATTCCTACTTATTTCATTATTTGTTGTCATATTTTAGTTTTCAATATATTATTACATTACTTTCACTTGTTTTCCGTGGATTTTGTTGATATAGATTGACATCCTAGTCTGATATGAAAACAATAACAATGCTGATATCACAGAAAAGGGTGACACCCAAATGTGAAATAGAGATAGAAGGGAACAATTCCTCAACAAATAGATAGTTTTAAATATCTAGGGGCATTTATCACATCAAATGGAAGATGCACAACAGAGATTAAGAGTATAAATAGGGCAAGCAAAGGCTGCGTTTCAGAAAATGAAGAATATCTTATGCAATAAGTCACTATCATTGAATGTAAGAAATAGAGTGCTGAAGTAGTATATAGAACCTGTTTTGCTGTATGGCTGTGAATCTTGGAATGTAAATAAACAAATTAAGAAGAGATTGGAAGCAACAGAGATGTGGGTCTCAGATGAATGTTGCGAATTTCTTGGACTGCCAAAGTAACTAACAACGACTGCCTGAAAAGAGGCTAATGAAACTAGAACATTATATACAACAATAAGAAAGCAGCATTGGAGATCATTGTGACAACTGGAGAGATCCAGGAGAAGAGAGACAGAGGCAGACCAAGATAATGATGCTGGATGGATTGAGACGGTGGCATGAAGGAATATCAACAGCGGAATTGATCCAGAAAGCCAAAGACCGAGATCTGTGGAAAGTCATGAGCGCCTACGCCAGCCGGCATGACACTTGATGATAATGATGATGATGATGATGATGATGATGATGATGATGATGATGATGATGATGCTTGTTTCATTGTATACCGTCGGCCTTTAGCCTACATGTTTGTTTCATTATATCAGCATCATCATGTGCCATGCCAAAAAGCGTAAGCGGTCATGTTTCGCCATCTCACGAGATCACCAGAGTCGTGGATCAGCTCAGTGTTCTTGACTCGGCCATACCAAGTGGCCAAGCCATCTAAGTATTTATTTCTCTGCCTTCCCCTTGTTCTATTCCCCTCAATCTTACCAATTGTCACCAAGTGCTTCAATTTATTTCTTCTCATACAGTATCCAAACAACTGTGACTGTCTACGTCTAATTTCTCTCATCAGTTTACGGTTTTCATTTGTTTTTTGTGCACTTGGTCATTTGGTTTTTCTTCCTGTCCGCGGTATTCTTTGCATTTGTGTTCAGAAACTGCATTTCACAGCCATCAGATGGTTTTCATTATATACAACATAATACAGACAAATGGTTTTTGAGACAAGACAAGCTGATGAAATATGAAACAATTGGAGAATGTGCAAAGACAAGGATATTACAAAAAGATCACCACGGAGAGAACTGCACTGGGGTGTTGGAGAGAAGGAAGAGCACTGTGTGGATGCATTCAAGGTGTGCTGTTTGATTTGTTTTGAAGTGCTACATAGAACCTGTACTGGTGTATGGATGGCTGGGTTATGATGTTATGGATGGGAGTCTCCGTGGTGAAGTGTCAAGCCGTCTGACTCAGGCACTGAAGGTTGTGGGTTCGATTCTTGGCTGCATCCTTGGGTTCACGAGTGCATTTTTTCGGAGACTCCTAAGGTTCGTCGCCAAAGCTTCGGAGTTCAAGCTTTGTGCGACGTTTTAAGCGCTGCGGAAAGAGACTGACTGACCAATATGGGATAACACCCGGTGCAATGAAGCCGACCTTGTCGACTTTTAAGCGACTTTTTTGGGTGTATTGATGTGAAACATGGACAATTAACAGACAAGCTGAAAACCTTCTAATGGCAGAAGAATTGTGTTTTCTGAGGAAAATGCAAAGAATGCCATGGATAGATAGAAAAACCATTGTGCAAGTTCTACACGAGACAAATGAAAATCGTACACTGAATACTTGCGCACGTTGAACATGATCATGTCATAGTTATGTGCTAAGTACTGGCCAATGAATAAAAGAGCACGTGCTTATCGTCCCACCATGCACAGTTTCTGTTTCTGATCGTTGAGAAAATTTCCGGTTTGATCTAACATCCGTCCAAAGAAGCTCAAAGAGCGGTGATTCAGTTTCTTTCATTTGAAGGATGTCGACCAGTGGACATTTATCGAAGAATGTAGGCAGCGTCTGGTAACAAATGTGTGTCGAAGACAACAGTGACAAACTGGGCACGAATGTTTTGGAAAGGACGTCAGTTCACGACAGATCTTCGACGGCCGGGTCAAGCGCATATTATTGCAACAGAAGAAAAAGAAAAAAAAAAACCATCGCCAAAATTGATGCAGCAGTACAGATGAACCGTTGCCGAAGCATAAGTTCGCTGCAAAAGAATTTGATGTGTCAATTGGGACAATTCAGAAGGTCGTTCGTGAGAAACTGCAATATCGGTAGGTGTGTTCACAATGTGTACCACGGATGTTGACCGACCACCAAAAAGAGAAACGCATGGGATGGTGTTTGATCCACTAGCTGCGATGCAGAGTGGAGGGTGATGCATTTCTCTTCCGCATAGTGGCAAGCGATGAATCATGATGTCACCACTTTGAGCCGAGCAGCAAGAGAGAGAGAGAGAGAGAGAGAGAGAGAGAGAGAGAGAGAGAGAGAGAGAGAGAGAGAGAGAGAGAGAGAGAGAGAGAGAGAGAGAGAGAGAGAGAGAGAGAGAGCATGCACAAGAAGCATGCTGGATCACCAACATCCAAAGAATTCAAGTTACAGGTTTCCGCTGGTAAGGTTATGCAGATCGAATTTTTTGACAATGAAGGGCTATTGTTGGCCGACTTTCAAGAACCTGGTGTCAACTTCAACTCTACCCACTACTTGGAAAAGCTAGACAAGCTGCAAAAAGCCATCAAGAATAAACGACCCGGCATGCTTTCTCGCGGTGTGATTTTGTTGCGCGATAATGCTCGTTCACATGTTGCAAAGATTGTGCTGTAAGCATTAGCGTGGAAGAAGTGGGAAATTCTGCAACATCCAGCCTATAGTCCTGATTTGTCACCATGTGATTTTCATTTGTTCGGACCTCTAAAATAGCTCTCAAGGGTGCAACGATTTCACACAGATGCAGACGTAATGAACGCGGTAAACACTTGGTTCAGTGAGCAACCACAATCCTTATTTTGCGGACTGCATTCTCCGCCTACCTAAGCAATGAGATGCTTGCCTGAAAGCCTACGGCGACTTCTTCTGACCAACCGATGGTGCATAATTCATTCAAATTGAATGCTTTGTTTAATTTTACCACACCTGTTAATGTTTCGTTCATGCTTTTGTAATAAAGCCATTGGAACGGGTTTCAAATGAACGACCCTTATAATATATAACTCTGAAGTATGCACATAACGAGATGCAGCTAAATATGCCAGGCAACAAATTGTGTGTGACTTCTGTATTTATATACATTAAAACTGCAACAGTGACAGACTGCGTTGGCAGTGTTTAGAAAAAAACACAGTAATTTTTAGATAACAATCATATCACTTATTTACGCTACCCCACAACGGGGTTTCTTGTATCGTTACGTCTCAGCCGTTGGTGCCCTTTGCTAGTTGACTCGCCTCACGAGCGGATGTTAGCCGTGCCTTGTTACCTGCTCAGATTTAACAAAATCAATGTTCGCTGGCGGGGGGATATCGATTCCTCATCAACATATGCTTATCTCTGGACCAGAATGGGAGTTCTGAGGCTACAAACGGGACATGAGAATTAATGAGAGATTAATGACTGGCAGAAAAGGGTTTTTGCCCTCCTTCGGGTGTCCATGGTAAAGAGATATAGTTTGAGTATGCAGGTTGTCTGAGTTAAGTTTTCCCTTTTGAGGGTTGCTGTAGCTTTGAACGGGGTTCAAGTCAGATTGTGTGTGTATATATATATATATATATATATATATATATATATATATATATATATATATATATATATATATATATATGTGTGTGTGTGTGTGTGTGTGTGTGTGTGTGGTGTGTGTGTGTGTTCGCAAGAGACGAGCAATATTTCCGGAGGGCCTATTCTCGCTGGTCGCGGGATCCGCATAGTCCGGCAGGAGTCTGACGGAAGTACACGCTTACATTGGTCCGGACACTTATGACTGAGAGGTGTACGCGCTCATACAGGTCCAGACACTTGCTTTAAGGCCCCCTGTTGCGGGATATGGGTGAACTGCTCTAAGCCATGTCCCACGGTTGTGAGGGTCTGGCTACCACTCACCTCATGCTCTTGGAGGTGAGACTCACATCTGGCTCTTGAAGGTTTGACGCTGAGCCGCCAGCGTCTGCAGCCTACAATGTTCCAGACGTACTGGTTATCCTTTCCTCTGGAGTAAAAAAAGGCAAGGCCGAGAGAGGGATCATGCAGCATGGGCAACACATGTTCTCTGAATCCATGCTCAGGCATTGTGCGATGGGATTTTGGCCAAATTCTAATCCACATATTTTCGCCTGTCCAGACGGCAAGGTGCCACTCACTATATATATATATATATATATATATATATATATATATATATATATATATATATATATATATATATATATATATATATATATATATATATATATATTGTGTTGCGTATCTCTTACGGTACGTTGCAGTCAACACCAGCATTTTCAGATGCTGTTGATGTACTAGGCAAGTGTTATGTTCAGTAGTTTGCCATTGCTTTCTGAACGACCGGCCCCTATACCTTTTTCAAAAAAACCAGCATTGCCGTGTTTCAAACCCGGGTATACGGGCTCACAAACCGCGTTCGCAAATGCTCTATGGAGATGTCAACAAGTTTACGTTTGCTGCTTTCTGATTAGGAGGAGGAGGAGGAGGAGGAGGAGGAGGAGGAGCAGCAGCAGCAGCAGCAGCAGCAGAAGAAGAAGAAGAAGAAGAAGAAGAAGAAGAAGAAGAAGAAGAAGAAGAAGAAGAAGAAGAAGAAGAAGAAGAAGAAGAAGAAGAAGAAGAAGAAGAAGGGGGGGGGGAGAAGAGGAGGAGGAGAAGAAGAAGAACTACAACAAAAACAACAACAATAACAACAACAACAAGAGCAAGAAGAACAAGAAGAACAAGAACAAGAATGAGAATAAGAAAAGAAGAAGTAGAAGACGAGAAAGAAGAAGAAGAAGCTAAGCACCCAAGACATGTTCGAAGTGCACTGATGATACTGCACCAGATAGTTAGCTAACTAACTGGAATCATAACATGTGTTAATTAACTGATGGGCTTCTAATATGGAGATATTTGACTGGGATGTTAAGGAGGAGACTGCAGCACCTATAGACATGTCCGAAGTTCAATGCTATCGACCCTCTCTTTTCACTAATCACTAATTACAAGGTGTCTAACTGTGAACTGTATAGTGCCTCGCAATTATCTAATTTAAAGGCCGCGGGTGGGAGGGCGACATGCCTAGCAAGCTCGGGGTGGATTTCTAAGCACTGAGAAAATTAATCAGTGACCCATGCAAAGGATAATCACTTGCAGAGACACACAAAGTAATAGGCGACCCTCTCAAATAATGGACAGAGTACAGCATGGGGAGTACGGTACAATGCGAGATGTACAGTCAGTGAGGGGTGTACAGTACAGTGAGGGGTATACAGTATAGTGAGGGGTGTACAGTACAGTGAGGGTGGTACTGTACAGTGAGGGGTGTACAGTATAGTGAGGGTGGTACAGTACAGCAAAGTACAGTACAGTGAGGGTGGTACAGTACATTGAGGGGTGTAAAGTACAGTGAGGGTGGTACAGTACAGTGAGGGTGGTACAGTACAGTGAGGGGTGTACAGTACAGTGAGGGGTGTACAGTACAGTGAGGGTGGTACAGTACAGTGAGGGGTGTACAGTATAGTGAGGGTGATACAGTACAGCAAATACAGTACAGTGAGGGGTGTACAGTACAGTGAGGGTGGTACAGTACAGTGAGGGGTGTACAGTACAGTGCGGGGAGGTACAGTACAGTGAGGGATGTACAGTATAGTGAGGGTGGTACAGTATAGTGAGCGTGGTACAGTACAGCAAGGTACAGTACGCGATGTATAGTACGGTGGGAGAGCTTTCGGAAAACGCGACAGTTGACGATCACTTCATGGTAGTAGTAGTAGTAGTAGTAGTAGTAGTAGTAGTAGTAGTAGTAGTAGTAGTAGTAGTAGTAGTAGTAATAGTAGTGGCAGCAGCAGCAACAGTAGTATTAGAAGTAGTAGTAGCAATAGTAGTATTAGTATTAGTAGTATTAATAATAGTAGTAGTAGTAGTAGTAGTAGTAGTAATAGTAGTAGTAGTAGTAGTAGTAGTAGTAGTAGTAGTAGTAGTAGTAGTAGTAGTAGTAGTAGTAGTAGTAGTAGTAGTAGTAGTAGTAGTAGTAGTAGTAGTAGTAGCAGTAAATAGCTACAACAGCAACACAGCAGTAGTACTAATACTAATATAAGCTGTCGTAGTAGCAGTTTCTGATTACGTTCCGCCAGTAATGGTAGTAGTTAATATTATTGTAGTAAATGTAATTTTTTTTTTGTGTGCATATCCTTTACAGGACATCGCTGTCAACAGCAGCATCTTTCAGATGTCTGTTGATTTCTTGGCAAGATTACGCTCAGTAGTTTGCTATTGCTTTCTGAGCGGCCGGCTCAGTATCCCACAAGTCACCAGCGAGGGTCGAACCGCTCCCAGTTCTCTCCCGCTACGAGACTCTGCGTGATAAACGGGATTACGGAGAAAGTGTTGTAACCCCTCGGCCAGAGAGACCGGCTAGTAAATGTAATAGCTGTGGTAATAATCATAGGAGAAGTTGTGTGGTTGGTAGAATTAATAATAATAATAATAATAATAATAATAATAATAATAATAATAATAAGAAAAAGAAGAAGAAGAAGAAGAAGAAGAAGAAGAACAACAACAACAACAACAACATCATCATCAATAATAATAATTTTTGCTTTAGTTCCTACTTAGGGTTGAAAAACCATCAGGATAAAATAACCATGAACATCAAATTCTGCTTTCCATGCTTATAGTCGAGTTGCGTCCCTTTGCTGGATCTATTTATGCATTTATTTATTGTCTGTTTATTATTACAACCAGAGCTGCAGATTAGGGTATTGAACACATTTCATAATTTCCCGACATAGCCAGTAGAGGGTTGCATGCGATTTGAAAGCAGACTTTCTTGCGTTGATTTTAATACTAGGTGTTTGTAGAGCCTCACTACACTTTGCATGTAGAAGAAAGTTGAAAAATGTTGTACGTGATGTTATCCAAAAATGTGTTCCACAGTCTATCATGAAGCAATATGCTGCTAATGGCTGTCGTCTGCTGTGGTAATTCTTTGCACTTCAAACAGAATGGTGTTATCAACGGAAGAAAGAATTTGTCAAATTTGTTCTACATGCAAAGTGTAGTGAGACTTTACAAACACTCGTGTATGATTGTATTATTATCTGTCCTTCAAAAGCAATGACAAACTAATGAAAGTAAAAGTTGCTTAGTAATTCAAAGCCAACGAAATTCAAGGGATGAATGCGTAGTCATGTAAAAGACACAAATTTGGCGAAGTTTCTGAACCCGCATAGAGGCGGGAGTGTTTTTGTTTGACAAGTTCTCTCATTTCCTCTTTCCTCTTTAGCTCTATGTTCCCCCTCCCCCCCCTCTCTCTCTCTCTCTCTCTCTCTCTCTCTCTCTCTCTCTCTCTCTCTCTCTCTCTCTCTCTCTCTCTGTTCGCATTCTTCTTTATTTTGTCACGCTGGTGTGCTGGGCTCAGGACCCTTTTCCATCATCTGAACAGTGGTGAAGAGCATCATTGAATATAGACAACAATGTTGCCACAGGAAGTTATCAGAGCAACCGATCCACATTCTGAACTTCCAAGAAAGGCCAGGCGAATACATAATGAGACTGCATCTGGTACCATTAGTACTCGGACTCTTCGCTGACAGTTGAAGAAAAGGACGCAGCACGTATGGGAATACCCCGAGTGCCGTGATGGCGTTTTTGTCACAGTTCTCCGTGTCTCTATCCCTTTCACTTTTGCTCTCTCTCTCTCTCTCTCTCTCTCTCTCTCTCTCTCTCTCTCTCTCAGGAACGCCTCTCCGACCGTGGCTGTCTTTACGGTTGCTTGCTTGCTTGCGTTCGCTGGCTGTGAACTCCAGCGTGAAGTCCTGTATGTCGGATGAAGACATCCTGTTGTCCAACATCAGTGTGATGTCATTCCGGACTGAGGTTTGCGTGAGTATCCGTTGTCCCATGTCTGGCTTATTGGTGTGCAGACTGGTGGTTCCTCGCCACGCAGGCAGATACTCTCCGACTTCGGAAGAATTAGCGATCCTACTACGTTAGCCAGGACCCCGAAGGGACCTGTTGCCCAGGACGCACGAGTAGGACGTGTTAGTAGGTCTTGGCTTGTATGAAGCTTGGCCCTGGTGCCTTGAAAACACTTCTACGTCCCTCTTTACGGAAGAAGAAGAAGAGGGAATTCTGGCTGGCTCCTCTATTTATAGTCTCTCTTGTGGCGGTATTCCGTCATGAACCAGGGTTCTGCAATGCCCAGTAGAATAGTTTGCGGTGGCCTCTTTGTATGCTGTATCTGGCGGCTACATTAAAATACCATTTAAAATTTAATGTTTCAATACAGACAGACTATTCGATACGTATAAAATTCAAATAGAGATTAAGAGAGAGAGAGAGAGAGAGAGAGAGAGAGAGAGAGAGAGAGAGAGAGAGAGAGAGAGAGAGAGAGGTGGGGGAGGGAGAGAGATGGGGAGGGGGGTCAGTTAGCTCTAATGGTTATTTTCAGAATGATGTTTGATGATCTTGCAGCACTCCTCATTGTTAACTGTACTTTTTTTCTATCGAGTTTCACTATGTTTTGCAACATTTTGAAACATGTCTCCCACTTTTATTAACTGTAGTGCAACCAGTATTTTGTATGCTTTTTTCCACGTGGTACTTTCCGCGTCTGTGGGGCAATATAATTCTTCATGTGCACTTTTTTCCAGAGTTAATCACATTCACAGTGTCCATCACTTATCTTCTGCCGTATCAAAATTAACATGCTGTTTATGATTGAGTAGTTTATACTTATTTTAAATTGCATAAGTGTGAATCGTGTATGTATATATCTATATTGTGTGTTTTCATAAGTAATACATAGCCTTTCCATTAGCCACGCGTGACATGTTCCTAATAGACATTATGACGTAATTTGATATTCACCATTCTTCACTATCGCTTCATCTTGCACCTTCACTTCTCTCTTTACTTGTGTTAGTGAGTTTGTGATTGTGAGTGATTATATGTGTATGCGAGGGAGTGTGTATTTGTGTGTTATTAAGTAGGGGAATGGGGGGTACGGGGTGTCAGGCATTGGTAGCACCTTTGGTAAGGATGGCTCTCATGTCCTTTCAGGACCCATCCCCCACTGGTCCAAGTCTGACACCCAGCTCGTGACTGTGGCTCCTAGTAGCTGTCAGCATGCGACAGCGGCCACCCCCCGGGCAACAGCTGTGAGAGGCTGGCTAAACCAGGCATGGGTATCCGATTTGGTGTCAAACCAAGAGGTACACTAGGGTATGCCTACCCAGCATGTGAAGACAGGATTCGGCAGACTGCGCGGAAGAAATCATTCCTGATTCAACGGGCAAGACGGCGTTTACCTGCAAAGCGTTGTGGAACGTAATGAGCACGGCAAGGCACGTAGAGCACCCTGGTCATCCACTGCACCTGTATTCGTCTCCAATCGTCTCGACTTGTCTTGCCACTGGACTCAGATGGACTCAGGTGAGAGAGTGAGGTCGACGAATTGCGCAACTCTTCCTCACTTTAATCCAAGTCATCGCGCAAGTCATTCTTCATCCAACGTCACATATCACCTTCAAGCCCTGTGGCGATGGGCGAGCGGCAAAGCGGCAGGCGTGGGTACGCTGGCAGCCGTAGTCGCAGACCTGCACACAGGCGGCTCAGGCCATATGGTCGTCTTCTACTGACCGGAGCAGCAGTGGGATTCGGCAGCCCCCTGAGCGACTGAGCAGCCCTCTATAGGAACACACTGCTCACCTCCATAGCATGAGGAAGGGGCTAGAAAAGGTGCCCTAAACATTGTCTGCTTCATCACTACCTAACCAGCTAGCCGCGGTTGGTGGGTACCCTTAACTGCGGTCGACATACAAAGAAAGATAAAACAAGCAAAGCTAAAAGAGTAAACCATATTCCCTTAACAATTGGAACTTGGAATGTACGCACCCTACTTGACAGAGACGGCGCGTCGGGTCCAGAGAGACGAACAGCACTGATTGGGAGGGAGCTGGGCAGGTACAACATCGACATTGCAGCCTTGAGCGAGACACGACTTGCAGAAGAAGGCCAAATCTGTGAAATTGGTGCCGGCTACACATTTTTCTGGAGTGGAAGGAAAAGCGAGGAAAGACGCCAATCCGGTGTGGGATTTGCCATTAAGTCGGCCCTGGTCGGCAAATTAGCTGGATTTCCAAAGGCTATAAATGACAGGCTCATGACCATGAAGTTGCCTCTGCTGAATGGAAGGAAGCACGCAACCATTGTGAGTGTCTACGCACCAACTATGACCAACGAAGATGATGTCAAGAACAAGTTCTATGAGGACCTGCACAGTGTATTAACATCTGTTCCCAAAGGAGACAAACTTATACTCCTTGGGGATTTCAATGCCAGAGTGGGCACGGACACCACCTCTTGGAGTGGCATTATTGGAAAGCATGGAGTCGGAAATTGTAACAGCAATGGACTCCGCCTCCTTCAGACATGTGCCGAACATGATCTCGTGATTACGAACACAATTTTCCGTCTCCCCATGAGGAATAGGACATCGTGGATGCACCCTCGCTCGAAACACTGGCACCTCATTGACTATGTCATCGTCAGGAGGAGTGACAGACAAGACGTTCGAGTGACAAAATCCATGTGTGGTGCCGAATGTTGGACAGACCATCGTCTCATTGTCTCGAAAATGAACATCCACATCAGGCCACCACGGCGTCCTCAAGTGGCGAAAATGCAAACAAAGCTAAATGTCACCCGCCTAAACAGCAAGAAATGCAGCAGTTGTTTGAAAATATGCTGGAAGACCGCCTCAAGCGCAATGCTGAAGCTAAACAGGATACAGAAACAGAATGGAGAGCCCTAAAGGACACAATTTACAACACTGCTATGGAAATCCTGGGTCCAGCCCCCCGAAAGCATAAAGACTGGTTTGATGAAAATTCCGAAGACATCAACCAATTGCTGGCCGAGAAACATCTTCTCCTCAAGGCACATTTGAATGACCCAAAGTCAACATAAAAAAAGATGCTTTCAAGAACATTCAGAGAGTTGTGCAGCAGAAACTTCGGCACATGCGGGACTCCTGGCTGAGCAGCAAAGCTGATGAAATTCAGGGCTTTGCTGACAGACATGATATGAAAAACTTCTACGACTCACTGAAAGCGGTCTATGGTCCTTCATCACCAGGCATAGTTCCCCTCCTCAGTGCAGACGGGGGAACATTGGTCACCGATAAGAAAGAAATCCTCCAACGCTGGGCAGAGCATTTCAGCAAAATCTTAAATGCAACTTCCTTCTTCGATGATGAAACCATCAACTGCCTTCCTCAAGTTCCCACCAATGAGACACTTGGTGACCTGCCAACCATAGTGGAAATAAACAAAGCCATCCAGCAACTCTCCAGCGGCAAGGCACCTGGTCCTGACTCCATCCCAGCAGAGATATACAAGGCAGGTGGGCCGGTCCTAACAGAGCAGCTTCACCAAGTCTTCACAAACATATGGATGAACGAGACCATGCCACAAGATTTTAAGGACGCGTCAATAGTCCACCTTTACAAACGTAAAGGAAACCGCCAATCCTGTGACAACCACCGAGGCATCTCCTTGCTTTCAATTGCAGGGAAGATACTCGCCAGAATTCTTCTCAATCGCCTCACAGCCCATCTCGATCAAGGTCTTCTTCCTGAGAGTCAATGTGGCTTCAGAAAAGAACGTGGAACTGTTGACATGATTTTCGCTGCAAGGCAGCTGCAAGATAAATGTCAGGAACAGAACTCTGAAATGTTCTCCACTTTCATTGACCTTACCAAGGCTTTTGATACAGTCAGCAGAGAAGGACTGTGGAAGATTATGGCAAAATATGGCTGTCCACGAAAGTTTGTCCAAATAGTGCGGCTATTTCATGACGGCATGCAGGCAAGAGTACAGGAAAATGGTGAACTGTCTGAACCCTTTCCTGTAACCAATGGAGTGAAGCAAGGATGTGTCCTGGCACCAACACTGTTCAGCCTCATGTTTTCAGCCATGTTGATGAATGCCTTTGAGAACGACGACATTGGAATAGACATCAACTACCGTATGGATGGAAAGTTATTCAATCTCAGAAGGCTGAAAGCTAAAACCAAAATTGACAGCGGCACCGTCAGAGAGCTCCTGTTTGCTGATGATTGCGCTCTATACGCCAACTCAGAGGCGAACATGCAACATAATGTTTCAGCTTTCTCACATGCCTGTGCCAACTTTGGGCTCAATATCAACTTGGAGAAGACTGTAGTTATGTACCAGCCAGCTCCAGGGAATAATCACACTGTGCCGAATATCAAAGTGAATGACCATAGACTAAGTGTTGTGGACAAATTCACCTATCTTGGCAGCACTGTGTCACAAGCTGCCACAATCGATGACGAAGTGAATGCAAGAATCTCCAAGGCCAGTGCAGCCTTTGGCAGACTGTACAAGAATGTATGGGACAGAACTGGAATAAGCCTGCAAACAAAGCTAAAAGTCTACAAAGCAGTTGTATTATCCACACTGCTATATGCTTGTGAAACCTGGACTGTTTATCAGCGACACGCTAGGAAATTAAACCACTTCCACACAGTCTGCCTAAGGAAGCTACTGAAGATTAAATGGCAAGACAAGATTCCAGACACTGAAGTCCTAGAAAGAGCATCCATGCCCAGTATCCACACTCTACTGATGAAGAATCAGATTCGCTGGGCTGGTCACTTGACTCGCATGCCAGATCACAGGCTCCCTAAACGAATTTTCTACAGCGAACTGCGTTGTGGTAAACGCTCCCAAGGTGGCCAGAGGAAACGTTTTAAAGACACTCTGAAAATTTCACTGAATGCTTTTGGAATTCGTCATGACACCTGGGAGGCTGCAGCCAGAGACCGAAATTCGTGGCGTGCATCATTGCGCAAAGGTGCAGTCATATGTGAGGCAACCAGGACTGCAAGAGCTGTGAAGAAAAGGCAGGACAGAAAAACCACTGCAGGAAATCCTCCTCCAGAGACGTCAAGCATTCTTTGCCCACATTGTCAAAGAACATTTCGAGCCAAAATAGGCCTTATCAGCCATCTTAGAACCCACGGCTCCACACCTTCAACCCCACTGGATGAAATGAATGGTCATCATCATTCTTGATGGACAAACAACATAACAACAAGTAGGGGAATAATTGTGAGAGTTTGTGTAAATGATCTAAATATGTATGCACGTATGCATATATGTGTTTATGCATGTACGTGTGTATGCGTGTCTGTCTGCCTGCCTGCTTGTCTTATTACATGGTAATATGCATTGTTTATGTTTACAACGTTCATTTGATAATGTTTTTGTTTTCTATGCGTAACATGCACAATAGATAATTGAGTAACGAAAGATGATTAATTAGAAGGCCGAATGTAAGACGGGCCTGCGTGCCCAATTTGTGACCCTTTGAAAATAACATCATGATAAAAGCACAAACAAGATATACTATACCTCTCACATACAGACATATATTTACTATTGCTCTGGAATGGCTGCTCCACTTCAGTCACCAAACGAAGAGAGAGAGAGAGAGAGAGAGAGAGAGAGAGAGAGAGAGAGAGAGAGAGAGAGAGAGAGAGAGAGAGAGAGAGAGAGAGAGAGAGAGAAGCATTAGTGAGAATCAAAACAATCTTACCTTTAATCCGATCC
The DNA here is from genome assembly GCA_963921405.1 of Cepaea hortensis. NCBI lineage: Eukaryota > Metazoa > Mollusca > Gastropoda > Stylommatophora > Helicidae > Cepaea > Cepaea hortensis. Next base: position 65,464,714 of record OY992879.1, read on the forward strand.
CGCTTCCTTTTTCTTTTTGATGATGGTTTTCGGCTTCCTGTCTCTTGACAACCATCTTGAAAACTACCGGAGATTGTTGCGAAATTAACGACCTTCAAAGCAAGTATTTAGATGAAACAGCTTCACTTCACAAACGTGACCTTTAGTTTTATACACTGAGAAGTTCGAAATCGATGCCTCAGTTGCAAGGCTAACAGACACCGTGTCACTCAATGAGCTGTCTAACACTTCTAGGGCCTGAATGCGAAGGCAAGGGACATCTGTCACACACGATGTGGGGTTATCTTCAGAGAAACAAATTTACTTTAGTGTTACCTTCATCTTTGAAATGTTTATCTGGAAACACAGATGACAGTGTAAGTTAACAATGACAGGATACTCAATCAGTCAACAAATCAATCTCAATGTAAGGTTAATTACAGGGTAATCAGTGAATCATGCACATGTCAATCAAGCAATAAAAATCAATTCATCAGTTCTTAAATCAATCAGTAAAACACTAACACAGCCAAACCAATCAGTCAATCAGCAAATATTAAGTCAATCAGGAAATATGTATCTGTTCATCAGTTCTCGATTTATTGAATCAGCCATTCAATGCATTCATCCACTCATACATCAATCATTCGGTTAACGAATATATCCATTCATTCAACAGATCTTCAATTAATCATTACATACATCCGTTCATTCATAAGTATATTCACGCATTCATCAGTTCTTGCTACATGTCTACCTGTCTGTCTGCTTTTCAGTGTTCCTGTCTATTTGTCTGACTGTCTCTCTGTTAGTTAGGCAGACTTTTGGTTGGTTTGCTGCTTTGTTGGTCGGTCCGGTTACCCGTCCTTCCAACGTTGAGATACTGAAAAAAGTATGTTAGTTCGTTTGTTCATTCGTATTGGTAGGAGCCAGCTCCACTAATAGGCGCGTCCACCGGATGATAGATGGTGGAGTGGCCTCTAGATATTTTATCTAGAGATCACCTGTGAATATGTTGAATAAGCAGCCGCGGAGCAACACAGGCGGTTGTCACTGAGAGGAGGCGAGGTAGTTGGTGGGGAATATATCTCTATGAAATACCTCACAACTCTATCTATGACGTAGCCATCGGCGGGTAACAGGCGCCATATATGACTTCTCCCTCTGTTGCCTTGCAGGGTCTGTCTTTTAGACAAAGGCTAGTGAGGGCAGTCATACGCAAACAGGCGGAAGGCAAGGGGAAACCATCGCTGGTATTTTCCAAAGACAATCATGCCTCTAAACAAAGTTAAAAGTTAGCTGCATATCCTTTACAGAACGTTGCAGTCAAAACCAGGAAATTTTTTTTTTTTTTGGGGGGGGGGGGGGCAGAAGTTTGCCATTGATTTCTGAACGACCGGCGCCTATACCATTTCGTTAAATAACAACCCAGCGCGGTCTGCTGCCAAATCGCGTGTAGCTGTGTTTCGAATGCGGGTAGCTGGATCACGACCGCGTCCGTAACACCTTCGCCACGGAGACGGCTCTAAATAAAGACATCATATAAATACAAGCAGCCGCGATAGAGCAGTGGTCAGCCGCGATAGAGCAGTGGTCAGCCGCGATAGATCAGTGGTCAGCCGCGATAGAGCAGTGGGGCCCGATTCAATTTGCCCAAATCCGCCTTAAGAGGGACCGTTACTTGTGATGAATAGTCCAGTACATCTTAAGGGTGAAACAGTGTTCTGTATTGTTTCTTACATTAAACTACCTTCTATACTATCAAATTGTCATCTGCTGCTTATAACACCTTGCGGTGTAGGATAGGGAGGTTTGGAGCCTAAGGAATTATGACCGTGTGGCTAGTACAGGTCTGCTCTGTGGCCAAGGAGCTACGAACACAATTCGTAATGCCACATACCGCATTCGAAACACAGCTGCGGACGAGTTGGCAGCACTCCATTAGTTTTTATAAACTGGTATCAGTGTCGGTCGTTCAGAAAGCAATGGCAAACTACTAAAAGTAAACATGCCAAGAATTCCCAAATAGCCAACAAATGCTAGGGTTGACTGTGACGTCATGTAAAGCATATGCAACTAATCGCTAATGCAGTGCCTGTGAGCTGTGCAGGTTAGGGTTTTCATTTTGCACCCGACAGAAAAAATCCATACCTTACCGAAGATTCGAACCCAGGTCTCTTAAGGAAAACCTGCCATCCTAGCGACTCTGTCAATCGTTAATAAAAATTACGTTAATTACGTTATATACGTTAATTGCAAATGTCCTTATACCAATTAATCACATAAGATATATAAATTGAGCGAATCACCAAAACACGAGACGTAAACGGTAAATTTCACTGGCACACGATTAGGGGCATCAACTGGAATAATTGGATACATTTATATCTCAACAGAAGACGATAATCGCTTGCCCAAAGGGCCGGAATATTTGAATAGGGTATCTAACGAGTTCATATATATTGCCGGAGTACCAAAGTAGCACGAATGTTCGACTAAACTACCAGATGAATCTCAAACATTCAGCAGACGGGGGGCACACCTCAGATTTTATAATGAATGAATCACCAACAGGAGAGAGGAAGTTTCAGTAACCTGTCCTAGAACACAATGGCTTGTGAGAGAAGGGACCAAGCCTGCGTCAGCAAATAAACAACAAACACAAACCGATACAACAAAATGATAAATACTAAATGAAAATAATAAAGAAACGGACTGTAAACATTCACAAAAAACTTGACAGACTACGAAGACGAAATGGGAAACATATAGAAGTAGTCCAGGGGAAGGGGCATGAGAAGTATATAATGATTGCATTACATTTTCCGATGACCCACATATACACTGAATCAGACGTTACACATTTCTTTATGTTACAACAACTGCTTCGCCAATCCTTTTCAGCACGTGGCAGTCAACCCCAGCATTTTTGGCTGTTAGTAATTTCTTGGACAGTTTTAATTCAGTAGCTTGCATACATTCTGAACTACCGACACACATACCATTGTATGAAAACACCTGCAGCTGTGTGTCGAACGCGGTATGTCGGATTACGAATTTTAAAAACAAATTATTTGTAGTCTTGAAGGACTTGCTCATTGGTTTTTCTGTCTGCCCATGGTATTCTTTGCATTTTCCTCAGAAATCACATGTCCACTGCCATTGGATGTTTTTCAGCTCATTGAAATCAGCTCATTGTCCACTCTTCACATCCATACAAAAGTACAGGTCCTATGTAGCATTTCAACACTCTATTTCACATACAAATTTTTATTGGCCAGTATGTTTTCTATTTTACAAATGGCTACCTTTGCCATAGTGATTCTTGATTTAATCTCTTCAAGCACCGACCATCAGATGTTATTATTGTTCCGAGATAATTTTACCAATGCACTTGTTTAAGAATAATCCCATTTACCTATATATTACAGTGTGATCTTTCATACTGCTCGTAGAAAAACTAAGAAGTATAAACGGACTGACCCAAATTGATGTACAGACCAGATGGAAACAGAGGAAGAGGCCGACCAAGTAAACGTTGGACGGAGGGAATAGCAGAGTCCATGGGAATATCTGATACATGAAGCCCATAATCGGGTACTTTCACGATGTTTATATTTCACCTCGACACCGCAAGGTACAAGAGGAACATGATGAGATTAGATGAGATCTTTCTTTCTTTCTTTCTTTCTTTCTTTCTTTCTTTCTTTCTTTCTTTCTTTCTTTCTAGTGACGACCATAATCTGTGTCTTCTTACAATTTAATTCAAGCTGTTAATTGTGGGTATAAAGCGAAGATTAATTGGCATTGGGTGATGCAGAAGAGCCTGGCATATAATATCAAAGTTCCAGTCTGAGAATAGATAAGAAAGTCACTGCAGAATAAACAGCACACATGTGTCGTGATTGCAACGGACTCACAGACCATGCTTAGAAAAGTTAATACTTGTATGGTCGTACAAAGTGGCATGCTTCAATTATGAAATCAAAGAATAGAGAATATCCGCCGAGCCTTGTTCCCAGGACCTATTGGTGAGTTGGGAAACAAGGATACGGACACACCGTTGGATCTGCACCTCTGGGTGGCGTACTGACAGTTGTGGTCAAGGCGCTTTGTGATCATGTGCATAGCATGGAAGAACAGATACATTGCAAGGAGAGAATGATGCAACAGAGAGTGAACAAAGGGTCTAGCCGACATTATTTCTCCGAGGAAAGGCCAGACGGACTAATAATAACATTGCAGCCTGTACCGTTAATATTTGGACTTTTCGCTGGCTGTTGAAGATACGGACGGAACACGAATGGGAATACCCCGAGTCATGTAATAGTAACATATAAAGGCAGGAAATCAGACCCCTTCCAAATAACATCTGGCTTGAAACAGGGTGATGCACTATCGCCGCTACTCTTCAATCTGGCTCTAGAGAAAGTTGTAAGGAAGGTAAAGGAGGAATGTGATATTGGAGGAACATCCAAGCTGCTTGGTTATGCAGATGATATAGATATTATAGGGCAAAGTGAACAAAAGACATTGGAAATATTGACTCACTTAAAGGAAAAAGCCCAACAGATGGGGCTGGTTATCAACCAAGATAAGACAGAATATATGGTAATTTCAAGAGACGGAATGGCTAGAAACTCTGGCCACATACAAATAGATAATATGACTATTAAAAGAACGGAAACATACAAATACCTGGGTACGATCTTCAACTGCTCCAACATCATAAGGGAAGAAATACAAACTAGAATCAACTCTGGAAATAAGATATACTATGCACTACAACATCTACTAAAATCAAAGGCGCTATCTCGTAAAACCAAAATCACAATATACAAAACACTGATCAGACCAGTTGTGCTGTATGGCTCTGAAACCTGGAGTACAACGAAAGGAGACGAAGCCTTGTTACAAACCTTTGAGAACAAAATTTTAAGACGCATCTTTGGAACCATTAGGGATACACAAAGTGGAGAGTGGAAAAGAAGAAGTAACAAAGACATTTATGATCTATTTAAGTCCCCGCTAATCACTGGTATCATGAAGGCTAATAGACTACAATGGCTGGGGCATATAGAAAGAATGGAAGATAATAGGGAAACAAAACTCGCTTACACTCAGGAAATAAATGACCGTAGACCCCGAGGTAGACCAAGAAGGCGGTGGAGAGATAATACATTTACAGACCTACAAGCACTTGGAATCAACGACTGGCAAGAGAAGGTCCACCAGAGAGACGAATGGAGACAGATTGTATTTGCAGCAAAGAACCTCAATGGCTCGGAACGCTGAAGAAGAAGAAGATGTAATGTCGGGTCTTGTCTCAATACGACTCATTATTAGTCATTAGTCGCGGTTCCAACTTCACGGCAACGGGTCGTCACCATTATGCCCCGTTCATGCGCCAGCGAATATCAAGTAAAATGCTCCTCACTGCCCTATGTGACAAGTGGAACAGACAGGAGTCTCGATAAACAAACAGCCCACACAGGTATACATACTGTGCATAATGCCGCCGCCAGATTGCCAACACAAAGGTCCTCCACGAAAATACAGTTCATCGTCGATGGAATCGGCAGTCACTAGAAAACCAGCAGCCAAACATTACTGCATAAGTCAAGCCAGTCTTGCCAGCGAAGGGCCGGTCGCAATTATTTCGAACATGCAGTTCACGCTACAAACAACCGTGCACAGATGTAAAAGCACTCCACGCCAAATTCTCAGCGCACAGTATCGCGCCACGCAATCGACTCAGCAGCAGGGCGAGGGAACCATGCACTACCAGTTCAAAATGAGGAAGATGCGAATGCAAACCGTAGCCACAAGCATACACACTCCAGAGACCTTAACCGTTCAAATGCTTATTCTCCATGTTGGGGACCGGAAGAATACAAACCAAATCTATGAAACAAACATGAATAAATTAGCGAAATGGCGAGCATTCTGGCATATGTGGGACACAGATCAAGAAAGTAACACATGTGTAATGATGTTGGTACATCTTCAATAGACATCATGAGTTGTACGGATGAACACACATGTAATCATACATAAAGAAGAGAATGGCAACGATGAAGATAATGTGAAATTGACATTAAGAAGAGGACTGGAAGGAATATAGTGCAAGTCTAAGTAACATTAAGATTCGAATGGTAAGGTTCCGATCCGACAGACCCAATTTGTGGGGGGAAAATACGTTCCACCTCGTTCAACCTGCTGTAGTAGCGATGATTATAATTGTGGTGGTTTAGTGTGCGGGTTTGGTTTCTCTCGTCTTCTGTGTCAGTGTCATGGTACATGGTTTTATTTTGTTTTCCTCCGCTCTCTTTGAACTCGAGCGTAGTCACATTTGGACTGATTTTTGCGTGTGGGCTAGCTTTACCTTCTACCTGTCCTTAGCCATTAGGCGAACCCACTCCGACTTCAGAGGTACTCAAGTCATGACAATTTATGTTATGTTATGTCATGTCATGACTGTTTATGTTCTTTCATTGTGTCATGTTATGTCCTGTTATAGTATTATGGGATGGCATGACATGCTACGTTAAGCTATGCTCTATTATTATGTTATGTTATGTTATGTTATGTTATGTTATGTTATGTTATTTGTGTCAGGTCTTAGTCAGATATGACTGAGCTACCGTATAACAGTAGAGGGTACTACCTGCTTTCTGTTAGCGCCGAACGTTGGGCGACGCTTACCAAACACGACACCCCACATTGTGCCAACGGCTTCCGGCGGAAGAGCGCAATTGGGAGGGTACAAGCCTTACCCTGGTGCGAGGAAATGCAACCTTAAGACAAAGTGTCATGGCAGGGCAGACCAGACTTTAAGCCTTGGTTGGCGACTGGTCTAGGATCGAAGCTCCGACAGGCGGACAACTAGAGCATTGTTTTGCTGATCCGGCAGCTTCTGCAGCTTGTCTTGTTCCAAATGTAGAGGTGTTACCTTTCGTCTGGAGTGAACTAGGCAGGCCGAGAGAGGGATCATGCTGCATGGGCAACACATCATCTCTATATTTTAGCCCAGGCTTTGTGCTATGGAGAGGCAATAACTCCATCCCTTACAAACTATCGTCTGTCAAGACGGCAAGGTGCCAATGAATGTTATGTTATGTTATGTTATGTTATGTTATGCCATTAGTCGTGTTGTGTTAAGTTATAATGTTATGTTCTATTATTGACGAATCAGTTTTATTTGGGGGAAAATACTAGGTCATTAAGGCAAAGGAAAACAGAGAACAACTTTATACGGAAGATTTCACCAGCTCGGTTTTAAACATCATTATGAACACATTGGAAGAACTTGGAGGCAACAGAGATGTGATTCCTGAGACGAATGTTGCGAATTCCTTGGACTGCCAGAGTAACTAACAACGATTATCTGAAAGAGGATAATGAAACTAAGACATTATACACAACAATAAGAAAGAAACAATCAGCTTTCTGTGGTCATGTAATGAGAGGAGTGTCATTGACGACTAGAAAGATCTAGGGGGAAAGAGGCAAGGTAATGATGCTGGATGGATTGAGACGGTGACATGGGGGAATATCATCAGCATAGATAATCCAGAACACCAAAGACCGAGATACGTGGAGAGACATGAACGCCTACGCCAGCCTCCAAGGCACTTGATGATGATGATGATGATGATGATGATGATGATGATGATGATGATGATGATGATGATGATGATTAGCAAAATTAGCTTCATTGCATTTCCAGATAACAACGGGTTTGGAAGGCTCATGCTCGCTAATGCCTGTTGCAGACCCGGCATATGACAAAGAAGAACCCCCATTGTGAAAATGAAATTACTCCAAAACAGAAACACTAAACCACGATATAAGTTATGTTTTATGCTTAATTGAATTCTAACTAATAGCTGTTTGTTTTTCGACACGCCAAATTTGCTGCGGGCAAATCCCATACAATGAATATAATTGTCCAATCTTGTATATGAAAATACGCATTACGCACTCAATGACACCTTTATTTTGCCTCTTTCACACTGACTATTAATCAGTGTCATCCGAAAAGTATTAATAATGATGATGATAAATCGTGTTTTATTATTGTATGTTATTCCGCAAACCAACAGCGGGGTATAATAGTTTGATTATTTGGGTGCAAACAAGGCAGTTGCCAAAATCATGTATCCGTCACTGAATAGAGAGCGTTATACTGACAAGAATATAAATGAAGGCCAGGTGTCGGTGATTCTTAAAATAATTATGACATAACATTTGAAAACAGGCAGTCGCAGTGGCGTATCGGTTAGACCCCGGACTGCTGAACTTGTGCTCTTGGGTTCAACACTCCGCGGGGTGGTTTCGAATGTTCCAAAATTGACCTGGATTCTGACGCGTGCTAGGAAGTGTCTTGGGAAGTAAAGGCGGCCACGTGATGCGACCACATCAGCCACTTAGTGGCGTTTGGTCTATATAAGTGTGTGTCTGGCACCTTATGAATGAGACGTGTAAAAATTATCTATGTTAAGGTCAAGAGATTTACACGAAGCAATTATAGAACCGCATGGAAGCAAGAGATTTACACGAAGCAATTATAGAACCGCATTAAAGCAAGAGATTTACAAGAAGCAATTATAGAACCGCATGGAAGCAAGAGATTTACAAGAAGCAATTATAGAACCTCATGGAAGCGAGGGATTTATCAGAAGCAATTATAGAACCGCATGGAAGCGAGAGATTTACAAGAAGCAATTATAGAACCGCACGAAAGCAAGAGTTTTTCATCCATCCATCTATCATGTGCCATGCCGGTAAGCGTGGGCGGTCATGTTCTGCCATCTCACTCGATCACCAGAGTCGTGGATCAGCTCCGTGTTTCTATCTCGACCATGCCATATGGCCAAGCCATCCAGGTACTTGCTTCTAGGTCTTCCCCTTGGTCTGTTCCCCTCGATCTTACTCCAAATCTTACTCTTGAAGTTCTCCAAATAATTTCTTCTCATAACATGCCAAAAAAATTGTGACTGTCTACGTCTAATGTTTCTAATCAGTTTACGATCTTCATTTGTTTCTTGAAGAACTTGCAAGAGCTTTACAAGAAGCAATTATAGAACCGCATGGAAGCAGGAGCATACGAGCCACAAGAAAAATCACGTATATTACCGAATCCACCGAAAAGAGTTAAAAGTTAGGTGCATATCCTTTACAGAACGTTGCAGTCAACCCTTGCATGTTTGTGCTGTTTGTGATTTCTGGGCAAGTTTACGTTGAATTCGAAATCCCGCATACCACGTTCGAAACACGGGTGTGGGCGGTTTGGAAGCAGACTACTTTGCACTAGTTTTCAGACAATGGTATGAGTGTCGGTCGTTCAAAAAACAATTGCAAGCTACTAAATTACTGCCAAGAAGCCCTTTCCGTGGCGATGTGGTAACGGACGCGGTTCGTGATCCCGTATACCCGCGTTCGAAACACATCTGCGCACTATTTGGCAGCAAACCGCGTTGTATTATTTTTTTTACGAATTGGTGTGGGAGTTGGTCATTCAGAAATCAATGGCAAACTACTGAACGTAAACTTACCAAGAGATCACGACAACAAAAAACGCTGGTGTTGACTGCAACGCCCTGTAAAGGCTATGCAACCAACTAAATTGCCAAGAAATCACAAACAGCTTAAAATGCTGACTTTGACTGCGACATCCTGTAAAGGAAATGCATCTAACTTTACAATAAAAGAACCCGAGAAGACAGCATTTCTGGCCTCTCAATGTCAAGGACTCCTGTACGACCAGGGCACACACACACACACACACACACACACACACATGTATGTGTGTGTATATATATATATATATATATATATATATATATATATATATATATATATATATATATATATACATATATATATATATATATCGTCATTCGCATTTGCGAACACTATCAAGACAAGTCACCTGAACAAGTCAAGAAGCCTGATACGGGGGAGGAAAATTGCACATGGCAAGTCCAACAACAAGAAACTCCAGACCCACCAGATGTGCAGCGTGGGAGCCGTTAAGACCTCGAAGAAGACGAACGTGGAGAGTCTGCCTGCGAGCTGCAAAGAACCTGAAACTACCGTCACTACTGAAACTACCACGAGGAAGATCGACGACAGCGCGCCACAGACAAGAACCAAGACAGCTGAGAAGAAGAAGGAGAAAGGCACCAAAGGTGGAAACACGGACTCAAAAACATTCAGATGGATTGTCAAGCGGATTCAAGTGGAGCTGTCAGACGAACAAATCACGAAGCAGCCGCAAGAAGAAAATCTCCACACCAGAATCTTGAAGGCAGAGAGGATCCTGATATACTCAAAGATCCCCACAACCCTGGCGGTGGAACCGACTGAGGGCAGCGAGATACTTCACCAGGTATCGATCAACCAGAAACTACAACAGCCTGAAGGATTCATACCAAGAATCACGCAATGTTCCAGATGCCAGAGGGCCGGCCACAGCAGAGCAACATGTCGCAGTAAGACAGAGATCTGTCTATACTGCGTCGATCAACACACTTTCAAGCAGTGTCCGCTGGCCAAGCAGGACACGAACTTCCGAGCACCCAACAACAAAAGAAAGTGCGCCAACTGCCTGGGCAAACATGGAGCAAAATACTTGGGCTGTCCGTACCTCCAAAGACACAGAGGCGTCGTAAAGATCGCCATTAACACAAAGACACCATATAAGGAAGAAATGCGGAGGTGCGAGACAGCCACGTGCATCTCGCAAGATGAAAGAGCACAACTACAAAGCCAGATTGATGAGTTGAAAAAAACAAGTCAAGCTACTTCAAACACCGGCACCGACTAGCGACATTTAAAAGCTGCTTGCTGAAATAAAGGAGACCCAGCAAAACATCAAACAAGAGGTGGAGCACATAATGCAGACCACAAAGAAGAATGAAGAGATTCTACGAGACATCAAAGCGGAGAGAGAACTGCATAAAGCCGAAATGGAACGTATCCGAAACAGACCAACAGAAGCCATAGAAGAACTCACAGAGAAACCGCAAGACAAAAAGCAACAATAAAACGTCGAAAAACTACTAAAGATATTACACAAAAAAGGAGGCAAATAGGCGCAGGATGGAGCCAAGCCACATACCAATCAGAAACAGCAAGTAGAAGCCAGTAGTCCAGCCACGATGCCCAAGCAGCTCAATGGAAAACGAGAATCCCGCCAGACACCTGAAGAAAGCCCAAAGGAGGAAACCGACGCACATGAAGACACCGGAGCCAAGAAGAGAAAGACAAAGAAACCTTAACTTGCGAAGAATATTGCGCCAAACATGAGAAAGGTAGATACTGCTCGAGAGAGAAGCAAGGAAGACTACGACGCGGATTATGGAGCTACGAATCGCCATATTCCGACAAACATACCTATCCAAACGACACGCACAAGTACAAATAGCCAACCTTGATAAAAGAAATCACCAGAGGAGACGAACTCACAGGAAAACTTGCCGGCTGACCAATCCCCCAGCTGACTCACAGACACAAACGATTACATAACCAGTCCGAGCTAGGAATTACTCGTAAGAGCGCACAAGACAAGAATCAGGGTAAAAAAACCCACAAAAACCACGGATCTCAATAATAACCATCGCTGAGGAAGCAGGATCAACTAGACCGAATTTGTAATTTTTGTCTTTGAATACTGGAACTGGTATATATATATAAATATATATATATATATATATATATATATATATATATATATATATATATATATATATATATATATATATATATACACATACGTGAAGGGTATAGCATAGGTGGGAGCGCAAGTGCAATTGAAATACCACTACTTGTATCGTTTCTTTACTTATATTCAGTCTTGGTAGAGATTTGTCCGCAGCAGACGAACAATATCTCCGGCGGGCCTATGCTAGTCGGTCGCGAGATCCGCACAGTGGAAGGATGTGAGATTTGCTCGCAATAGTCGAGCAATATCTCCTGCGGTATCTCTGGCGGGCCTATTCCCTCTGGTCGCGGGGCCCGCTAAGGTCAGGCGGAGAGTCTGTCGATAGTGCACGCTTTACACAGGTCCGGACATTTGTGATTGATAGATTTGCGCGCCTTTATGGTCCGGGCGCCTACGAGGCCCTCACCTGTGGGACTTGGCTGAACGCCTCTAAGCCGGGTCCTTTGGGTGCCGGGGTCTGGCCATCACTCGCCACCTGCTCGTGGTGGCGAGGTCTCGGAGGTTTGACGCTGTTCCGCCAGCGTCTACAGCCTACCTTGTAACAGACGTATTGGTTACCCATTCCTCTGGAAAACATAAGAGAGAGGAATCATGTCGTTTGGGCACCACATGTTTCTCTGAAGCTCTGCCCAGGCATTGTTATGGAATATTGGCCACATTCCAACTCACATACTTTGGTCTGTCAAGACTGCAAGGTGCCACTCACTCACTATATATATATATATATATATATATATATATATATATATATATCAGTAACTAAAGGACCACTGTGCACACCATTTGCCTATTCTGTGCTATTCCCATATTTGTATAAAGCACTCGGCACCGGGTGTGTGATGTGCCAGTATCACGCGGCCGCCTTATTTTCCAAATCAATTCTTGGTACCCACTTTAGGCTGTGCCGAATCTGAGCCCAGGCTAATGTTTACAATTCGAGACTGCTTACATTTGTGTTGAGACCATGACCACCTGACCGCAGGCCACTATCTGGTACTATGTCTTTGAAGGGACGTAAATGTATATATACGAGGGTCTTCAAATGAACACCTTAATTGTTTTTGTTTGTTTGTTGGGGATTATGTTCTCAATAAGTAAATAACAAATGTATCATTTTTTTATGTAGTTACCACTGCGTTCAATGCAAGTCTTCCTGCATCAATAAAGTGTTTGGATTCCTGAAGAAAAATCAACTCTGGAGTCACTACTCGGTGTGCCTGACTCGGTCATGAACAGTCTGTCACAGAAGACACGCCGTTTTAAAACTTCATTATCCACTTATAAAATTGCTGGACTGGCAGGTAAGCATCACCCTACTGGACCTTTATGTGCCAATGAATTTCTATAGGTTTCACCACTTCACTGATTTAAAAAAAAAAACAACAACAACGAATAACAGCGCGCTGCTCCTCTTTGGCGCAATTCACCGTGTTTGTATGAACCATGATGTCACGTGCTAAACACTCTGGGCATCCTTAACGAAATTATTCACACCTTACAAGACAATGGCATGGTTATTGAAAATTCTATCAGACTTTTACAGTTTTAATTTGGAGCCCTCTTGTGTGTGTGTGTGTGTGTGTGTGTGTGTGTGTGTGTGTGTGTAAACAGGTGTGTGTAAACAATCTGTTGGTTAGTATCACTAACGAACCCATAAACATTACAACCATCCATCTGTCTTTGACTTTCTATATAAATGGAGATATACCTAGTGATATACTGAAATCTGTATTTATAGCTATACCAAACAGACCAGAAGAATATTTAATGCGAAGATTTTCGTTCAACGAACCTCATAAACTATGGCACTAAGCTACTACTTAGAATTATACATTTGTTGAAACCTTCACCAGGTGTGAACCTAAGTGTAGTCCATGCTACTACTTTTAGTGCACCAGCACTCATGCCATTCTGTGAGGACCAACGCAATGGCGGTCTGCATCCAGGTCGCTTGCAGCTGTGTTTCGAGCGCGAAATGAGAAATTTGCTAACTGCGTCCGTGACATCTTCGCCAATCCCAATTTTTACCATTCCGCTCACATGGGTGCCCCTCCACCCCCACCCCCTTCACGGATGGCTTAGCCAATACCTGAGCTTCTGACGGTATTGACCTTTGACCCGTTAACCATACATCGGGTTCATACAATCCACTGATAGTCGTCTAATGCGTCAGTCGTTCCAAGCAGGGATACAGATTAAGATAAGTACCCTTAATATTGTCAAGTAATGTGTTTCATGTAGTTGTTTGTGCATTGTGATGGAATATTGGCCACATTCCAACTCACACACTTTTGTCTGTCAAGACTGCAAGGTGCCACTCACTCACAGTTGTTTGTCGGTTTGCGTTTGTCTGTTCTGTGCTGACGAAGGCTTTGGCCGCAACGTCTAATTTGTTTCTTGTAATCGTGTTTCAGTAAAGCTCACAATGTATATCTCGTTTTTTTTTTTTTTTTGTTGGTGTGATTCATTTAGTGCACCGGAAAGATGTTTGTGTGTTGATTAGCTTTCTCAATTACCAATGTCCCTCGCCATCAGGTGATCCCACTCCGACTTCTGAGGCAATTGTAATTTACGTCCACAGGTAAAGGACGAGAAGTTTTAGTCCAACTGACCGGTTTAAGTGTTGAACCCGCTACCTCGGCTTCAGCACACCGGAAGTTTAAAATCAGGCGCCCTTATCTTTTCGGCAATACTGTCTTCCAGAATATTGAGAAGAACAAGAAACAAAATAAAATGTAAACCTTATGAAGAAAAGTGTGGATTTATGAAAGTAAAAGATACAAATAATGCAATATATACATTATGAACACTAATAGAATGATCAATAGAGACACAGTAAGACATAGCCTTTTATAAAGTAAAACATGATGAACTGATTATCATGTCGGAAGATATCAACATTGATGGGAAAGATCTCAGAGTAATATAACATAGTTATTGAAACCAAGTAGCAGCAATTAAAAAGGGAAACAATGAGGGCATTTGTGAACAAATAAAACTAGGAGTCTACAACCGTGATGTGTTTTGTCACCAGATCTCTTCTCTCCATATAGCGAAGTAATAATGAAACAGATCAAAGAGAAACCAGGAATACCAATCTGAGGTTATAATATAATTAATATACGCTATGCAGATGACACAATATTGATGGCAGTTAATGCAAAAGATATGCAACAGTTTTTGGACTTTGTAATAGCAGGGAGTGCAATGAATGGATGCTGCTAGAATATCAAGAAAACAGTAACAATGACGATATCAAAGACAAAAGTGTCACCAAAATGGAACATGGAAATGGAAGGGAGCAAATTTATAAAAATTGATAAATTGAAATACCTAGAAGCATTTATAACATCAGATGAAAGATGAACAACAAAGATTAAGAACATAATAGGGGAACCCAAAGCTTTGTTTCAGAAAATAAAGAGTATCTTATGCAATAAGCCACTATCACTGAATGTAAGAAAGAGTGTGCTGAAGCATTGGTGTATATAACCTGTTTAGCTTTATGTGAATGAACAAATTATACGATTTATAAATACAGCTAGTGCTCAACTTACGACCACGATCGGTTCCGACTACCGGTCGTAACTCGATTTGGTCGTAAGTCGAGTACGCTATGTGTACAGTAATGTGAAGTGATATTACAAAAATATTTAAGTTAAATTATATCATATGTTTCTTTTATTATTGTTATAAATCATAATTTTCGATGTTCATTGTGTGCCATTTGTATCATCTCTACACCATTTTGTTTCTTATTGTTACATCTTCAGGTTTAAGAAAAACACTGCATTAACTGTACATGTACAACTGGTTTAATATTTGCAAAACTTACAAAATACAGGTGTGGAAATTACTATAGGAAACATTTTCCCAATCGCAAAACACATCAAATTGTCATTAACATCAAAATATATAAACATGTAATTTCTTGGCTTCTCTTCTTTCTTCTTCCGCCACTTTTTCTTATCCAGTTCGATTAACTCTTCATTTGTAAGTTCTCCGGATTCTTTGTCTAGCAACTCTTCGACATCTTCAATTTCACACTCCAAAGAAAGGTCTTTGGCGAGTTTTACTATTTTTTCCCGAATCGTTTCAAGTTCGTGTTCACTGTCAAACCCTTGAAAATCATTAACATAGCGCTTAACACAATTTTTCCAGATGCCATTCATGCACTTTGTCGTCACAGCCTCCCAGGCGGTAGCGATATTCTTGATACACATTAAAATGTTGCAGTGTTTCCAAAAATCTCGCAATGTTAGTTCTGTGTCAGCATCTATTGCGGATATTGCTTGAACGAAGGTGGTTCGGAGATAGTTTGCCTTTACGGTCGCAATCAAACCTTGGTCCATTGGCTGGATGAGTGGAGTCTGTTTGGCGGAAGAAAAACAAATTTTACATCTGGATGGAGATCGCCTAGATGTGGTGGGTGTCCAGGCGCGTTATCGAGTAGCAATAAAATCTTGGAAGGAATATCTTTCTCCAATATATATATATATATGGAGAAAGCTGCTAACCCCTCGGCCATGGAGTCGGCTATATATATATATATATATATATATATATATATATATATATATATATATATACATATATATATATATATATATATATATATATATATATATATATATCCCCCGATGGTGTTTCCACCTTGACGTGGTGGGGGAGCTTGAGTTTCTCAATGAGCCTGAGAGCTATGCCGGCGGTAGCGTAGCTACCAGCAGGACCTCCCAAGCCGGACAGGTCAAAGGGTAGAGAACAGACAAAGAGAAACACCCTGGTCCTCCAGGTTGGGGGTTGAAGCGTGGGGTTAACATCCCCACCTTTGTAAAAACCTTTCTTTGTTACGAAACAAATACATGAGCCTCGATATCGGACTGACTTATCTGGACAACGACCTTGGAACGTTAAAGGACTTTTGAGATTTGGAACATGGAATGTACGGACACTATATCGAGCTGGAGCGGCCGAAGAACTAACCCGGGAGCTGGGTGAATATCAAATGGATATAACAGCAATTCAAGAAATAAGGTGGCCAGGAGAGGGTACTTTAGAGCAAAATGGAATGATTATAATATATGGAGGAAACACCCAAAATAAACATGAATTAGGAACAGGATTTGTCATCAAAAAAGAGTTATGGGGGAACGTTTTAAACTTTAAAGCTTTTAATGACAGGATTAGTAAATTACGAATAAAAGGTAAATGGAAAAATATAACGATGATTAATGTACTTGCACCTACTGAAGAGAAAGAAGATGATATTAAAGAAGACTTTTATAATGATCTGGAAGATGTCATAGAAGAAACCCCCAAACAGGACATCCTGATTGTGCTGGGAGACTTCAATGCAAAAATAGGTAGAGAGCAAACTAATAAAAAAGTGGCGTATGGAAAGCCTACATACAACTTCAAATGATAATGGGTGGAGAGTCATCAACCTGGCAGAAGCCAAAGGACTGCAGATTAGCAGTACCAGACTACAAAGAAAGGATATACACAAACAAACTTGGAAATCATGTGACAAGAGAACCTATAATCAAATAGATCACATTTTAATTAAAAACAGAAATGCATCAAACATACAGCAAGTCAGAAGTTATAGAGGAGCTGAGTGCCACAGTGACCACTTCCTCGTTGGAGCAAAATTTAAAATAAAACTTAAGAGAGCTTTCTATACTAAATTACAAAGATTACACCCAACATATAACAGAGAAAAACTGCAAGACAATTACAGTCAAAGAGAAATTACAGATGAAATAAAATGTAAACTTGAAACTCTGCAAAACCCTTTGGAGGAAAGCGTTGACCAAACTTGGTTGAACATCAAGAATACAATTCAGTCTACCGCAGAAGAATGTCTCGGTGTGTTAACCACGCATAGAAAGAACAGATGGTTCAATCAAAAATGTGAAGAAGCAGTCACTAGGAAGAAGAATGCCAGACATGTATGGTTAAATGACATCAATAACATCCAAAAGGAAGAGCATTATAGAAATGAATGTAAGGAGGCTACAAAAATAGTCAGACAGCAGAAGCGAGAATATATGAGTAATATAATCAAAGATATGGAAACTAATCACCAGAAAAATGAATCCAGAAAATTTTTTAAAGAACTGAAGTCAATGAAACGAGGGCACCAACAAAACACATATGGTTTAAAAGACAAAAATGGGAATATGATAAATACCAATGAGGAAATGTGCAACACATGGAAACAATATTTTATTGAATTACTAAATTGTGAAGCTCCAAGTCACATTTTCCCACAGGAAGAGGTTCTAACATGCGAACCACAAATTGAAGAACCTACATTTGAAGAAATCCTATATGTAATCACACAACTTAAAAACAATAAGGCAACTGGGACTGATGGAATTGCTGCTGAATTTATAAAGGCAGGTGGCCATGCATTACATCTAAAGCTATACGAACTAATAATAAAAATCTGGAGGACAGAAGAATTACCCCATGACTGGAAAGAGTCATTATTGATACCTATCTTTAAGAAAGGAGACAAGTTCCAATGTGGAAATTATAGAGGAATATCACTACTGTCCACAAGCTATAAGATACTATCCGCAGTATTACTAAATAGACTAAAACCATATTCAGAAGACATATTAGGTGACTACCAGGCGGGTTTTAGACAAAACAGATCAACAATAGATCAGATATTTATCTTACGACAAATAGCCGAGAAACATTGGGAATATAAAAGAGATCTCCATAACATTTTTGTGGATTTTAAAAAGGCTTATGATAGTGTCCATAGGAATAGTCTATGGAATGCTATGCAGGAATTTGGAATACCAAGGAAGTTAATCAACATGACCAGACTATGCATGGAAGATACTTATAATATAGTAACATATAAAGGCAGGAAATCAGACCCCTTCCAAATAACATCTGGCTTGAAACAGGGTGATGCACTATCGCCGCTACTCTTCAATCTGGCTCTAGAGAAAGTTGTAAGGAAGGTAAAGGAGGAATGTGATATTGGAGGAACATCCAAGCTGCTTGGTTATGCAGATGATATAGATATTATAGGGCAAAGTGAACAAAAGACATTGGAAATATTGACTCACTTAAAGGGAAAAGCCCAACAGATGGGGCTGGTTATCAACCAAGATAAGACAGAATATATGGTAATTTCAAGAGACGGAATGGCTAGAAACTCTGGCCACATACAAATAGATAATATGACCATTAAAAGAACGGAAACATACAAATACCTGGGTACAATCTTCAACTGCTCCAACATCATAAGGGAAGAAATACAAACTAGAATCAACTCTGGAAATAAGATATACTATGCACTACAACATCTACTAAAATCAAAGGCGCTATCTCGTAACACCAAAATCACAATATACAAAACACTGATCAGACCAGTTGTGCTGTATGGCTCTGAAACCTGGAGTACAACGAAAGGAGACGAAGCCTTGTTACAAACCTTTGAGAACAAAATTTTAAGACGCATCTTTGGACCCATTAGGGATACACAAAGTGGAGAGTGGAAAAGAAGAAATAACAAAGACATTTATGATCTGTTTAAGTCCCCGCTAATCACTGGTATCATGAAGGCTAATAGACTACAAAGGCTGGGGCATATAGAAAGAATGGAAGATAATAGGGAAACAAAACTCGCTTACACTCAGGAAATAAATGACCGTAGATCCCGAGGTAGACCAAGAAGGCGGTGGAGAGATAATACATGTACAGACCTACAAGCACTTGGAATCAACGACTGGCAAGAGAAGGTCCACCAGAGAGACGAATGGAGACGGATTGTATTTGTAGCAAAGAACCTCAATGGCTCGTAACGCTGAAGAAGAAGAAGAAGATATATATATATATATATATATATATATATATATATATATATATATATATATATATATATATATATATATATATATAGATATATAATATTTCTAGTGATTGTGGTCGTAAAGTCTCGTCACGTGACGAGAGTATTCGGGGTTAGCGGAGAAAGCTGCTAACCCCTCGGCCATGGAGTCGGCTCTATATATATATATATATATATATATATATATATATATATATATATATATATATATATATATATATATATATAATATTACTAGTGATTGTGGTCGTAAAGTCGAATGGTCGTAAGTTGCATAGGTCGTAAGTCGAGCACTAGCTGTACATATACACGTATTGTTTGGCGCTCATAGAAGTAGGGGTAAGAATTGGAGAATAGAGGACACAAAAATTGAAAGCTATAATTACCGACCGACATTCGAGCCTGCCACCTCCAAATAAGGACAGCTTCTCGCTGCAGAAACAAATGTACATGGACACATAACTAACGAGACACCTCTGTAGATGTGTCTTAATACAGCCGTTAACATCTGGCCGAGTGGCTAGAACGCCGGACTCTCCTTCGGGAGACCCGTATTCGAATCTTCGGTAAGGTGTGGAGTTTTTTCTGTCGGGGGCAAACAGAAAATTCTAACCTGCACAGGTCGCGGCGTCTGCGCTAGCCAGGCCGCCTTAATTCCTCAGACCCAAAGACCTCCCTGACATACACCGCAAGGTACTATAATTGGCAGTAAATGACAGTTGACATGACAGTACTGATTGTGGATATTCATGAAAACTTGGGAGGGTAACGTGGTGGTTGCCCCTTATCTTCCGATTCCACACGGGGGTCTTGTACCTCTGAATTTGACAAGTCTGACTGTCAGGACAAGTGAAGGCACTGCTACCCATTCATAATGGGTTTAATTGCGAAATGTTGTGCGTTGCAATGTTTGTTATACGTATACTTGTTACACATTTCCATCGTCCTTTACACGACGTGCAATCAACCCCAGCATGTTTTGGCTGTTTGTGATTGACCAGCCACTTTTCTCACATTCAGTGGTAGTAGTTTCCAATTGCTATCTGTACGACCCAGCTTATACCAACGAAATCAACGCAAAGCGGTTGGTTTTCAAATCATTTGCGGCTGATTTCAAACCCTCGTTTCGGTATGCCAGAGAATTGTGAAAGGCGTTCATACCCCTAAGCCACAGCATAGCCACCTATGAACTTGATATTCAAAACCGCTCACTCACTGTAACTTCCCTCTGTTGATAAATATCCTCATGAAGATATGTCATGCTGATAAGCGTGGGCGGTCATGAGTTTCGTCATCTCACACGATCGCCGGAGTGGTGGATCAGCTCTGTCTTCTTGTCTCGACCATTAAGTGCTCATAAGGGTATTGGCAAAGGAAGTCATGTAGGCATGTATATATTAAAGAAGGATAGTCACTTAATAAAACAAAAATATTGTTTTTATTCACAAAAATAATTTTCCTCTACTACTACAGGTTTTCTGTGTTCGTTTAAATATGCATATCTCTTTTCCAGTTTGCCTATGTCGTGACTTCACCTTATTTACGTCCCAGTTGCTCCCGATGTGAATTCTACGCTTATCTTTACGGGTTTAAATATTTAAATTATCTTACCTCGGGAATATTTACCCAAGGATAAGGCTGTAGAGCGCGGGTGTCATTTTGTGGGTAACTCGGTCACTGGCGTGTTCTTTAATTGGGAAATATACGGGGAACAAGTTTGCAGTTTATCATCATCAAGTGCCCTGCCAGCTAGCGTAGGCGTTAATGGCTCTCCAGAGATCTCGGTCTTTGGTTTTCTGGATCAACTCTGCTGATGATATTCCTCCGTGCCACCGTCTCAATCCATCCAGTATCATTTCTCTTGGTCTGCCTCTGCCTCTCTTCCCCCTCGATCTTTCCAGTTGTCACGATGTTCTCCAATGTCTCTTTTCTCATCACATGACCGAAGAAATGTGTTTCTTTCTTTCTTATTGTTGTATATAATGTTCTAGTTTCATTAACCCGTTTCAGGCAGTCGTTGTTAGTTACTCTGGCAGTCCAAGGAATTCGCAACATTCGTCTCAGGAACCACATCTCTGTTGCTTCTAATTTCTTCTTAATTTGCTCATTTACATTCCAAAATTCCCTGACATACAGCAAAACTGGTTCTACATAACATTTCAGCACTCTCTTTCTTACATTCAGTGATAGTGACTTACTGCATAAGATACTCATCATTTTCTGAAATGCGGCTTTTACTTGCCATATTCTGCTCTTAATCATTGTTGTACATGTTCCATCTGATATTATAAATGCCTCTAGGTATCTAAAATTATCCACTTGGTTAAGAATTCTTCCTTCTATTTTTCTATGTCACATTTAGGTGTCGCCATTTCCTTTGATATCACCATTGTAACTGTTTTCTTGATATTCAATGAAAGTCCTTTCCTTGCACTCTCTGTTACTACAATGTCCAACAATTGTTGTAGGTCTGTTGATTTATCCGCCACCAATACTGTGTCATCTGCATAGCGTATATTATTTATATTATTACCTCCAACTAGTATTCCTAGCATCTCTTTGATCTCTCTCATTATTACTTCGCTATACAGGGAGAAGAGATCTGGTGACAAGACACAGCCCTGTCGTACTCCTCTCTTTATCTGTTTGTAACTATCCTCATCATTTCCCATTTTAATTGATGCTACTTGGTTCCAGTAAATATTCTTTATTATTCTTAAATCTTTCCCATCAATGCTGATATCTTCCAACCTTTTAATCAGTTCATTATGTTTTACTTTATAAAATGCCTTAGTATAATTTATGAAACACAAATATATGTCTCTCTGTTTCTCTATTGACCTTTCTATTAGTGTCCGTAATGTATAAATTGCATGGTTTGTGCCCTTTCTCTCTACAAATCCATACTGTTCTTCACTTATTTCCATTTTTTTTCTGGTTCTTCTCATTATGATTCTGTGTAGAAACATATTGATATGGTTTATGAGGTTAATTGTACGAAAATCTTCTGAAAAGCGCCTGGTCTTTTTGATATAGCTAAATATACAGATTTCAGCATATCACTAGGTAAATATCCACTGCTGTAAATATCATTTAACATTTTGGTTAATATATATCTACTCCAAATTCTCCTAATACTTCTAATTCTTCTATTGTGATTTCATCTGGCCCAGCTGTTTTTCCTTTCTTCATATGTTTCATAGCGTCAGCGACTTCTTCTTTTAGAATAGGTAGACCTTCTAAGTTACTTTATTCTGTTAATTCTTCACTTTCTCCATTATATAATTGTCTGATATACTCATTCCACCTCTTCATTATAGCACCTTCCTGCAATAATATCTTTCCTTTTTTTTTTTGATTTCAAACACCCTGTATTTATTCTTATTTTATTTCCCGTGAACTCACAGATTTTTCTGTGCATATTTTTTGTATCTTTAATGGCGTTTAATTAATTATTATTATTATTTATTTTTTTTTTGCACTGCTCGTTTAACCAACTTTCTTTTGCCTTCCCACATTTATCTTTTATTTCTTTACTTATCTTAGCGTATTCATGTGTGTCATTTTTACTCTGTTTTCTTTTGTCTATCAGCATTAAGATTTCTTCATTCATCAATTTTTTCTTAGCTATTTGGCTTCTCTCTGGTAATATTTCTTTGCTAGTTTGATGAATGGAGTCCCTTAACATTTCCCATTGTTCATTTATACTCTGTATTTTAGCTATTGCATTGTACCTATTTTTCACAGTCACTCTGTATTGATCTTGAATTTCTTTATCTACTTTGAGAACCTCTTTATTAAGTCTCATGTTCCTAAACATTTCCCCCCTCTCTGTAATCTTACTTTTATTTGTCCACATATTGGTACATGATCACTATTACTGTCAGCACCAGGCATTGTCTTTACATTAATTAAAGCATTTCTAAATCTTTTATTAATTAGTATGTAGTCAATTTGGTTGTGTATTTTCTTATCAGGGCTTTTCTATGCGTGTAGTCATCTTTTATGTTGTTTAAACCATGTGTTTCCAATTATCATATCATTGATATTTGCCCATTCTCTTAGCTTTTCCCCTCTTTCTTTTCTTGTACCTAAACCGTAATTCCCCACTACATCCTCCATTTTGCCATTTCCTACTATTGCATTAAAATCTCCAATTATTATTTCTATTTCCTGTGATCAAATTTGAGCCATCGCCATTTCTATTTCGTCGTAAAAGTGTTGCATTTCTTCATCACTACTGCTTGTTGTTGGTGCATATACTTGTATAATATTATATCTACTGGTTTGCCTTTGATTTTGACCATAATAACTCTATCTGAAATACACCAGTATCCATTAAGTGACTTGGCTGTATTTTCGTCAAGTATTATTCCTACTCCTTTTTTTGTATCCCCTCCAGAACAAATTATTGTGTGGTTGGCCATTATAATTTTGCCCGATCCCTTCCATCTCATCTCATTCATTCATTCAGTAGCATGTCCTTTGCAGAACCTCGCTCCCATAGCAACCTTCCGGGAAACCTCTCGATCATAAGCAAGATGTCCCGCGTCCGATACACCCATCTGGAGATCATCCGCCACATCTTGCACCCATCTTCTCTTTGGCCTTCCTCTTCCTCTCTTCCCAGGCATATACCCCTCCATTATTGTTCTCTCCAAACTTTCGTGATGTTTCAAGTGACCAAAATATTTCAATTTTCTTTGTTTTATCGTCTTTACTAGCCAACCTTCTTCAATATTCAGCTCTTGAAGTATGGATGCATTTGTTCTTTTCTTTACCCAAGATATTCTTAGAACTCTTCTATAACATTTATATTCAAAGACATCTCACTAACGCCTAGTATACTCATTTTCATGCTATCCATCTCTCTTAGAACATGTTTCAACTTTCCTAGCTCATTTAATGTTCTAACATTCCATGTTCCTACTCTAAATTTATTTATTTTATTTAAGACTAGCTGACCCGGCCCGGCTTCGCCCAGGCCCTGGAGGGGATCTATCTATCTATCAGTCTGTCTGTCTGCTTGTTTGTCTGTCTGTCTGTCTGTCTGGCTGACCCGGCCCGGCTTCACCCAGTCCCTGGTGGGGAGCATCTCATTTAATTAATATAAGTAGTCATATAAGCTCTCCCGTTCCCGACTATCTGTCTGTCTGACCCGGCTTCACCCAGTCCCTGGTGGGGAGCTTCTCATTTTATTCATATACGTAGTCATATAAGCTCTCCCGTTCCCGACTATCTGTTTGTCTGTCTATCTGTCTGTCTGTCTGTCCCGGCCCGGCTTCACCCAGTCCCTGGTGGGGAGCATCTCATTTAATTCATATACGTAGTCATATAAGCTCTCCCGTTCCCGACTGTCTGTTTATCTGTCTGTCTGTCTGACCCGGCCCGGCTTCACCCAGTCCCTGGTGGGGAGCATGTCATTTAATTCATTCATATAAGTAGTCAAATAAGCTTCCGTTCCCGACTATCTGTCTATCTATCTGACCCGGCGTGGTTTCGCCCAGCTCCTGGCGCACAGTAACTTAAAAGAATGTCCTTCCACACACCATTCATTATTTTTAATGAAAACTGTTTTTAATCACCGACATGACAGTTGATAAATTTTGTAAGCAGAAAAAGATGGGTTAAAATGTTATGCATAATGCATTATTTTTATGCAAACTTTAAAAATACCTTAAAGATTATATCATTATTTAATATAACTCATATGCCTAAAAATACTTATAGACAAAGAGTTTAACAATAGTGCAGGTAAGTCCAACAATATGACTATAAAGTATATAGAAATGTTATTAAAAGTTATGCCCCTTGAAATAACTTTTCTAGAGTGAAGTCCCCCTGCTATATAGACATTATATAATGAAAATGGAAAAGTAAATGTTATTAAATAAGTAGAAGATTTTACATTAAGAAATTATTATAGTCGGTTGCACAGGAATGAAAGGAAGACGTGTAGAAAATTTCATCTCAATCGGATGTACCGTTATCGAACGCATCCAATACATAAATCCGCACAAACAAACATACACTCTGTTTTATAGATATAGATTTTGCCATCAGTAACTGGATGACTGTCTGGTGTCACCTGTGGCTCATGACTGTCCCTACCGGAAGAGGATGTCCTAAGACAGCCATTAACGTCGTTCGCTAACTCTGATATACGTTTTGCCGCGAAGTCTTGGGAAGATAATGTGGTTGTTTCCCCTTCCCTTCCACATCCACATTGTGGTCTTTTACCGCTGGCTTTGACAGCCACTTCCGACTGTCAGGACAAGTGAGTGCCCTGCTCTGCTCTGCTGCAGAGTTGTCCACTTATTCCGGTGGATACTCGGTCCCCAGAGCTGTGTTAGCCACACCTTGGTGTGTTTCCCATCCTCTACCGCGGGGAGGTGATGTGGGATTTTCCGTTTCTAAAGTTATGGTCTGTGACGAAAACTCTCAAGTACTTTTTGCAGTTTATAGGACACGAAAAAGAAATCAGTGGGTGAAATTGTTGCTTCCTTAATATGTTGTATGGAAGAATATGGGATATCGTGATAAGAGAAGAAAACAAAGACATATCAGTAAACTTGGGATCACAGAAAACATTAACAGACGGGACAAAGCATGGAAAAACAATAACACCACTTTGCTTAGCTACTTTTCGACAATTTACATATTCTCGTCTTCTAGAGACTTGAAACATGGAGTTTGGTAATTACCTGAGCGTCGCTATGGATACTGTTGTCATTGTGGCTGTGCCGGTCAGCGTCGTTTTTGCATGTGTAATGGCTGTGAGATAGATTTTGTAAACAATTGTTACTGGCTGCCATGAGCCTGACGACGTCATGGCATGGTTCAGTTATAACCTAATTCAGAGAGTAAAGGTTACGACTGTGTTCGGAAGTGAACACGAGAACGTGGAAAGCAGGGGCTTTCCACACAACGTGAAAACGCTGGAGCTCACTTCCCAGGTGACAGGAAGTGAGCTCGGGCCAAGGCAGTCTGCGTTGATCCATTGTCCTGTGTGGACATGGTGAAAAGTATACAGCGTTATGGTTCTACATTGAGCCACGCTTTTAGATTATGCTGTTGTGTAACGTGATGTGACTGTTGAATAAGTGATGGTATAGTTGATAATGTGATTGTGTAGATTATACGTAGGAAACTTATAACAGTCTTTGTGTTCACTCTTGTTCGAGTTAACTGGAGTTCGAGTGGGTGAGGGGTATGACGTATTTTCGACTAACCATGATATACTCATGTGCTGTGAGATGACCAGGGTGCTGACTGGAGAAGAATAGAAGAATAAACCATCCCCTGTTGGACACGAGAAGTGTTGCTACACAAGTATCGATAGTAGCTCATTCAGATAGTCCCAGTCACATCCTGGCAACTTGGGGGTTTATCGTCCATATGAAACCTGAGGCCACAGATGATGATTTTACATACGTAACACTTGCCAACGCAAAGTTTAAGCCACAAAGTATCATTCTACAAATAGAGAATTGGCTAACGGAAAAGTTGATTTCACACATGATGAAACTAGAAACTTAATCATCACCAACTCCAGCTATCATAATGAATTCGAAATGGTAAAACATGTGCAGAACTGTACGCATTACAAAAGACATGTGGAAAATTGAGCAGAGTCGGCAAAAATATGTATTCATCAAGTGTAATAATTAAATAAGTCTTATCAAGTATTGAAAATGTGACTATGTGAAGTATATAAACAGTTAGTATTATGTGATTGAAGATATTGTTGCAAGACTTTAAAGAGCAAGAGAAATTTATTTCCTACAAAAGTGTCACTAGTAACAATAAGTATGCACAAGTTGAACTGTGAAATTACTATAATTGTGAATGAAGACAAATCAAGGAGTCAAACTCGGAAAAATGAGTCAACAGTGAGTATTGATTATTCTAATGAGCCAATGGACACATTGTGTGACGGGAAAGTGCCTTTTGTGTTGATATAACATGCCTATAAAAAAGGGAATTCCCCGTACAAACTGTTAAAACCAGGTCACCTGTGAGCAGACATCGATTTTTTTCCCCAACTCAAGCGCCCACGCTTTCCGGCATGGCACATGATTGATTGATTGATTGAAGCGGCGTGTAATGAAAGAAGTCAGCGGCACTAAGGCCAAATCGAGGTCAGACGTTCGACAGGTCTACTGTGTTAATGAACAGATGTTCAACGTAAACAGAGAAGGGACAGTCATTGCTGGCTACAGTTGTGTAAATTCAAGAAACGGACACACGAGTTAACAATTTGAAACGTCAGGATGTTATCAGCCAGGCTGAAATAAACTATTGTAAAACAACGGGAATATTTTCTAATAAACACCGGAACTGTGTGAACCGGTATTTGACAGAGAACACCGTGTTATATACGTGGGGCCTTGTGTGTGTGTGTGTGTAGTTCATAGCTGCCGTAAAAACATAAAGTAGGCGCGATTGGATCAACTGAAATTAGGTTAAATATTTTAACTGTGTGATTAGACAGTGTAAGTCAGGAAAATTGTAAACAAACAGCAGGACAATTTAAGTTAAGAACAGGCAATATAGAAACCATTTGCGTTGTGCAATTAGTATTTAACATTAGTCTATTAATTAGGCATGTGCAGCTATCATGAGTTATGTTATATATTGTGACATGTTGTTATTGTTTAGTTTGTGTTAGATATGTAATTGTGAATTTGTTTATGGGACAGTAATCTAACGAATGCATATAAAATTACTTGTTAGCAGCATTATGTAATTGGAGTACGGCCTACGTTAGGAAATAACTAATTATTGAACAACTTACTAGTTAGTATAATAGTTAATTAGTACTTCATGCGGAAACCAATATATTAACGAAAATTATACGATAATAAGATTATAGTAATAATTAGTGAATTATACGGTAGAATATTTTACGGTTGTTATGTTATTATAATTAATTTCGGTTATATTGTATTAACATATTAACACATCGAGTGTGTAAGTATGAGCCCTGTCATGAACTGTTATAATTTCCCTTTACAACATAAACTTAAAACAAGCATGGTTTGTTGTGTTTGAAAGTTTATTCTGGTCTTAACGGTTGTTTGCATGCAGAAGTTTGGTTAATTTAAATTATCATCATTTCTTGCATGCAGGTTTGAGGATAATATTATTCTTCTGCAAGTATTTTATTGTTATTTAAAATAGAATTGGCAATTATTGGTCCAGTGGAAAATTAACAGATAGTGAATTAACACCTGGCGAAGTGAATTTCGCATGAGTGAGTTTGTTTACAGCTGGAGACGTGCATTGCCGGCATGGTTCGTGGGTAATCTTTCTGTGCCGCCAAGAGCATTTCTCAAGAATGTGTTTCGCATCGTGTAGAGCAGCCTTCCGGCATATGGCATGGGTAATTGTTATGTGGCGGGGGACTTGCTATCCAGGGTGTTGGGCATGTGTGATTGTAGGTTCAACTAACTATTGCTGTGTGTATGGGTAAATGATACACAACAGAGTGTCGTTGAGGTAAAGTGTGATTTAGAAATAAAAATAGCCTACAATTGATAACAGCATGTGAGGTTATGTTGTATCAGCACCTGACCGGTGACGCGTCTCGGGGTTATGATACGCAACATTGTTTTGGCTATGGTGGAACATAATTTCTAAGGATTTAGTTCATATTTTCCACTGTATAAATTTCTTTGAAGTTGAGTTTGCGGCATGCAGAAATTATTTAAATTAACATCATCATGTCTGGCATGCTATGGTTGAGTGCAATATTGCTAGTTTTT
This sequence comes from Cepaea hortensis, assembly GCA_963921405.1. Lineage (NCBI taxonomy): Eukaryota > Metazoa > Mollusca > Gastropoda > Stylommatophora > Helicidae > Cepaea > Cepaea hortensis. Next base: position 65,494,064 of record OY992879.1, read on the forward strand.
TTTTCTCTTTCTTTCTTGTTTCAAGTTGAGTTGGTGGCATGCATAGATTAATTGATTTGAGTTAACATCATCATTCTTGCATGCTATAGTGTAATATTGCTAGTTTTCTGTTCTAAGCAAGTATACTTTCAGATACAGTCATCAAGGGTAGATAGAGACAAGATATCAAGTAAAGAGGTACAGTGTGGGCTGACCGAAGGTCCGTGATTTTATGGATCTGTCATACCATATGATACCAAGAGTAGGGTACAATCTCTGAGGTAAGGATAAGTAGCACCGTACACGAATCTCTGCAGAATAAGAAGGAAAGCAATAAGTCAACATGAAGACAGTTTGTTGATAGATTTTCAGAGAATATGATCAAACTAGTGGGAAGATTTTACTATTGGGTGACTAACTAATATAATAGGTGGTGCTTAAAGGTTAAAGGAAGAGAGTTAATGATGATAGCAAAGACACTAATGTAGTTAACAAGAGAGACATCATCTTCATGGTATTAATATAATGATTTGGACATAGCTGTAAGATAGCAGTCAACATTGCACCCAGAAATAAAAGTGGAGGTTAAGATGTTGTTTTTGGACTGTTGGAGACTATAACTTGGTTATCGAATGGCTGTTAGTGGACGAGGAATCATGTGATATGTCGTATAGGCAATAGGATTCAGCACTTAAAAGTGATATCATATAGCGTTCATAGATATTAAGGCTATGCACTTGTTGTTTGCATGGATTCATTTGGTGTTTAAAACATTAACAATTCCAAGTAATTGATTGTTATTTATTGATGCAATGAATTGATGGATTAAGTGATTCATAAAGTTAAGGATAATTAATTGAACCATAGATAGGAAGACATTGGTAATATTGCAGCGCAATTATATTAACTTTACAATTAAAAAATTAATTTATAAATTAGTAAGATACAAAATAATACTAGATAGCTAGCAGTATGAATATGATGGTCAACATTTATAAAGGTAATGATATGTGCTTATTGATTTCTGGTAGATTGTATAGTTTGGTTATGGTGTTTGGTTTGTTAGAACTGCAGAATTAAATACACTACTTAATCAGTACAATAATGTTATAATATAGCCTATAGTAAATTAATAGTAAATATACAGTGTATATCTATTGATTACAATGAATTTGAGAATTTAAATTATTATTAACACTTTATAAAAAACAATGGTTAGAGATTGTCACATGCCTGTGTTCAGTGGCATTAAGGTGAGTGGCCGTACAATATAAACAGTTCACGAGGTGAAAGGGCATTCACCGTAAAGAAAATATAAGGAGATAAACGGGGAAGGGTGTAAGGTAGAGGGGCTGCAAGAAGAGGCAGACAGTTGAAGCAGTGAGGTGGGGTTTGTGTGGATCATTGTGAGGAGGCATAGAATTGTTTAAAAAGACAGGGACAAAGATTGACGGGGCAGTTGATGTGTAGACTCCGAGCTGAGGGGAGTTGAGTCTAGACCGGACCAGGAGAAGGTCGTGGTCTGAGAAAGTGAAGAATTGTGACGGAGTTCGGAAGATAACTCCGCACTGTGGGTTCCAGGGATAGTGAGTGGAATTCGAGACCCAGAGTGGGTTACTTTGAGTCGGGCCTAGAGAGAGGCTAGTATACCTGTCGTGTGGGACGAGATTTTAGTAGCCTTGAGAGGCAGTGTTATTCGAAGTGTTCCATTGGGATGGAGATATATTCTTAGAGAATTATTGTTCCTGGATTTATATGCTACATGTGTCTGTGTTAATTCAGAATTAAAGGAATATTATGTGCGCAAATTAACGCTTGTTCACTGACTGGTGTTTGGTTGGGATGCATCTTGGTTAATCGGTTGTTCAACATTACATTTTACAAGGACATACCCTAGACACAACCATAGCCACTCTTATCTGTCACTTAATCAACATTCACTTTGTGTCAGAGAAGATTTCTGAGGGCTCTCCTATCAAGAATAAACACCATTTTCAGTAGACAGCGCATTTCAAAAGTGTCGGAGAATTAATACGGAGTCCACGAGAAACCAGGTAAAAATATCATTTCTCACTCGGAGTGGGGAGAGTAGACGGGGAAAGTGTGTCCACGATATAAACACTGGGGTTTCTCCTGTGCGGGAACTGGCTAGCAGAGAGTTCACTTCACGAGAAAGGCCACCACAGGTAAAACCATTGCCCACCCTGAGAGGGAGAGGGGACAGCGGGGGTTCCTCACAGTACACAGACAAGGTTTTGCCGCTGCTGAGAGAGCTGTCTGGAGGACAGCGGACAATAAGTCGGCGCTGTTTAGGACAGTTGTTCACGAAAAATAGACAGGCGCCAAAGGTGAAGGTCAGGTGAACTTGTGGACAGCGTGTGTGTGTGTACGGCGTCTTCAGAGTTCGGCGCAGATAATAAGACGGAAAGGGGCGCCAGGGGAGTTACGAGGGTAATTCATGGTAAAAACTCGCCAGGAGGAGGGGAGTTATAGGAGTAAAGTGTGGGGAACACTCAAAGGTGACAATCGTTGCTCCACAGAAAAGTAAAAGTTTCTACACGGATTGTTGTGATAAAGAGAAACAGAGATGACCTTGTGAGTCAAGGCCGAGAACCAGGGAATTTGACGGAAAAATTTCCACTGAGAATAACACGTTGGGTTTCTACTGAAACTAGGATTTACGTTTAACGTCTTTGTGTGTGTGTGTCATCATCGGCAAACAAACCACAACAGTCAGTCAGGTGCCGTCTTCGCAACTATGAGCGCATTTCTTCACCAAAAAAGACTTGCAAAGCGGATTTAAAGCGCGTGATCATTTTCTGCCATTCGTTGATTTAACCGGGTCAGCAACAGTGAAACCATACCATCACTTCAAAGCGACAGTGACTACGCAGATAAACATTCATTGATTTTAAAGGTATTTTCGGCTCCCCAAAACGCAACGAAAACCCAATATTTCTGGCAAAACAAGAGCGTTCACATACATTATACAATCACAGGCCAACTCTACAGGGAGGGTTACAAAAACGTTACGGACTGTGTAGAGACAAGGCGTTGGGGTAATTATCATCATCTTAAACTTTTACGACAGTCGAAAATCGTGTTACCACGTCAACAAAAAGTGACAACGCATCAGAACATTAATTCATTGTGGGAATATAACGTCGTAATTTTTTCAAAACAGTAACGGGCAGACATTTCCAGGCGATTTTCGGACACTATTAGAAACAAACTAAGGACTTTTGTAAGATTCTACCATCACATTGGTGGCGGCAACCCTTGTTTGCTTCTGTTGTTCTCATCGTCCTAAGTATAGTATTGTTGTTGTTGTGCGTTACGTAAATATTTGTATGTGGTCCAGTGTTCGTTATAAGTAGGATATTTTTGCATTGTTTCTCGAAATGCGGGAGACAGCGCAAAGGTGAAATTGTCTAGGTACATATTGTATGTTGTTGAGAGACAGCTGACGAGTCAGTTTGTTTTGTGCTGTGGCATTGGGTCGTCTCGACATTATACACGGTGTCCAAGTGTCTATCGTCAGATCTATGTACATTATTCATTTTATATTTGTTCTTTTTACTGTTTTCTCTTTACTGTTACATATAATATTTGAGTTCTTTGGATATATGGTATTCGTGTAATTCTTATGTTAATATAGCTTCTATCTAGATGGTATTTGTCAGTTGATATTATGCGCACTGTATGGTCTTTCATGGGCATGTTTATGTCAGTGGTTTTTATTTCTATGTAATCATCCGTCTGCGTTTCACCGGCCTATGCGTCTCGCGTTTTAATAGGTGCCACTTAGTGTGTATCATGCATTTGTGTATGTATATGTATGTTTAAAACTATTTCCAGGAATTGTTCTACAGTTATTTGATATATATATATATATACGAGGGAGTATAGTTAATATTCCCACCTCACTACCTAGTGCTTATAGAGTGACTGGGTGAGTACAGAGTGATATTGTAGCACTACGGATTTACGTACACAGGGAGTGCGGGTGTACTTAAGGAAGTGACACAAAGACAAACAGCAGAGTCTGCACATTTATAGTTGGCTGATTCACAGCAACGTGTCCACAAGTATAAGATGCCTACTTTAATGGAATATATTGAAGCAGGTGAACGAATAGGCCTGAAGGGTAAAGAGTTACAGGAGTATGCCGAAGCAAAAGAACAACAACAGACGGAAAGAGAGGAGAGGCATAATGAACGCGAGGCAAAACGTCTACAGGAAGAGACACAAGTAAAACTAGCTGAGATGGAAAACAAACGTCTACAGGAAGTAAAGTTAGCTGAAATGGAAAACAAGCGTCTACAGGAAGAGAAAGAGACACAAGTAAAACTAGCTGAAATGGAAAACAAGCGTTTACAGGAAATTGAGAAAGAGAAGATCAAGTGTCAGATGCAAACTGAAATCGAGTTAAGAAAACTAGAACTATCTTCGAAAGGTCAAAGTGAGGAAAGCAGAAAACCGTCGCAGTCGTCACAGCGAATAAAACTGCCATATTTTACGGACCGAGACAACCTTGAATCTTATTTGGATAGATTTCAAGCAAGTGCGAAAGCTTTAGGCATTCCAGAGGGGGAATATTCTATGAAACTTGGCGAATTTCTTACGGGCAAGGCACTAGATACAATGTTTAATTTACCAGTAGAAGAAAGAAACAACTACACTATCTTACGTCAACGTTTGCTGACAAAGTTCCAACTAACGGAGCATGGATATAGGACAAAGTTTAGACAGTTAGTGCCAGAGACAAATCAAGATTTCACAGATTTTGTTAACACGGTAAAGAATACATTTAACAAATGGATGGAGCTTGCAGAAGTAGGGAAAGATTTTAATAAATTAGTAGATCTAATGTTAAGAGACAAGGTAGTATCTGCATGCAATTCTAATTTAGTGGCGTTCTTTGAGGAACGGAAGCCAAAGGACATAGACACAATGTCACAGTTAGGGCAAAATTACATGACTGCACATCCAAACAGTTCTATTGGTAGACTTATTAGTGAGGAAATAGTCTGTGCAGCGTATACGAAACAGGACCAGAATCCAGTTATTAGACCAAGATCAAAAAGTGTAGATTTAACACAAAGATATGAGGAACAAGAACCTAAGGACAATGGTTCCCGTGGCAACTATTTTGGCAGAGCAGGACGGTACCCATACAAAAGGGGGAATTTTCAGAGACGGTCAAATAGTTATGCCGGATGTTGGAATTGTGGGAGCTGGAGACACAAAATGTCAGATTGTGATGCACAACCATCAGATGGACCAACGAACAACAGTAAAAGGGAGATCACTTGTTTCAAATGTGGAAGGAAGGGGCATGTCAGTCATCATTGTAGGATGAGGGAAACGGAGCATGCACAAGTGATTGAGACTATCAACAATGAAGATTGTAGTGGGTGCAAACCTCTTTTTGAAAAAGACGGGCAACCAGTCTTAGTGTGTGGTCATACAGTGAAAGCAGGATCAGCAGTCCATGAAGGAGGTAGTCTGAAGATGCATCATGGGTTTGTTAATGATAGGCCAGCGTTAACAATTAGGGATTCCGGATGTACGTCCATCGGGGTGAGAAAGAGTTTAGTGCATACCTCGGATTATACAGGAAAAAAGATTAGATCCATAACATTTAATGGGACAGTAGAGTTCTACCCACTAGCCATAATAACAGTAAAAACACCATATATCACTGGAAGAGTGACAGCGTGTGTTTTGGACTCACCAGTGGCTGATTTGATCATAGGAAATGTTATAGGAGTTAAAGATTGTACAGAAGAGGAAGTAGTTTATTGGGACCAAAAATATAGTGTAAGCAGTAATGAGGTAGTTACCACAAGGGGACCTAAATTAGAGAGTATAGCTGAGGTAGAAGATGCACTTGAAGTAGACACAGGAACTCAGGACAAGGATAGTACAGCTGAGCAGGTGAGAATTGATCTCAAACTAGATTTGCTAGGGACTCCCAGAGACAAGATACTACTCTGAACAAATGTTCCCAAGGGTGTAGTAGAGTAGAAAATAGTCAGTCAGGGAAGGGTAGATGGTGTTTCGAGAGGAAGAACAATGTTCTCACTCGCAGCTTTTCAGATAGCGGAACTGCATGTGGGCAAGTAGGATTACCGTTAACACATAGAGACCGATATACTAGAACAGCTCAGGATAGGGCAGGTGCAGGGCACATAGGAGTAAGGCGGAAGCAGCAGAGAGCAGGATGCCATAGATATTGGCCAGGATTTAATAAAGAGGTCAGACTAAACAGAGACTCCAGTGTAACAGTACAATATGCAGATAGCAATGTTAACGCAGGTCAAAAGAGTGTTCGCGACATTACTGACCCAGGGCTAGGGATAGCAAACAGATGTTGTAATTGTAGAGGTACCATGAGTCATGGGTACATGAAAGGTAGACACAGCATCGACAGGAATCAGAGGTGGGTTAATGCAAGAACAGAACCACCTGATATAGGGTCGGTACACAAATAGTATTGTGTGGTCGTGAAGTAGTAAGAGACCTGCGGGTACACAAACATGATGTTTTAGATGATATGTTTATTACTATGCCATGTATTAGTTCATGCATTGATACAAAAGATAGAAAGATGGTTGTATTTATGTGTGGGGAATATGGGAGTTTACTATGAGTATTTGATATATTATTAAGTGTGGTAGCTAGAGTAAGTTGGATTTATACTAACGACTACCCAGGCAATGTGTCTGGGTCACATATTTGATAAGTATTAGTCTCCCAACATTTGAAAACGATGTTTTCTTTTGAGGGTGGGGTAGTGTCACATGCCTGTGTTCAGTGGCATTAAGGTGAGTGGCCGTACAATATAAACAGTTCACGAGGTGAAAGGGCATTCACCGTAAAGAAAATATAAGGAGATAAACGGGGAAGGGTGTAAGGTAGAGGGGCTGCAAGAAGAGGCAGACAGTTGAAGCAGTGAGGTGGGGTTTGTGTGGATCATTGTGAGGAGGCATAGAATTGTTTAAAAAGACAGGGACAAAGATTGACGGGGCAGTTGATGTGTAGACTCCGAGCTGAGGGGAGTTGAGTCTAGACCGGACCAGGAGAAGGTCGTGGTCTGAGAAAGTGAAGAATTGTGACGGAGTTCGGAAGATAACTCCGCACTGTGGGTTCCAGGGATAGTGAGTGGAATTCGAGACCCAGAGTGGGTTACTTTGAGTCGGGCCTAGAGAGAGGCTAGTATACCTGTCGTGTGGGACGAGATTTTAGTAGCCTTGAGAGGCAGTGTTATTCGAAGTGTTCCATTGGGATGGAGATATATTCTTAGAGAATTATTGTTCCTGGATTTATATGCTACATGTGTCTGTGTTAATTCAGAATTAAAGGAATATTATGTGCGCAAATTAACGCTTGTTCACTGACTGGTGTTTGGTTGGGATGCATCTTGGTTAATCGGTTGTTCAACATTACATTTTACAAGGACATACCCTAGACACAACCATAGCCACTCTTATCTGTCACTTAATCAACATTCACTTTGTGTCAGAGATTTTTTTAAGAAATAGTGATTGAATGTAGTTTAATATTATCAGTTAATGGTAAATTTATATTATTTTAGTTTAGTGTTTATGACTTATATATTTACATGGCAATGATTGTTATTATTGCAAATATAGTATTATACTATATATTATATAATTATAGGGTGGATGTTGTGTTGTACATAATTATTATTACCATTGCATAATTGTTATTGATACTTATTAATAAATATTGTGAACCATGGATGTAAATGTTATATACTTTTAGTAATGAGAATATAATTACTTATTGGTTGAGTATAGATATTATTTATTTTTGTTATTAATTGATTGATTGAGACATATATTTGTGTTGATTTTTATTATTATGTTGCATTTATTGATATTTGTTGATTGATTTTGATTAATTTAAGAACAAATTGTTTAGATTTATAGGATACTTAGTATTGGAATAATTAATGAAATGTATGAGAGTACTATATAGAGGATGAAGATACAACAGAAGCTATAGCAGTTGAAGCGTAATGATTTGGGCAAGTGGAAGGAAGTGGTCAGTAACATAAGATTATCTCAAGCTTAGTAGCTGCAACTATATTCATTGCTATACGCTAGGTCTACAACGACAGAGTCAAAGAGGATGTCTATTTTAATATGCTGGCGGTACTTGGGACTTGGTACAGGCATGGGCGATGGTGGAAGGCTGTGGCTGCAGTGGTTGACTGACTGGGGATGCGGGTGGTCAAGTATGGTAACGAGATAACAGCAAAGATGTGCTGGCGGTACTTGGAACTTAGTATCTTCCTTGGGTAATCCTTGCAGTCGGGTATCAGTCAGTCTACCATGGGAACGCTGGCTTGCGTTGTGCAGGTGGCCTTGTATGTAACGCGATAACAGCTGATCTTCTAGACCTGGGACGAGTGGCTTAGCAAATGAGTGGTGAGGATGAGCTGATGAAGCTGAGTGATGGTCAGTCTTGTATGACACCTATATACGCTACCTACCAACACGCTGAATTGATTATGATACCATCACAGCATTGATAGAATGGAAATATTAATTTTCGGAGTGATTAGAAACTGAGGGTTAATATAGAGGCATAATAGAATTAGATTGTAGTATTGGTACATTACAAAAGAAATAAGGTACATTAATATTGCTACATAACTGAAAATTGCATATTTCAACAAATTGATTCTCAATTTTTGCCCGTGGAAGGGGGGAATGCCATGAGCCTGACGACGTCATGGCATGGTTCAGTTATAACCTAATTCAGAGAGTAAAGGTTACGACTGTGTTCGGAAGTAAACACGAGAACGTGGAAAGCAGGGGCTTTCCACACAACGTGAAAACGCTGGAGCTCACTTCCAAGGTGACAGGAAGTGAGCTCGGGCCAAGGCAGTCGGCGTTGATCCATCGTCCTGGGTGGACATGGTGAAAAGTATACAGCGTTATGGTTCTACATTGAGCCACGCTTTTAGATTATGCTGTAGTGTAACGTGATGTGACTGTTGAATAAGTGATGGTATATTTGATAATGTGATATGTGATTGTGTAGATTATACGTAGGAAACTTATAACAGTCTTTGTGTTCACTCTTGTTCGAGTTAACTGGAGTTCGAGTGGGTGAGGGGTATGACGTATGATCGACTAACCATGATATACTCATGTGCTGTGAGATGACCAGGGTGCTGACTGGAGAAGAATAGAAGAATAAATCATCCCCTGTTAGACACGAGAAGTGTTGCTACACAAGTATCGATAGTAGCTCATTCAGATAGTCCCAGTCACATCCTGGCACTGGCTATGATCATAGACAGACGGAGATAACTGTCCGTATACAGAGGCACATCTTCTTGTTAAAGGATGGGCTATTTTCCTTTTCCTCCTCCTCTTCTTTATCTTTCTCCTCTTCCTTTTTCTCCTCGTCCTCTTTCGCCTGTCCCTCTTTCTCATCTTCCTCTTTCTCATCTTCTTCCTCTATTTCCTCTTTCTCCTCTTTCTCTTTCACCTCACACTTCGTCTCCACTTCATATGTCCCCTCTTCCTCTTTCCCCTCTTTCTCTTTCCCTATTTTCTTATCTTTTCCTTTTCCTCTTTTTTTTTTGGTACTTTCCCCTCTTCCCCTGTCTCCACGTCCTTTGTCTCAACTACCCCCCCCCCCTCTTCCTCTTTCTCATCTTTCTCTTTCTCCTCTTCCTCCTCGAATTCATATTCCTATTTCTCCTCTTCTTCCTCCTCCTTATCCTCCCCTTTATTCTTTTAGCCCGGTATGACCACATCAACACTCGAGCACCTTTTGGTCTCTACACATAGGACATTACCACCATATATCTAATACACCCCAGGGCGTGTAAAAATAGACATTTTACACAGTAGAAAATACTCTGGTGCGCATCACACACAAGACCTTTGATAATGAAGCCGAGCGTTAAGACTTCAAGTTATCGCGGCTCCCTCGAATTCTGGAATGGTAATGTACCATTTAGTAAGATACTGGAGCGCGAGAATGTGGTTTCTGTGACGAGAGCTATGATTACCTTGGTTTCTGTGACGAGGGCCACGATTTCCGCGGATTCTGTGACGAGAAAGTGATGACACGGGAGAATATGTCCACATATGCCAGCAAGAAGAATGTGGTAATGGAGGAGAATATGACCACACATGACAGCAAGAAGAAAGTTATGGTGAAGGTGAATATGACCACATATGACAGCAAGAAGAAAGTTGTTGTGGAGAGAATATGACCACATATGACAGCAAGATGAAAGCTGTGGTGAAGGAGAATATGACCACATATGACAGCAAGATGAAGGTTGTTGTGGAGGAGAATATGACCACATATGACGGCAAGAAGAAAGTTGTTGTGGAGAGAATATGACCACATATGACAGCAAGATGAAAGCTGTGGTGAAGGAGAATATGACCACATATGACAGCAAGATGAAGGTTGTTGTGGAGGAGAATATGACCACATATGACAGCTAGAAGAAAGTTGTTGTGGAGAGAATATGACCACATATGACAGCAAGATCAAAGTTGTTGTGGAGAGAATATGACCACATATGACAGCAAGATGAAATTTGTTGTTGAGAGAATATGACCACATATGACAGCAAGATGAAAGTTGTTGTGGAGAGAATATGACCACATATGATAGCAAGAAGAAAGTTGTGGTGAAGGAGAATATGGCCACATATGACAGCAAGATAAAAGCTGTGGTGAAGGAGAATATGACCACATATGACAGCAAGATGAAGGTTGTTGTGGAGAGAATATGACCACATATGACAGCAAGATGAAAGTTGTTGTGAGAGAATATGACCATATATGACAGCAAGATGAAAGTTGTTGAGGAGAAAATATGACCACATATGACAGCAAAATGAAAGTTGTGGTGAAGGAGAATATGACCAATTTGACAGCAAGAAGAAAGTTGTTCTGGAGAGAATATTACCACATATGACAGCAAGATGAAAGTTGTTGTGGAGAGAATATGACCATATATGACAGCAAGATGAAAGTTGTTGTGGAGAGAATATGACCACATATGACAGAAAGATGAAAGTTGTTGTGGAGAGAATATGACCACATATGACAGCAAGATGAAAGTTATTGTGGAGAGAATATGACCACATATGACATCAATAAGAAATTTGTGGTGGAGGAGAATATCACCACATATGACAGCAAGAAGAAAGTTGTGGTGGAGGAGAATATAACCACATATGACAGCAAGGAGAAAGTTGTGGTGGAGGAGAATATGTCCATACATGACAGCAATGAGAAAGTTGTAGAGGAGGAAAATATGACCACATATGACAGCAAGGAGAAAGTGGTAATGAAGGAGACTATGACCACATATGACAGCAAGGAGAAAGTGGTGATGAAGGAAAATATGACGAAATATGACAGCAAGAAGAAATTGGTGATGAAGGAAAATATGACAGCAAGAAGAAATTGGTGATGAAGGAAAATGTGACGAAATATGACAGCAAGAAGAAAGTCGTGATGAAGGAAAATATGACGAAATATGACAGCAAGGAGAAAGTTGTGATGAAGGAGAAGGTGACCAAATATGTTAGCAATAAGAGGCCATCTATTTCACATTGTTCAATGACATGCAATCTGAACTGTCAGCCTCCTCATTCCATTACACCTACATTCATTATCATAGAAACAAATCTCAAAACAATATATTCCCTTTGTGTACTTAAACATCGAATACATGAACAATATATTGCACGATTTCATGCCTGGCAGATTTCCTTGCCTCACGTCAGTATGCACCTGAAGAAATGAAGCGAAATATGCAAAGCAAACAATCGTGCAATAAATAACTCTACATTACTGAGTGTCCATATTTCCTTTTGGATCCCTGCAGGCTGTTGATTTGTCAAACACTTTGATCGCTGAAGCAGATAATACCACCAAAACAATGAAATTAGGGCGCATGTTCAGATGATAATGGCCAGAGTAAATAAAAGTAACCATCAAAGCAAGAATGCAATGTTGGTAAACATCTGGCGTGGATTAACTGTATCCAGAGAGTGTAGCTGAGTTGAGTTGAGCTAAGAAACGACATCATTGCACAAAGGACATTCCTACACATATTCCACTCCTTCAATAGTCAGCAAAGAGTCATACTGCTAATCGTTCCAACTGTCACTTGATTGTAAGTACTCCTGGTCTTCCCTCTCGCTTTTGAGATTCGTCCAAACCTTTCCGACCCCCCAGCTTTCTCCACCATTGTCCCACAGGCGACCGACAACCTCTCCCTTGTCCATGGGTTATTTATTACCAAGAGGTGCATTACCTGCCAGCCTATCAAACTGTTCATTCCTCCCGCTTAACTAGGGCAAACAAATCCATACAATTCTCACAATCTCTGACCTCTGAAGCGAGGCAAGCCATTCTACACAAAACATTCCTTTCTCCACCTTACTAGGCATACTCCTTGAGTCCGTTATGAATACAATATGTGTTCCAGGGAGAGTTAATCTGCTGCTTTTCATCTCCATGTTAAACGAAGGGACGGAGCGTGTCTGGTAATGTCCCATGTGCAATGATGTCGGTTCTTAGCTCAACTCAACTCAACTCAACTTCTCCATGAAGAGCATTAGCTCTGAGCCACCTCACGGAAAGCTCTTTGTGTACATTTTTTTTAAAAATTTTACAGCTAAGGTTGCCAACGGGGTGAAGGAGCCAATCTCTCGCTAATCCTGCTGAGTCTTTTACGACACGCATGATAGGATACATTGCTACTGTAGGTTGCTTCCCTAGTGGGTCGCGATAACACACCAGCGATATACCAAATTAGGAAGTCGTTACTTAACGATGACTGTCGAGCGCACGTACACACACACACACACACACACACACACACACACACACATACACACACACACACGAGCATGCGCTGTGGCTTAGGAGCAGTGAAACCCGTTCACAGGTCCTCGATATACCGTGTGGAAGTTTCGAAATCAGACCACCTTGACTTCGATTGCATAAAAATAGATCGTTCAGAAAGCAAATGACCAACTATTGAACGTAAAAAAAAAAAAAAAAATTACCAGGTAAATTACAAGCAGCCAACTAATATTGGGGTGGATTGTGGCGTTCTGTAAAAATAGTATGGAACTAACTTAACATGTGCATAATTTAACACATGAGAAGTTGTTTGTCGAGGGAAGGTTAGAATACATATGACAAACATGTAGATTCACTTAAAGTTATGCAACGTAGATTTGGAATGCATTGCAGCTTTGTTACATGACGCTGGTGGGCTTATGACACCCGACCTGATGGAGGTCTCACATGAAACAAGTGTGGTATGACACTGAACATACAATAGATCATAAATGAAACAAGTGTGGTATGACACTGAACATACAATAGATCATAAATGAAACAAGTGTGCTATGACACTGGACATACAATAGATCATAAATGAAACAAGTGTGGTATGACACTGGACATACAATAGATCATAAATGAAACAAGTGTGGTATGACACTGGACATACAATAGATCATAAATGAAACAAGTGTGGTATGACACTGGACATACAATAGATCATAAATGAAACAAGTGTGCTATGACACTGGACATACAATAGATCATAAATGAAACAAGTGTGCTATGACACTGGACATACAATAGATCATAAATGAAACAAGTGTGGTATGACACTGGACATACAATAGATCATAAATGAAACAAGTGTGGTATGATACTGGACGTACAATAGATCATAAATGAAACGTGTGGTATGACACTGGACATACAATAGATCATAAATGAAACAAGTGTGCTATGACACTGGACATACAATAGATCATAAATGAAACAAGTGTGGTATGACACTGGACATACAATAGATCATAAATGAAACAAGTGTGGTATGATACTGGACGTACAATAGATCATAAATGAAACAAGTGTGGTATGACACTGGACATACAATAGATCATAAATGAAACAAGTGTGGTATGACACTGGACATACAATAGATCATAAATGAAACAAGTGTGCTATGACACTGGACATACAATAGATCATAAATGAAACAAGTGTGGTATGACACTGGACATACAATAGATCATAAATGAAACAAGTGTGGTATGACACTGGACATACAATAGATCATAAATGAAACAAGTGTGGTATGACACTGGACATACAATAGATCATAAATGAAACAAGTGTGGTATGATACTGGACATACAATAGATCATAAATGAAACAAGTGTGGTATGACACTGGACATACAATAGATCATAAATGAAACAAGTGTGCTATGACACTGGACATACAATAGATCATAAATGAAACAAGTGTGGTATGATACTGGACGTACAATAGATCATAAATGAAACAAGTGTGGTATGACACTGGACATACAATAGATCATAAATGAAACAAGTGTGGTATGATACTGGACGTACAATAGATCATAAATGAAACAAGTGTGCTATGACACTGGACATACAATAGATCATAAATGAAACAAGTGTGGTATGATACTGGACGTACAATAGATCATAAATGAAACAAGTGTGGTATGACACTGAACATACAATAGATCATAAATGAAACAAGTGTGGTATGACACTGGACATACAATAGATCATAAATGAAACAAGTGTGGTATGACACTGGACATACAATAGATCATAAATGAAACAAGTGTGGTATGATACTGGACGTACAATAGATCATAAATGAAACAAGTGTGGTATGACACTGAACATACAATAGATCATAAATGAAACAAGTGTGGTATGATACTGGACATACAATAGATCATAAATGAAACAAGTGTGGTATGATACTGGACATACAATAGATCATAAATGAGACAAGTGTGGTATGACACTGGACATACAATAGATCATAAATGAAACAAGTGTGGTATGACACTGGACATACAATAGATCATAAATGAAACAAGTGTGGTATGATACTGGACATACAATAGATCATAAATGAAACAAGTGTGGTATGACACTGGACATACAATAGATCATAAATGAAACAAGTGTGCTATGACACTGGACATACAATAGATCATAAATGAAACAAGTGTGGTATGATACTGGACGTACAATAGATCATAAATGAAACAAGTGTGGTATGATACTGAACATACAATAGATCATAAATGAAACAAGTGTGGTATGACACTGGACATACAATAGATCATAAATGAAACAAGTGTGGTATGACACTGGACATACAATAGATCATAAATGAAACAAGTGTGGTATGACACTGGACATACAATAGATCATAAATGAAACAAGTGTGGTATGACACTGAACATACAATAGATCATAAATGAAACAAGTGTGGTATGACACTGGACATACAATAGATCATAAATGAAACAAGTGTGGTATGACACTGGACATACAATAGATCATAAATGAAACAAGTGTGGTATGACACTGAACATACAATAGATCATAAATGAAACAAGTGTGGTATGACACTGGACATACAATAGATCATAAATGAAACAAGTGTGGTATGACACTGGACATACAATAGATCATAAATGAAACAAGTGTGGTATGACACTGGACATACAATAGATCATAAATGAAACAAGTGTGGTATGACACTGGACATACAATAGATCATAAATGAAACAAGTGTGGTATGACACTGGACATACAATAGATCATAAATGAAACAAGTGTGGTATGACACTGAACATACAATAGATCATAAATGAAACAAGTGTGGTATGACACTGGACATACAATAGATCATAAATGAAACAAGTGTGGTATGACACTGAACATACAATAGATCATAAATGAAACAAGTGTGCTATGACACTGAACATACAATAGATCATAAATGAAACAAGTGTGGTATGACACTGGACATACAATAGATCATAAATGAAACAAGTGTGCTATGACACTGGACATACAATAGATTGCACTTGACACAAGTGTGCTATGACGACCGACCTATAATAGATCTTAAATGAACCAAGTGTGCAATGACACCCGCCCTACTATAGATCTCATATGAGCCAAGTGTGCTATGACACCCGACTAGATCTCACATGAAACACGCGTTCCATGACACCCGACCTACTATAGATCTGACATGAAACACGCGTGCTGTGACAACCGACCTACTATAGATCTGACATGAAACACGCGTGCTGTGACAACCGACCTACTATAGATCTGACATGAAACACGCTTGCTGTGACAAGCGACCTACTATAGATCTGACATGAAACACGCGTGCTGTGACAACCGACCTACTATAGATCTGACATGAGACACGCGTGCTGTGACAACCGACCTACTATAGATCTGACATGAAACACGCGTGCTATAACAACCGACCTACTATAGATCTGACATGGAACACGCGTGCTATAACAACCGACCTACTATAGATCTGACATGAAACACGCGTGCTATAACAACCGACCTACTATAGATCTGACATGAAACACGCGTGCTATAACAACCGACCTACTATAGATCTGACATGAAACACGCGTGCTATAACAACCGACCTACTATAGATCCGACATGAAACACGCGTGCTATGAGACCTGCATTATTACAGATCACATATGAGATAAGTGTGCTATAAAACCAGCCTTAATATAGATCTAACATAAGACTAGTGTGCTATGACATCCGGTCTACTTCCCCCCCCCCCCACACACACACATCCTATTTACAGGACATCGCTGTCAAAACCAGCATTTTACCGCTGACGTTGATGTCTTGGCAAGATTACGCTCAGTAGTTTGCCAATCCTTTCTGAGCGACCGGCTCACATGCCCCCGTAAGTAACCAACGCGACGCAATCCGCTACCGAATCTCGCGCAGCTGTGTTCCCCTATGTGACGACACGGGATTACGAAGACAGTCGTTAAAACCTTCGCCAGGGAGAGCGGCCCCGATCTACTATTGATCTGAAATTATATGACATCCGCCCTATTATAGATCTGACATGAAACACGTTTTCTCTGACACCAGACCTGTTATAGACTTGACATGAAACACGCGTGCTATGACATCCGACCTCCCAGTGCCCTCAACCGAAGATGCGACTTTTGTTAAATTCATTCAACAGCCGATAAATGTTAACACCTACGACCACTAGCAGTTCCGCATTGTTGATTTGAATACGGGCATTCAGACAGCTGTATGGTTGAGTTAGCAGGCGGCCGGCCGAAAGGAAAAGAACATTTGTCCTTAAACTTTCGGTGTTTTGATGGTACGGTAGAGAGTTCAATCCATACACAGGAATTAAGTTGGACTACAACGTTGGCATCTCATTTAGAAACCAATGGCAAACTACTGAAAGTAAACTTGCCTAAATAATTAACTTGGGGTTGATTTCAACGTCCTGGTAAGTATATGCAACAACAACAACAACAACAACAACAACAACAACAACAACAACTCTCGTTGAGTGTTGTCTATTATCATCACGTGCC
This sequence comes from Cepaea hortensis, assembly GCA_963921405.1. Lineage (NCBI taxonomy): Eukaryota > Metazoa > Mollusca > Gastropoda > Stylommatophora > Helicidae > Cepaea > Cepaea hortensis. Next base: position 65,511,548 of record OY992879.1, read on the forward strand.
AATGTTTTATACATGGGCGATTTCTTTCGCAATTTCACGAGAATCTCGGACCAGACACGTGTTCTCGTCTCCATTATACCACATAGCCAAACTATCCAGGTAATGATCTCTGCGTTTCTCTTGCTCCTTACACATTCTAGGTTACGTATTGTCACTCAATTTAAATATATATATATATATATATATATATATATATATATATATATATATATATATATATATATATATATATATATATATTATATATATATATATATATGCCACCTTACCGTCTTGACAGACGATAGTTTGCGCTTCAAAAAGGCATAATAACTTTTACCTATGGCGGTAGCGAATGTGACTGATAAGGCCAATAAGCGCTGTAAATGTTCGTTCACAGTGGGTGCATGTGAACACGTGGTCATTTCCACCATCATGCACCATCTTACGTCTCACACGCTCGGTGTGTGACTTATCTGCAATAATTTTCTGCTTTGTCTTTATTCCATTTCTGATGTTTGCCCTCCTTGCAACACGTTCAGCGGCGACTTGCTCCCAATGTGCATTATCAATGCCTGTATCAATCATGTCCCGCTTACACACATCTTTGTATCGTAGTAGAGGCCGACCCTGAGATCTCTTACCCATCTGTAATTCACCAAAAAAGATGTCCTTTGGTATTCTACAATCATCCATCCCCCTAAGACATATCTATATATGTGTATGTTTGTGTGTGTGTGTATGTGTGTGTGTGTGTGTGCGTGCGTGCGTGCGTGTGTGTGTGTGTGTGTGTCAGATATGACTGAGCTACCGTGATGACAGCAGACGGTACTACCTGCTTTCTGTTAGCGCCGAACGTTGGGTGGCGCTTACCAAACCCGACGCCCCACATTGTGCCAACGGCGTGGGGCGGAAGAGCGCAATGGGTAGAGTACAAGCTTTTCCTGGTGCGAGAAAATGCAACCTAAAACAAAATGTCATGGCAGGGCAGACCAGGCCCTAAGCCTTGTTTGGCAGCTGGTCTAGGATCGAAGCTCCGACAGGCGTTCAGTTAGAGCATTGCTTTGCTGATCCGGCAGCTTCTGCAGCTTGTCTTGTTCCAGATGTATTGGTGTTACCTTTCCTCTGGAGTGAACCAGGCAGGCGGAGAGAGGGATCATGCTGCATGGGCAACACAGAGTCTCTATATTTTAACCCAGGCTTTCTGCTATGGAGAGGTATAACTCCATCCCTGGTATTAACCGGTCTCGAAATCAAAGCGGGACGTGGAATTTACGGGTTATAATTCCTTGTAATTTGGCGTAGACATGGGGCGCTACGCGTTGCCTCTGACGGTGGGAGACACCTACAGGTGTCACTGATCAGCTACCGCCCGAGCTGGGCAGCCTCCCGGGCAATTGGGTGCTGATCCGCCACAGCCTGCTTGCTTCAATGGGTGCTTGGGACTAGGACAAAATCTGAATCGCATGCTGTTGCAATCCGACAGAACATCTTGTAGAACATCCGATAGATATCATATAAGTGCCATTGTAATGTTAGCTGCACAACACAACCACATGCGTTGGTGGTTGTAGCAAATAGTAGAGACACCTTGCTGTCTTTAGAGGCGAAAGTATGTGGATTGGAACTAGAGCTAGAATTCCATCGCACAATGCCTGGGCTTGGATGCAGAGAACATGTGTTGCCCATGCAGCATGATCCCTCTCATGCCTTGTTTTCTCCAGAGGAAAGGATGACCAGTACGTCTGGAACAGGGTAGGCTGCAGATGCTGCCGGCTCAAAGGTTAATTAAGTAGGTCATGAACCTATGATAGGTCTTGCACACCGATAGGGAATTTACTTGATCCTAGAAAAATACTGCTAAAAGATAATGAAGGGACTTGAAGGAAAGGCGCTAATCACAGTCGCTGAAACACAATTACTCCTCCCCACGACGCCTAGCAGCAGAAGTGGAAGACAACAACAACAATAGCTTAACTGCCCCAAAGAAACGAAAGGCTTCACAAAGTGAGGATCGTCTCTCAGTAAGTGGTTTGTATCCAACGACAAAGGGCAAGTGACAAGCAGTATAAGAAACACAATAAAGAGGATTAATGCAAATATTAGTGATAAATGTTTGCTAGTTTTTTATGTATAGAATACAAACAATGCAGCATAAATGATAGAGGTATTTCTGGCGAGCGCTATTGTAGCAAAACAATTCAACATTTATACTACAGTGACATGATCCTTCTCTTAAATTGTGCTAAAGGATCAGAATGGATGATCCTGCAGTCAAAAGACAGTCAAAATCATCATAAAGGTCAGAATGGCCGAATGGATAAGAGAGCTCGTTCCTAAACATCCGGTGTGCTAATACCAATGTAGCGGGTTCAATCCCTACACCGTTCAATTGGACTAAAATGTTGACTTCTCGACCTTGACTTGGGGATATAAATTACCTCTGACGTCGGAATGGGTTTGTAAGATGGCGATGGACACTGGTAATCAGGACATCTAATCCATACGCAAACAAGCACTAGAAATAGTAGCACTTGTACGGACTAAGCTTGAGTTCAAAGCGAGAAAATGCAAAACAAAACCAGAAAACACTTCTGAACTTGAAACAAGTAAACATAATGTTTATGGAGAAAATTACAAGCCAGTCAAAGATCACAATCAAGAATTAGGAAAATAAAATTGTTACACATTTGTATTATCTTGGCTCCAAAATCAACAACAAATCAATAGGAACTATTTAAAATACAAGCTGAAAAACATCTAGTGGCAGTAGAAATGTGATTTCTGAGGATAATGCAAAGAATATCATAAACAGACAGAAAAATCAATGACCAAGTCTTACAAGAAGCAAATGAAAGCCGTAAACTGATTAAAGCAATTAGACGCAGACAGTCAGCATTTTTGCTCACGTTATGAGGAGACGTAACACTAGAGAACTTGGTGGCAACTGGCAAGATCGAGGGGAAGAGAACAAGGGGAAGGCGGAGAAGTAGATACCTGGATGGCTTTACCACAAGGCTTGGTCGAGACAATAACACAGGTCTGATCCACAAATCTGGTGATTGCCTGAGATGGCGAAACATGACCCGCCCATGCCTATCGGCATGGCACATGAATGAATGAATAAATAATGAATGAATGAATGAATGTCATGTGCACACAGCTGATTCTCCGTCGATGCTTGAAGTTGTGTGCACTGAGCTCATAACCCTATTGTGTGGTCTTTAGAAAGAGGCTGGGGATATACTGATGTGTTCTGTGTATTTAAAGTAACCATTTACAAAGCAAATATCTTAATATGATAAACATTAAATTATGAAAGAACATAAAATAAGCAGTACTTCAGAAATATAATGAGGCAATCCTCATGCACAGACGCAATTCATGGACGATTAGCATACATGTGTAAAATGTATTATACGTGGAAGTTGCCAAGATATCGTATAGAAGACGAATGATGAGAACATTGTGGACGGAAAGAAAAGAGTAATGAAAATATCTTGACAGAAGTTAACTCACAAAGAGACCTGGTTCACATCATAAGAAGACAGTCCACATTCTTAGGGCATGTCATTATAAGGGACAGGACATTTTGGACTAACAGTTCAATGTGCAATGGGCATGATCTGTTGCATGACTGGTTGGCTTGCCGATGAACTAACTAGCCAATCAACAAACCAAACATTTTTCATTGGCACCTTGCCGTCTTGACAGACGATAGTTTGTGCTTTAAAAAGGCATAATAACTTTTAATTATGGCGGTAGCGAGTGTGACTGATAAGGCCAATTTGTGCTGTAAATGTCCGTTCACAGTGGGTGCATGTGAACACGTGGTCATTTCCACCATCATGCACCATCTTACGTCTCAAACGCTTGGTGTGTGACTTTTCTGCAATAATTTTCTCCTTTGACTTTATTCCATTTCTGATATTTGCCCTCCATGCAACACGTTCAGCGGCGACTTGCTCCCAATGTGCATTATCAATGCCTGTATCAATCATGTCCCGCTTACACACATCTTTGTATCGTAGTAGAGGCCGACCCTGAGATCTCTTACCCATCTGTAATTCACCAAAAAAGATATCCTTTGGTATTCTACCATCATCCATCCTCCTAAGATGTCCTATCCATCTAAGTCTACGAAGACTGAGCATGGAATAAACTGTCACACAACCTGATCTTTCCAATACTTCAGTATTTGTGATTTTGTCTTGCCACTTAATACCAAGAATTCTTCGCAGACACCGCATATGAAAGCTGTTTAAATTGTTCTCTTGGTGTGAGTAAGTTGTCCAGCTTTCACTGCCATAGAGAAGAGTACTAAGGACACAGGCTTGATAGACAAGGACTTTTGTTTTGGCAGTAAGCTTCCTGTTCTCCCAGACTCTTTTTCTTAACCTGTTCATTGTTGTTGCTGCCTTACCAATCCGGATGTTGATTTCCTGATCTAGGGATAATTTGCTATTTACCACTGATCCTAGATATGTAAAATGGTCTACTATCTCTAGTTCGGCGTCGTCAATAAAGATTGATGGTACCCCATGTGCACCTTGTGACATAATCTGTGTCTTCTTTTTGCTAATTGTTAAACCAAATTCAGAACAAGCATTGGAGAATGCAGATAGTAGACATTGCAATTCTTCCTCAGAGTGGGTCGTAACTGCAGCATCATCTGCAAAAAGCAACTCTCTGATCAGTACCCTCCTAATTTTGGTCTTGGCCTTCAATCTCTGAGCATTGTAGAGGCCGCCATCTGAGCGTGAGTGAATGTATATACCACCATCCTGATCACGAAATGCATATTTCAGTAGAAGTGAAAAGTATATTCCAAAGAGGGTGGGAGCTAGTACACAACCTTGCTTAACTCCACTCTTGATTTCAAATTCTTCAGAAGTTGCACCATCAAACTTGATTATACCCTTCATGCCTGTGTGGAACGATTCCACAATGGACAGAAGAGTTGGTGGGCAGCCAATCTTCTTTAGTGCCATAAACAGACCCTCACGACTGACCAAATCAAATGCCTTTGTGAGGTCGATGAAGGCAATAAACAGTGGTTGATTCTGTTCACGGCATTTTTCTTGCATTTGTCGCAATGAGAATATCATATCAGTGGTAGACCGGTTCTGTCGAAAGCCACACTGTGATTCGGGGTAGACTTGATCTCCTAGGACTTGAAGTCTGCACAGAACAATTCTGGCAAATACTTTTCCAACAATACACAGAAGTGAGATACCCCTATAGTTGTTGCAGTCGCTCCGATCGCCCTTGTTCTTGTACAGTGTTATGATGCTTGAATCTTTGAAATCCTGTGGGACTTGTCCTTCACGCCAGCATAGCTCTATTAGCTGGTGGATCTGTATAGTGAGTGTGTCTTGCCCACTCCTGATAACCTCTATTGGAATCCCATCCTTACCTGGAGCCTTGCCAGATGCAAGTTCATTTATAGCACACTTAACTTCTGTTATGGTGGGAAGTGTGTCCAGGTGGTCAAGAGTTGGTAGAGCCTCTATGGCGTTGAGGGCATTATCCGCTAGTTTGGTCTCACTTGAGTAAAGCTCCAAATAGTGCTCTACCCATCTGTCCATCTGCTGTTTCTTATCAGTGATGACTTCTCCAGTCAAGGTTTTCAATGGTGCACAGGCTTTCTTTATTCCTTCATACATGCTTCTTATGTCTCCCTTATCACTTGCGATTTGAATGGACTCACATAACTTGATCCAATAATCATTTGCACACTGCCTGGCAGCCATTTGCACATCCTTCCTAGCTTGCCTTAGCTCACTCAGAGTGTTACGCGTTGGTCTTTCCTTGTTTCTTAAGAGAACTTTCTTCTTCTTATCAATCAAGGGCTGCAGAGTCTCGCTGTTGGCCGCAAACCAGTCCTGCCTCTTATGATCCACAGTGCCGTAAACCCTTACGGCAGTTTTACAAAGAGTTTCCTTAATTTGACCCCACTTTTCATTTACTGTACAATTTTCTGGTGTATCAGTGAAAGCGTCTTCAAGTTGCTGTTGAAACTGAAAGCACTTTTCAGGATCATGAGTGTTAATAATATTAATCCTGGGGCTAGATTTGTGTTTAGCTGTGTAGATTTTCTTTGGTCTCAGTCTAACCCTTGCAACAACCAAAGAATGATCCGTATCACAGTCAGCACTGTGGTAACTACGAGTCAATGATATATGGTTCAGATGTTGTCTCCGTGTGATGATGAAGTCCAGCTGGTGCCAATGGCCTGATCTTGGATGTTTCCATGTGACCTTATGCATCTCTTTTGTTTTAAAAAAAGAGTTTGTAATACATAGGTCATTATTGGTGCAATGCTCCAGCAGCCTTTGCCCATTTTCATTCATGCGACCGATGTTGTATTTTCCAAGGCACACTGGCCATGAACTCGAGTCCTTGCCCACACGAGCATTGAAATCACCGAGCATATAAATGTAGTCGGATTTTGGAACTGCCTTGATCACAGAGTCTAACTCCTCATAGAACAAATCCTTCACATCATCAGAGGAATCGAGTGTCGGTGCATATGCAGTAATAATGGTGACAAACCCACAAGAGGTTGCCAAGCGCAGGGATAATAGTCTTTCATTTCCTCCTGCTGGAATTTCAATCATTCCCAGTAGCGAATTCTTCACTGCAAAGCCCACACCGTGTTGCCTTTTTTCTGCCTGCCCTTTACCCTTCCAGAAAAATGTGTAGTTGTTTTCCCTGAGTGACCCTTCCTCAGCGAGGCGAGTCTCCTGCAGGCCAGCAATATCAGTGTTAAGACGATTGAGTTCGGCATCAATCACAGCCGTTTTTCTCACATCGTCAATATTGGTCAAGTCAGTGGAAAATCCTAAACACATGGTTCTCACGTTCCAGGTTGCAAGCCGTAGCTTGAGGTTTCTATTTATATTTTTGTTTGTACCTGGTGCATTGGTTTTACAGCCTGCGATTCAGATTTTGTCCTAGCCCCAAGCACCCATTGAAGCAGGCAGGCTGTGGCGGATCAGCACCCAATTGGCTGGGGGCTGCCCAGCTTGAGGCGGGCGGTAGCTGATCAGTGACACTTATAGGTGTTTCCCACCGTCAGAGGCAACGCGTGTCGCCCCATGTCTACGCCAACTGACAAGGACTTATAACCCGTAACAGTTGCCTCTCGCTTTGATTCCGAGACCAGTTAAGACCAGGGATGGAGTTATTGCCTCTCCATAGCACAAATACTCTTCAACAAGTGAATAGGTACAATTACCTCGGAACAGTAATAACATCTGATGGGAGATGCCTTGAAGAGATTAGAACAAGAATCGCCATGGCAAAAGTAGCCTTTAGCAAGATGAAAAACATACTGACCAATAAAAAGATGTCAATTGAAACGAGAAAAAGAGTGTTGAGATGCTACATAGAACCTGTACTTTTATATGGATGTGAAGCTTGGACAATGAGCAGCCAGGCTGAAAAATATCTGATGGCTGTAGAAATGTGGTTTCTGAGGAAAATGCAAAGAATACCATGGACAGCCAGAAAGACCAATGAACAAGTCCTTCAAGAAACAAATGAAGATCGTAAACTGATCAGAGACATTAGACGTAGACAGTCACAATTTTTTGGGCATGTTATGAGAAGAAATGATTTGGAGAACTTGGTGACAACTGGTAAGATCGAGGGGAACAGACCAAGGGGAAGACCTAGAAACAAGTATCTGGATGGCTTGGCCTTGTGGCATGGTCGAGACAAAAACACGGAACTGATCCACGACTCTGTTGATCGAGTGAGATGGCAGAACATGACCGCCCACGCTTACCGGCATGGCACATGATGGATGGATGGATAGCACAAAGCCTGGGCTAAAATATAGAGATCATGTGTTGCCCATGCAGCATGATCCCTCTCTCGGCCTGCCTAGTTCACTCCAGAGGAAAGGTAACACCCCTACATCTGGAACAAGACAAGCTGCAGAAGCTGCCGGATCAGCAAAGCAATGCTCTAACTGTCCGCCTGTCGGAGCTTCGATCCTAGACCAGTCGCCAACCAAGGCTTAGGGCCTGGTCTGCCCTGCCATGACAATTTTGTCTTTAACTTGCATTTCCTCGCACCAGGGTAAGGCTTGTACCCTCCCAATTGCGCTCTTCCGCCCGAAGCCGTTGGCACAATGTGGGGTGTCGGGTTTGGTAAGCGCCGCCCAACGTTCGGCGCTAACAGAAACCAGGTAGTACCGTCTACTGTTATACGGTAGCTCAGTCATATCTGACTAAGACCTGACTGACAACAAACCAAACAGTCACCTACAATTCTAGCTAACAGCCTAGCTAATTAACTAACGAACTAATTTACTAACTAACTAACTAACTAGCTAACCAATTAACTAATCGCTAATTAATTAACTAACTAATTAACTTACTAACTAACGACATACCAACATACACACTAATAAACTAACTGACTGGCTGACTAACAATATAAAAACAACAAATAAACACACTACCTAACCTACCTATCTAACTTATCAACCTACTTAATCATCCACCTACCTAACCATCCACCTTCCTAACCATCCACCTACCTAACCATCCACCTACCTAACCATCCACCTACCTAACCATCCACCTATCTAACCATACACCTGCCTAACCACACACCTGCCTAACCATACACCTACCTAACCATACACCTGCCTAACCATACACCTGCCTAACCATCCACCTACCAACCTACCCACCTATCGAACCATCCACCTACCTAACAATACACCTACCTAACCATCCACCTACCTAACCATACACCCGCCTAACCATACACCTATCTAACCATCCACCTACCTAACCATACACCTGCCTAACCATACACCTGCCTAACCATACACCTGCCTAAGCATACACCTGCGTAACCATACACCTACCTAACCATACACCTGCCTAACCATACACCTGCCTAACCACACACCTGTCTAACCATCCACCTACCAACCTACCCACCTATCGAACCATCCACCTACCTAACCATCCACATACCTAACCATCCACCTGCCTAACCATCCACCTACCTAACCATCCATCTACCAACATATCCACCCTCTTAACTATACACTTACCAACATATCCGCCTACCTAACCATCCACCTCCCAACATATACACCTACCTAACCATCCACCTACCAACATATCCACCTACCTAACCATCCACCTACCAACATATCCACCTACCTAACCATCCACCTACCAACATATCGACCTACCTAACCATCCACCTACCAACATATCCACCTACCTAACCATCCACTTACCAACATATCCACCTACCTAACAATCCACCTACCAACCTACCCACCTGACAAACCATCCACCAGCCTAACCATCCACCTACCTAACCATCCACCTACCAACTTATCCACCTATCTAACATCAATCCATCTAACCATCCACCTACCAAACCATCCACCTACCAACCCACCCACCTAGCTAACCATCCAACTACCTAACTATCCACCTACCTAACCATCCCCTACCTAACCATCCACCTACCAACCTACCCACCTACATAACCATCCACCTACCTAACCATCCACCTACCAATCTACCCACCTACCTAACCATCCACATAATTAATCATCCACCTACCAACCTACCAACCTAACTAACCATCCAACTATCTAACCATCCACCTACTTAACCATCCACCTGCTAATTTAACCACCTACCTAATCATCCATCTACCTAACCATCCAACTACCAACCTACTCACCTACCTAACCATCCACCTACCAACCTATCCACCTACCTAACCATCCACATACTTAATCATCCACCTATCAAACCATCCACCTACCAACCTACCCATCTACCTAATCATCCACATACTTAATCATCCACCTACCTAACCATGCAACCAACTAACCATCCACCAACCTAATCATCCACCTACCAAACCATCCACCTGTTAACCTACCCACCTACCTAATCATCCACCTACCTAACCATCCACCTACTAACCTACCCACCTACCTAACCATCCACCTACAAACCTACCCACCTAGCTAACCATCCAGCTACCTAACCACCTACCTACTAACCTACACACCTACCTAATCATAGACCTACCAACCTACCCACCTACCTAACCACCTACCTAACCATCCACCTACCTAACCATCCACCTACTAACCTACCCACTTACATAACCATCCACCTACCAACCTACCCACCTACCTAACCATCCACCTACCACCTACCTACCTACCTACCCACCCACCTACCTACGTACCCACCTACCTACGGACCCATCTACCTGATCATCGACCCACCTATCTACTTACTAATCAACAAACCAATCAGCCAACCAACTTCCGGCAAACTTACCTCGCGGTATTTTGCATATTGGCATAAGTCCAGATTTTATGTTTTAAATTTTAAGTTGCGATTTCCTTACAGGACTTTGCAATCAACACCATTATTTTTCAGCTGCTGTTGATGTTCTTGGCAAGATTACGCTTAATAGTTTGCCATTGCTTTGTGAGCGACCGGCACACATACCCCGTAAGTAACCAACGCCACGCGATCCGCTGCCGAATCTCGCGCAGCCGTGATCCTCACGTGAATATACGTGATTACGGAGAAAGTCGTTAGCGCCTTCACCAGGGAGACCGGCATAAGTCCAGATATCTAGGGGAAAAAACGTCAATGGGCAGACATTTACAAGAAAAATGTGTAGGTTGCCAATCTTAACCAATCGTAGATAAGCGCAACTTATGACGATAGAGCAAACATTACAATATAGGTTTCTTACAAGAAAACAAGCACGGAAGCCGGCACGGAACATATAATTAATGACCCGTATCAGAAACCGTCACGGCAACTGTCATCCTGTTTAGATTGTGTACAGGACAACACAGATTAACATATCATATACCCACATAAGCTCAAGATACCTTCACTGGATCTGTATCTGTGGGTTTGGGTGTGGGCGGGCAAGACACCCGTGATGGGCAGTTGCCTTCTACAGGCCTGCTCTACTTTCAGCAATGAATGTAAACAATATGGTACCTTCCAATGTTCACTCAAGCAACTGTACGGGGATGTCAGGAAAGTTAAACTAACTACCGACTGTATTAGAGAACATAACGTGGGTGTCGGAGAGCCAACGAAGAAGAGCAAGAAGAAAGGGACTAATTTGGTTGATAAAGTATTATTTTCGTTGCAGTCTGACTAGATTCTAAAAATTCGAACTACTTCTTCAAATAGTGCCACAATCTCCTTCAATAGCTCTGCAGTTTAATTCAATAGTGCTACAGACTAATTCAATAGCGCTACGGTCTCCAGTGGCGCAACAGTCTCCGTCAATAGTGCTACAGTCTCATTCAACAGCCCTACAGTCTGCTTCAATAGTGCTACAGTCTCCTACAATTTTCTACAATTTCTTTCAGTAGTGATACAATCTCCTTCAATGGCGCTAGAGTCTCCTTCATTGGCGCTACCAGAGTACCCGAATACAGTGTACTAAAATCATGGCTTAGGCGATAAATCTTAGCATGTAGCTTTAATTTACACTTGCAGCTGCAGCTGCAACGGCCGGGGGAGAAACGACACCCAAATGTGACTCACTTAACTGCATCAACGTGTCAAGAACAACAAGTAACAAGTAGATGTCAGACTAGCTGGTGAAATATCAAAAACTTTTGAAGCAGAGAAGGACTGTGATGCATTCGGTTCTCACAACTGTTCATCGTCTATAGAGAAAATGTAACGAGAAATGTCAAAAAATATAAGACCATTGACACTATCGATCCTCTCATAATTGGTGGAAATCATGTCCCATAATGTAGATATGCACATTAAATGATACTTCTCTCAACTATTCCTTAGGAATTAATAGAGTTCACACTATCCAACAAAGGACACAGTGAAGATGAAAAGTTTGCTCTGAAGTTTAAACAGGATAAAATCAAATCCACAAGCAAAAGCTACGTGTCAAAGAAAACCCACTATCAACAATGAAGACATTAGCAATGTCGCAGAGATTGAAGATATTGATTCAGTAATCAGCAATTCTGTATGGCCTGCTCAATACAAGTCAAACGTATATTGCCCATAGAAATACAAACTTTACACAGTACCAAGAACCTGTTCACAAAGGTAAAGAACAAACTGGGACAAGCAAACACTGCATTCTATCACGTGATGAACATTTGATGTAATAAGTACTTGTCAGTGGAAGTTAAGACAAAGTGTTCTTGCATGTTACATAGAACCAATTTTAACATACGGCTGCGAATGCTGGACAACTATTAAAGAGGCGAAAATATATCTCTGGAAGCCTTGAATATGTGGTTTTATGGTAGAATGCTGAGAATTAATTTGACAGCCAAAATGAGCAATACGAAATGGAAGAACTAGGTATGTGTTACTCATGCGAAAATGTGAGATGGTGAGATAAGTGAGATGAGCAATCTGTACATTTTGAGGAAGGCTAAGCCGCAAAGAGAACTTATCACATACATCAGAAATAGGCAGTCATCGTTTCTTTTGGACTACATTAAAAGGAGACAAAACCTGGTGTTGTGACAACGGAAAAGATTATTGGAAAGAGAGATAGCAGAAGACAGCAAGAGAAAATTATGGACAGTCTTGTGTGATGGCACGGAAGGGAGTCAACACACGAACTGATCCATGTCGTCAGAGATCGCAATGTGTGGAGAAGCATGATCGCCTAAGCCAGCCAGCAAGACACTAGATGACAAAGGACCTGTGACACAGCACTCGCAATGACGTAATGTTTTTTGAGGACCAGTATCTGTCCCCTGGCAACACACGGGCGTGAGTCATAGACCATTTCACTAAAGAAAACTGTGTGAGATATGAGACATTACCGCCCGCACTTATCGGCATGGCACACGATGATGATGATGAAAGGAAAACATGTTGGTTTTTTAATTTAAAAGTTACACAGTTTTTAGAATACCGTTGACAACAAAATAAAAACAACACACTGATATTCTACAAGATCGAAACAACGAAGAAAACTGACTCTTAAATAGTATTTTAAACGCATACTTGAAATCCTAGTTAGTTACTTAGCCGACAGATCGTCCTCATTGCACATCGAACCATTCAGTCCATAAATAATTGAAATCCTAGTTAGTTAGTTAGTTAGTTAGCCGACAGATCATCCTCATTACACATCGAACCATTCAGTCCATAAATAATTGAAATCCTTTAATGACGTGGCTGTCAATACCAGCGTTTTTGTTTGACTGTTTGTGATTACTGGGCAAGTTGACGTTCAATAGTTTGACATTGCTTTCTGAACGACGGAAACTATTCCATTGTATGGAAACCAACGCGAGGTGGTCTGCTTCCAAATCGCCCGCAGCTGTGTTTCGAATGCCGGATTACAAGTTGCGTCTGTAACCCCTTTCGCCCCAGAGCCGGCTCTACAGCTAGAAGGACTTATCTAATAACTTATTGTGTGATTTCTGCTGTATGTACCTGACGAGATGGAGCGAAATATGCCAGGTAATACATATATGCAATCTATTAGTTGTGTCTACGTTATTAAAATTCACTTTAGGAAAACATTGTTTTGAATTTAACAGAGAATTAGAGAACCACGACTTAGGTGATCGTGTGAGATGACGAAACACGGTCGCCCATCCTTATCGACATGACACATGATGATGTTGATAGTGAACGTTACAAAGATTTTGAACAACAGTAATGCATGGTTTGTGGGAGACGAGACAGGGGTCAGGCAACAGGACACTGGAGATATCACATTCCAGACATCCTGGTCATAGACATGTCGAGACAGGAGTCAGGAAACAGGACTATGCAGATATATTGGAGACACCCCGGACATAGACATGTCGAGACAGGGGTAAGGCAGCAGGAAACTCCCGGGCATAGACATGTCGAGACAGGGGTCAGACAGCAGGACGATGGGCATATCACATTTCAGACACCCTGGGCACAGACATGCCGAGACATGAGTCAGGCAGCAGGACGATGGAGATATTATATTGCTGACAACCTGGGCATAGACTTGTCGAGACAGGGGTCAGACAGCAGGAAACCCCTGGGCATAGACATGTCGAGACAGGAGTCAGACAGCAGGACGATGGACATATATTGCAGACACCCCGGACATAGACATGTCGAGACAAGGGTAAGACAGCAGGACGACAGATATATTACACTGCAGACATCCTGGGAATAGACATGTCGAGACTGGGAATAGACATGTCGAGACAGGGGTCAGACAGCAGGAAACCCCTGGGCATAGACTTGTCGAGACAAGAGTAAGACAGCAGGACGATGGACATATATTGCAGACACCCCGGGCATAGACTTGTCGAGAAAAGAGTAAGACAGTAGGACGACAGATATATTACACTGCAGACATCCTGGGAATAGACATGTCGAGACAGGGGTCAGACAGCAAGACAATGAACATACCTCATTGCAGACACCCTGGGCATCAAATTTCATTAGGCATGGGAACTAGCATTGGATCCAGCGTCTGCTCGGTGCCCAGTGAGCGCATAAGTCTGCACACGACCGGCTGCATCGTGACGATTATCGACAAACTTGTGACAACTGGAAAGTTCGAGGGTGTTAAGAAGTGAGGTTGACAAAAAAAAGTTGGTTTTGGCATTCACTCGATTTTAACTCAAGGAAGTTTATACATGTGCTAATTCTTCTAGTATGCTGGACTGATTTTTTGCTCGTGGATTAGTGGTTTTTTTTTTCCATTACCCGTGTCCCTCGCCATCAAGGGAACCCACTTGGACTTCTGAGGTACTTGTAATTTACGTTCCCAAGTCAAGGACGAGAAGTCAACATTTCAGTCCATCTGAGCGGTGTAGGCATGGAAGATCACATTGGTGGAACTTATCAAGAGCAAAGAAGGCAGATGTTTGAGGCGGTATATGGTTGTCTGAGCTGAAATGTGAGCTCTGATCAGAAATCTTACTTGATGAGATGATGGTGATCCACAAAATGCATTTTTAGCATGTGTTATTCTGTTACAAACGGGAATATATTGTGACAGCTGCAAAGGTTCGTGCAAAGAGAAACAGAGGAAGACAGAGAAAATGCTTGACAGACTTGTGTCATTGCATGGAAAGAAGTCAGCAAGTGACTTCATACTTGCCATTGGAGATTGCAATATGTGGAGAAGCATCATTACCCAAGCCAATAGGCGGGGCACTAACAGCAACCCAAATGGCACTTCAGAAACATAATTCAGTCAGTTAAGTTAGTTAGTTGCATATCCTTTACAGCACGTCGCAGTCAACACCAGTATATTTTGCTGCTGTGATCTCTTGGCAATTTTATGTTCAGTCTTTGCCATTGTTTTCTGAACGATCGGCACCCATACCATTTCGTTAAAAAAAAAAAACAGCGCAAGGCTGTCTGCTGCCAAATCACCCGCAACTGTGTTTCGAATGTGGGTATTCGGGACTGCGAACATTGCCTGTAACACCTTTACCGCGAAGCCGGCTATTCAGCCAGTGCAACAGTAACATTAAAGAACACAATGTATCTCCAAGAAAGCAAAAAAGATGACAACCGACAAAACAAATATGTCTACAGATAAACCCATGAGTAGAGAGCAGTTACAGATTCTCAGTCTTTTAAATGCATGGTTCTCTGCTGACAGCTGTTGAAGATGCGGACGGAGCCTATATGGGAATGTCCCGAGTCATGTGATGAAGATTCTTGAGTCTACTCCACTCAACACTACTCAACTAACGTCAACTCAAGTCAAGTCATCTCACTTCAAGTCATGTTAAGTCAAGTTAAGTCAAGTCAACTAAATTCAAGTAAACTAAAGTCAAGGGAATTCAGTTCAAGATAGATCAAACCAAGTCAAGCCAAATCAAGTCAAGTCTAGTGAACTCAGCTCAAGTCAAGTTAAGTCAACTCCACTCAATATCACTGTACTCCACTCAACTCCGCTCAACTCTAATCCACTCCACTCTACTCATATCAAGTCAACTAAACTCAAATCATCTCCAGTCAATTCAACTGAATTCGGCTGGAGACGAAGGAAATGTAATCTCTGGATTAACACAAGACTCAACATTCTGTGCAAAAGCTAAGGTAATTAAAACACTAAATGGATTGAAAATAGTAGAGTTACGAACTGTGAGAGTTACCGCAAGTGGTAGAATGAGCAATGAGGATATTAGAGGAAGACTAGTTCAGAAAAAATGCAAGCACTTCATTAAAGAATAACTGATTCGATGGTTTGGCCACCTCACAATTTGCGCACGTACAATGCGGCTCATAGTTCAGTAGTTAAACCAAACTTGGCTATGGTTGTGTGCGGAGATAACAAGGTCTAGACAAGAAAAGGGGGTTATGGGGTGACATGACACATGGCAGCGACAGTGACAGGACAAGTGACAGTGACAGGACACATCACAGTGACAGTGACAGGACACATGACATCGAAAGTGACATGACACATCACAGCGACACTGACAGGACACATGGCATCGAAAGTGACAGGACCCATGACAGTGACAGTAACAGGACAAGTGACAGTGACAGGACACATCACAGCGACAGTGACAGGACACATGACATCGAAAGTGACAGGACACATCACAGCGACAGTGACAGCACACATGACAGTGACAGGACACATGACGACAGTGACAGGACACATGACAGCGGCAGTGACAGGACACATGATAGCGGCAGTGACAGGACACATGATATCAGCAGTGACATGACCCATGACAGTGACAGTGACAGGACATGTGACAGTGACAGTGACAGGACACATGACATGGAAAGTGACAGGACACATGACATGAAAGTGACAGTAACAGGACGTGTGACAGTGACAGAGACAGAACACATGACATCGAAAGTGACATGACACATCACAGCGACACTGACAGGACACATGGCATCGAAAGTGACAGGACCCATGACATGGAAAGTGACAGGACACATGGCAGCGACAGTGACAGGACCCATGACATGGAAAGTGACAGGACACATGATATCGAAAGTGACAGGACACATGGCAGCGACAGTGACAGGACCCATGACATGGAAAGTGACATGATACATGATATCGAAAGTGACAGGGCACAAGACAGCGACAGTGACAGGACACATGATAGCGACAGTGACAGGACACATGATAGCGACAGTGACAGGACACATGATAGCGACAGTGATCGGCCATCTGGCTGATGGCAGGGAGACATATATCGAGACTGTAATTGGGGCAAAGTTTGTTACGAGACAGACGGGAGGTCATCATGGCCGAATGGATAAAAGGGCACGTTCCTAAACAACCGGAGTGTTGATGCCGAAGTAGCGGGTTCATCCCACCACACTTGTCACTGGAACTAAAATTGTTACTTCTCATCCTTGACTTGGGAATACAAATTACATGTCCCTATAAAGTCGGTGTGAGTTCGCCTTATGGCGAGGGACACTGGTAATAGGCAAAGCTAATCCACACGCAAAAAAATCGGTTAACTGCTATTAGAAGTAGTAGCATGTGTATGGACAACGCTAGAGTTCAAAGCGAGCCAGCGCAGAACCCCCCCCCCGCCCCCCCCCCCCAAAAAAAAGTAAAATGGTGTATCTGCTACACACATCTGAATCTTCTTTGCTGGAGCTTCATATTTCATGCACGTTTCTAAGATTAACAATGTGTCATAGAACACTCATGGATGATCTGAACAGATGTAAAACAATGTTATCATCATAATCAACATGTGCCATGCCTATAAGCAATGATTCGCCGTCTAATACAATCAGAAAAAAAAACCTGGGCCAGGCCTGTGATACTGCCTCCATTATGCTATGTGGCTAATCCTTGCAAATATGTGTCTCTCTACCTTCCGCTTGCTCTTTTCATCAAAATGTGCTTGTTGTCACTAATATTTCAAGTATATTTCTCATAGTAACACGCCAAAGAAATATTGGCTGTCTGCGTCTTATTTCTCTCATCAATATACTGTTAAATGAGATGCTTGAAGAGATCTGCCAGCTTAACTAGCCGAGACCGGGTAAGAAATGTTGTTATCAGACAAACAGTTGGATCAACACCTTGAGCCACATATGTTGAAAGACAGAAGATCAAATGGTTGGGGCATCTCGTTAGAATGCAACATCATCAACTACCAGCACTGGCCCTACATCAAAGAAGATCTGCTACAAGAGCAAGAGAAGCCACAGAAGAAAATGGATTGACGACATCGAAGAATTGTATAATCACACGGAATCCACTGCCACCCATTGGATGCTGGAGCGTCAATTATCCCCACCCCCATACCATGGCGTTTGACGGCAAAAGAGTAAGATGGTTATGATGATGAATATACGATTTTTTCAGTTTGCATCCAACTAGATAGAAAATGCAGACAAGAAAATCCGGCTGCTGTTGAGGCTGAAGTACAAGCGTTGATTTTCGAGAATTCGCTAGACGGTGACGCGGTCATCTACACAGATGGGTCGGTCGTCCGACATGTGAGAAGCTCATGGGCCTTTACAGCTCGGGCCGGAGGGAGAATTGTGAAGGAGGACTCTGGTGCTTTCACTGAAACCACAAGTAGCCTGACCATGGAAGTCATGGCAGTAAGTAAAGCAATAACATGGCTCGAGACACAGACATTCACTAGGGCTTGTTTCCTTAGCGACTCAATGAACATGATCAAGAGGATAGAGGAGGGGTCGATCCAAAGAGAATGGTTGCTGCCTCTGGAGCGGTCTCCACTGGCAAAGATTAGTTTCATCTTCGTGCCAGGGTATGCGGGAGTACAAGGAAATGAGCGGGCTGACAAGCTCGCAGGTGAGGCTACTGTGGAGGGCGGAAGCGCCATGGACCAGGCCGACATTCTGAATGCTCTACGTGAAGTAAGACTTTTGCGAGAACCAAGTGATGACTGTGAATCTACAACAATGGCCAGACTGCGAGAGCAGCAAAATTAAAAGAGGGGTGGCCAAACAAGAACACTACGCAGGAAGCCAAAGAAGATTTATAAACCAACACAGAACTGGCGTCGTTAGCCGCTACACGTTGCGGGATTTGCTGAGGAGGGGATCCGAGCACTTATGGACTGAATGGTTCGATGTGCAATGAGGATGATCTGTCGACTAACTAACTAACTAACTAATATACGATTTATATTTATTTCTTGTATACTTTTTTCATTCCTTTTTTCTTTAAGTACACGGTATTCTTTAGTTAGAAAATTAACTCGATCGTACATTTCAGAGTCAAATGTAATGAACACACAGATCAACTGGCAAGTAATGCGCCATAACAAACGAGAAGAAGCGTGGAGAGGACTGATATAATTAATCAACCCAGTACGGGCTCGGTTGGCAGATACGCCTACTCTAGCAAGTCAATGTACCTTCGCGGTCAAGACAGAGGGTACCATAAACAGCTCCTTACGGGAACAGTACGGTGAAATACTTTGGGATGGCTGCTGCATCGAAGGATTGAGCGCGCACGGGAATGCCCATTGTGCTGAGACGACGCTCAACATAATACGAGTGGCTTCAGATGAAAACCTTAAAAGTGTGATAGAAATTACAATAGCAATGCCATTGTCTTGTAACCTGTCAATATTGTTGTTAAGGATGTCTAGAGTGTTAAACACGTGACATCACGGTGCAGACGAACACTTTGGTGTCATGTGGATAATTTAAAGATGGCCGCCCCACTTTTGACATGCACCAAAGAGCAGCAGCGTTCTGTTATCAGTATTAAAAAAACCCAAAAACATCAGTGATGGAGGGACACCTATAACAATTCATCTGCGAATGAAGGTCCAGTATGGTGATGCATGGCTGGCAGCCCAGCAAAAGGTCATTGAGAGGAAAGACTTTTCAGTCCGATGAAGTGGTACAGCTGGTGGTGCATGAGTGGTTACACACGACACCAAGATAATGTTTCTTTTTCTACGGGAATATATGCACTTTATCGGCACTGGAGGACTCGCATTGAACGCAGTGGTGACTACATCGGAAAATGATAAATTTGTTCTTTACTTTTTCGGAATATATTCACACACGCAACAACACACAATGTAAGGAATTCATTTGAAACCTCCTCGTATAGCATAACATAGAAAATGACCAAAGTAAAATTGGATACGAAGAGCTGATGAACACAAACGACCGTACCAACAGCAATCAAAGCTACCACTACACAATTATACACACCTCGTTAGAAAACGTATCCACTATCTCTTGAATAAAGTTAGTTTAAATCCTGAAGTCGGTTGGTTGGGGTGGCTGCACACCGGCTTTAAATCAAGCGACTACCCGAGGAGGCAGTCCTATATGGGATGTAGCAGATGTGCGACTGTACGCTGTGTTAGGGCTCTTGGTGAAAGCGTGTCCTTAAATGTGGAGCCACTTCGGTGTTAAACCTGGCTGCGTTTCTTTTTTAAAACGATACCCACCCGACCTAGAATGACTCGGTACCCATTTTGGATTACCTGGTGACACTTGAAGGTTCTCAAGCTGTACCCGGTTGTAGACTATTCTAACAAGAATTGAAAACGTTTGCATGGCTTGTAATTTTACAAGGTTCTCACGCTGCACTTGATTGTATCCCGAACTATCACGATTACTAATGATAAAATGAAAGTTCGAAGATTCTCACAATTCATCTGGAGGTACTCACGACTCACGTGACTTTTCAGTAAAAGTTTCATTACCTATCAACATTCACAATTCTCACTCTTTAAATGTAAGTTAAAAAAGCGAAAGGAGCGATCTCATTGCACAGGATTTTATCCCATAAGGATTGGTCATTTTCCGCAGAGTGGCTGCTGAAATAGTGGCACAAAGCACGAATTTCGTAACTTCAGCGACGACCTCCTGGAGTGTCCTTAAAACCTGAAATGGTTAACCGAATGACGAAGCCCTGTATCAAACCCATAGTCCTTGGAATCCAACACTGGCGGCTTAACCACACGGATACCCATCTCACTTTACCTGAAGAAAACCCCAGAATAAGAAGTAATTATGTTGCGATTTTCAGACTGTTGACATTGACAAGTTCTAAGACAACACCTGGAAGTACGACACAATGGCAATACTCCAGTAACTGTTTCATTAATATTTGTCAGGTCTTAGACAGATATGATTAAGATACCGTTTGACAGTAGACAGTACTACCTGCTTTCTGTCAGCGCCGAATGTTGGGCAGCGCTCACAAAATCCGACACCCCACATTTTGCCATAGGCTTCGGGCGGAGGAGCGCAATTGGGAGGGTACACGAATTACTCTAGTGCGAGAAAATGCAACCTGAATACTAAATGTCATGGCAGGGCAGACCAGGTCGGCTTTGGTCGGCACCAAGTCTAGGATGGACATTCTGACAGGCGGACAGTAAAGCATTGCATTGTTGATCCGACAACATCTGCAGCTTGTCTTGTTCCAGATGTACTGGTGTTACCTTCCCTCTGGAGTAAACTAGGCAGGCCGAGAGAGGATTCATGCTGCATGGGCAACACATGGTCTCTAAATTCAGCCCACGCTTTGTGCTATGGAGAGGCATATCTCCACTTTATAAACTATCGTCTATCAAGAAGGCCAGGTGCCAGTCACTTCCATTGGCTAATCACACCCAAAGATTCCTATAGCTAATCTGGACGTTGCCGAAACAAGTCAGGCTTTAATTGGCGATTGGGACACCAATCTACAATTAAAGGTCCTCACATGGAGGATTGCGTGGTGAAGTGGGCAACCGATTGCCTCGAGTTCCGAAGGTATGAGTTCGTTTTTTGGAGTCTCTCGATCGGTTCATCAGTGCAGACTCCTGGGGTTGTCTGTGGAGCTTTGGAGTTCGTGCTCTGTGCAGGCCGTCCTGCGTGAAGAGACGATGCAGTATGAGATAAAACCCGGTGCAATGAGGTCGATTCTTTCGTATTTACATCCTTTTCGTATTTACATTCTCATTAAACATTCATTCAGGTATTTGAAATATTTAGGTATTTGTAAATATTCAGTTATTTGTAAATATTCAGGTATTTGTAAATATTCAAGTATTTATAAATATTCAGGTATTTTCAAACAATTAGTAACTTAGCACTGGCAAAATTTCTGATAAATACACACTCATTATGTTTGTGGTCTTTTCCAAACATCTACTACGGATACAGAAGCAAGATTAGACCAAACCACTCAAGCATTATACTTGGAATCTTAAGTGTACATACATTAGACTTTATTGAAAGCCATGCTTAATTATCGTTTCATACAAAAGACGTTTGAGGAGTGAGTGAGATTCCTTCGATGTCTATTTAGTTTCTTTTCGCTCGCTTTGAACTCAAACGTAGTCCAAACACGTACTTCTACTTCTAGTGCACTGGACGGATGTTTGCGTGTGGATTATCTTTAGCCATTTTCAATTTTTCTCGCCATCATGTGAACCCACTGCAATTTCGGAGGTACTTGAAATTTACGTCCCCTAGTCAAGGACGAGAAATCAACATTTTAATCTAACTGACCGGTGTAATGATTGAACCCGCCACCTTTGCATCATCAGGTTTCTGGTTGAAAAGGTGTACTTATTCATGCCTCTCTTTGAAAAGTTGACAGCTGTCGTTTGTAGACTATTTTGCCGTCCTATATTTTTCTACTGTCTACCAGAGAAGAAGGAATGAAAGTATAGTCAAGAAAGCACGGTTACACAAGCAATCAAACTACGAAACAAAATATACCCAGTACACTCGGACCAACAGCATATCAAAAGCTATTTAAGTTTACTGCATAACTTTTACAGGACCTAGCAGTCAACTCCATTTCTTGGCTGTTTGTGATTACTGAACAGTTTACACTCAGTAGATTGCTATAGCTTTCTGAACGATCGCCACTCATACAATCGTATGGAAACCAACGCAAGACGGTCTGCTCCCAAATCTCCCGCACTGTGTTTGGAACGCAGTATTCGGGATTACGAATTGCAATGGTAACCTTTTCGTCTAAGAGCCACATAATAAAATATGACATACAATAAAGCTGATTAGAGACACTATGTGTGGATAGTCACATTATTTTTGGGGTACGTTTTGAGAAGAAGAAAACTACATAATTTTGTGACAACTGGCAAGATTTGGGGAAAAGAACAAGGGGAAGGCTAAGAAGTAAATGTATGCATGGCTTGACCACTTGGCATTGTCGAGACAAGAACATTGAGTTGATCCACGACTCTGGTGATCGTGTAAGATGGCGAAACATGACCGCCCACGCTTACCGGCCTGACAAATGATGATTGGATGTCTTTGCCAGTTGAAGTTAGATAGTTTCATCTTAAGAGCTATATTGCGCCAGTCCTAATGTGCGCAAGTGAACCATGGACAATCAGTACATTAGTGAGGCTTCATTGTGGAAGGTAAAAAAAGGTAATTTTCAAGAAGAATAATCAGAACTATGTGCACGGATAGAAATAGTAATGAAAATATGCTTATATAATTTATCTCACGAACAAAACTAGTTACTTGCATCAGCTGCTGTCTGTGGCTATCCCATGCGGATCCACCCGTGCCTTCTTCACATTAATCATTTATATTTCTACTTCCTTCCTCCGTGTGTTTTTAGGACTTCTTCTATGTCTTTTTCTTGCTCCCTGGCGGAGTGGTTACGAACACAGTTCGTAATCCCGTATACCAGCTTTCAAAACACACATGCGGGCGATTTTGCAACAGACCGCCTTGCGTTGATTTTTTACGACATGGTATGGGTGCCGGTCGTTCAGAAAGCAAAGCAAACTACTGAACGTAATCTTGCCAAGAGATCACAATAGCAAACAATGTCGGTGTTGACTGCGACGTCCTTCAATGGATATGTAAATAACTGTTTTCTATGTCATCTGCCTGTGGTGTCCGGACACAAGTGTTTCTTGTTATACACGCTTACTTGTGTGGCACATGCTGACTGTGAGTATTATGCTGATTATGACGGTAATGATAATCATGTTTTCATGCTCAGGCTGGGAATTTCCACAATGTTTGCAAAACAAATATGAAAATCAAGGATTTTCTTTAAAACACCTGAGAGTTCATACAATCCCAGAACTCACATCCCGGATTTCAATTCAGCAGAACGTAGTTTTACCTCACATCTAAAATAGCGCCACAGATGTTTGGCTTCTGCACCATCTGTGTCCACGTTAAATGAAGACTCATCTCTGCTTCTGTATAAGAGGTTTCTATTTATGAGATCTAGTGATTTTTGAAGGGGATAACCGTTTAGTTTCCTCGTGGCATTTTGCTTCCCCTTTAGAGATGACAGATGATTCTTCTGAGCCAGTTCAAAGTCTTTCTGTACTTGTGCCCAGACGAGATATGTAGGCACGAAAGTCATTTTAAAATAGCCCGTACCAGAAAGCATCTGTGGGTATGTGCAGTGGTATGACCATCACAATTTGTAGGTCCGCGTTCACTGTGCATTAAAGTGAGTTGGGTGGCACTGTTTCGTCAAGTCCATGGTTCAGTATATACGACTTCAACAAGCATTTGTTGGGGGTTTAGCGTTCCCTGAGCTTTGACCGTCCACAGTCTACCTACAAAGCAGCAGGTTTGTGTCATACGGAGTCTCCGTGGCAAAGTGGTCAAGCCGTCTGACTTGGGCTCCGAAGGATGTGGGTTGATTGATTGATTGATTGATTGATTGATTGATTGATTTACGAACCGACATCACATCATTCTGGGCATTCCCATTAGCGCTCCGTCCCCATCCTCAGCAATCAGCGAAGAGTTCCAACACCAATAGTACCAGTAGCAATCTGATTATATGTCCGTCTCACCTTTCCCCTGAGCTTCGAGCGTCGGCCAGATCCCCTCGTCACTCTTCGCTGTCTCAATCTTGCCAGACCATGGTGATCCATTTGCTCCTCCGAGGTGTACACATGCTCCCACAAGGCCGCAACCACGTCTGCCTTATCATGCATCAATACTCCACCAAGTTTTGCAGAGCCAGCCAATCTGTCCGCCTGTTCATTCCCCAGCACAACAGCATGCTCCGGAGAAAAGATCAATACGATGCTTGCCACCCGTGACCTCCGAAGCGAGGCAAGCCACTCTGCCCGAAACTTGCCTGTCCTCACCTTCCTCAGCATGCTTTCTGAGTCAGTTACAATCACGATGTGTGTGTGTGTGTGTGTGTGTGTGTGTGTGTGTGTGTGTGTGTGTGTGTGTGTGTGTGTGTGTGTGTATCGTATTCTCAATCCAGCGGAAAGCTGCAGTAACCGCCTCCACCTCCAATCTCAAGCTCGATGTTGTGGTATCATATGCCAGGCTCTCCTGGACCAAACGTCGACCATTAGCTTTTGCTAAGAACCCCCAGGCACTTCTCCTACCTCTCAACACCGACCCATCTGTGTAGATAATCACATCACCTGAGCGAGCATTATCCTGAATTAGTTGCTGGATTTCCACTTCAGTGGCCCCTGCTGGTCACTCCCTGCACTCCCGGCTGAGTGTGATTATAATTCTGCACACGTCTGACTGCTCCGCTGGCACTCTGACCCACTCCTCTCCTCGCCTAATGTTCTGCAAGATGCACACCTGTCTGATCGTATCCTCCTCCTGAGCCATCCATGATTTCCCTCTTATCAGTCGCTGACCCTAAACTGCGTCCAGGGTTCGATTCCGAGCCGCGTCCTTCGGTTCACGCGTGCATTTTTTCGGAGACTCCTGGGGGTCATCGCTAGAGCTACGGAGTTCGTGCTTTGTGCGACGCTTTCGGCATTTCGTTGCGGAAGGAGACTGGGCCATATAGGATTTAAAAAAAAAAAAAACACCCGGTGCAATAAAGATGACCCTATCGAATTGGAAGCGACTTTTATCTGATTATCATCCTTTGGCCTGTTCAACATTATCGAACCTACTAGAAGACGCGCTACCTTCGATATAGATCTCAAGGGTCACTGGAACACACTAGCTTCTCAACAGCTTCAAGGTGGAGAGATCTGAGGGGGCTACGGAGACACACAAGAGGGACCACGAAGACAGTGTGGTCATGAAGACAGAAAAATCATTGGGACACATCAGAGGAATCACGTCGACACATAAGACAGGTCACTAAGAAATAGGGACCACACAGACACATTCGCGGCTTTAATTCTTCAGGCTCAATGAACCCCCTGTCATACACCGCACTATACTGGCAGTAAATGACAGTTATAGACACATTATAGGGGTAATGGAGACAGAGGGGAAGAGGAGGGGGGGGGGGGTCACGAAGACAAAGAGAGGCCATGGAAACATAGAGGGGTCAGGGAACCATATCAGGTGGGGCACTGAGACACAGAGGGGTCACGGAGAGACAGGGGGATTATGGAGACACAGGGGGGTCATGGAAACACAGAGGAAATACGAAGACAAGAAGCGGTCGCGTAAACAAATCAGGGGGTCACGGAGGCAGATGGGGTCACGGAGACACAGAGGGATCACGATGGCACAAAGGGGTCATAGAGACACAAAGCGGTCATGCAGACAGAGAGGTTATGGAGATACGTCAGAGGTGTCACGAAGACATACCAGAGGTCTCACGGAGACACGTTAGAGCGGTAACGGGGGATTCGGTGGCATGTAGCAAACGTCGAGAGCTGCCACTGGAGCCTAGACTGACAGCTCTCATGCCTTTGTTTGTTTGTTTGTTTGTTTGTTTGTTTGTTTGATTTGGCCGTCACAGAATACTTATCATAGTGTTCTAAAGATCACATTTCTAACACGGTACTTTCATGTTGTATCAGTTCACTGAGAGAGCAGAATTTCAGAAAATTAAAAGTCGCTTATGCAATAAGTCGATATCATTGAATGCAAGAAAAAGATAATTTAAATAGTATATAGAACCTGTTCTGTTGTATGGTAGCGAATCGTGGAAAGTTAATGAACAAATCACGCAAAAGTAATCGATGTGGTTCCGGACATGAATGTAGCGAATACCTCGGACAGCAAAACTAATTAACAACGATTGCCTCGAGAAGACTAATGAAAACTAGAACATTATACACAACTATAAGAAAGAGACAAACAGCTTTCTATAGTCTTGTAAAAAGAAGAGACACATTGGAAAACATCGTGACAACAGGAAATCTCGGAGGCAGACAGAGAGAAATGATGCTGGATAACGCAGAACCGATATCTGTGGAGAGACATGAACGCCTACGCCTATTGGCAGGGCACTTCATGATAGATTCAAACCCACTATCATCGAACACGCAGACGAACGTTGAGGTACTATACCACTGTCTTGTCTGGTGTGCTTTCTAATTATTGTGTGTTTGGTCCGGGCACAAAGAAGAGATCCAACGAACAAGTTTTAACGACACGAAACAACAGGCAGACACTAGAAAGTATTCAACAACAGGATGTCGTGGTTTTGTCACAATAAGAAACAAGAGGATTTTAGGATGAAGACAATAGAAGGCAAATCTAGTAGAAGCCAAGAGGTGCGTGTCAAATCAATAACTATATCACAGAGGCAGGCAGGCAAGTAGGTGGTCAGACTTGTGAGGGGAAGTAGGGAATTTCCGACAATGAGTGACAGCATGTGACAGCTTGTGACATCGTGTGACAGCATGTGACAACTTGTGCCAGCATGTGACAACTACTAACAGCTTGTGACAGCATGTGACAGCTTGTGACAGCTTGTGACAACTTGTGACAGCTTGTGACAGCATGTGACAACTTGTGACAGCTTGTGACAGCATGTGACAACTTGTGACAGCTTGTGACAGCATGTGACAACTACTAACAGCTTGTGACAGCATGTGGCAGCTTGTGACAGCTTGTGACAGCATGTGACAACTTGTGACAGCTTGTAACAGCATGTGACAACTACTAACAGCTTGTGACAGCATGTGGCAGCTTGTGACAGCTTGTGACAGCATGTGACAACTTGTGACAGCTTGTGACAGCATGTGACAACTACTAACAGCTTGTGACAGCGTGTGGCAGCTTGTGACAGCATGTGACAGCTTTGGACAGCTTGTGACAAGTTAAGACAGCATGTGACAGCTTGTAACAGCATGTGGAAGCATGTGACAGTGGCGGGGCGCGAAATGGGGTCGTTAGTGAGGGCATTAGGGCTGATTAACCTGATGGTGACCTTGAGGAAGATTATAAGGCTGACGAGTGTGATGGGCATGCTGATGATGATGATAATGGTGATGAACTGATGATGTT
The DNA here is from genome assembly GCA_963921405.1 of Cepaea hortensis. NCBI lineage: Eukaryota > Metazoa > Mollusca > Gastropoda > Stylommatophora > Helicidae > Cepaea > Cepaea hortensis. Next base: position 65,539,693 of record OY992879.1, read on the forward strand.
ACTGATGATTATGCTGATGATGATGATGATGGTGCTGACACTAATGCTGATACTGTTGATGATGATGATGATGATGATGATGATGATGATGATGATGATGATGATGATGATGATGATGATGATGATGATGATGATGACACTAGCAATGTTAACAATGCTGGTACTGATGCTGATACAGATCCGGATACTTATCACGATGATGTTGATGACACTGTTGATGATGATGATGATGATGTTGATAATGATGATGATGATGATGATGATGATGATGATGACGGTGATGATGATGATGATGACGATGATGATAGTGACGGTATCAATGTTGATACTGATGATGACACAGATCCTGAAACTTATCATGATGATTTTGAGAATACTACTGCTGATACGTATGATTACTGATGATGCTGATGCTGATGATGATGATGATGATGATGATGATGATGATGATGATGATGATGATGATGATGATGATGATGATGATGATGATGATGATGATGATGATGATGATGATGATACTGATGCGGATGATGATAATACTCATGATGATGAATTGACATGAACATAACCAACTGATGTTGCTGCATGTATTAGATAATTGTTTATTCGTTCGTAATCTAACAGTCACAACCATCTGAATGTATTGGTAGGTGGGTGTTCCGTATGCGAAACAATTCATGGAACCTTTTACGGGCTTTAAGGCCCATTTGATATATGGGTCTACCTCCAGTATTTATAGACCAATGGGCAGTCGGTGGCTGGTGCGGACATTTCCGCGTTACCAGCGGTCACAACACAGCACATGTCATGGAATCCGTGTTACGCTGTGTCTACCCAGGAACTTGCTCCGTCATGAAGGTGTTACGGACGCAGTGTGTAATCCCGCATACGCTGACATTCGCTGGGTTTACCCACCTTCCAGACCACACACGTTCACAGGGTGAGAACCACTACAAACTCCCCAACCATGACAAACCCTATGGTGCGTCTTAAATGGGTACAACTTATCATATAAGTACGTACACCAGACATTTCATTTAATGTGATCTACCACGTTGCTTTAAATATATCACTATTTGTCGCTGTAAGTGAATTCAAGACTAAAGTACGCGATAATGACTGCGAATATACTTTGAAAACTCCACACATGATTCGCATGGTCTGTTAGTGTCAATACTATGCTACCTTCCCGTAACGACGCAATCCTACCAGTTGCTATTTATGTTGTGAATGGATCGTGATATTTTTTATTCATATAAGCCTGCCTGAGTGTTTGGCTAAATGAATGTTATGTAAGCAAGAATTCTTTTTCCTGTGGAGGGACAGTAAAATGCTAAATGTCGCTCATGTTCATATTTCTGAACTATAACACACATGCCAATTTTCTATGTTTATATTTCGTAATGATAAAAATCATCCTCGTAATGATAAAAATCATCCTAACTTCAGATGTTGTTCATATCTGTGAACGATTAAACACTGTCATTTATGTTCATACTTAAGAACGATAAAACATATGCTAAATTCCGATGTTCATATTTCTGAATGATGCATATATCAGGATTTGATGTGGTGGCAATATCAATCACTTTAACGAACCAGTTCAGAGCATGTCTTGGTGATCTTACTGTCTAGTGGGCATGAACTTTTCAATTTCTAACTACAGATTCATGATCCTCATGTCTCTTGGGTTAGATATCTTATATTCCCAACGACGGAGTCATAATCATTTTGTCTATTGCACCTGATCTTTTCGATGTCTGACTAACGATTCATAATGCTGCTGTCTATTGCACCTGACCTTTTCTATTCCCAACTACCGGTTCATGAGGCTTCTGTCGGTTGGGCCTGACCGCTTTGATTTCCAACTACCGACTCATGATCTTACTGCCTCTTGGGCCTAATCTTTTCAATTTCCAAATACCATTTCATGATCTTACTGTCCCAGATCTTTTATATTTCCAACTACCAATTCATGATCCATCTGTCTCGTGGGCCAGATCTGTTATATTCCCAAGTCCCATCTGACGAGTCTCCACCTTGCCGTGGTAGAGGGGTTAGCGTGTTCCAATGACCCCATGATCTATGGTAGCACAGCTACTTGTAGGGTCTTCCATGTCGGACAGGTCAAGGAATAGGAACCAGACCAAGATAGACTGGGGACAGGCAGTCAAAGGCTAGGGACAAGCAAATCCATAGCACTCAAGTCCGAATCAGGCGCACGATGCCACTGCATTCTTGGTCCAGACACGTATTCTACTGCTCTCAGCTGAGGTATATGGCTAGACGCCATTGAAGTCAATATCCCCCGGATGTGAGGGCGGGGCCGATACTCACCCACTGCGGAATGGAGGTGAGATGTTGAGCCCGCTACATGCTTGGTCCAGACACTTGTTCTACGGCTTTCCTCTGGAATAAACTAGGCAGGCCGCGAGAGGGATCATGCAGCATGGGCAACACATGGTCTCAACAACTCAGACCAGGCTTTGCGCTATCTGTAAAGCACAGTTGTAACAAACTATCGTCTATCAAGAAGAAGGTGCCGGTGCAGTGCAACTCTCGTGTCCATCTCCAATGGCCCATTGACGGGTTCTTGTAAAGCCGCAAATGGGCTCTCCGCCGTATCGTGGTGACTAGACGTTGGCCTGCCTGTTCGTACAACTTGAGTTCGATTCGCACTGGGTCCGTTTCAAGTTTTAAACATTGACTTGGGTACCGTGAAATGTTATGGGAAGTAAAGCGGCGAGATTCTGACCTCATCACCTACCGAGGGCCGATTGCTCTATAAATATGTGGGTTGAGCACCATGTACAAACCGCACCTTAATTCGTGTAAAATGTTATTTTACTTTTTATGTTTGCATATTCTGTACAGGACGTTGCAGTCAACCCCAGCATATTTTGCTGTGTATAATCGGCACTCGGTGCCAGGTGAGCGTCTAGCTACTGCGTGCTTGCGACTACAGGTATATAGTATTACATGTAAACAGTCTAGCCAGGGTGATTTCCTATGCCTAAACGAAATACACGAGATGGAGTATCAATCAGATCGTGCGTTGCTAGGTACACATGGACATTAACTTGTCCCACTTGCCGCGTTGTACGGGATACAAAGAATTAAATAGCAACAGGCGCGGCTTGACAATTCAGGCAAGGCCTGAGAATGAACGATTTGGCAAAAATTAATGACACTACACCCACACGAAACACCCTCTACACAAAACAGCAATAATTAAAAACAACAAACGTTATTCGCTAGTGAATAAGAAAATAATTGACATCAGTTTTATTTGACACTACAATGCTTCTGTAATAATAAGCCAATGGAGCTGTCTGTTTTTGTTTAGAATATGTTATCTGGCTTCTTATTTTTCACTAGTCCAGTTTGCAGTAAATAATCAGTGCCTTAACTTGTCCTAATCTTTGGTGAATCGGTACAACTATCTCAGTACAACTATCTCGGTACATCTGTCTGGGAACCGTTATAACATCAGATGCATGGTGTCTTGTAGAAATTAGAACAAGAATCACTATGGCAAAAGTGGCTTCTTAAAAAATCATACGTGTCTTAATCGTAAGCAAATCAGTACAACTACTTCAAAACACAAAACAGTGTTTTCCCTTGGTGAATTGAAACAAAGACGATGTACATACAATAGTGCACGATTTCTTATATGGCATATTTCGCTGCATCTCGTCATGTACAACATATTTCAGCGAGTGTATCATTCATTTTTTTTACATAACATGATACATAACACTGCAGTATACACCTGCGGAGATGCAACGAAATATACCATGCAAGAAATCGTGCAATATTTAACTGATAGCGTCTTTGCCTAAATATTTCGACACAGTCATAACATTTGATGGAAGTTGCCTTGAAGACATTAGAACAAGAATCACCACGGCACAGGTCGCCCTTGCAAGACAGACAATATCATCATCCAGTGCCTTTCCGGCTGGCGTGGGTGAGCATACCTCTCCACAAATTACAATCTCCGACATCGTGGATCAGCTCGTGTGTTGACTCCCTTCCATGCCATGACACAAGACTGTCGGGAATCTTATAACGATGTCTTCCTCTATCTCTTTTTCTGCAAATCTTTCCGGTTGTCACAACATGTTCCAGGTTTTGTCTTCTCATAACGCGGCCAAAAAACGATGACTGCCTCTTACAGATGTTTAAGATAAGTTGTCTTTGCGACTCAACTTCCCTTAAAATGTCGAGATTGCTCATTTTGCTGTCCAATTAATTTTCAGCAATCTTCGATAACACCACATCTCCAAGGTTTCCATGGATGTTTTCGCCTGTTTGAATACACTATATGTTGGTATATGGAATATCAGAACACTTAGCCAGAATTGAAAATTAGATAATATCAAGCAAGAAATGGACAGAATGAAGATAAGTATTATACGAATTAGTAACATAGAAACCATTTTGACATATAAAATACGATCAGTTGCAATGTAAAATAGATTGTTGAAGTTCTATATAGAACCTATACCGGTGTATGTATGCGAAATATGGACAGTAAGTAGACAAGATGAGAAACATCTATTAGTAGTGAAAGTATGGTTTCTGAGGACGATGCAAACATCTTGGAGGGATAAAAATACAAAATTATTCAGTCCAATAAGAGTTAACTAGAGTCAAGAACCGATTTCACAGCTTTATGGACATTCTCAAACGCGGTCTGTCCTCATATTTAACAACCAGTGAAGAGTCCCACTACTAATGGTACCAACTACAGTCTGATTATGTAGCTGCCTGGCCTTTCATCGGAGTATTAAGTGTCGGCCAGATGCTCTGGTCCTACAATAAACAAGTCAAAACCGTAAATCAGCTTTCCTTATTACTAGTGTCCCTCGCTATCAGGCGAACCCATCCCGTCTTCAGAGGTACTTGTAATTTGCGTTC
>OY992879.1:65549615-65727115 GCA_963921405.1 Cepaea hortensis
GAATCACATCCCAACAATCGGCAAGTGAGTTGTCATGACGGAGGTACCAAGTTCCCAATAGACACAGACCCGACCATTGGCATGTTTTCCGTATCATTCAGAGTGTCTGTCGGCCTTTTCCCCACTCTCACCACATGACTCCATGTTGTGCTAACATTGGCTGCGAGGTAGGCTCACCTTGTTAGTCCGAAAAGGGGAGGGTGGGGTGTGGGGGGGGGGGGAGGGATAATTATAATGGATGCCAGCCGTTGCCGCGGTAGCGTAGAGGATAGACACTCCCTTGCCGGCTCTTTGGTTATGGGTACTGTGCGCTACTACATTTGTCAACAGCACAAGACATTTGATTAATGAATACAGAACTGGTGGCGATCAATTCATTTCGCTGGCAAGGGTGTTAAGGAAGAAATCGAAGCACCTTTGGACCTGTGCTATGATGAGAACATCACTAATCACAAATCTTTGCAACTACTATCAATCGCAATTTAACTTAAAATATACGACTGGATGTAACTATGATGTAACTCAACATAAACATATGACATAAACCAGCCAATTCAGTGTACAGCACACATATAAGACATCAAGTACTACATTCAAGGCTTAGGTGCATGCACATTGAGAAACATGTGAAGTACTGAAACCATACTAAAAGGCCACGACTAAAACTGTAGTCACTGAAGCAGTAAGCACGAATGTGTGTTTAACCCCGCGACAGATTTAGCAGTTAGGTAAATATTTCCACCTGTAGTAGTGATTTGCGCTTAGGTAACCGCTGTCGGGTACGCTGATTTAATCACACGGTGTTGCGCATAATAATGATGAGGCGTTTTCAAGAAGGTTACATCAAAGACAATATCATGAAGCAGGTCATTTACAGTACGTGGGTCTCCGGCTAGCAAGCGTCTAGCGACTTCACTACTACTACTCCAACCGGCAATCAACCAGGTTTATCATTGACTGGCTTGTCCTATACATAACGTTTCTCCAACAACATACTTTCGAAATTCCCTATAACTAGCATGATGCCCTTCCTTCTGCAATGTAAAATAGCAAACATCTTTAATCCTTCCACCTTGTGATCATCCTATCTCTGTAATACCAGTTAACCCAACTTCATGTCTATTTTTCCTAGATTTATGTTCGTTTACACGTCCAAAATATTTCATTTTCAATAATGGGATTTGTCTTAAGAGTTTAGTTTAGTCAAGAACCGACATCACAGCGCACGAATCATTCCCATACGTGGTTCATTCTCAATTTCAACAACTAATGTGGATTCCCAATACGACTGGTATCTGTTGCAGAATAATAATAATAATATGTTCTTCTGGTCTTTCCTAGGTAAACTGAGTGTCGGCCAGATCCTCTCGTCACCCACTGCTACACCATTCTCTCAATGCAATGTTGATGTACCTATTATTCCACACTATACACACGATCCCAAAGAGCCCTCACCACATCTGCCTTACCGCTCACTACTACTCTACTCAACGATGCAGTCCCAGCCAATTTGTCCGTCTTTCCGTTTCCCAACACACCATCATGTCCTGGGGAAAAGATCCAACGGATATTCCTTATTCTTTCATTTATAATCAAAGTAGGAGAGATAAAGTGACTCCTTCTCACCGCTAGCCTACGGGACACTGTTGGGCAAGGTGGAGTACCCGTTTAGCCCATCGATCAGGGTTACGTGAAGACATAGGTGCAGGTGGTGGATGAAGTTGAAGAGCAGCCAACAGACAGTTGTAGGTTATGGTCTCCAGCTTCATAACGGTAGGCAGAAGATCTCCTTTCTTTTGGGAGACAATAGCTACTGTCATCCATCAGTATGGTCACTGCTAGGAAGGAAAGCAATGGCAAACTACCTTCATTACAGATGCCAAGAATATTATGTACTGCAATCTCATCGATAATCAGAGGAACGGCGAAAAGGGTGCTTCATAGGAGCAGCCTCGCCCGGTAGGGGTAGTCATGTGCACCAGGTGACCAATGAACAAGTCCTTCAATAAACAAATGAAGATCGTAAAATGATTAGAAACATTAAACGGAGACAGTCACTTTTGTTGGGCATGTTATGAGAAGAAATGATTTGGAGAACTTGGTGACAACTTGCAAGATCGAAGGGAGGAGACCAAAGGGAAGACTGAGAAGTAAATACCTGGATGGCCTGGCCGCGTGGCATGATCGAGACAGAGACACGGCGCTGATCCATGACTCTGGTGGTCGAGTGAGATGGCAAAACATGACCGCCCACGCTTACCGCATGTCACATGATGGATGGATGGAATTGAAACATACCACTCTGTCCTAGCCTGCTCAGAATGCTCTGTGAGTCGCTGCAGCATTCTCTGCATCTCTTGCTTCATCTTGTACAGTAGTCGGCTTTTGTTGTGACGATGGCAGCTGATGTGTCTAGATTTTCGGTGACCCAACAGACTATGAAAGCTAATGTAGAAAGTCCATAGCCACACTTTTTGTCTTGTGTTGGGAGAGACTGAAGCTTTTAAGGCTTGTCAATAGTGCAATGACGTCTATGCCCGCATCTTCCTTCTTCTGCTGCTTCTTCTTCTCCTTCTCCTCTACTTCATCATAATTATCATCATTATCTTCATCATCATCATCTTCTTCATAGCCTTCTCTTTCTGAATTATCCTCCTCATCATCTTCTTTTTTTTTCGTTCTGGAAGAGACATATATTTTTTTAAGGATTATCCATAATGCAGCGACTCCGATATCCTCCTCCTCCTTCTTCTCATTATTCCTCTCCTTCTACATCATCATCATCACCATCATCTTCTGCTTCCTCTTCTTCTGCTTCCTCTTCTCCTGCCTGTGCCAATATGGGTGGGGTGGGGGATTTCGGTTTACATCTATGCTTCGATAGTTCTGTCTTTCAGTGGAAACATATTTAAGTTGGGGATTTTGTGACTTGAGATTCACTTCCCGAACTTCACAAAAAGCTTAAATATGATAACGTATTACAAGAATTGCAAGCAACAACATCCGAATGTAACCGCCTCAGGCGAAATCGGAACACATATTGAATAGACAATAAAATCATAAGGTAGTAGCCAAAATGTTTTGTGGAAAATTGGAACCGAAATAACATTGCACAACGGGAAGTTATTTCCCTTGGTCACATTTAAAGACATTCAGGGGAAGTAATTTCCTATGGTCATATTTGAAGATATTCTGGGGAGTTACAGGCGAGATGATCGACTTCATTGCACCAGGTTGTATCCCTTTTGGCTCTGTCTTATTCTGCAGAGCGACCTGCCGAAAGCGTCTGACAAAGCACGAATTCTATAGCTGCAGCGACGACCCCCAGGAGTCTCCGAGAAAATTAGACTCATGAACCGATTGACGGAGCCAATAATCGACCCCCATCGGAGCGAGAGGCAGAAGGCGTAACCACAGCGACCTCCGAAGAGATTATGTAAACGAAATACTGGTTTATCAACCAATCAATCAGGTACAATTTCCACAATGAAGGTTGGCTGCAACAGATCTCCAACATTGTCTGTCTCTCGCCTTGACTGTACATCTCTGTACATGACTGTTCGTTCATCTCTTGATGTTATCTTCCCAATTGTATCGTTGTCTATCTCTTGCTCGCTTGCCATATTTGATAATACCATATACTTCATTTTTCAATTTTTTTTTTCCTATATACAATGTGTGGTGAGACTACAAACGACCCAATGTTTCACTTGCATCTTTCTTATTTCTTTTATCAACTCTCTTTTCATTCCCAGTTTTTTTCGAACATTTGTATGTGGTTGTTTTTGTTTCCTTGAAATGGTTTATACAAGATGATAAGTTATAGCATGGGCCGTGTCATGTGACGGCGGTATGACATGAGTGGTAATGCACTTACACCACAGCAGAGGGTCTGAACATATTGATAATTGATGTAGGAGATGTACTGTCCTGTCATACTGATGATACAAGTTTAGTGCCATATTGACGATTAATGTTTAATTAGTTATACAGTCTTGTGATGAGGGTGATGGATGTTTGATGTTAGGTAAAGTATTATAATGTTGATGAAGAAGAAAAATAAGAAAAAAAAAAAAGAAGAAGAAGAAGAAGAAGAAGAAGAAGAAGAAGAAGAAGAAGAAGAAGAAGAAGAAGAAGAAGAAGAAGAAGAAGAAGAGGAGAAGAGGAAGAAAGGTGAGGACGAGGAGGAGAAGATGAGGCAGAAGGCAACAACAAAACACCACCACCAACAACACCAATAGCAACAACAAGAACAAGAGAAAAAAATAAGTAGACGAAACAGAGGAACAGTTAAGGAACTGTAACCATTCTGATGAGAAGTATGACATCCCTGTTTGTATCTGACCAGACTTGTGTCCGTGTGATTAAGTGTCCAATGCCATATGAGGACCTATATAAAAGCAATCAATACTTGGATATCTAGGTCAGGTGTGATCTATGTGACATGACGATGCATGTCTAAACACGACGTACTTTGATTTTCCCTCGCAATGTGACATGCCAGAAGGTGACAATATGTCACAGTCACGATCAAAATATTGTCGCATTCATAAAAACACTTGCAATTAATTAAGTTTCTGTCCGTCACTGCATTGTCAAGACTGTACAGCAGAGCTGTAAAACAATTGGTCTCGTTAGTATTGCCTACTCAAGGATACCCAATCCATTGGGAGTTCGCTGACGGTATTTCTCAAAAGAGTCTTGTTTAAAAATTGTAAACAGCCCACAAAGGCATTTAGTAAAGTGACAAGTATTGTTGGATGGGAAACTTAGGGTGATCTTTATGGAAGACAGAAAGGAGTGGTCATATCTCCGTAGAGCGGACAGGATAGCAGGTTAGGTTGACTGCATATCCTTAACAGGACGTCGCATTCAACCCCAGCATTTTTCACTGTTGGTGATTTATTGGCAAGTTTACGTTCAGTAGTTTGCCCTTGCTTTCTGAACGACCGGCACTTATACCAGTTTATAAAAACCAACGCAATGTGGTCTGCTGTCAAATCTCCCGAGGCAGTGTTGGAAACGCGGTCTGTGGGATTAGGAATTTGTCTTTGCAGCAAAGCAGCACCCTCTCATATTTTACCGCTGACCACAGACCCACCAGCGTATTCACGAGCGGATTCAAATCACAACCTTAAAAGTGTGACAGAAATTACATTAACCATGCCATTGTCTTGTAACCTGTCAATATTGTTGGAGCAGACGATCACATTAACGTTATAAGGGCAGTTTAAAGAGGGCCGGACAACTATAGATATGCACCAAAGAGGAGCAGCGTTCTGTTATTGGTATTTTATATCAGTGAAGGGTTGAAGCTTATAAAAATTCATCGGCGAATGAAGGTCCAGTGTGGTGATGCATGTCTGTCAGTCCAGCAAGTGTATAAGTGGAGTGGGAAGTTTCAATACAGTTCGGTGCGATGATGAGATACAGCAGGTGGTCCATGAGTGGTTGCACCCGCGACTAAGAGAATTTCTTTTTCTAGAAAACACATGCACTTTATGGCGCTGGGGAAAATGTACAATATGTACTTTATCTTTTCTCCCCAGAATATATTCGCACGCACACACACGCGCGCGCGCGCGCGCACACACACACACACACACACACACACACACAGAATTTAAGATTTTAAAGTGAAGCCCTATCGTACTTACAAAAATAGGATGCGGGTTGTCTTTATTTACTGTAGAACGGACACTTATGTAACAACTGCTGTCATTTCTCTATGTTCTCGGCCCTATGTAACTATACCCCTATGCACGGTTTCGTTATTAGGGTGCACGGTGTTATGGCTAAATTGATAAGAACACTTGCTCTTAAACATCCAGTGTGTCGATACTGAGATAACTAGTTCAACCCCTACACCTGTCAGTTGGATTAAAATGTTGACTTCTCGTCCTTGACATGGATAGTAAATTACGCGTACCTCAGAAGTCGGGGTGGTTCGCCTGATGGCGAGGGACACTGGTAACAGGGAAAAGTAATTCACACGTAAAAATAAGTCCAATACTCTACAAATAATGGCATGTGTATGGACTACGCTTGAATTCAAAGTAAGAGAACGAAAACAAATGTTTATAAACTTATTCTTGGGAAGATAATCTGGTGGCTTTCTCTGGCCTTCTGCGTCTACATTATGGGGCTCCTGAACTGAGTCTATCAAATCCTTAGCTGCTGTGTTTTATTTACCTCTTGGGATTGGAGGTCGGGGATTATCTTCATCGACATAAGATAGAGAGGGCATTCTTCAAACTGTCGAGTAGTTTAGAGAGGCTGACAGATAGATATACAGACAGATAGACAGACATACAGCCAGACAGACGACAGGCAGAGGGAAAGAGAGGCTGATAGCAGGAGAGTGAGAGAGTTAAGAGAATGGAAGAGAGAAACACATCGATTGTAAGAGAGTGAGAAGGTAAAGGAGAGTATGAGAATACCAAATAGAAGGTGAGAGAATAAGAGAGAGAAAGGCACAAAATGAGAGATAGTAAGAGATAGAGACAGACAGAAAGAGAAACAGAGTAAAAGATAGATAGTGAGAAAGAAAGACAGAAATAGAAAGATAGATTGTGAGAAAGATTAACATGTACCATATTGTTAGACAGAGAGACATATAGACATACAGATAGAGAGAGGGTAACAGAGAATGAAAAAGTAAGAAAAGGGAGGAAGCGAGAGTTTAAGAGTAAGAGCAGGCGTGATAAAGATCAGCATGTAGCATTAAGACAGACAGACAGACAGACAGACATACAGACAGATAGACAGACAGACAGACAGATAGACATACAGGTATTGATCGACTTACGACCTATGCAACTTACGACCATTCGACTTTACGACCACAATCACTAGCGATATTAGTTTTCAGATTTATTTGTGCCTCAGTTATCAGTCGAACGGCATTGTCTGCAATCATCTAACATTGCGAGATTTTTGGAAACACTACGACATTTTAATGTGTATCAAGAATATCACTAACGCCTGGGAGGCTGTGACGACAAAGTGCATGAATGGCATCTGCAAAAATTGTGTTAAGCGCTATGTTAATGATTTTCATTGATTTGACAGTGAACATGAACCTGAAATGATTCGGGAAAAAATAGTAAAACTCACCAAAGACCTTTCTTTGGAGTGTGAAATTGAAGATGTCGAAGAGTTGCTAGACAAAGAATCCGGAGAACTTACAAATGAAGATTTAATCGAACTGGAAGAAGAAAGAGTGGCGGAAGAATTAAGAAGAGAAGCCAAGAAAGAAGAGGATGAGCCAGAAAGAAAGTTCACCACTAAGGGATTATCAGAAGGTTTATCTTTACTGAATAAACTTCGTATACATTTCAAAGCAATGGACCCAAACATCGAACGATTTGCAAGGATTGAACGGATGGCGCACGATGTGTTTCGTCCGTATCTTGAAATTTATGATGAAAAAAAGAAACATACAATTCAGACAAAGCTCACCATGTTTATGAAAAAGCCAACCCCCAACTGCTGCCTTAGATGACGACATTAATGATCTGCAGCCAAGCACCAGTGGCCAATAATATGTTTCGTACATGTTTATACATTTTGATGTTAATGACAATTTGATGTGTTTTGCGATTGAGAAAATGTTTCCTATAGTATTTTCCACACCTGTATTTTGTATGTTTTGCAAATATTAAACCAGTTGTACATGTACAGTTAATGCAGTGTTTTTCTTAAACCTGACGATGTAAAAATAAGAAACAAAATGGTGTAGGAATGATACAAATGGCACAAAACGAACATCGAAAATTATGATTTATAAAAATAATAAAAGAAATTTATGATATAATTTAGCTTAAATATTTTTATAACATCACTTCACATTACTGTACACATAGCGTACTCAACTTACGAGCAAATCGTGTTACAACCGGTCAGTCGGAACCGATCGTGGTCGTAAGTCGAGCACTAGCTGTATTGGAAAAAGTACGCAAAAGGAGGAAGCGAGAGTTTAAGAGTAAGCGCAGGCGTGATAAAGATCAGCATGTAGCATATAGACAGACAGACAGATAGACAGACAGATAGACATATTAACAGTTAGACATACAGAGAGATAGAGATGGAGTAACAGCGAGAGTGACAAATTAAGACAGAGAGGGGAAGACAGATTGGGAGAGTAAGATAGAACGTGAGAAAGATTAAATTGTAGCATACAACGAGACAGAATGCAAAAGATAAGTGATTACAATGGCTGAATTAAAACCAATTTGTGCCCTATTGAAAATAAAGTTTATTCGTTCTTTCATTCTTTCAATCATTCGTTCAGTCACATCATTTCGAATGCATATGTTTACGCACAAGCGTCTCAACTATCTATTGTCTTGGCTGTTCAGAAACCCTAGACAGCAATCAGAGCCCAACAATGGAGTGTATAAATGTCAATCAGCGTCTGATTTCACTGGAGTCACGACAACGTGGAGATATGCCATGAAAGGCTGTCTCCAAGAGATCATTAAAGTTAATGTATTCCTCTTCTTCTCTCCTCTTGTGAAGGAGTTTGCGTCAAACCCAGTTATGTACCTCAAAGGTTAATGTGCCCGACTTAGGCTTGCATTTCTGTCAGGTTTGCCTTCTTTAGACATATCCCATCAAAAGTAACGGGTTCTATCTATCTGTTGGTAGGTTAGACGTTCCTAACAATTTTGTTCAATATTGCGGCCTACTCTTTGAATTTCCAACTGTTACGGGATTTTAATATGCACGAATTGCACAACGGGTATCCTGCTTTTCGTCTTTATGAGAAACTGCTAGGCATCTTAGCTCACTTCCCGAGAGTAACCTTCAGACTGAAATGAGATTGATTGGAGAAACTAGATATATAACACAATGTTGTCCCGTAGTGAATTTGAATAACGAAGACACAAACAATAAATTGCAGATTTATTGCCTGGCATATTTCGCTGCATCTAGTCAGGTACATACTGCAGAAATCACACAACTTACGTGAATTAACTAGATAAATCCTTCAAGTTGAAATATACACATATTCGCACAGTAATGTCACTTATCTACCACGGTAATTTTAAGCTGACTAATATGTCTTTCTGTTTGCACAATTCTGGCTTGCGTTGATTGATAATAATTGCTTCTGCAAATTTTAACAAGCGAGTATTTTTTGTACCGCCAACATACAATTCAATTTTCTAACTAAGTCATACCGCTAAATTGACGGAGTTGCCATGGGGAGTCCTCTTGGTCCTATTCTAGCGGACATCTTCATGGCACATTTAGAAGAAAAGAGATCTTCAGACATTAACAACTTGGCCTTTTACCGTCGTTATGTGGACGATATACTAATTATCACCACAGACGAGCTACAAGCAACATCGTTCCAGGTCATAATGAACATGACGCATAAAAACATCTCTCTATCTATGGAACACGAACACAACGAAGCGTTGCCGTTCCTACATATTCTAATGAGACATAGAGCAGACGGCACAATTCAAAGATCGGTGTACCGCAAAGAAACATGGACTGGCCAATACCTAAATTTTCAGAGCTTCACATCTGTCCAGTATAAACGGGGCTTAGTACTGACCCTGTCTGACCGTGCTAGGAAGGTATGTACCCAAGACACACTGACAGAGGAATTTGAAACTGAAGAATGTCTTAAACCTGAATGGATACTCCACAGGATTTATAAAGTGCCACTGCCAACTGCCCAAACCAAAACCAGACGTAACTACAGTCCTTAAACTCAAGGTATTCATCCAGCTAACCTTTCGAGGGGATGACGTAATGCAACGTCTACAAGACCGGCTTACTACAGCACTAGGCCGAACATTTTGTGCTGCAACTCCAGTCATTAGGTATAGAACCATACCGATTCCCATACCAGCAGTCAAAGAGCCTGTTCCTCTGTACGCCACAAACAATTGTATTTACAAATTCACATGTAGATGCCAGGCCTTCTACATCGGTAGAACAGAGAGACAGCTGAACAAAAGAGTGTCAGAACATATACCTCAATTGGTCGACAAGATACGACACACAGGCGATGCTAGCCTAGTGGGGCGACACACCGAAAGCTCCCCGCGTCTTCAATCGGTAGGCACATTATCGAAAGCGGCCATGTGGTTGACAGAGATATTGCCTTTCGCGTGTTATTTAACACAAAAAATACTCGCTTGTTAAAGTTTGCAGAAGCAATTATGATCAATCAACGCAAGCCAGATTTGTGCAAACAGAAAGACATGTTAGTCAGCTTAAAATTACCATGGTAGACAATTGACATTACTCTGCGAATATGTGTATATTTCAACTTGAAACGATTTATCTAGTTAATTTACTTTATGTTGTGTGATTTATGCAGTATGTACCTGACGTGATGCAGCGAAATATGCCAGGCAAAAATCGTGCAATCTATTGTTTGTGTCTTCGTTAATCAAATTAGATGTAGACAGTCAAGATTTATCGGGCATGTTATGAGAAGAAATGGACTTGAAAAGTTAGTGACAACAGGAAAACTTGATGGG
The DNA here is from genome assembly GCA_963921405.1 of Cepaea hortensis. NCBI lineage: Eukaryota > Metazoa > Mollusca > Gastropoda > Stylommatophora > Helicidae > Cepaea > Cepaea hortensis. The sequence continues at coordinate 65,560,121 of OY992879.1, forward strand.
AAGAGAGTGTGAGGAAGACAGAGGGATAAATACCTTGATGGTTTAACAGCATGGCGGGGTCGGGACAAGAACACAGGTCTGATTCGAGAATCTGGAGACCGTGTGGGATGGCGAACCATGTCCACCCACGCCTGATGACAAGGCACTTGATGATGATGATGATGATCTGAACAATGCGGATCTCGACTACAGTTGAATGTACTGTCACTTGTCGTCTCAGGGAGGACAGTAGAATCAACAAGTACACTTCACTTCCCTTTTTCAAGTTTTGGGTCTATTGCCAGACCTTTGTCTACACACCCCCTTTCCCGTCTTGTATTCACTATCTCTCTCTCTATTATCTCAAGGCCATACCTCTCTTCACATTCCTTCAGAACATACCCACACAACACTGTCCTCCAATAATTACTAAACTTATTTAATGAATAAAATGTGTTATGTGTGTGTATATTGTAGGTGCAAAGACATCTGTATTGTATTCTATCGTGTAAGTGAGACAAGGTTGATAGGCTAGGATCCACATCACAGTTCCCATCACACAACGGCCATGTTATATCACAACAGCACAGAACTGGAATGCGCTCACCCAGTGAAGTGTCTCTCTGAATGATGTTGATTTCTTCACAATATCTCCTTGAAAAAACTCTTGAACGAAACAGTATGTTCACCACTGCGTGTTTTTTGTAGGTAGTGTCTTTCAGTTTTATATATCCAATAAAATGAAAGTTATTATAGTCCAGGTAATGTCTACACACCCGATACACTTGAATGTACTATCGTCTATGTGTGAATGAACAACCAAACCACTGTCTATAGATATATCATCGGCACACTGCTTTCCGTTAGTTTACTAAATATTATGTTACGCCGATAAAATGTTCTGGCATTACCGCCTTTCCGTTTATATGATAGTTCACGTGAACAATTATAACATTCTGTTCTTTGTTGTTTGAAATATATATATTCTAATGTCAGTCTCTCTTATCATGACTGCATTTTAAGTTTCCTTGATTTCAAGAACTGTGTGACCTTCGTTATGATACAAGACTCAACTCTTGATGATAAGTATCACTGCACCAGAATATGGTAATTTCCTTCTACTCTGGAGTGTAGCTATTGCATTTTCCAGTGGAACCTGTCGAAGAGACAATACCAGGTGATATCAACCTAACTCAGACTCATTAGAGGTGAGAGTAGGCTTACGGCGATTATCAATTAGTAACCTCTATATTTTCAGAGAACTGACCTCTAACATAAGACATAGGAGTTCTTCACCTAACTTAGGACTAGGTAAAAGAAGAAAAAGTCACAGGAAAGCTCAGAAATCCCAGTAAACACCTCTACCAGAATCACTTATCATAGACCTATCCTTGTTTCCCCCCTTCCTGCCTATCTTCTATTGTCATAGTACTTATTCTATCTAGTGCACTGACACTTTACTCTACCCGCTACGTTACTTCTCAGCTAAATGCTGCCGACACTCGATACTACGGTCACACACGCAAATTCACTATGCTCGAGTTCTACTCTACATCACAACTACCTTATAATCACAATCCTCAGCTTGAATAGGGAATACATATGCACATCCAGTACAAATGCCCGTTGTTTTCAATCAACGAGGAACATTGTAAATCCCTTTTCGTACTAGCTCAAGAATAGATCACCACTTCCTCTCTTTGAAGACTTCGTAGCACACTCAATTAAACTTGTATATTCAGACCATTTACACTTTGGCTATGTAGGACTATACTGGTATATTCCATCCCGTAGCCCCCTGTTCTTTTCTCCTGTCTTTTGATCTTAATACAACAACATGCCGACAATCTTCTTTGATAAACGATCTTTTCGGGACATCAATGATTATCGACTCGTTTCTCGGGATCACGGACATACGTTCCCGTACTTCAAAAGACCTCCGATCTTGTTTATCTTGACTCCGTCTTCCATTTCAAAGGTTTGTGATATTTCTTGATCGTGGTTTATCTGTTCCCCCCCCCCCCCCCCCCGTCTCACAACAAACAAGTGGTAGCTGTTTTGAACGCCGATCTCAGTTCTTTTGATCTTAGGTTCAACAACCTTCAATCAACTCGTGACAGAAGCAATCTCTGTTCTCTGATCTTAGGGTCAACAACCTGTTTTTTTCATAGGGTCGACAGCCTTCCAGTATTATGTGACATGTACAAGAATGTAATTAACATAATAACCATAACTATCAACACGTGCTATGACGGCAAGCACGAGCAGTCATGGATACAACCTCACCCATTTTCTAGAGTTTGAAATCCGGTCTGTGTTCGTTTTTCTATCAACGAGCAGGCACCCATATTGACTGGATCTGCACCTGTGGGTCGGGTAGTTGTGCACGATACGACAGATGTGGTAAGGGCCCTTTGGGATGGTTGTATAGAGTGGAGGAACACCTATACCATCGTGGCCTGGAGAGAATGGTGTGGCAGAGAGAGAGCAGATGATCTGCCCGACACTCAATTCTCCGAGGACAGCCCAGACGGATATATAATCAGATTTCAACTGGTACCATTAATATAGGACTCTTTGCTAGTTGTTGAACATGAGGATGGGGCGAGTATAACTTCCCAAGAGATCAAGGGGGCGTGTGGTATCATTACATACCAATATTTCATGAAAGAAATCCTAGGCCTATGATGAGATTTTTAATCAATTGTAGCGTGGAACAGATAGACCTACACAAATTAGATTTTTTAGAGCATGCATCTTTCCCATTGCAACATACACCTGTGAGACCTGGACACTTACTAAACAAGCTGAACAGCGCATAAATGCCTTTGAATATAAATGTTACAGACAGGTTCTAAGAATGCCTTGGGTACAGAAAAGAACAAATGCATCCATGCGACAAGAGTTGAATATTGAAGAAGGTTGGCTACTAAAGACGATAAAACAAAGAAAATTGAAATATTTTGTTCACTTGAAACCTGATGAAAGTTTGGAGAAAACAGTAATAGAAGGGTATATGTCCGGGAAGAAAGGAAGAGGAAGGCCAAAGAGAAGATGATATCCAGATGGGTGTATCGAAAGCAGGACATCTAGCTTATGACCGAGAAGTTTTTCGGAAGGTTGTTATGGGAGCGAGGTTCTGCAAAGGACATGCTAATGAATGAATGAATGAATGAATGAATGAATGAATGAATGGTGAGATCCAATACGGTACACTCAGAATATGAGACGGACATCGTAACCTTCTAGCCACTCCTCCCCACTTACGTATTTTTTCAAGTGATTAGAAATTCTAGTAGGAACAAAGTTGGTCTAAAAAACACCCAGATATGTCTTTGTCTGGGAATCTTTTCAGTTGTCTCTTGTGCGCACAGGTCACTGGTACCTTGCCGTCTTGTCGGGAGATTGTTTGTTGCATTGTGTTTTACAGAAATGCATAATAACTACAACTCACGGCGGTTAAGGTCAGGGATAGAGATGTACCTCTCCATAACACAAAGCCTAGGTTAAATTGTAACGACCATGTGTTGCCCATGTAGTTCGATCCCAGATCAACAAAGCAATGCCCTAACTGTCGGTCTATCGGAGCTTCGATCCTAGACCAGTTGCCAGCCAAAGCTTAGAGTCTGGTCTGACCTGTTATGACATTTAGCCTTTTGGTTACGTGGCCTCGCACCAGTATATGGCATTCCCCCTCAAAAATGCGCTGCCGCATCTATGGAACAATGTGGGGTGATGGGTTTGGTGATCGCTGCCCAACATTCGCCGCTAATAGAAAGCAGGTAGTGCCGTCTTCTGTGTCCTGGTGAGGCATTATTAACCGTAAACAGAGACTAATTTTTTTTCTTCCATATCCATTAAAGGAAATTGCAGTCAACACCAGCATTTTTCAGTTGCTGTTAATGTATTGGCAAGATTACGCTCAGTAGTTTGCCATTGCTTTCTGAGCGACCGGTTCACATCCCCCATAAGTAACCAACGCATCGCGATCCGCTACCGAATCTCGCGCAGCTGCGTTACCCATGGGATTACGGAGAATATACGGGATTACAGAGAAAGTCGTTAAAGCCTTCGTCAGAGAGACGGGCAAACAGAGACAAAATTGACATTTATTTGGTCACTGTTTTAGAAAGGCGACTTTTCAAAACTTTGTGACACACAAGAAGATTAAGAGCATTATAGAAAGAGGTGAACAGAGGAAGTGAATGGGATGGAAGAGGAGACATGAAGATGATCAGCGGTTACACATCTGAGAATCTCGCCGACGGTCAGTACACAGATGGAAGGTCAGATGAACGCATAATCACGCTGTAAATGGTAGTGTTAGTATTGGAACTCTTCGCTAGTTGTTGAAGGTGGAGGCGAAGCGAGCATGAAAATATCTTGAGTGATGTGATGTGATGTCGGTTCTTGACTCACTCAACTCCACTCCATTCATCTCAAATATTAATGAATTTAATTGATTGTAAGGCAAGTTCTAGAAAGAGCAAATAAAACCCGTAACCTGGTCAGAGACATCGGCCATAGACAGACAAGATTTGTTTGGACACGTTAGGAAAATAAATAACTTAGAAAACAAAAAGAGAAACAGAGAGAAAACACACACACACACACACACACACACACACACACACACATATATATATATATATATATATATATATATATAAAGAGAGAGAGAGAGAGAGAGAGAGAGAGAGAGAGAGAGACAGAGAGAGAGAGAAGGATATATAAAGAGGCGAGACAAACAAAGGGAGATAAAGACAGAAATAGGGACAAGGAGACATAGTTCAGACAGACAGACAAACAGACCGATTAACCACCCAAACGACAGAAAAACTAAGAGATTCATGCGGCGAGCGAGCAACAGACAGATAGGCAGACAGACAGGCAGACAGACTGAAAGCCGAGCGGGCTTCGGACAGGCAAACAGACTGACACACAGACGGTCGGGTAGACGGCCGGCTGGATAAATGGATGGATGGATGGAATCATGGATTGATAGATGAGTTGATGGATAGATTGACAAACAGACAGACAGGCAGGCAGACAGGCAAAGAGAGACAGACAGACAATGAGTCTGCGGACGGACGAAAGAACGGACGGGCGGACAGACAGACAGACAGACAGACAGACCGACAGACCGACAGACCGCTCGACCGACCGACCTACCGACCGACCGAGACCGATCGACCGATCGACCGACCGACCGACCGACCGACCGACCGACCGACGGACGGACGGACGGACGGACGGACGGACAGACAGATAGATAGATAGATAGATAGATAGATAGATAGTTAGATAGATAGATAGATAGATAGATAGATAGATAGATAGATAGATAGATAGATAGATAGATAGATAGATAGATAGATAGATAGATAGATAGATAGATAGATAGATAGATAGATTCATTTACACCAAGATCTACTATTCATAGGGTCACGTGAACGACTCCCATCTGTTCTACTCATCTGCCAACAACAGCTGCTTCATCTGCATACCACTTGACTGATGGTGGGACAATTTATCATGTAGGTTATCGGTACGACTGTCTGAATTTCATATGACTCTTTGAAGTTCATGTAACTTACTGAACTTTATATGACTCTTTGAAGTCCATGTGACTTCTTGAACTTTATATGACTCTATGAAGTGCATGTGACTCGCTGAACTTTATATGACTCTTTGAAGTTCATGTAACTAATTGAATATCATATGACTCTTTGTGAGCCAATGAACTCCATATGACTCTCTGAACTTTATGTGACTTTCTTAAGTTTATATGACCCTCTGATCTACTTTATACGACTTTCTTAAGTTCATAAGACTCTCTAAACTGTATATGACTCTCTGAACTTAATACGATTCTTTGAACTTCATATGAATCTTAGAACTTTATAAGACTCTCTAAAGCAAGCGAGGAAGGATGTACAAAAGGCTGCCATGCAGTGTGCGAATGACTATTGGATCCAGTTATGTGAGTCCATTCAAATCGCAAGTGATAAGGGAAACATCAGAAGCATGTATGAAGGGATAAAGAAAGCTTGTGATCCAATGATCAAAAGAAGCGCACCGCTGAAAACCTTGACTGGAGAAATCATCACTGATAAGAAACAGCAGATGGATAGATGGGTCGAGCACTATTTAGAGCTTTATTCAAGTGAGACCAAGTTAGCGGATGATGCCCTCAACGCCATAGAGGCCCTACCAACTCTTTACCACCTGGACATACTTCCCACTATAACAGAAGTTAAGTGTGTTATAAATGAGCTTGCATCTGACAAGGCTCCAGGTAAGGATGGGATTCCAATAGAGGTAATCAGGAGTGCGAAGACACACTCGCTCTACGGATCCACCAGCTAATAGAGCTCTGCTGGCGAGAAGGACAAGTCCCACAGGATTTCAAAGATTCAAACATCATAACGCTGTACAAGAACAAGGGAAATTGGAGCGACTGTAACAACTATAGGGGTATCTCACTTCTGTGTAATGTTGGGAAAGTATTTGCCAGAATTGTCCTGCGCAGACTTCAAGTCCTGGGAGATCAAGTCTACCCCGAATCACACTGCGGCTTCCGTCAGAACCGGTCTACCATTGATATGATATTCTCATTGCGGCAGATGCAAGAAAAATGCCGGGAACAAAATCAGCCACTGTTTATTGCCTTCATCGACCTCACAAAGGCATTCGATTTGGTCAGTCGTGAGGGTCTGTTCAAAGCACTAAAGAATATTGGCTGCCCACCAACTCTTCTGTCCATTGTGGAATCGTTGCACACAGGCATGAAAGTTATAATCAAGTTTGATGGCTCAACTTCAGAAGAGTTTGAAATCAAGAGTGGAGTTAAGCAAGGTTGTGTACTATCCCCCACCCTCTTTGGGATATACTTTTCACTTCTACTGAAATATGCCTTTCGTGATCAGGATGACGGTATATACATTCACTCACGCTCAGATGGTGGCCTCTATAATGCTCAGAGATTGAAGGCCAAGACCAAAATTAGCAGGGTACTAATCAGAGAGTTGCTTTTTGCGGATGATACTATGATTACGACCCACTCTGAGGAAGAATTACAGCAGCTACTATCTGCATTCTCCAATGCTTGTTCTGAATTTGGTTTAACAATTAACAAAAAGAAGACACAGATTATGTCACAAGGTGCACATGGTGTACCATCAATCTTTATTGACGACGCCGAACTGGAGATAGTAGACCATTTTACATATCTAGGATCAGAGGTAAATAGCAAATTATCCCTCGATCAGGAAATCAACATCAGGATTGGCAAGGCAGCAACAACAATGAACATGTTAGCAAAAAGAGTCTGGGAGAACAGGAAGCTTACTGCCAAAACAAAAGTCCTCGTCTACCAAGCCTGTGTCCTTAGTACTCTTCTTTATGGCAGTGAAACCTGGACAACTTACTCACGCCAAGAGAAACGTTTAAACAGCTTTCATATGCGGTGTCTGCGAAGAATACTTGGTATTAAGTGGCAAGACAAAATCACAAATACTGAAGTATTGGAAAGATCAGGTTGTGTGACGGTGTATTCCATGCTCAGTCTTCGTAGACTCAGATGGATAGGACACGTTAGGAGGATGGATGATGGTAGAATACCAAAGGACATCTTTTTTGGTGAATTACAGACGGGTAGGAGATCTCAGGGTCGGCCTCTACTACGATACAAAGATGTGTGTAAGCGGGACATGATTGATACAGGCATTGATAATGCACATTGGGAGCACGTCGCCGCTGAACGTGTTGCATGGAGGGCAACTATCAGAAATGGAATAAAGACAAAGGAGAAAATGATTGCAGATAAAGCACACACAGAGCGTGAGAGACGTAAGATGGTGCAAAATGGTGGAAATGACCATGTTTTCACGTGCACCTACTGTGGGCAAACATTTGCAGCAAGAATTGGCCTTACCAGCCACACTCGCCACCGCCATGGATCGTAGTTATTAAGCCTTTTTGAAGCACAATGTACCAAACTATCGTCTGTCAAGACGGAAAGGTGCCAATGTATAAGACTCTCTAAACCAGTGTTTCCCAACGTGGGGCCCACGCCCCACAGGGGGGCAATTTGACTGTTAAGGGGGGCAATTCGAAAATGGAAGAAATCGGCTGGATACAACAAAACGGGCAGACTTGAGACTTGGAACCTGACATAAGATCTCTTTGCAGCAAGCATCAAGCGCAAGGATCTCACTAAATTTAAATAATAAATAAGTACTAATAATTAAAATAATATAGAAAAATCTTTCATTAAAATTATTTTGTACTTGAATTTCAGTTCTCCATTATATGTTTTGAAAATTTACTTACTGTGTTTGCTCAATAATTACCTAGTGATTTCTTCCTAAAACCTATCATTCAAGTTTCTTTGTGAACATTTCAATTTTTGAATATTAAAAATAATGTATATGTTGAAGGGGGGGGGGGGGCATGAGACAGGGGAGGGGGGCAATATGAATTTTAGAAAGGCTTAAGTGGGGCATGGTACAAAAAAGGTTGGGAAACACTGCTCTAAACAGTATATGCCTCTCTGAACAGTATATGGCTCTCTGAACATTATATGATTCTTTGAACTTAATAATATTCTTTGAACTGTATATAATTCACTGAAGATTATATGACTCTCTGTACTGCATGACTCTCTGAACTGTATACTACTCTCTGAACTTTACATGACTTTCTGAACTTCATACCATTCTCTGAACTTTATATGACTATCTGAACTTCACACCATTCTCTAACTGTACATGACTACCTGATCTTTATACTATTCTCTGAGCGTTATATGACTCTCTGAACTTCATACCATTCTCTCAACTTTACATGACTCTCTGAATTGTATATGACGTTCTTAACTTTAACTTTTAACTTTTTAACTTAACTTTTAACTTTCTTAACTTTTTTTGAGGAGCGGCTGGCCGAGAGGCTAGAACGCCGATCTCTCATTCGGGAGACCCGGGTTCGATCCCTTGGTAAGGTGTGGGATTTTTTTCTGTCGGGGGCAAAAAGAAAATCCTAACCCGCACAGTTCGCGGCGACTGCACTAGCCAGGCGGCCTTTATTCCTCAGGCTCAAAGACCCCTCTGCCATACACCGCAAGGTACTATATTGGCAGTAAATGACAGTTTTTTAGTTGACAGTTTCTTAACTTTATATCATTCTCCGCACTTCATATCAATCTAAATTTCACATGAGTATCTGCATGGCATCAGACAAGTTGGGAGAGGGATCATGCTGCATGGGCAACATGGAGTCTCTACAATTCAGACCAGGCTTTGTGCTATGGAGAGATAACTCCATCCATGGTCTGGGTGTAGTTTGTATGCCTTTTGTAAAGCATCCTGTAGCACACTGTCGTCTGTGAAGACCACAAGGTGCCAGTGCAGTTGAGTTAAGTTGACATGAGTTGAGCTAAGAAACGACCTCACTGCACTCAGGACATTTCCACACGCGCTACGTCCGCTCGTTCAACAGTCAGCGAAGAGTCATACTGCTAATGGTTTCAACTGCCATCTGATTGAATGTTCTCCTGGTCTTCTCTCTCAGTTTGGAAATTCTCCCAGATCCCCTGCCGATCTCCCGCCATATTATTCTTTACACATACGAGTTCCTAGTCTGTTCCACGGTTTTCTCCACCTGGTCCCACAGGCGCACGATCTTCTTGCCAGTACACTGTTTACACTGTACTTAAAGTAGCATTGCTAGTGGCGTTCTGGATCGCAATGAAAGAATCCTTTTGTGAAACGAGGGCACGCTTCCGGTGTTTGTTAAACAAATTCTTTACCAAGTGCAGACAACAACAATAGAAAAGTTGTGACTTGGTTTGAATGAATGCTTTCCCAACATGAATCAAGATTGCATGAAAGGTGAGTTCTTTGTTCCACAGATGTATGCATTAAAGGGAACAATCTGTAGATTGCTGTTTGGAAACACGCTACATGATGGGTTTGAAAGATAACAGAAAGATGTTGGTTGGGTGGTTGATTGGGCGATTTGTTACGTGGTTGGTTGGGTGCTTCGTTGGGCGACTGGCTGGTTGTTTGGGTGGTAGGTTAGTTGGTTGATGGTTGGTTGGGTGGTTGGTTGGTTTTACGGTTGGTTGGATGGGTGGTTGAGTGGTTGGGTGGTTGGCTAGTAGGACGGTTGGTTGAATTTGATGTTGGGTTGTTGCGAGGAAATGCAACCTAAAGATAAAATATCATGGCAGGGCAGACCAGGCCCTAAGCCTTGGTCTCCAACCCGTTTAGGATCGAAACTCCAATAGACGGACAGTCAGAGCATTACTTTGTGGATCCGGCGGGTTATGTGCCTTGTCTTGTTCCAGATGTATTGGTGTTGCCTTTCTTCTGGAGTAAACTAGGCAGGCCAAGAGAAAAGAATCATACTGCATGAGCAATACATGGTCTCTACAATTCAGCCCAGGCTTTGTCCTATGGAGAGTTAAAACTCCATCCCTGGTCTACCGCCATGTGTTGTAGGTATTATGCCTTTTATTTTCTGGGGAAAAAAACAACGTAACAACCTATCGTCTGTCAAGAAGGCAAGGTATGGTGAATTTAACTGTTCACGACACCAACTGTCAAGTAAAAAACAAATTACCCAAGACGACCTGCACGGCAACAATACAGAAATCGAAAGATAATATAATCAGGACATTTCTAATTAACTGCGAGAAGTTTTATGTTCTGTTGGGCGGTATACTAGCAATTGGCGAGAATAGGATAAGACAGCTTGTTAGACATAAATTGTGGGTTTATATTCTTGCTGAGACAGTTGTGTTGGCGACCTTCCCTTGAACTTGCATGAGTCACTTTCTGTTTGATTTACTATTGACAGAATCACATTTGAAATCTTGAACTGAGGAGGGAGATGGAGAGAAAGATCAAAGGACATATAGAGTAGGAGTTGGAAGAGATAGAGAGTTGTTATGGAGGAGGAAGAATAAAAAGATTCAGGCGAAGAAGACGGAGAAGAAGAAGAACTAGCATAAAGAAAGAAAGAGAGGAGACGAAGAAAGAAAGAAAGAAAGAAAGAAAGAAAGAAAGAAAGAAAGAAAGAAAGAAGGCGCTGTTACATCACAGACCATAGCAGACTCTGTTGTGGGACATGTTTAATACAGAAACGTAAAACCTGAGGCACACTTAATTTGAAAAAAAAACAAAAAACTATATATATATATATATATATATATATATATATATATATATATATATATATATATATATATATATATATATATATATATATATATATCGTATCTTGTCCGCAGGAATTCGAGGCAGATCCGGAATATTACTAAAAGACCAGCCATAAACAATTGTGCAACGTCTTCCAGATTGTAAAGCTCTTTTATCAGGCATTAAACACAGCCATTCACATCAAGGATGTCGGGAGTTCAGACACGATACATGCAGCATGGCAACACGCTGAGGAGATTAATAGTTGCCCTATATTGTATTCTGACGACATTCAGTAGCTGGCTTCCATTGTCATGCCCCTTTGTGCAAGCTTCAAGTTTATGGGTACATTTGCATGGGATTTACGGCTATGTGACCTTCATTGGAGCATTAAAATTCGTCGGGCGAAAATTGGCACAAGCAAATGTATCCGATAAGAAATCAATATTGTCAGATACAAGTATACCACAACAAGCAATGATGTACAGAACAGATAGAAGCAGAGGAAGAGGTCGATCACATAACGTGGACGGAGGGAATAGCAGAGTCCATGGGAATATCGATACATGACGACCAGAAGCGGGCACTCTCCCGATGTTTATACTTCACCTCGACACCGCAAGGTACAAGAGGAACAATATGAGATGAGATGAGATAAGTTTGGAACATTGAATAATTTGGACGTGGTTGAAAACATGGATGTCTAGAATAGGTAATTATGGAAGGAGGTTGCAGAGGAGACGAAACAAAGGAAGACCGCAGCGTGGATAGTTTCAGGATAAAGAACTATTTACACACGAGGTTAAAGGGGGTCAGACACCTTGCTTATGGTGACGAGAAATTGTGAAAGAATTAGGGGACGAGGGCTTGCACAGACAAGACATGGGATGGTAATGATGGACCTTCACATCAAATACCTCATTGATTCATTGTTCTAGTTGTTAATCTTTCTTTCTTTCTTTCTTTCTTTCTTTCTTTCTTTCTTTCTTTCTTTCTTTCTTTCTTTCTTTATTTCTTTCTTTCTTCTTCTTCTTTTTCTTCTTCTCCATCTTCGTCACAACGCTAATGCGGCTACTTCGTACAGTACAGTAATGTCGAGTAACTGATTAAAACCATGTAGCAGAATCGCCAATGTGCAGCTCATGCAGAGGACTAAACAAATGCCAGTGATCAAATGTAGAGCGCATGGAGAGAACTAGACAAATATCAGTGAACCAATGTGGAGCTCATCGAGAGAACTAGACGAATACCAGTGAATCAATGTGGATCTCATGGAGAGAACTAGGCAAATACCAGTGAACTAATGTTGAGCCCATGGAGAGAATTATACAAATACCAGTGAACTAAAGTGGAGCCCATGGAGAGAATTATACAAATATCAGTGAACTAAAGTGGAGCCCATGGAGAGAATTATACAAATACCAGTGAACTAAAGTGGAGCCCATGGAGAGAATTATACAAATACCAGTGAACTAATGTGGAGCCAACGGAGAGATACAAATACCAGTGAACTAAAGTGGAGCCCATGGAGAGAATTATACAAATACCAGTGAACTAAAGTGGAGCCCATGGAGAGAATTATACAAATACCAGTGAACTGAAGTGGAGCCCATGGAGAGAATTATACAAATACCAGTGAGCTAATGCGGAGGCCATGGAGAGAATTTTACAAATACCAGTGAACAAAGTGGTAAAGAAACGACCAGAGCGCCGGCTAGAGCACATGGCGAGAAGCCTGAGAGTAATATAACCAGAAAAGCCGTTGGAATCAGCAGGGTAAAAGAAACAGAGGAAAAACTAAGAGCCCACAGATTCGAGCAGTATAGACAACTCTAAATATTGGGAGGGCATGGACGAAGCTGCATGAGATAGCTAAGGATAGGAGGGCGGAGTTGAGTGAGTTGGTTGAGGATCCTAGTCCCAAATGGATTTAAACTCTAAGAAAAGAATGAAAGAAACAACAAACGAACTTCATCTTCAAAGTATCACTAATTGGGCACCCAGGCCTGTCTCACATTCAGCCCTTCCAATCACCCATCTTTCTTACACCAATTATATCAATTGTGCATGTTACATTCACATAAAGGGAAAATAAAAATTATCACATGAATGATGTAACTGTAACAATACATCGGGCAAGGCCTTAATTCGTATCTTTGCTGTTTCGGTGTGCGGACCTGTTTCATATTCTTGACCGTTGATTTGACCGTTTATTTGACCGTTATTATTCCATGTCTTGCTTTGACAGGAGGGCTCCATGACGTTGTGGTTATCCGGTTAACTCGCTTTCTGAAGGTTGTGGGTTCGATTCGGGGCCACGTCGTTCTGTTCAGGAGTGCAATTTTCTCGAAGACTTCTATGGGTCGTCGCTGGAGCTACGTAATTCGTGCTTTGTGCGGCAATTTTGGTAGAATGTGCTGCGGAAAGCGTCCGATCCATATGGGGTAAACCCGGTACAACTAGATCGATCCTCTTACATTAAAATTTTTTTTCTTGCTATGACAAAAGGTAGTCTTTCAAAGTATTTTAGGATCCTCGCCAGCGCTACGGAGTTCGTCCACTGAGCTGAGATTCTCCGCACTCAGGCTTGAGTTAGGAGTAGAACGGAGCACTTATGGGTTACACCCGTGTGCCTTGAGTTTGATCTGTAGACTAAACTAAACTAAACTAAACTGAAATATGGAAAAAACTCATATAAGCTAAAACCATCTAACGGCAGCGGAAATGTGGTTTCTTGAGAAACTGCAAAAAATACCATCAACCGACTGAAACCAGGAATGGGACAGACGTACAGGAAACAATGAAAGTCGTAAATTGAGTAGCGAAATCAGAAGCAGACAGTCACCATTGTTTGCACGGATTAGTTAGCTGCATATCGTTTACATGAAGTCGCAGTCAACCCCCAGTATGTTTGGCTGTTTGTGATTTACAATGTAATTTTGTGTTCAGCAGTTTGCCATTGCTTGCTGAACGACCGAAGCTCATACCATTGTTAAAAATCAACACAAAGCGGTCTGTTTCCAAATCACCTGCGAATGATGTCGTACGCGGGATGAGGGATTGAGAATTGCGTGTATTACCGCTTCGTTTCGGCTCGTTATGAAGAGAAATAAACACACACACACACACACACACACACACACACACACACGTACACACACGTACACACACATACAAAATTAGACACAACAGGCAAACCTGATGGAAAAAGAAGAAGAGGAAGGTAGACAGATAAATACCAGGATGACTTGGCCACATGACATAATCGGAACACGACACAGAAGTGATTCAAGCATCTGGTGATTGTGTGAGATGGCGAACCGTGACCGCCCACACGTATCAGCATGACGTATGATAATGATTCCCTTTCTTCTGTCTCAAGATCATTAAACACATTTTTAAAAAAAACAGGTTGTCTGCGGCGCGTACCCGTGTTCGCGCTTCAATTCCATTCACCTGACGATACGCGAGGCAAAGATCTAAACAGATCATACATGCTTGCTTGCTTGTGTTCATTAGCTTGAGCTCCAACGCGAAGTCCTGTATGTCGATGAAGACATCCTGTTGTCCAACATCAGTGTGATGTCATACAGGACTTGAGATTTGCGTGAGTATCCGTTGTCCCATGTCTGGCTTATTGGTGTGCAGACTGGTGGTTCCTCGCCGTACAGGCAGATACTCTCCGACTTCGGAGGAATCGGCGATCCTATTGACTTTAGCCAGGACCCCGAAGGGACCTGTTGCCCAGGACGCTCGACGAGGACGCGTCAATAGGTCTTGGCCAGTATATAACCCGGCCCTGGTGCCTTGGAAACACCTCTGCGTCCCAGGTCATAAATAAATTCGAATGTATTGTGTGACACTCTTAGATGTAGAAGAAAGAGGGCTCACTAGACAACATAAACGTTGAAAGCTATAATAACCGATAGGGATTCGAACCTGTCACTTCCACATAGTGACAGTGAGTGATTATAGATTTCAAATTGTTTGTTATCTAATGTGTCCTCTAATCCCTACTTCTTTCTTCTACTTCTATGAGTGCCAAGCAATGCATGCGAATGTATTTATTAATTGTCTTAATGGCCTCAAGGGGTTCCCCAATTAAAACGTCTAAACAGGCTTTGGGGAAAGGGAAAATAAGTACAATAAATTACGACGAAGCTCGGCGGAAGAAATATATACAAGACAAAGGAGAATCTAAGTCTTTATAAATCCCAACAACAAGAACAAAAACGATTGAAATATATACATTAGAGAATGACATAAATGGGTACTTCTTTTAAGACGTTTGCTAATCCGGGAATACAAACATTGCAAACGGAAGACGAGAAGAGAAATTAAATAAAAACGAGAACGGATAATGGATCATTCATTCAGTAGCATGCCCTTTGCTAACCTCGCTCCCATAACAACCTTCCAGAAAACTTCTCGATCATAAGCAAGATGTCCCGCGTCTGATACACCCATCTGGAGATCATCCGCCACATCCTGCACCCATTGTATCTTTAGCCTTCCTCTTTCACTTTTCCCGGGCACTTACCCCTCCATCATTGTTCTCTCCACACTGTCATGACGTTTCAGGTGACCAAAATATTTCAATTTTCTTTGTTTGGTTAATAGAAACATTGATAACTAAAGAAACAGCCAAATGAAAGTGAAAGATAAATAGCTAATATATATATATATATGCAGAAGTTAGTTGAATATCCTTTACAAGACTTCGCAGTCAACCCCAACATGTTTTGGTTGTTTGTGATTTATTTGCAAGTTTATGTTCATTAGTTTACCATTGCTTTTTGAACGACTTGCACACATACCATTGTATGAATATCCACTCAAGGCGGTCTGCTGCCAAATCTCCCGCAGCTTTGTTTCGAACGCAATGCTGGATTACGAAATGCCTCTGTAACACCTTCGCCACACAGCCGGCGGATATGCAAATAATAAATAAAAAACGTTACGAAGTATAAAGTAACAATAAAATAGCCAATAAAAATTAAAGGTCCGTGTCAAAGTGTACACACACATGGGTACACAAAGAAAGGAATCCCAACCAAACCACTCATCCACCCCGGGTACTATGTTAAAACATCCATGATCGTACATCTCGTCGCTCTAACTTAACACTAGAAATCTTAGCTTTTATGTGTTTCCCTTATCATGATCAATTTCGATCGTCTATAAATAGACCCATCTCATGTCTCCCCTCACTGTGCATTCGACAACGGAAGTCGTATCCATAAAGTAAAGGTAAATTATCATAATTTTCAGGATTTTACACTGCATGCGGGTACTTCAGTGTTTCATTGCTCATTGTCCGAAATTAGCTTACATACAAAGGCACAGACACACACAACTTTTTTGTAGAATTGTATAAGTGTGATATTGTGTTTTATGATCTTGTAAAGCATGGGTTAGGAACATCAGGCCAGCGGGACGTGTCAGGCCCGCGAAATCATTTCGCATATCATGATCAATTTCGATCGTCTATAAATAGACCCATCTCATGTCTCCCCTCACTGTGCATTCGACAACGGAAGTCGTATCCATAAAGGAAAGGTAAATTATCATAATTTTCAGGATTTTACACTGCATGCGGGTACTTCAGTGTTTCATTGCTCATTGTCCGAAATTAGCTTACATACAAAAGCACAGACACACACAACATTTTTGTAGAATTGTATACGTGTGATATTGTGTTTTATGATCTTGTAAAGCATGGGTTAGGAACATCAGGCCAGCGGGACGTGTCAGGCCCGCGAAATCATTTGGCCCAGCCCTACCAGCAACTGTTGGCGAGACTCGAAATCCAACGAATCTAGGAGTTCCATTAACAATCAATAAATCTAGCAGCAACAGCATCAATATCAAGTAACATAAAACGCCTCACAAAGGAGAAGCAGTTCCGGTCATCACATTCGGGAGGCTACAAGCCTTACCACGAGGAAATGCAGCCTAAAGAATAAATGTCATGGCAGGGCAGACCAGTCCCTAAACCTTGATCGGCAAACGGTCGGGTTAGAGCATTGCTATGCTGGTCTGGCAGTGTCTGCAGCTTGTCTTTTTCTACACGATATTTTGTACCTTTCCTCTGGAGTAAACTAGGCAGGCCGAGAGAGGGATCATGCTGCATGGGCAACACACGCCTCTAAATTCAGCCCAAGTTTAGTTCTATGGAGAGATATACCTCCATTTTACAAGGTGTTGTCTATAAAGGCGACAAGGTGACAGTCAAAACGATATCAGGAAGAGAATGCAAGAGAGACATTAGTCATTAGTCGCGGTTCCACCTTCACGGCAACGGGTCGTCCCCATTATGTTCCGTTTCTGTGCCAGTGAAAATCACACAAAATGGTGATCGCTGCCCCATGTGAAATGTGGAACAAACAGGAGTCTCGAAAAACCAACAGCCCGAACATAATGCCGTTGTCAGAATGTCAACACAAAAGTACTCCACGAAAAATACATTGATGGAAGGAGCAGTCGCTAGAAATCCAGCAGCCACACATTACTACATAAAGGCAATCCAGTCAATCCATCGACAGGCCGGCAGCCATCATTCCGAACATGCATTAACGCTACAAACAACCGCGGATAGATGTAACAAACATTCCACTCGACACGCACTCAACTCAGTATATGTGTGCGTAACTTTGTAGGCTAACATCTGGTTAGGATAGTGACTGCCGCTTCCATCAAGGATGAACTGCATGGTTCATAGAGGACTTTTGTGGTGGCATTCTGGCGACGACATTGTGTACAGTGAAAGTCTTTACATCTGTCCGAGGTTGTTTTGTTGCGTGAACTGCATTTCGAAGATAAAATGGCGCGGTTGGCTAGAAAACATCTAGAAACGGAACACCAACATCTAGAAACATCGAGACTTTGTAGGTGAACATCAGGTTGGGAAAGTGACTGCCACTTCCATCAAGGATGAATGCTTCGTGGAGGACGTTTGTGGTGACATTCTGGTGGCGGCATTATGCACAGTGTGTCTGAGCGGGCTCTTGCTTGTCGAGAATCCTGTCTTTTCCACTTTTCACATGGGGCAGTGAGGAACAGTTTATGTGATATTAACTGGCATAGGAACGGAGCATAATCGGGACGACCCGTTGCTGTGATGTTGGAACGGCGACTGAACTGAACTCAACTCAACTCAACTCAATAGCAGGGCAACGGAACCATACACTATCAGTTCAACATGAGGAAAATGTGAATGCAAACCGTAGCCACAAGCATAAACACTCCAGAGGCTTTAACCGTTCAAATGTATATCCTTAAAAAGTCGCTTAAAAGTCGACAGGGTATGTATATCCGCCATGTTGGAGACAGTAGTAGTATAGATTGTTGTAGTCGTACAGTTTCAACTTCATGGCAGTGGGTTGGCTTCATTCCTTTGCCAGCGAAAATCCCACTAAACCTCATCATTGTCCCGTTGTCAACTCATGAAGGAAACAGTAACTTCGACAAGACCAAATTCTAGAGCATCGACAAAAAGCCGTTCTTCATGTCAATATGCAGTTCAGTGTCGAAAAAGACATCTTACGGAACAAAACAAGCAGCATGCACACGCATTTTCTCATAAGGCAGCTGCTGTAATGCCGGCAAATGCCTCTTCCGCCATTTTATAATTCTACATTTCACAAAACAGCTTTCAAGGATACAAACAAGAGGCATTACGAAACAAATTCACAGCTCATAGAGTCGCACTAAGCACTCAACTTTGGGTGACGAAACCAGGGCGACAGCAGAATATGGAAGGACAATAATGACCAGGAAAAACGAAAGGAAAAATATACGCAGATGTACACTGTGTTGCCTTACGTCGAGCATCCCGTAATATGTTGTGTTTTTATTCAACTGTAGTCTCCGACATGGAGGTTAGGCGATTTAGCTGTTAAGGCATCTGAAGTGTTTATGTTTGTGGCTACGGTTTGCTTACGCATTTTCCTCATGTTGGACTGGTAGTGCATGGTTCCGTCGCCCTTCAATTAAGTTGAGTGCGTGAAGCGACACTGTGAACTGTGGATTTCGTGTGGAGTGATTTTACATCTGTCCGCGGCTGCTTATAGCGTGATCCGCATGTCCAAATAATGGCGGCCGACCAGTCGCTGAACTAACTGGGTTGCCTTATGCAGTAATGTGTGGCGCCTGGTTATCTGTGGACTGCCGCTTCCTTCCACAATGAACTTTATTTTTCGTGGCGAACCTCTGTGTGGGCATTCTGGCGACGACATTATGGATAATATACTTGTGTGGACTGTTGGTTTGGTGAGACTCCTATCTGTTCCACTTTTCACATGGGGCAGTGAGGAGCATTTTGTGTGATATTTACTAGCACAGGAACGCAGCATAATGGGGCGACCCTTTGCCGTGAAATTGGAACCGCGATTAACTAACTAACTAACTAACTAACTAACTGACTGACTGACTGACTGGCTGACTGACTGACTGACTGACTAACTAACTAACGTACTAACTGACTGACTGACTGACTGACTGACTGACTAACTGACTGACTGACTGACTGATTGTCTGACTAAGTAACTAACTGACTGACTGACTGACTGACTGACGGACTGACTGACTGACTGACTAACTATTCAACGTGAGCGACGTCAAGAACTGCCTCGTCAGTTAGAGAACAGCGTGTGCTACAGTAACTACCAGGTCACCTAATTAGCAGTAGATGTTGAAACAAGTTAGTGTCAGTAAAAACAAGACCATGTAGAGTTTGCCCTACAAGAAGCAACTGAAAACCGTAAACTGATTAGAGACATTAGACGTAGACTGTCACAATAGTTTGGACACATTGTAAGAAGAAATAAAATAGAGAACTTGGTGACAACTAGCAATATTGGGGGAAAAGAACAAGGGGAAGACAGAGAAGTAAATATCGGGATGACTTGGCCACATGGTATGGTGAAATAGAAAATAATATGGAGCTAATCCACGACTCTGGTGATCGTGCAAGATGGCGAAACAAGACCTCAAAAGCTTATCCGCCTGGCACATGATGATGATGATGATGATGATGATGATGATGATGATGAGAGACTGCAAAAGTGACCATGCAACAGAAATCGCAAAACTAATAATAAAGCTGAAGAAATTAAAGAGGACTCCAAGATATATTAACCTAGTTTGGTAGTGCTTGAATCACCTCGGGAATGAGTGATAAATACGCTGTTTCTGTACAGAATGGGTAATATGCAGTAGAGAACATAACACATTAGTTTAGAATTAGTAAATATTAGTACATTACATTAGTACATTACATTAGTAAATTGTAAACAAAGTAACATCTAGGAAGTATGATCACAAAATGCGGAAGAATGAGCAGAGAAATCGAGATCAGATGTTAAAACGCAAGAGCTCAAATATATCAACCATCACTGAGGAGCAGCTGGCCGAGTGGCTAGAATGCTGGATTCTTCTTTGGGAGACCCGGGATCGAATCCTCGGTGAGGTGTGGAGTTTTTATTTCTGTCGCGGGCAAACAGAATCCTCTAACCTGCACAGTTCGCGGCGACTGCACTAGCCAGGCGGCCTTAATTCCTCAGGCTCAAGAGCCCCCCCCCCCCCCCCCCCCCCCACTCCTGCCATACACCGCAAGGTACTATAGGCAGTAAATGAGAGCTTTTGACAGTGACCCCATACATCCAAATATACAAATGTCCGTAAAACGGCAGATAATAAACAGTATATTCACACCTGCATTTGTAACCAATGTCAAACGTGGACACTATCCAAATAACACTTACGCAAAATCAACACCTGTGAGATGAGATGCTTGAGAAGAGCTGCCAATTTAGCTATCCAAGACTGAGTAAGAAAAGATGTTATAAGACACACAGTGGAATCAACACATTGTGCCACGTTTATTGAATGACAGAAGATTAAATAGTTTGGCCATCTCGTTAGAATGCAACACCACCAACTACCAATACTTGTGCTACATGAAAGAAGATCAGCCATGAGAGAATGCCCGAGAAGAAAATAGATTGACGACATCAAAGTCATTGTACAATCGCATGGAATGACACTATCCAGTACCACCTGTGGGCTCTGGAACATCTACTATTCCTCCCCACGACGCTTGACAACAAAAGTGGAAGGTTATGAGGATGATCTCTTGAAATCTACAGCTCTACCCAAATGATCTATTGCAAAGAATTGTGAAGAACATGACACAATTAGTTTAATGAGAATCGTTGGTGGCCCACCAAGCACTCCAGGAACAGAATGCAGTATAATTATTATCATTAGTTTAATAATTTTGTAAACAATTTATATCGTCCTATGTGACAAAGTTAGTTGTATATCCTTTATAGAACGTCGCACTCAACCCCATTGTTTTTATCCCGTTTATATCTAAGTCGAAGAGGTAGAAGATGATTAGAAGAAGGAGAAGGGAAAATAAAAGAATAAGAGGAAGAAGTAGGGGGATCAGAAGGAAGAGGAAAGAAGAAGAAGAAGAAGAAGAAGAAGAAGAAGAAGAAGAAGAAGAAGAAGAAGAAGAAGAAGAAGAAGAAGAAGAAGAAGAAGAAGAAGAAGAAGAACGAAGAAGAAGAAGAAGAAGAAGAAGAAGAGCAGCAGAAGCAGCAAAAACAGAAGAAGCAGATGAAGAAGAAGAAGAAGAAGAAGAAGAAGAAGAAGAAGAAGAAGAAGAAGAAGAAGAAGAAGAAGAAGAAGAAGAAGAAGAAGAAGAAGAAGAAGAAGAAGAGCAGCAGAAGCAGCAAAAACAGAAGAAGCAGATGAAGAAGAAGAAGAAGAAGAAGAAGAAGAAGAAGAAGAAGAAGAAGAAGAAGAAGAAGAAGAAGAAGAAGAAGAAGAAGAAGAAGAAGAAGAAGAAGAAGAAGAAGAAGAAGAAGAAGAAGAAGAAGAAGAAGAAGAAGCTTAATATATTCTACCACATGTTCAACACTTATCATATCCTCCTAGAAATGTGAAACGTAGTCCCGAGAGTTATCAACACGTCTCGTGTGTCGAGATCACGTTTACATAGCCTAATTTTCGTATCCTTCTATATGCTGTGTAACTACAATACAACTGTAACCATTCTTTGGCTGTATGCAATGTACAAATAAAGATATTGTTGTTCTGTTTCCTGTTTGTAAACTGGTTTCGTAACATCTTCACTGTCTTGTGAACGTCCTTGTTTTTGTCCATGGATTGCTGTGGTATTACTATTTATTCCGAACACAAGTGTTATTTTCAAAAGCTAGATCAACGTAATTCAGACAAGGTGTTATTTGCCACATATAGTTTTACTTAGCTCAGACAGAGGTGTTATTTGCCACGGCAAGTTTGAATAGCTCAGACAGAGGTATTATTTGTGAGAGCTATATTGATTATCTTAAACAGAGGTGTTATTTATGATAACTAGGTTACCCCAATTCAGTCAGAGGTTAGTTTTCACCTGATTAGCTTTCAGATTAGGAAGACCACGTTCCTAAACCACTGGCTAGCTAATACTGACCTGTAACAGGCGGCTTGTTATTTGGGTACTCTTGTGATGTGACATTACTTTAGTTCAAATAGATAATTACTTCATTGGGTAGTGTGACCTTCTCCTTCCCAGTTATCTTCTCTTTTGAGGTGATACGAATTAGTCTAATCTCTCCTCGCTATCTGTTATCTGAAGCGACACTGCATGATATATTCTTCCAACAACTTTTTTTTTTTGGGGTGGGGGGGGGGGGGAGAGAAAGAGATATAACATACATGTTCAACACGTCGTCATTTTATGGGGAGATGAGAAATGATCTTTTTACCTTCTCATTATCCTTTCTTTTGGGGGAGACACGATATATATATAGCTTTCCTAATTGACCTTTCTTTGGGGGAGTTATGCCACCTTATAGTCTTTCCTTATTGATCTTTCTATGGGGAGACATGGTATGATACAGTCTTTTCTTATTGGCTTTTCTATGGGGAGACATGGCATGATATAGTCTTCCCTTATTGACCTTTCTTTGGGGGAGACATGGCATTGTATAGTCTTTTCTTATAGACCTTTCTTTGGGGGAGACATGACATGATATAGTCTTCCCTTATTGACCTTTCTTTGGGGGAGACATGACATGATATAGTCTTCCCTTATTGACCTTTCTTTGGGGGAGACATGACATGATATAGTCTTCCCTTATTGACCTTTCTTTGGGGGAGACATGACATGATATAGTCTTCCCTAATTGACCTTTCTTTGGGGGAGACATGGCATGATATAATCTTCCCTTATTGATCTTTCTTTAGGAGAGACATAACATGATACAGTCTTTCTTTATTGATTTTTCTATGGGGAGATATGAAATGATTTAGTCTTTCCTTATTGATCTTTATTTGGGGAAGACATGACATGATATAGTCTTTCCTTCTTGATCTTTCTTTGGGGGAAACATGGCATGATATAGTCTTCCCTTATTGATCTTTCTTTAGGAGAGACATAACATGATATAGTCTTTCCTTATTGACCTTTCTTTGAGGAAGACATGGCATGATATAGTCTTCCCTTATAGGCCTTTTTTCGGGTGGGGGGGGGGCATGGCATGATTTAGTCTTTCCTTATTGACCTTTCTTTGGGAGAGACATGGCATGATATAGTATTCCCTTATTGACCTTTCTTTAGGAGAGACATGGCATGATATAGTATTCCCTTATTGATTTTTGTTTTGGGGGAGACAGGGCATTATGTAGTCTTTCCTTATTGACCTTTCTTAGGGGGAAACATGACATGTTATAGTCTTCCCTTATTGACCTTTCTATGGGGGAGACATGACATAATATAGTCTTTCCTAATTGACTTTTCTATGGGATGACATGATTTAGTCTTTCCTTATTGACCATTTTATGGGGATACATAGCATGATACTGCATTTCCTTGTTGACCTTTATTTGAGGAAGACATGACATTAGTCTCTTCTCATTGTGCTTTGGAGGGGGAAACTGCAGGATCTTCTGTCAACTCTGTCATTTATTTGTTTGGAGACATGACCTTATCTATCTCCCCCATGTTGGGGGAATTTCTTTGATGAGACCTAACATGATTTATTCTAGCTTCAATATACTTTTTGATGACTTTTTATTTTGACATGATTCATTCTCTCTATGCAGTCATTTCTTTGGGCATAAATATGACAAGCATTTTCTCCCCATCATCTTTTCTTTGGGGAGTCACAATATTATCTATTGTCCCCTCACCGTCCCTCTTTGGAGAATCATGAAGTTGTCTATGTCTCTCCCCATTGTCTTTCTTTGAAGAGACATAACATTATCTGTTGTCTTCTGACCAGCTGTTCTTTGTGCAGAGACGAAATGATGCCATCACCTCTCCCAACCACAAGTTTGCCTGTCTCATACTTTAGGGAGATATGACGTGTTCTCCCTCTCCAGACTGCCTCATTTTTTTATGGAGATATGACGTGTTCTCCCACTCTAGGTTGTCTCATACTTTAGGGAGATATGACGTGTTCTCCCTCTCCAGGTTGTCTCATACTTTAACGAGATATAACTTGTTCTCCATCTCCAGGTTGTCTCATATTTTAGGGAGATGTGACGTGTTCTACCTCTCCAGGCTGTCTCATACTTTAACGAGATATAACTTGTTCTCCATCTCCGGTTGTCTCATATTTTAGGGAGATGTGACGTGTTCTCCCTCTCCAGGTTGTCTCATACTTTAAGGAGATATGACATAATCTACTTTCCCAAGCTGTCTCATACTTTAGGGCGATACTTTAGGGCGATAATCTACTCTCCGCAATCTATCTTATATTTTAGGAAGATATAACATATTCTACTCTCCTCAACATGTCTCATATGTTAGGAAGATTATAACATTACCTACTCTCCACTAAACTGTCTCATAATTTAGAGATAATGACATAATCTATTCTCCACTAAACTGTCTCATACTTTAGAGATATAAGACATAATCTACTCTCCCCAAGCTCTCTCATACTTTAGGGAAATATGACGTAATCTACTCTCCTCAACCTGTCTCATACTTTAGGGAGATATGACATAATATATTTTCCCCAACCTGCCTCATACTTTAGGGAAATATGACGTAATCCCCACTCCCCCAAACTGTCTCATACTTTAAAGAAATATCACGTAATCGCCTCTCCCCTAAACTGTTTCATAATGTAGTTAGATATGACGTGTTCTCTACCAACCCACGGATAGACACACACACAATTACCTTGAATGGACTATGTCCAAAAGTGGTAAACCATGCAAACAGCGACCTATTCTCTGATGACTGTTTCAGAACCCTCCCAGTGACTTGCAGATGAGTATTTGCTTTCCGTTTGAACCATGCCATGTGTAGGAGGCTGTACTTTAGGCTAGAATTATGTTTGCGGTTAAAATGAGACCAGAACATTCTACAGTGAGAATTAGATCTGCTGTGTACACCAGGCACTTCATTGAATTCCAGGGAAAACGTGAAATAGATATGTTTACATACAGCCCGAGGTTGCATGCGACTCGCGAAGTAGCTGTGTGCGGCCCTTGAGTAGCAGTTAAATCATGCATATATAATGGCAGAAACATGCTAATAATTTACAGTATTTGAACATCGAAGAAAACAAGCTCATGGACAGCGTGAAGTTTTGGAAGCTTACATACGTTGGTAATGTCACACCTTCCACTGGGCTAGAAGAACAGTCATAGAGGTGTGGTTCTTTGAAGAACAGTCATGTTGAGTGTGGTTCTTGGAAGAACAGTGAAGGTTAATGTGGTACTTAGAAGAAGAGGCTGTGGTGGACCAGCAATGTGCGAGGAAGTGTAAATGTCACTTCTTTGACAGCGTAAAGATGGTTTTTATGACAGCGTAAATGTGGTTTTTATTACAGTATAAATATGGTTTTGACGATAGTATAAAAGCAGTTTCAATGATATTATAAATGTAATTTCCATGAAACATTAAATGTAGTTTCTGTAACAGTGTAAATATCATTTATTTATATGACAGTAACAACTTAGCATCTATGGCAGCATAAATATATATTCTATGAAAATATAAATATAGCTTATATTACAGTATACATATATTTTACATTACACATAAACTGTAGCGCCTACGAAACAATAAATAAAGGGTCATTGGCACAATAGTATAGTCTCTATAATAGTTTAAATACAGTGTTTATGACAGTATGAATTACGTTTTTTCGCAGTATACATACATGTTCAGTCTCTTAAGAGAGGTGTGAAACAGGGTGGGTGTAATGTCTCCAGATCTTTTTTCCCTGTACAGTGAACATATTTTCAGAAATATAGAAGATACGGAAGGAATCATCATTGGGGGACAATACATCAATAATGTTAGATATGCACATGATACAGTCCTGATTGCAGACAATGAATAGGACTTGCAACATTTAGTAGATGCGGTTGTTACACACCGTGAACAACCTGGGTTAGAATTGAATTGTAAGAAGACACAGATTATGGTCGTCACTGTGAAGAAGGAAATACCGCAATGTAATATACAAGTAAATGGGCATATTCTTAAACAAGTGAATCGGTACAATTATCTCGGAACAGTCATAACATCAGATGGGAGATCCCTTGAAGAGATTAGAACGAGAATTGCCATTGCGAAGGTAGCTTTTTGCAAGATGAAAATCATACTGACCAATGAAAAGATATTTATTGAAACGAGAAAAAGAGTGTTGAAGTGCTACATATAACCTGTACTTTTGTATGGATGTGAAGCGTGGACAATGAGCAGACAAGCTGAAAAACATCTGATGGCTGTGGAAATGTAGTTTCTGAAGACAATGCAAAGAATACAATGGACAGCGAGAAAAACCAATGAACAAGTACTTCAAGAAACAAATAAAGATCGTAAACTGATTAGAGAAATTAGACGTAGACAGTCAAACTTTTTTGGGGGCATGTTATGAGAATAAATGAATTTGAGAACATGATGACAACTGGCTAGATCGAAGGGAAGAGACCAAGGGGAAAACCTAGAAGTAAATACCTGGATGGCTTGGCCATGTGGCATGGCCGAGACAGAAACACAGAGCTGATCCACGACTCTAGTGATCGAGTGAGATGGCAAAACATGACTACCCATACTTATCGGCATAGCACATGATGGATGGATGGATAAGTATATAGCTATGACATTATAAATATAGTGTCTATGACAGTATAAACATAGTGTCAATGACAATATATATATATATGTAGTTTCTATGAACATGTAAATGTAGTTTCTATGACAGTGTAAACGTAGTGTCTTAAAAACATGGTGTCTATGAAAGTATACATAGCGTTTGTATAACACTATAAATGTAGTTTCTTTTATAGTATAAATATAGTGTCTGTGACAGTATACATGCAATTTTATTGACAATATAAATGTAGAGTCTACGATAGTATAAATGTAGTTTCTATGACAGTATAATATAGTTTATATGCTATATAAATAGAGTGTCTATGACAGAATAACATCACATCTCCTCGCTTGTGTCCAGTTCTCTTAGATGTCAGAAAAATCGTTACTATCATCAATGGCAAATAAACTAAGACTTACTGAGATACAAAGCGATAATGATGTATATTGACTTGTATCAAGCAATCCATGACACCTTAACCGGAAGCCTGCTATGATTATTATCCATTAATACATTACATCCATTATTAGGACTTAGAACCTGGCGAGGAGTGGATACAAGTGCCAACAGATTTCTTCTGCACATCCTTTTCAGTTTGCATCCAACTAGACAGAAAATGCAGACAAGAAAATCCGGCTGCTGTGGAGGAACGAACGAACGAATGAACGAACGAACGAACAAACTTTATTTTCAAAGGGTTAAGAATTGGGCACGCAGGCCCGTCTAACATTCTGCCCTTCTGTCATATATTTTTGAAGGGAGTGGGGGATCACTGTAGTGCATGCCCCATCTCTAACAAAAGAAGTAGAGCCCCATCCTCTTCTATCTTCAATAACCCCAGAATATGAACCTTGAGTTATCTGTAGGCCTCGTTCTATTAAGTATGTCTAGGAGATATAGATTATGGCCCTGGTGAGAATAATGATTACTAACTGGGATTCTGCCCCTTCTCCAAGGATTCTGTAGCTCTGGAGCCCCCTTTTTGTTTATCAAATCTGAGGAAAGTCTGGAGAATTTTCTCAGCCTGATTTAGATGAAGAAAACATGGATATTGAGCAGTTGATAGATCTAGAGTCTTCTCTCCCCCATTTTTAGTAAGTCATTATGAGTTAATTTATTTTTAAACAATCAAACACATAATCAATCACATTAGATTCTGACAACATGATGTACAAAGAAGTTGTTGACTCACAGATAGGTTTGAACTGATAAATTAACAGAAGGTCAATTCATGTTAATCATTTATTGACTGGGCCTGAGCCTTCTGGCCAGTACATACATCTCTATTGTGATTTACACAAGATATTAGAAAAGTTGCATATTGGACCAGTTACACAGAGACCATCAATAAACAAGCATCAATACATGACAGGTCAACAAGTGTGAAAACATAGTAAACATTTTTGTTGTTGCACATGTTAAGTGTGATGGTGATTCAACAATTAAATATCAGTTCCTGAAATTGGGTGTGGTGTGTACCAATGAGAAAGTAACCTGGTGACTGGAAGATTAGGTAAGCCAGGGTCCATTGACTGATGGATCCACTTCAGGTCTGCCCGTATAGCTCCACTGAAGGCCTCCCCATACTCTGCTCATGGCCAAGTCATCCTCCATCTCACTTGTGGTTCATCTCTCTCTCTCGGCTTCCCTCTGTCAGGTCTGATTTAGGTGGTTAGTTTGCTGATGTGTTGGGTGGTTGTTGGTATGTAGCCACCAAGATCACTGATGAATATTCACATAAATATATACATTCCTACCAATACAATAATAAGAAGTAGGTCGGAAGAATCTAAATTCCTGAAGTAGGAACTAGTCCCCCTCCCCTCCTTTTCTCTCTAAGCTAGTGTTGGGTTAATTTGGGGTGGTCAGAGTTTATCACACGGTGTACGCCTTGTCTCAGTTGGTACCTGCTGTATGTAAGTTCTCATTTGACCTGGGGTCAGTGAACGTGTACAGAAAGACAGTGACAAGAGTGAGAATATGTCAAGATGCATGTAAATAAATGACATACATTTATAACATTTCTTCCACTAAATGGTGTTTATAATATGTATAAATAATTATCTGTGTTTTCCCAATTAACCAACTTCTTCTTCTTCTTCTTCTGTGTCTAATAACTCTCTCCCATTATCTGTTGTTGTTGTGATGTTGAGTGTTGGGTTGTGTGGTGATGAGTGGTGTTGAGTTGTAAGTTATGTTGAGTAATGAGTTAAGTTCACTGCGCGTGATGGTGTTCCGCGAAGCACAACTTTCTCATGTAATGCAGTTCATGTGTGCCCTTATCTAATTAAAATTTGACATAAATATAAATATTTATTCCGTCAAACCCTATTGATTCAATAGATGAAGGAGAAAGGAAAGATTGATTTCTCTTTCAGCTTTCTAGATTGTAAATAGGCACAGATAAGTCTGTTTTAGAACAAGGCACTTATTCTAGTACACGAACTGTCATTTCAGCTGTAGGTAGTGATAGCATCTTTAACAATGTTTCTGACAAAATGCACAAGATTGCTTTCGAATCATCACTTTTCACAGTTGTTTAGAATAGAATGTAGTAGTATAATGAACTTCTTAAAGTTAATAATTATCTCTAAGAATATCAGAGATTGTAGTTTCATCGAAGAGAGTATTGAAGCGGGAATGGCTCTGCGTCGTTAGAATCTACAGTCGAGCATTTTTACATTTCAGAGGTTTTAATTAATAATAATACATTTCAATTGACATTACAAACACGGGTTACCATTACTTGATACTTGATACATCGGGTTCTTAGTCTAATCTCGGGACTAACAAGCTCACCTGGGATTCAGACACTCTGCCTCCTCTATTTGAAAATTTGGTCACACAATTTTTGATGTCTGTTCGCCAGGCATGTTTTTGCAAGAGTGCGCTGCTTATCATAATCTATACCGGCGTTGGCGCGAAAGCCGTGTCACGTGTCTGTCCCGTCCAATGGTTTTTTAAGACTGGGCTGATGAAATCTTTCTAAGAATCCACGTCATCTGTAACTTGTTCAGTTCCAGTTTCGATGTTAAGTTTTAAGTCCTAGTCTCCGTTTGCGGTTGTGAAGTCAATTTCTTTTAATGTTGTTTCCTCTTCTTGCGGCAGGTGTTGGTAAATGAATAATGGTGGTTAGCGTTATGCTACACCTTCTATCACTCTCTTTCATACATTATTTCATTCTCACATCATTCAAGGCTAACAAAGAACAGCAACAATATAAAAGATATGCATTTTAAAGGCATGGGCAAAATGCGAACATCAAAACTACACGACACAATAATATTAGATAATGGCCTGACACTTGTTATTAGCCATGTGGAATATACTGGCCTACAAAAAGGGGACTGGCTGTTATATTAGGGTTTTGTTATTATTATTATCTCTATTATTAAGAGGGAAGGTAATCCGTATTGAGATAGTGTTCGAATAATTTGCGATTATATGAATAGGGATAGAGGAGGAAGTACAAGCGTTGATTTTCGAGAATTCGCTAGACGGTGATGCTGTCATTTACACAGATGGATCGGTAGTCGGACTTGTGAGAAGCTCATGGGCCTTTACGGAGCGGACCGGAGGGAGAATTGTTAAGGGGGACTCTGGTGCTTTTGTTGAGACCACAAGTAGCCTGACTATGGAAGTCATGGCAGTAAGTAAAGCAATAACATGGCTCGAGACACAGACATTCACTAGGGCATGTGTCCTTAGCGACTCAATGAGCATGCTCAAGGGGATAGAGACGGGGTGGATCAGAAAAGAGTGGTTGCTGTCTCTGGAGCGGTCTCGGCTGGCAAAGATTAGTTTCACCTTCGTGCCAGGGCATGCGGGAATACAAGGAAATGAGCAAGCTGACAAGCTCGAAGGTATGGCTAATGTGGAGGGCGGACGCGCCATGGATTAGGCTGACATTCTGAATGCACTACGAGAAGTAAGACTTGCGAGAACCAAGTGATGACTGCCAATCTACAACCATGGCCAGATTGCGAGAACAGCAAATTAAAAGAGGTGTGGCCAAACAAGAACACTACGCAGGAAGCCAAAGAAGATTGATAAACCAGCACAGAACTTGTGTCGTTAGCCGCTACACGCTGCGGGATTTGCTGATTACGGGATCCGAGCACTTATGGACTGAATGGTTCGATGTGCAATGAGAATGATCTGACGACTAACTATCTAACTAACTAATCCATGACATCCGACCAAAACTATCAAACATCTCATTACCTGGCTGAGGTGTCCAGTTCGCTTACATATTAGAAAATCGTTACCCCTATCAAATTGTGATAATCTAATGTTTAATTACCTGGACACTTACTAACCAAGCTGAACAGCGCACGAATGTCTTTAATATAAATGTTATAGACGGGTTCTGGGAATATCTTGGACAAAGAAAAGAACAAATGCATCCATACTTTAAGAGCTGAGTATTGAAGAATGGTGGCTATTAAAGACGATAAAACAAAGAAAATTGAAATATTGTGGTCACTTGAAATGTCACGAAAGTTTGGAGAGAACAAAGATGGAGGGGTATATGCCTGGGGAGAGAGGAAGGTGAAGGCCAAAGAGAAGATGGGTGCAGGATGTGGCTGTTAATCTCCATTTGGGTGTATCGGACGCGTGACATCTTGCTTATGATCGAGAAGTTTTCCGGTAGGTTGTTAAGGGAGCGAGTTTCTGCAAAGGACATGTTACTGAACGACAGGAATACTTAATTAAATGCAATGCACCACTGATATATTTGCTTGTATCACGCTATACGTGGTAAATAACCGAAATTATCACAATCACATCACAGATTTGAGGTGTCAAGTTCTCTTAGATATCAGAAAATCAAAGTCAGATAAAACAACATTGATGTGTGTATGATTGTATCATGCAGTCCATGATATAGAGTCGTAGGGAAACAGATAATCGTGCCTGTTGTGTGGGCCAGAACTGAGGAAAATATCCTCGTTGTCATAGCACAGAGACACATACAATAGAAAACACACAACAAAGACAATTCAAGATTAAACAGATTACACTCTTACACTGCCCTACCTTTTCCAACTTGGTATATGGTGTCTAGACGAAAATCTGGCTATACAATCTCTTGCTCGGTACATCTGTAAAACTTGCGTAAAATGTATTTACTTGATCTTATAAAACGATTTACAAACACACATGTGCAACTGTAGGCAGTTGGACTAAACTAGGAGTGATTGCAAGGTCATGTGTGTCTGACGTGTCACCAGCTGTTTGTATGTTGTGAGTTGCAAATTCTGAAATGTCAACATTGCCATTACCATCATGAGCCTGGCCGAGCAGCGCTGATCGTTATTTTCAGTAAATTTCATTTCGCTCGTTGGTCTTAATGTGTCTAGCGATATCTGTTATTTTTATTTAACGATACCTTTTTGTTTTCGAAAGTCTGTTCCGTAAATCTGTTGCTCTTTATTGTGTGTGTATTTAATTTTAAATGTTTTTGTGACACTTACTATCAAAGAAAATGTGTATGTTACCAACCGATGAAAATACCCGTCAGCCAGGAAGAAAACAAAACACTCAGACAGTTGTAGACATACGGTAGGATAGATATGTTTTTAAAAAGTTAGTTGTAAATCCCTTACATGACGTTGCAGTCAACACCAGCATATTTTGCTGTTGTGATCTCTTGGCAAGTTTACGTTCAGTAGTTTGCATTGCACCCATATCATTTCGTAAAAAAACCAACGCAGGGCGGTCTGCTGCCAAATCACCTGCAGCTGTGTTTCAACGCGGGTATGCGATATTACGAACGCGGGTATGCGAGATTACGAACGCGGGTATGCGAGATTACGAACGCGGGTATGCGAGAATACGAACATGTCCGTAACCCTTCGCCAGCTAGGATAGATAGGTGTATAAACAGGCAGGAGAACAGGCAGACAGACTGACAGAATGACAGACTTATGAGCAGACAGACGAACGGACAGACAGACAGACTGATAGACAGACAGGCGAATATATAAACAGACAGAAATTCTTATGTGCTGACAGGCGAATAGACAGACAGACAGATTCCAGTGTGAGGGCCAAGCAACTCACATAGGTATAACCGAATGACAATTAGCAAACGGAGTAGCCTAACTTATACTAGTGTGGGTCTGGGCAGTGGAAAGGCTGTAAAACTCCCTCCTCGTTGATTTCTCAATCTCTCATAAACAATGGCCACTACAAGAATACAGAAACAGCGTAACGTTTGCTCGAATCGATGAACAAAGAAATGGCTGCTGAAATGTAGTGAGGCGATAGCAATTGGTATTTTCCGGTCAGTTTTATTCAAAACATAAAGACTTCTTTTTAAATTAGAAATTACGATGAGGATTACAAATGCTCTTCATTGGAACAATATGTGTAACTATGCGTTTTACTTGTTTCAGATGAAGTATTATTCACATATTCACTGTAAATTATATATTACCCTGCAATATGCACCTGACGAGAATAAGAACTGGCAATAAATGGTGCAACATTTTGTCCGTGGTTTCAGTGTTTAAATTCACAAAGAAAATATATTGTTATGAACTTCTGGTTAATTAACCTGTTGGTTTCACAGGGAGAAATTGGCGTGAAAAAGATCAGACAACTTCAATACCACTTTGCTGATTGTCTAACCTGATAATGCCTGCTCCGTGGCGATGAGTTTACGAACGCAATCCGTAATCCCGCATACCGCGTTCGAAACACAGCTGCGGGAGATTTGGCAGCAGACCGCAGTGTGTTGTTTTTTAAAGAAATGATATGGGTGCCGGTAATTCAGAAAGCAATGACAAACTACTTAACGTAAACTTGGCAAGAAATCACAAACAGTAAAAATAATGCTGGGGTTGAGTGCGACGTCCTGTAAAAAGATATGCGACTGACTTAAACAAAACAAAACAAAACAAAAACACTGATAATGAGAAAATGAGTCACTGAAGTTACAATCATCAGGTAACTTCAGCACCAGTCTTCCGGCTATTCGGTCTGAAGATGAGAACATGAAACAGTAGACAGACTCATCTGACGACCTGAACCCCTGGAAAACTTATCGGTCATAAGCAAGATGTCCCGCATCCGATACACCCATCTGGAGATCATCTGCCACATCCTGCACTCATCACAGATTTGGCCTTCCTCTTTCTATCACCCTGGGCATAAATCCCTCCATTATTATTCTCTTCACACAATTTCATGACGTTTCAAGTGACCACACTATTTAAATATTGTGATTATGAAGCATTTATTTCAATAACACCCATATCCACCACATCATCTCAGACAGCCCTAAATTTCCTCGTGTGGCACCGACACCCTTCTTTCCCGCGGCACCACGAATTGTATGCCACGTCCAGCACTGCAATTCTAAAGTGTGTAGAAAAAATGTGAACAAAATTACTTTCTAATCCTAATAATCCCGTTATAATCATTTCCAGCTATGGTTAAAGACAATAGGTATATCTTATTTTTACAGTGAGTCATCGCAGACGCCCAAACGGTGAAACGTTTAACGGTGTTTTTGTTGGCAAATAGCCGTAATATAATACTTCATCAAGGCGCTAGGGACAATCCTTTCAGAGACTTATATATCTGGGGGAGTACATTTCGGGTCGTGATTGGTTATAGTAATATGAGGCTTAGATGGTAAGAATGACTTATAACAGGAGTTCCATCATTCCGGGTCATGATTGGTTATAGAAATATGAGGCTTAGATGGTAAGAATGACTTATAACAGGAGTTCCATCCCACGCCAACACACAGATTACCGGCCATGTGTATACTGGGAGTGGAATGCTCGCCTTGTTTTTGACTACGTATGGACTTTTAGAGGTCAGCGTGCCGAATGGATCAGAGCTCTCGTTCTTAAACATCCGGTGTGCTGATGTCGAGGTAGCGGGTTCAACCACCACACTGGTTATTTGGGCTAAAATGTTGATTTCTCGTCCTTGAATTGGGTGTGTAAATTGCAAGTACCTCAAAAATCGCATATGGCGAGGGACACTGGTAATAGGGGAAGCTAATCTCCAGGTAAACATTCGTCCAGTGCACTAGAAATACGAGGGTAAGTTAAAAAGTATGCCACAAATGGCTGTAGAAAAATTAACTAACTATGATAACAACTTGAAACCAGTTTATTTTTATACATACATTGTCGCTTTATTTCTCAACATAATTTCCACCACTATTGATGCACTTATCCCGTCGTTGTATCAGTCCTACCAAACCAGCTGCATAAATCTGCGTGCCCTGTTTTCATTTACCTGAAATATCACATAACTGTGTGACTTACTTATTGACTCACCCTCGTAACATTTTCTACCCAACTATGCACCGCTTTACGGGAAATCGCTAGGGGCTAAGTCCACTGAAAACACACCTTGGCGGGAGACAATTCGCGAATGACGCCGAAGTTGAATGTGAAGTGAAAACGTGGTTTAGAAAACAGGGCACACAGTTCTATGCAGCCGGTTTGGGAGCACTGATAAAACGTTGGGATAAGTGTATCAATCAATGTTGGTGAAGTCTCTGTGGCGAAGTGGTCAAGCCGTTTGACTCGTGCTCCGAAGGTTGTGGGTTCAATTGCGGGCCGCGTCCTTCGGTTTACGAGATAAATTTTTCGGAAACGCCTGTGGGTCGTCGCTAAAAGCTACGGAGTTCGTGCTTCGTGCGACGCTTTCCGTGCTGCGGAAAGAGACCGAGCTATATGGGATAAAATCCGGTGCAATGAAGTCGACCTTGTAGACTTTTAAGCGACTATTTTTTTGTTGGTTCTTCTTCTTCTTCTTTCGTTCGCTTGAAATATGTCTATATCTGCAATGTCGTCTCTTGCATGAATTGAACTGTTTTTTTCAGTTCACACAGTGGTCCATAGAGTTTATCTTCCACTGTCGTCTCTCTAGGCCAGAAGGTTTGCCTAGATATGTTATATTTTGGGCAGTCTTGGAGTATGTGCTCTGCTGTCTGCGACGCCAATCCACATGTGCACATGGCTGTTTCACCAATCTTGACTTTTGTATACATGTGGTTGCGTAATCTATTGTGTCCTGTTCTGAGGCGCAGAATAATGACTTGTTCTGGTCTGTCCATAATGTGGTAGTCATCTTGAGCAGGTTTTGGTGGCTTTCTGACTGATTTGATCATTCTTTTCTTTTGGTGGTATGCAACGGGCACATCAGGCTGTTCCTCTTTGGCTCCTTCCTTAGCCAATTGGTCAGCTCTGTCGTTTCCGGGTACTCCACAGTGGGATGGTATCCACTGTATGGTGACTTTATGCTGACTGCTAAGTTCAGAAAGTAGTGTCCTTAGTACTGGCAATTTCCCAGAGAGGAGCGCCTCGAGTACTGATTTTGCATCTGTTAGTAGCACCACAGGTTGTGTACCATTGCTGTTATTTAGTAATTTCTCCGTTGCTATCTTGATTGCCCCAATTTCGGCATCATAGTTATGGCAGTACTTTCCTGTCGGTACTCTGGCTGTGTCCCTAGTATTATTTGGGTATTCTATGTACACTCCCGCTCCTCCATTTCGAACAGCATTTTGTGCTGACCCATCTGTGTAGACTCGGATCCAGAGGTCCTCTGGGTATTCTTCATCAAGGAAGCTGAGAGTGGCTGTTCTGCGCTGCACACTGTTCTGTTCTTCCTTGTCAAATATTCCTCTCACTTTTGTCTGGATTTGTAATGATAGTCTATGCTCATCTTTCCATGGA
The DNA here is from genome assembly GCA_963921405.1 of Cepaea hortensis. Classification (NCBI taxonomy): domain Eukaryota; kingdom Metazoa; phylum Mollusca; class Gastropoda; order Stylommatophora; family Helicidae; genus Cepaea; species Cepaea hortensis. Next base: position 65,597,144 of record OY992879.1, read on the forward strand.
GTTCGCTCTGGAATAGTTGTTAGGGGGATACCAACTGTGGGCAGATCAGTGGTTTCTCTGCAGAGTCGTTTGGCCTGGTGGATAAAACTACTTCTTTTCAACCGCCCCATAGCTAGGTTTTCAAATCGGTTCTTCATAGGGTGGCCTGGCAAGCTGAGGAACTTTTCTGCTTGTATTAGCGTTTTCGTATCTCTGCGCTCACTCAGTGCCTGTGTCCTCCCCATCTTCTCCATTTCCACTATAGGGGTTGATCTCATCCCTCCTGTGGTGACTCTAAGTGCTTGATTTTGCACCTTGTCCAGCTCTTGTAGTGTGGTATTTGATGCTGAACACCACGCAGTTGACCCATATTCCAGGTGTGGTCGTATGCTCTGTTGGTAAACTTTGCTAAGTATTTTCGTACTGGCTCCCCATGTGGTTCCACTTAGCTTTCTCAGGATGGCTATTTTCCTTCTGGCTTTTGCTACTGCTTTGTTGATGTGCTTTCTCCATGTCAGCTTGCCATCAAATGTTACTCCAAGGTATGTTGGTTCTTTATCTTCTCTTAGGGGTGTTCCATTTATCTGGATGATCCCTGCCTTTTGTTTTGGAGAGAGGGTAAATAGGGTGGTGCTGCACTTGTCAGTGTTTATGCTGACACACCATCTATTTGCCCATGCAGCAAATGTATCTACAGCTCTTTGTAGCAATCTGGTGGCCACTGATGCATATTCATTTGTGCTCCATAGAACCAGGTCATCGGCGTACATTGCCGCTTTAATTCCATGCGGTAGGTGAGCAACAAGATCATTGATGAAGATTAGAAAAAGTGTGGGGGACAAGACTCCGCCCTGGGGGACACCGTGACGCAGTAGTACTTTCTTGCTCTTGAGTCCGTCTATCTGTACTCGGGCTCTTCTGTTGTGCAAGTATGCTTTCACCCATTTGTACATTCTTCCATTGACTTTGCAGTTTCTCAGTTTCTTCATCAGACCTTCTTTCCAGACTTTGTCAAAGGCTTTCTTCAGATCTATCCATGCCGCAAGCACCAGCTTCTTCTCTTGGAATGCATCTTCAATTTCTTGAGAGAGGTAGGTTGTCTGATCTTCCGTAGAGTAGCACTGCCTAAAGCCAGCCTGCTGTGGCACAAGGATGTTTTTACTTTCAATGTACCACTGCAGTCTGTGATTGATGATGCGCTCCAGTGTTTTGCAGTGACAGCTGGTGAGGCTAATTGGTCTGTAGCTAGAGGCAATGGAACCATCTTTCCCTGATTTTAGGAGGGGTATCATGATTGCTTCTCCCCAGGCTTGTGGAACACTGCCTAAGGTCCAGCTGTTATTGAAGATCTGCAACAGCTTTGTTTTGGCCTCTGTTCCTAGGTTCCTGATCATTTCATTGGAGATACCATCAGCTCCTGGTGACTTTCTCATTTTTAGTTTTGATATGGCTAGCTCCAGTTCGCTGATTGTGATGGGTGCCTCCAGAACCTCATGTACTATTTCCTTCTGTCCTGTATGTTGTCGTTTCTCTCGAATCTCTTGTTGTTTCTCTGGACTAATTTTGATATTGCTATCTTGTGCGAACGAGTCCGCAAAATGGTCAGCTGCTTGCTTTCTTGTTAAGATTTTTCCATCTTTATGTAGTGCAATTTTTGAGTTTCTCCCTGTGCCCTCGTCATTAAGCTGTTTTATTAGCTTCCACAATTTCCTTGTGTCTCTTTCAAAGTTCAGAGACTCCGTTTTCTCCTGCCAGCTTTTCCGTCTAGCCTGCAGCTTGGCCCTTTGAAATTTGGCTTTTGCATGCTGGAATTTATTGTGGTGCTCTTGGCTGGGTGTGGCCTCTGCTTGCTTTCTACACACTTCAACATCATTATGCAACTGTTCCAGTTCACTACTCCAGTAGGGTTTATATTGTTTACGGGCTCCTCTTGGTACTGTTTCTCGCGCTGCCTGTAGTATGCATTTCCCAAACTCTTCAACTGCTTTATTTATGTCTTTCTCAGTGTTCAAGTTTCTAACCAGTATGCTGGTGCGATGCTTGTACATTGCCCAGTCTGCTTTCTTGTAGTTCCACCTCGAGAGGGTGCTGCTTTCACTTAAATGCTCATTTTCTACGGTTAGAAAGACTGGCCGATGGTCACTGCCACCAAGTTGTTTCCCAACAGTTCGTGTAATGTTCCACTCCAGGTCTGGTGAATGAAAAGCCAGGTCAGGTGTAGTTGTAGAGTGCCATGATCTCGAGTAGAAAGTATGTGGGTCGGACGGCTTGTTAATCAACATGAATCTATTCTCATCTTGCAAGTCTTCCAGTCTCTCTCCTCTCTGGTCCATGCGATCATAGCCCCAGCTCTGCGAGTGGCTGTTGAAATCGCCACATACAATCATTTTTTCTTTTAGTGGTAGAGTGTCCAGTGCCTGTGGGCGGTCACTTGGACAGTAGTAATTGATCAGATGTAGATCTGTATTACCTGTCTTAAGTTTAAGTGATTATGTGGTTGTTTCGGGATTTGAAATTTAAATATTGAGCACAACCCACTACTGGCAACGCCGATCGCATTCTGGTATGAACCTAAGGCCTATCCACGTCAATATGGAAGCACTATACTTGAGTTTCGCCCTCATTTGAGCTCGTCAGTAGTGCATATCCCTGACCGGATCCGGAAACAGTCCCGGATCACGCGTGTGAAGCGGGTGTGTAACCACGCGGCACAAACTGGACACACCAAACTATCACAACAGAACATCACAACGCTACCCATCGTAGGCCATGCCCAAGATTGCCCAATCGCCGCGACCGACGTCCGTCAATCGATGGGACCCTAACGATCAGGACCTCTCACTGGCAAGGAACACCAGGCCTCCTAAATCCAGTGAGCAATAATCAATTGATTATGTGGTTGTTTCGGGATTTGAAATTTAAATATTGAGCACAACCCACTACTGGCAACGCCGATCGCATTCTGGTATGAACCTAAGGCCTATCCACGTCAATATGGAAGCACTATACTCGAGTTTCGCCCTCATTTGAGCTCGTCAGTAGTGCATATCCCTGACCGGATCCGGAAACAGTCCCGGATCACGCGTGTGAAGCGGGTGTGTAACCACGCGGCACACACTGGACACACCAAACTATCACAACAGAACATCACAACGCTACCCATCGTAGGCCATGCCCAAGATTGCCCAATCGCCGCGACCGACGTCCGTCAATCGATGGGACCCGAACGATCAGGACCTCTCACTGGCAAGGAACACCAGGCCTCCTAAATCCAGTGAGCAATAATCAATTGATTATGTGGTTGTTTCGGGATTTGAAATTTAAATATTGAGCACAACCCACTACTGGCAACGCCGATCGCATTCTGGTATGAACCTAAGGCCTATCCACGTCAATATGGCGTGATCCGGGACTGTTTCCGGATCCGGTCAGGGATATGCACTACTGACGAGCTCAAATGAGGGCGAAACTCGAGTATAGTGCTTCCATATTGACGTGGATAGGCCTTAGGTTCATACCAGAATGCGATCGGCGTTGCCAGTAGTGGGTTGTGCTCAATATTTAAATTTCAAATCCCGAAACAACCACATAATCAATTGATTATTGCTCACTGGATTTAGGAGGCCTGGTGTTCCTTGCCAGTGAGAGGTCCTGAAAGTTCGGGTCCCATCGATTGACGGACGTCGGTCGCGGCGATTGGGCAATTTTGGGCATGGCCTACGATGGGTAGCGTTGTGATGTTCTGTTGTGATAGTTTGGTGTGTCCAGTGTGTGCCGCGTGGTTACACACCCGCTTCACACGCGTGGTTACACACCCGCTTCACACGCGTGATCCGGGACTGTTTCCGGATCCGGTCAGGGATATGCACTACTGACGAGCTCAAATGAGGGCGAAACTCGAGTATAGTGCTTCCATATTGACGTGGATAGGCCTTAGGTTCATACCAGAATGCGATCGGCGTTGCCAGTAGTGGGTTGTGCTCAATATTTAAATTTCAAATCCCGAAACAACCACATAATCAATTGATTATTGCTCACTGGATTTAGGAGGCCTGGTGTTCCTTGCCAGTGAGAGGTCCTGATCGTTCGGGTCCCATCGATTGACGGACGTCGGTCGCGGCGATTGGGCAATTTTGGGCATGGCCTACGATGGGTAGCGTTGTGATGTTCTGTTGTGATAGTTTGGTGTGTCCAGTGTGTGCCGCGTGGTTACACACCCGCTTCACACGCGTGATCCGGGACTGTTTCCGGATCCGGTCAGGGATATGCACTACTGACGAGCTCAAATGAGGGCGAAACTCGAGTATAGTGCTTCCATATTGACGTGGATAGGCCTTAGGTTCATACCAGAATGCGATCGGCGTTGCCAGTAGTGGGTTGTGCTCAATATTTAAATTTCAAATCCCGAAACAACCACATAATCAATTGATTATTGCTCACTGGATTTAGGAGGCCTGGTGTTCCTTGCCAGTGAGAGGTCCTGATCGTTCGGGTCCCATCGATTGACGGACGTCGGTCGCGGCGATTGGGCAATCTTGGGCATGGCCTACGATGGGTAGCGTTGTGATGTTCTGTTGTGATAGTTTGGTGTGTCCAGTGTGTGCCGCGTGGTTACACACCCGCTTCACGCGCGTGATCCGGGACTGTTTCCGGATCCGGTCAGGGATATGCACTACTGACGAGCTCAAATGACGGCGAAACTCGAGTATAGTGCTTCCATATTGACGTGGATAGGCCTTAGGTTCATACCAGAATGCGATCGGCGTTGCCAGTAGTGGGTTGTGCTCAATATTTAAATTTCAAATCCCGAAACAACCACATAATCAATTGATTATTGCTCACTGGATTTAGGAAGCCTGGTGTTCCTTGCCAGTGAGAGGTCCTGATCGTTCGGGTCCCATCGATTGACGGACGTCGGTCGCGGCGATTGGGCAATCTTGGGCATGGCCTACGATGGGTAGCGTTGTGATGTTCTGTTGTGATAGTTTGGTGTGTCCAGTGTGTGCCGCGTGGTTACACACCCGCTTCACACGCGTGATCCGGGACTGTTTCCGGATCCGGTCAGGGATATGCACTACTGACGAGCTCAAATGAGGGCGAAACTCGAGTATAGTGCTTCCATATTGACGTGGATAGGCCTTAGGTTCATACCAGAATGCGATCGGCGTTGCCAGTAGTGGGTTGTGCTCAATATTTAAATTTCAAATCCCGAAACAACCACATAATCAATTGATTATTGCTCACTGGATTTAGGAGGCCTGGTGTTCCTTGCCAGTGAGAGGTCCTGATCGTTCGGGTCCCATCGATTGACGGACGTCGGTCGCGGCGATTGGGCAATCTTGGGCATGGCCTACGATGGGTAGCGTTGTGATGTTCTGTTGTGATAGTTTGGTGTGTCCAGTGTGTGCTGCGTGGTTACACACCCGCTTCACACGCGTGATCCGGGACTGTTTCCGGATCCGGTCAGGGATATGCACTACTGACGAGCTCAAATGAGGGCGAAACTCGAGTATAGTGCTTCCATATTGACGTGGATAGGCCTTAGGTTCATACCAGAATGCGATCGGCGTTGCCAGTAGTGGGTTGTGCTCAATATTTGAATTTCAAATCCCGAAACAACCACATAATCAATTGATTATTGCTCACTGGATTTAGGAGGCCTGGTGTTCCTTGCCAGTGAGAGGTCCTGATCGATCGGGTCCCATCGATTGACGGACGTCGGTCGCGGCGATTGGGCAATCTTGGGCATGGCCTACGATGGGCAGCGTTGTGATGTTCTGTTGTGATAGTTTGGTGTGTCCAGTGTGTGCCGCGTGGTTACACACCCGCTTCACACGCGTGATCCGGGACTGTTTCCGGATCCGGTCAGGGATATGCACTACTGACGAGCTCAATTGAGGGCGAAACTCGAGTATAGTGCTTCCATATTGACGTGGATAGGCCTTAGGTTCATACCAGAATGCGATCGGCGTTGCCAGTAGTGGGTTGTGCTCAATATTTAAATTTCAAATCCCGAAACAACCACATAATCAATTGATTATTGCTCACTGGATTTAGGAGGCCTGGTGTTCCTTGCCAGTGAGAGGTCCTGATCGTTCGGGTCCCATCGATTGACGGACGTCGGTCGCCGCGATTGGGCAATCTTGGGCATGGCCTACGATGGGTAGCGTTGTGATGTTCTGTTGTGATAGTTTGGTGTGTCCAGTGTGTGCCGCGTGGTTACACACCCGCTTCACACGCGTGATCCGGGACTGTTTCCGGATCCGGTCAGGGATATGCACTACTGACGAGCTCAAATGAGGGCGAAACTCGAGTATAGTGCTTCCATATTGACGTGGATAGGCCTTAGGTTCATACCAGAATGCGATCGGCGTTGCCAGTAGTGGGTTGTGCTCAATATTTAAGTTTAAGTGTCTGATACTCAGCCCCTTCCATGTAGACTTTGATTTGGGAAGCCATGATGTTATTTCTTACAAGGGTCAGTATCCCACCTTTTCGCCTGTTCTTTCGGTCAGATCGGTAACACTGGTAGCCTCTGATTTTGAAGGCTATATTTTCATTGAGGTGAGTTTCTTGCAAGCAACATATGCTTACTTTTTCTTGGTCCAAGATTTTTTCTAATTCTATTTTTTTGTTGCTGACTCCCTCCGCATTCCAGTGCATTATTTTTTAGTCTTCGTTTAGTATGGCCAGTCGTCCTATTCTCATGTCCCCTGGCTCCACAGGACATCTGAGAAGGACGACCTCCAGTAGTTGGGGTTGGACCCTTTCGAGACATAGGGCCCGGCACTGCACCTGCCTGGGGGTCCAAAGCAGGGCGAGCACCATAACGATTAGCAGTAGTCGACATATTCCATTTTGCGTGATTGCGTGGCATCCTGATTTCTGTGGTGCGCCTCTTGGCTGGTTGCCTCCGTCTTCAGCACCTTTCTTTGCTAGGGCAGACTGTGGTCTCACTCGAGTGTAGATGTGTACGCGCGCACACACCTGTCTGCGCATGCATGTACGTGCATACACATCTAGAGCATACTGGTTATTTTCCGGCGCCAGAGACTCGCCGTCGCCCCTTCTCCTGTTAGTTTAAACAGGCCCGCCACGTGAAGGCCAGGAGTTGGACTTTTGCTGCATAGGTTATGTATTCACGAGCCATTGAGGTATTTGAGCAATGTTGGGCGCTCACCCCAACACCGCGCCTCGGCTACATACAGCAACATTTGGAACCCATTTTTGTTGGTGAAAATTATGTTGAGAAATATAGGGACAATGTATGTACAAAAATAAACTGGTTTCAAGTTGTTATCATATTAGTTATTTTTCTACAGCCATTTGTGACATACTTATTAACTTACCCTCGTAGTAACACTTCTATAGGATGTTCAAAGCGAGCGAGTGAGCGCAACTATATATATATGTGTGTGTGTGTGTGTGTGTGAGAGAGAGAGAGAGAGAGAGAGAGAGAGAGAGAGAGAGAGAGAGAGAGAGAGAGAGAGAGAGAGAGATTGTGAACATTCTTGCTTCATACAAGATTGTAAAAATTCTTGATTCATATAAGATTGTAAACATTCTTGCTTCATTTAAGATTGTGAAAATTCTCGCTCCATTAAGATTTTGAACATTCTTGCTTCATATAAGATTGTGAACATTCTTGCTTCATTTAAGACTGTGAAAATTCTTGCTCCATATAAGATTGTGAACATTCTTGCTTCATATAAGATTGTGAACATTCTTGCTTCATACAAGATTGTGAACATTCTTACTTCATATAAGATTGTGAACATTCCTGTTACATATCAGATAGTGAGCATTCTTACTTCATATAAGATTGTGAACATTCCTGCTTCATACAAGATTGTGAACATTCTTACTTCATATAAGATTGTGAACATTCCTGCTTCATATCAGATAGTGAGCATTCTTACTTCATATAAGATTGTGAACATTCCTGCTACATATCAGATTGTGAACATTCTTGCTTGTGTGAGACGTGGACCACGCCAGTATCCTAGGAACTTAATGATGATGATAATAATGATACAGGTGGTAATACCAAATAACGGATACTATTAGTGACCCATTTTGTGTGTGATACAATCTTGTTCATATATGTTGTGTTTGGAAACAATCTTGTTAATACATGTTGTGTCTGGACAAAATATTATTCAATCATGTTGCGTCTGGAAACAATATTGTTTATACATGTTGTGTGTGGAAGCAATCTTGTTCATGCATGTTGTGTCTGGAAGCAATCATGTTTATATATGTCGTGTCTGGACACAATCATGTTTATATATGTCGTGTCTGGACACAATCTTGTTCATATATGTCGTGTCTGGACACATTCTTGTTCATATGTGTCCTGTCAGGACACAATCTTGTTCATATGTGTCGTGTCTGGACACAATCTTGTTCATATGTGTCGTGTCTGTACACAATCTTGTTCATGTGTGTCGTGTGTGGACACAATCTTGTTCATATGTGTCGTGTCTGGAAACAATCTTGTTCATATGTGTCGTGTCTGGACACAATCTTGTTCATATGTGTCGTGTCTGGACTGTCATGATATGACTGGCAGGCGACGATCCCGATGGAGAAAATGAGAGAAACAGTCAAGTGACGGTCCTGAAATCTTCAAAAAGACAGCGATCGTGACGTCAAACACTGGTAGTATGTATTGGACACGGAAGCGAAGTCCCGTATGAAACGGAAGAATTGGTTACCGGGAAAGTTCAAAGATAAAAGTCCGTATCGGACTTTGCGGAGAATCACCGGGGCCCAGAAACATCGTTTATCTTCGAGAGTTCGGAGGAAGATCAAACAGTAATCGCGTGGAAATACGGTGAAAAGAGTCCTTTGATTTAACGGAGAAACACGATGGAATTGGAGATCGTCTTTATTAAAGACGGTGATCAGTACTGATGTACGGAGATCAATCAACGCGGGAATAGAACAAAGGCTGAGGGTTAAGAACAAAACAAGTGACGTAGTCCAGCCAATAACTTTGGACTGAATTTACTGTTTTACAGACCAGTTGAAGATTGCCTTTACAATAGGCGGGTGTGGAGTTAATTGAGTGCCGAAATAGAATATATATCACTAAGTCTAGGTTGTGTAAAGTCGACCCGCACTTTTCCTTTATGGAATTAAGTGGTATAATTTTAGGCCGGAATTATTCAATAAGGTGATTATATAGATGTAGCTTAGAAATCTAGCATAGTGAACTTTTGTGTGTAAACGTAATATAGAGTGTCGACCGCCGTTAGCTGAGAAGTAACTTAGCGGGTTGAACCAGGGTCAGTGCACTCGATAGTATTAGTACTTGATAATGGAAAATAGGCCGTACGAGGGAGAGAAAATGATAGGTCTATGATAGGAGATTACATTATAAGTGGTTACTGGGATGTCTATACCTCCCTATGACTTTCCCTTCTTTGACATAGTCTTACGTTAGGTGTAGAACTCTTATGTCTTATGTCACACAGATCAGTTCTCTGAATATATAGAAGTTAGAACGGATAATGGCCCTAAGCCTACTCTCACCTCTAATGAGTCTGAGTTAGGTTGATCTCACCAGGTATTGTCTCTTCGACAGGTTCCCTTGAAAACCTCAATAGCAACACTCATGACTAGAAAGAAATGACCATAGTCAGATGCAGTGAGAACTATCGGCAAGAGTGAAGGCATATGTCACCTATACAGGTCAGACAGTTATAGAAATAACGGACACATATAAGGCAGTCAGGATAAAAGACTGACAGCAACATATATTCAAAAAGATACCAAAATATGAAGCTCAATATTGTGCCTATGAACTGTCTTAAAAATGAAGAGGCTGTCATGCCAGAACACTTGTTATTAGTAACAGAACATTCTGGGGATTCCTAAACGCAGTGTGTTGGTGATATATTAGACATTGTGATGACTACTAATTCACCCAGAGATGATAGTACCGTCAAATCTCCGATGTGTGGACAGTACGTGAAGATAATAACTTTAATTTTTTTAATGGAATATATAAACATGAAAGACGTTACCGAAAAATAAAACACTGTGGTGAACATACTGTTTATTTCAAGCGAAAACGATTTTCAAGGAGATATGGTAACGACAGTAACATCATTCAGAGAGACATTTTACCGGGTGAGCACCTTCCAAATCTGTGCTGTTGTGAGACAATCTGGCCGTTATGTGATGCTACTTATGATGTAGATCTGTGATTTTCGCTCTTGTCTCACTACACGATAGAATACAACACATATGTCTTTGCAATTACACTCCACACACACCTGAGACATTTTATCTAATAAATTATTTCAATATTTATTAGAAGACATTGTTGTGTGGGTATGCGCTGGAGGAAAGTGAAGAGGGGTATGGTAATGGGGTAAGATATAGAGAGCTAGTGGATAAAAAGACTAAAAGGGGGTTTGTAGACAAAGGTCCGGCAATAGGCCCACCAGCAGAGGAAACCCTAGACAAGGATAATTAACAGGTGTGCTTGTTGCATCCACTGTCCCCCCAGGGACGACAAGCAACATGGACACAATCTTGTTCATATGTGTCGTTTCTGGACACAATCTTGTTCATATGTGTCGTGTCTGGACACAATCTTGTTCATATATGTTGTGTCTGGACACAATCTTGTTCATATATGTCGTGTCTGGACACAATCTTGTTCATATATGTCGTGTCTGGACACAATCTTGTTCATATATGTCGTGTCTTGACACAATCTTGTTCATATGTGTCGTGTCTGGACACAATCTTGTTCATATGTGTCGTGTCTGGACACAATCTTGTGCATATGTGTCGTGTCTGGACACAATCTTGTTCATATGTGTCGTGTCTGGACACAATCTTGTTCATATGTGTCGTGTCTGGACACAATCTTGTTCATATGTGTCGTGTCTGGACACAATCTTGTTCATATGTGTCGTGTCTGGACACAATCTTGTTCATATGTGTCGGGTCTGGACACAATCTTGTTCATATGTGTCGTGTCAGGACACACTCTTGTTCATATGGGTCGTGTCTGGACACAATCTTGTTCATATGTGTCGTGTCTGGACATAATCTTGTTCATATGCGTCGTGTCTGGACACAATCTTGTTCACATATGTTGTGTCTTGACGCATTCTAGTTCATATGTGTCGTGTCTGGACACTGCTTTTGCCGTATATCTTGTGTCTGGCACATTCTTGTTCATAAATGTTGTGTCTTTACATAATCTTGTTCATATATTTTGTGTCTGGACACAATCGGTTTGTATACAGTCTTACAAACAGTCTGGGTATAGTCTTATTCATATGTGTTGTGTCTGGACATAATCTTGTTCATATGTCTTGTGTCTGATCACAATCTTATTCATATATGTGGTGTCCGGACATACAATCATAAAGGTTACTGAATGTGCGGCCTCAAAAGGGAAATAACTTCTGATTTGTAGAAGGAACGGGCAACGAGGAAATCACAGTTGCTGCCCGTTCCCGATGCAAATTTCTGAAATTTCGAGGTATTGTCGAGGAAAAGAACGGGCAACCACACTTCATCTTAAGACATGGGCTGGAACGTTTTAAGGTCTAATATTTAACACCATGCGGCAGTATGTGTCATGAATCTGTCTGCCCTGAACGTCTTTAAGATCACCTGTGACTGCGAACATACATCTGAGAAGGGAGACAAGCTATATAATATTGACGCATATTGTATTGATATATTTGGTTGCTTCGGGATGTGAGGTTTGAAGATAGAGCACAACCCATTACTTGCAATGCTGATCGTATTCCGCCACGAACCCAAGGCCCCGTCCACGTCAGATGGAAGAACCAGCCTCGAGTTTTGCTCTGGTTTGAGCTCGTCAGTAGCGCATATCCTTGCCTGGGCGCGGGATCGAACTCCGGATCACTGGCGTGTGAGGCGGGTGTGTAACCCACATGACCACGTGACTCACGACAAACGCGACCCAGTTATCACACTAGAATATCACAACGTCACCCATCGTATACTAAAGCTCAAACTTTTCCCGATTGCCGTGACTAACATCTGTCAATCGATGTGGTCCCGAATGATCAGGTCTTCTCGATCTGGCAAGGCACACCAGGCACCAAGCGTTCAAACACATCCTTGCCAGAATTTATTTTCTACAGGAATCCAACCACTTTATCGACGCTGGAGGACTTGCATTAAATGCAGTGATGACTACATTGAAAAAGTATACGTCTGTTCTTTACTTTTTGAGAATATATTCACCCAAAAATATATGAAGAAAAAGAAACAGCAAAACATTTACAGTTTTAATTTTAATTCCCCCCCCCCCCTCCTATTATAAGACATCATTATTTTCTTGTTCAAATGATAATGGATGGAGAGTCATCAACCTGGCAGAAGCCAAAGGACTGCAGGTTAGCAGTACCAGACTACAAAGAAAGGATATACACAAACAAACTTGGAAATCATGTGACAAGAGAACCTATAATCAAATAGATCACATTTTAATTAACAACAGAAATGCATCAAACATACAGCAAGTCAGAAGTTATAGAGGAGCTGAGTGCCACAGTGACCACTTCCTCGTTGGAGCAAAATTTAAAATAAAACTTAAGAGAGCTTTCTATACTAAATTACAAAGATTACACCCAACATATAACAGAGAAAAACTGCAAGACATTACAGTCAAAGAGAAATTTACAGATGCAATAAAATGTAAACTTGAAACTCTGCAAAACCCTTTGGAGGAAAGCATTGACCAAACTTGGTTGAACATCAAGAATACAATTCAGTCTACCGCAGAAAAATGTCTCGGTGTGTTAACCACGCATAGAAAGAACAGATGGTTCAATCAAAAATGTGAAGAAGCAGTCATTAGGAAGAAGAATGCCAGACATGTATGGTTAAATGACATCAATAACATCCAAAAGGAAGAGCATTATAGAAATGAATGTAAAGAGGCTACAAAAATAGTCAGACAGCAGAAGCGAGAATATATGAGTAATATAATCAAAGATATGGAAACTAATCACCAGAAAAATGAATCCAAAAATTTTTTTAAAGAACTGAAGTCAATGAAACGAGGGCACCAACAAAACACATATGGTTTAAAAGACAAAAATGGGAATATGATAAATACCAATGAGGAAATGTGCAACACATGGAAAGAATATTTTATTGAATTACTAAATTGTGAAGCTCCAAGTAACATTTTCTCACAAGAAGAGGTTCTAACATGCGAACCACAAATTGAAGAACCTACATTTGAAGAAATCCTATATGTAATCACACGACTTAAAAACAATAAGGCAACTGGGACTGATGGAATTGCTGCTGAATTTATAAAGGCAGGTGGCCATGCATTACATCTAAAGCTATACGAACTAATAATAAAAATCTGGAGGACAGAAGAATTACCCCATGACTGGAAAGAGTCATTATTGATACCTATCTTTAAGAAAGGAGACAAGTTCCAATGTGGAAATTATAGAGGAATATCACTACTGTCCACAAGCTATAAGATACTATCCGCAGTATTACTAAATAGACTAAAACCATATTCAGAAGACATATTAGGTGACTACCAGGCGGGCTTTAGACAAAACAGATCAACAATAGATCAGATATTTATCTTACGTCAAATAGCCGAGAAACATTGGGAATATAAAAGAGATCTCCATAACATTTTTGTGGATTTTAAAAAGGCTTATGATAGTGCCCATAGGAATAGTCTATGGAATGCTATGCAGGAATTTGGAATACCAAGGAAGTTAATCAACATGACCAGACTATGCATGGAAGATACTTATAATATAGTAACATATAAAGGCAGGAAATCAGACCCCTTCCAAATAACATCTGGCTTGAAACAGGGTGATGCACTATCGCCGCTACTCTTCAATCTGGCTCTAGAGAAAGTTGTAAGGAAGGTAAAGGAGGAATGTGATATTGGAGGAACATCCAAGCTGCTTGGTTATGCAGATGATATAGATATTATAGGGCAAAGTGAACAAAAGACATTGGAAATATTGACTCACTTAAAGGAAAAAGCCCAACAGGTGGGGCTGGTTATCAACAGAATATATGGTAATTTCAAGAGACGGAATGACTAGAAACTCTGGCCACATACAAATAGATAATATGACCATTAAAAGAACGGAAACATACAAATACCTGGTTACGATCTTCAACTGCTCCAACATCATAAGGGAAGAAATACAAACTAGAATCAACTCTGGAAATAAGATATACTATGCACTACAACATCTACTAAAATCAAAGGCGCTATCTCGTAACACCAAAATCACAATATACAAAACACTGATCAGACCAGTTGTGCTGTATGGCTCTGAAACCTGGAGTACAACGAAAGGAGACGAAGCCTTGTTACAAACCTTTGAGAACAAAATTTTAAGACGCATCTTTGGACCCATTAGGGATACACAAAGTGGAGAGTGGAAAAGAAGAAGTAACAAAGACATTTATGATCTGTTTAACTCCCCGCTAATCACTGGTATCATGAAGGCTAATAGACTACAATGGCTGGGGCATATAGAAAGAATGGAAGATAATAGGGAAACAAAACTCGCTTACACTCAGGAAATAAATGACCGTAGACCCCGAGGTAGACCAAGAAGGCGGTGGAGAGATAATACATGTACAGACCTACAAGCACTTGGAATCAACGACTGGCAAGAGAAGGTCCACCAGAGAGACGAATGGAGACGGATTGTATTTGCAGCAAAGAACCTCAATGGCTCGGAACGCTGAAGAAGAAGATTATTTTCTTGTTCACCGCCAGTTATATTTAGGAAAATGTGTCTGCTTTTGTCATATTCGGATGCTCCACACTGGGGTGGTACTTGGTGCAGCATGGTTCCTTGTGTTACATGTGTCTTCTTTAGAGGGAACCGTTGCAGGGTAGATAACATACCACAAGACTGACAGGAATAGGGCATGTCTAGGCAAGCCTTCTTGCCTGGAGAAACAACAGTGGAAGACAAACTCTATTGACCACTGAGTGAACTAACCAAGACAGTGCAGTTTATACAAGAGACACCATTGCATATATTATCATCAGCTTCATCAAGTGCCCTGTCAGCTGGCGTAGGCGTTCATATCTGTCCACAGATCGTGGTCTTTGGTGTTCTGGATTATCTCTGCTGATGATATTCCTGCCTGCCACCGTCTTAGTCCACCCAGCATCATTTCCCATGGTCTGCCTCTCTTCCCACTGATCTTTCCATTTGTCACGATGTTCTCCAATGCCTCTCTTCTCATCACATACCCACATACATCGGTTTGTCTCTTTATTCATTGGTACCTTGCTGTCTTGACAGACTATAGTTAGCTATATTGTGCTTCAAAAAGGCATAATAACTACAACCCATGACGGTAGTCAATATGACTGATCAGACCAATTCGAGCTGTAAATGTTCATCCACAGTGGATGTATGTGAACATATGGTCCTTTCCACCATCACGAACCATCTTACGTCTCACACGCTAAGTGTGTGACCTATCTGCAATCATTTTCTCCTTTTCTTCATTCCATTTCTGATATTTGCCCTTCATGCAAAACGTTAGACGGCGACTTGCTCCCAATGTGCATCATCAATGCCTGTATCAATCATGTCGCGCTTACACACATTTTGTATCGTAGTAGAGGCCGACCCTGAGATCTCTTACCCATCTGTAATTCACCAAAAAAGATATCCTTTGGTATTCTACCATCATCCATCCTCCTAAGATGTCCTATCCATCTAAGTCTACGAAGACTGAGCATGGAATAAACTGACACACAACCTGATCTTTCCAATACTTCAGTATTTGTGATTTTGTCTTGCCACTTAATACCAAGAATTCTTCGCAGACACCGCATATGAAAGTTGTTTAAATTGTTCTCTTGGTGTGAGTAAGTTGTCCAGGTTTCACTGCCATAGAGAAGAGTACTAATGACACAGGCTTCTCTTTATTCTGGTTGTATATAATGTTCTAGTTTCATTAACCTCTTTCAAGTAATCGTTGTTAAATACTCGGCAGTCTTGAAGCTATCATCATCATCATCATCATCATCATCATCATCATCATGTGTCATGCCCACAAACAAGCTGAAAAACAACTAGTGGCAGTGGAATTGTGGTTTCTGAGTAAAATGAAAAGAATACCTCAGACATACAGAAAAACCAATGAGCCAGTCCTACAAGAAACAAATGACAACAGTAATTTGATTAGATAAGTTAGATGTAGACAGTCAACATTTTTGGGCACGATATAAGCAGAAATAGACAAGAGAACTCGGTGACAACTGGCAAGATTGAGGAACAAGAACAAGGGGAAAGGCAGAGAAGTAAATATCTGGATTGCTTGACCATGTTGAATGGTCGAGACAAGAACAGGGAGCTGATCCACGACTCTGGTGATCGTGTGAGATGGTGAAACATGACCGCCGGCGCTTACCGACATGGAACATGATGATGATGCTATCATAGCAATGCAATATTTACTGTTACACTTAAAGATAACGATAAATAACAATTCCTTCATCTTCACATAATACCTGACCCATCTTCATATAATACCTGACCCATCTTCACATAATACCTGACCCATCTTCATATAATACCTGACCCATCTTCACATAATACCTGACCCATCTTCATATAATACCTGACCCATCTTCACATAATACCTGACCCATCTTCATATAATACCTGACCCATCTTCACATAATACCTGACCCATCTTCACATAATACCTGACCCATCTTCACATAATACCTTGTCCATTTGCAATTATTTGCCTGTAATTTAATCGATACTATTGTCCAGAAAAAGGTCGGGTGATCTGCCTTTTCCGAAGCTGAACTTGTCCATAACTGTAGAATCTGTCCATAACAACATAATTTGTTCATAACTATTGACTTTGTCCATAATTAAATAATGTGTCCATAATTATATAATTTATCCATAATTATATAATTTATCAATAAATATAGAATGTATTCATAACTGAAGAATGCATCCATATGTATAGGATTTGTCAAGTTAAGGAAAGTGTATCTACATTTACTGAAGATGAACTTTCCCTTAACTATGAAATTGTTTTTTTTTTTTTTTTAAATGTTGCATATCCCTTACAGGGCGTTACATTCAACACCAGCATTTTTCATCTGCTATTGATGTACTAGGCAAGTTTTACGTTCAGTAGTTTGCCATTGCTTTCTAAACGATCGGCTCACATACCCCCATTAGTTAACAGCGCAGCGCGATTCGCTGCCGATTCTCGCAGCTGCTGTTTTTCCCACGTGGATATACGAGAACAATGCCGTTAACCACTTGGCCAGGGAGATTAACTCATTGAAAGAAGGGTTACATACTTTTACCTAATCTTAAATTGTCCGTATCAATAGAATTTGTCCAGTGAAGGAAAGTTTATATCTACCGAAGCTCAGTTTGTCCATAGCAACAGTAAGAAGGTTATCTACGACGGCTCATTAAAGCTATACGGTAATATTTGAAATTCTAATCATATTTTGACCTTTTAAGGTCATATTTGTTTTGTTTCTTTTTGTTTTTTCACGTCTGAAATACCTGTTTATTTGCACAATTTTTTTTTTTTTAAAAACTCGTAGCAGAGACAAATATTTGTTGCTAGGTCAGAAAATCATCTACACTTTCAAACACAGAGTCCGCAAACGATTTATAGGCCTGACATACTTCTCCGCATCTTTTCATGTGCATAATATAGAGTTATATATTATATCAAGTAAATACATAAATAATAATTAGGTTGACATACTTAAAACACATAATCATAGGTAGTGTTCGAATGCGGAAAATTTGCTATCCCTAAGTTTATTTACAAACGAACTCTTTTTGCCTGCACAAAACTGGCTAAAATCGCACTATATTTGTTTACAATTCACCGACTACAGTATACGAAACGCTGTTTCTAGGCTAACTTTATGACTGTTGTTAATGATTTATTGAGAAGTCAGGAAGGAGGGCGTTTTACAGTCTGTGGGATAGGGATTCCTGAAGACTGGTTAACTTTCTTTTTCACCCACACGGTTACATATTCGGTTACTCAACTTGCTAACAGCCTTTCCTTTCTACCTATGTAAGTTGATTAGCATTCACACTGGAAATGATAAATGCAATTTAATTTGGTGCACGAAGTATACCCACCTCCTTGATTTCTCAACAACTCATCAACTAGGATCATAAAGCTAACAAAGAAAGAGTGTTTCGTGTACTGTATTCTACGAACAGTAAACGATTACTGAAATATAGTGAAACTGTAGCAATTAGGAGTTTCCGGCCAGTTATGTGCAAACAGAAAGAGTTCGTTTTAAATGTGAAATTTCCGTGGGGATAAAGATGCTCCACAATGGAATGCCTGTGACTATGTGTTTTATGTATTACAGCCAGGTAAGTATTATTCACTTCAAGCGATATATAACTCTGCTGGATGCACCTGACGATATGCAGCGAAATATGCCAGGCAATAAATCGTTCGCGAATTCTGTATTTAAATTCACACAGGGAAAACATAGTTTTGAATTTACACTTGCTTGTATTTGTCAGAATATTTGGTTTCACAGGAACAAAATGCATTATTATGTCATAACATGATGTAAACGTGTCACAATTTTATTCAAAAGTTTTAATTGGACTTTAAAAAGCAGGAAAGTGTCCCAATGATTAAAAAAAAAGGGACATACGCGCATAAATGCACAGTAAACACAATCTAATTTTAATCAGAGTATGCTTAAATCAGCACGACAGAGATTAATAGCAGAATAGGTCAAGCAAAAGCTACATTCCAGGAAATAAAAAAATCTATCTTACGCAGTGAAGCCACTATTGCTGAATATCATAAAGAGATTACTGGAATATTATATAGAACCAGTCTTGCTGTATGACAGTGAATCATGGAACATGAACGAACACAATAGAACGAGCTTAGGAGCAAGAGAGATGTGGTCCCAGGGAAAACCTTCGACTGACTGAGCAACTGACAACGATTGTCTGAAGGAAACTAAGGAAGGTATTACATTATATTCTACCGGGTATTTGTAAAATCTCAGTATACTTTGTATGTAGAACAAATTTGAAAAATAAAGTACATGCTGTCATAAAACAAAATGTGCCCCACAGTCCATCGTGAAACAATATGCAGCGAATGACTACCGTTTGCTGTAGTAATATTTTGCACTCCAAACAGAATGATGTTATCAACGGAAGAAAGTTATTTTCAAATTGTTTCTACATGCAGAGTGTAGTGAGACTTTACAAACACCCTGACAATAAACAAGAGCCATACGGGGATCTTTGGCCATATATTGAGAACAGAGGCATTAAAAAACGTTGTGATGAATAGAAATCTCAGCTGTAGTCGAGGCAAACCAGAGACAAGATGCGATGGACTAAGACGGTGGAGTGGAGGAATATTATAAGAGGAGTTGATAGAAGATAACAAGAACCGAGATTTGTGAAGAGACATGATCGCCAACGCCAGCTGGCATGTCATCAAGATGACGCTAAAGTAGTAGACACCTTTCAGTCTTGATAGACTAAAGTATGTGAGTGGAATATGGCCAATATTCCATCACAATGTCTGGGCAGAGCTTCAGAGATCATGTGATGCCCAAACGACATGACCCCTCCCTCGGCCTAGTCTTGTGTATTCCAGAGGAATGGGTAACCAATACGTCTGGCACAAGGTAGGCTGCAGACGCTGGCGGCTCAGCGTCAATCCACCGAGACCTCACCACCACGAGCCGGTGGCGAGTTATGGCCAGACCCTGACACCCAAGGGACCCGGCTTAGAGACGTTCGGCCATGTCCCACAGGTGAGGGCCTTTTACGAGCCCGGACCATGAGGGCGCGCACATCTGTCAATCACAAGTGTCCGGACCTGTGTAAAGCGTGCACTATCGTCAGACTCCCCACCTGACTTATAGCGGTCCCCGCGACCAGCGGGAATAGGTCCGCCATAGCTACCGCAGGAGATATTGCCTGTCTATTTGCAAGCAAATTTCCCATACTTCCACTGTGCGGCTCTCGCGACCAGCGAGAATAGGCCCGCCGGAGATTTGCTCGTCTGCTGCGAACAAATCTCTACCGAGAGACTGAATAAGTAAAGAAACGATAAAAAGTAAACTAAATGACGCTAAAGTAAACTACAAATAACTGTGTAATTTCAATAAAGATCCAAAAAATAGAATATGGCATTTTCTAGAATTCTTTTTCTAGTAATGCTTGCTTGCTTGTGTTCGTTGGCTTGAGCTCCAACGCGAAGTCCTGTATGTCGGATGAAGGCATCCTGTTGTCCAACATCAGTGTGATGTCATACAGGACCGAAGGTTTGCGTGAGTATCCGTTGTCTTTTTCTAGTAATGACAGCACTGTCTTGTTCACAACTATGCATGCGCTTGTTCTTAAACTGCCGGTGTTCTGATGCCCAGATAGCGAGTTCAGTCCTTAAACCGGCCAGTTGGACTAAAACATTGACTTCTCGTCCTTGACTTGGGGAGGTAAATTACAAGTACCTCAGAAGTCGTCTGATAGTGAGGGACACTAGAAATAGGGAAATCTAATTAACACGCATAAATCAGTCCTGACATTTAAATGTAGCAACATGTGTATGATCAACGCTTGAGTTCAAAGCGAACGACAGCAAAGGAGACAAAATCAAAAACAACTAAATTCAGCCTAACTTGGAAATGTCCTGAAATGTAATGGAAGGCTATGGTAGCAAAGATGCACATATACTATCTCACGTAGGATGCACGGCCATGAAACTCAGTGCATCGCACAAACACAGACCGAAACAACATATTTTATTGACAGGGAACTGGTTTAGAATTTAAGACAAATATGTAGAGATACAAGGAACTTCTTTTTCATATCCTTTTTACAGGACAACTACTGTCAACACCAGAACTTTACTGCTGTTAATTATGTCTTGGCAAGTTTACGTTCAGTAGACTGCCATTGCTTTCTAAACGACCGGCTCCCATACCAAACTCAGCTCAACGTAGTCTGCTGCCAAATCACGCACGGCTGCGCTTCAAACGCGAGTAAGAGGGATTACGAACCGCGTCCATAACATCTTCGCCAAGGAGACCGGCAGAAGCAACTTACTTCAAGCAAATACTGCATGGCCATGCCATCAACATAAGACTAACTACTGCTGTTATGTCAGACATGGTGGTCGGAGTGCTAGCGAGGAGGGTTGATGAAGCATAATAAACCCTAAACAGCGCCTGGGTAAGTAATTGCTGTAACTATCACTCATGCATTATGTACCATGTCGGTAAGTGTGGGCAGTCATGTTTCGCCATCTCACAAGATCACCAGAGTCGTGGATCAGCTCTGTATTCTTGTCCCGACCATGCCATGTCGTCAAGCCATCCAGATATTTACTTCTCTGCCTCTCCCTTCTTCTTTTCACCTCAATTTTGCCAGTTGTTGCCAAGTTATTTATTTTATTTCTTCCCATAACAGCCCAACAAAATGTGACTGTCTACATTTAGTTTCATTTATTACCATGCGACTCATTTCCTAAAATAATGTGATAGTAAAACGATTCAAAATATGTGAACATCAACATGAAAACTCATATAAAGGCAATGAGAGTTTCACTTACAACAAAATGTGAAACTCAACATGTGATTTTATTCTGTGGTTTCTTTGCGTGATCATCACAGGTAAACATGTAAATAATACGTGGATTGTTGATACATCTTGTCAAATTATTCCGTCCACCTGGCACCACGCTGCTGAACATATTATTCCTCTTTTAAAATTCATCTTAAACTTATTCATAGATACATGGTGTGGTAGTTTACCCTTGTCTTCCATATCCATATGGGTGGTTTTTGTTGCATGTCGCTGACAGCAGAATGTCAGGACAAATGACAGTCTTGATTTACATAGGCATTTATTTTGATAACATTTTAGTTGCATGTCCTTCACAGGACGTAGCAGTCAACCCCAGCATTGTGGCTGTTCGTGATTCCTGGGTAAGTTTTACGTTCGGTAGTTTGCAATTGCTTTCTGAAAAGACGGTACTTATACGTTTCTGGATGGGGGGGGGGGGGGGGGAAACACACAGCACTGCTGTGTTTCGAACCCAGGTATACGGGATTACGAATCGCGTCCGTAACCGCTTCCTTCGCCACGATATAGAGTTATCCAATTATTCCAGTAAATTCTCGTTTGTATGAACTGTCTTCCCACCGTCTTTTGGATTTTGTGTCCCATATTACCAGAGTGTACTGCCCAAACGGGTAATAATGACATTCACCGGGTAATATAAACGACCAGGCAGTTCAGTGATATCACAGAAGCATCAGGCAATGAGGGCCTGGTTATACATTTGTCGGTTAGACATGTCTGTGCCCACTTTGACAAGATATCTATGTGACAAATGTCATATGGCCTATAAGAAATGTATTTGTTGTCTGATGGTCTGTATGAAGTGTCTATGTTTAAGTCAATGAGATGTCTACGCTATGATTGCCTGATGTCCTATATCTACGACTAAGAGAAGTCTACGTGATAATTGTTGGATGGTGTATATCTAAGTCAACGAGATGTCTACGTGGTGATTGTTGGATGGTTTATATCTACGTCCAAGAGATGTCTACGTGATGATTGTTGGATGGTCTATATCTAAGTCTAAGTGATGTCTACGTGATGATTGTCATGTGCTCTACATCTAAGTCAACGAGATTTCCAAGTGATGATTGCCTACGATGATTGTCTATATCTAAGTCGTGACTCTTCATGACTTTAGATCTATGAGGTCTTTGCGTGAAGCTCAATATGTAGTCTGTAAGAAGTGGCTTTCAATTCATAAGATGGCTTTGTGGTTTTCTTAAGATGGCCAGTGAGAAGTGTATCATTGAGTCTGTGAGATGTCTTCGTGAAGATCTGCAGATGGCCTTAACAGATTCAGTTCCAAACAAAAAAGTAGGTTTGGACAAAACAAACACGCTGCGAGAAATGGGAAGTAGGGGTGTGTCACAGTTATGACTTAAAAGTTGCTAATTTGGTAGCAGACATGTTGTATTATAACTCAATGACAATACTGCGGCGATATATAAACCTACGGTAGATTGGGGAAATCGTTTAAGACGGTTAATTATCCAATGACACTTAAATTAGTTTAGAAGTATCTTTCGGTTTGTGAAATGTCTTTGTGAAATTCATCAGATGGCCAGCCGATAAGTGTCTTTAAGTCCATGAAATATCTTTGTGAATTTTTTTCAGATGGTCCTACGAAGTGTCTTTCAGTCTATGAGGTCATAAAGATCTACAGATGACTTTTAAGGAGCGTCTTTTGGTCATTGAAATGACTTTGTAGAGTTGTTATGAAGATCTGTAAAGTGTGTCATTCAATTTAAGAATGTCTCTGTGAAGACCCCCAATTATTCTATATTGTCTTTCAGTCTATGAGATGTAATTGTGAAGTACTTACATATGATCTGTAAGATGTTTTGTTAAATATATGAACTGTCATTGTAAAGTTCTTCAGTGTCATTTATTCTATCAGATGTCTTTGTACAGTTCTTCAAATGGCCCATACGAAGTGTTGTGAAATGTCTTTCTGTAGTTCTTTCAGATGGCCTCTACGAAGTGTCTTTCATTCTATGAAATGTCTTTATGAAATTCTTTCAGATGGCATGTAAGAAGTCTCTTTTAATCCGTGAGATGTCATTCTGAAATTCTTCGGATGGTATATTTGTGTTTCAATGAAATAAAAATGTCAATAATCATCCAAGATTTTGAAATAGATGACATGAAAGCATTTATACATACTGTTTCTTATTCAGCACTGCTACGTTTATAAACTGTGCATAAAGTTCATAAAGTGACTTTGCCAGGTCAGCATAAATTATATGTGAAATTCACATATTGGCAATGATTTTATTAGTTAACCTATCTGAACCCACCAGATGGTGAATTTGAAATTCATAATTTCAATGTGAATCTAAACACATGATCCAGGTGAATCTCATCAGTTGCTCTGTGTCAGTTACATCTGCCGATGTATGTAAAATTTGTCATACGCTTTATGTGAATCTCATCATACAATCTATGTGAATTCCAACAGTTGGTTATGTGAGTCATTCTGCTATTCTGCTATCTCAACAGTTGATGAATGTAGGATCCCATAAACTAGTTCATGTGGATCTCTTGTGTGGGGTCTACATAGATTGCATAAACAAGCCTAGGTGGATTTCATCAGTTCACGTATGTGGGTCTCATAAACTAGTCCAGGTGAGTCTTAGCAGTTAGTTTGTGGTGATATGATCAGTTGATTAATGTGAAACTCAACAGTTGATCTATGTGAAAATCACCAGTTGATCTATGTGACACTTATCAGATTATCTATGTGACGCTCATCAGTTGATCTTTGTGAAACACATTATGTGATATATGTGAAACTCATTAGGTGATCTATGTGAAACTTATTATGTGATCTATGTGAAACTCATTAGGTGATCTATGTAAACCACATTATGTGATCTATGTGAAACTCATTAGGTGATCTATGTGAAACTCATTAGGTGATCTATGTGAAACACATTATGTGATCTATGTGAAACTCATTAGGTGATCTATGTGAAACACATTATGTGATCTATGTGAAACTCATTAGGTGATCTGACTGACTGGCATCCTGCCGTCTCAACAGACGATAGTTTGTAAAATAAAGTTATACCCCTCCATAACACAAAGCCTGGGCTTAATTTAGAGACCATGTGTTGCCCATACAGCATGATCCCTCTCTCGGCCTGTCTAGTTTACTCAAGAGGAAAGGCAATAACCAATACGTCTGGAACAAGGCAAGCTGCGGAAGCTGCTGAATCAGCAAAGCAATGCTCTAACTGTCCGCATGTCAGAGCTTCCATACTAGACCAGTTGTAATCCAAGGCTTAGTGCTTGATCTGACCTGCCTCGACATTAATCATCTCATCTCATCTCATCTCATCATGTTCCTCTTGTACCTTGCGGTATAAACAGCGGGAGAGTGCCCGCTTATAGGCTTCATGTATCGATATTCCCATGGACTCTGTTATTCCCTGCGTCCATCGTTTACGTGGTCGGCCTATTCCTCTGTTTCCCTCTGGTCTGTACATCATTGCTTGTTGTGGTATACTGTTAGTTGGTAACCTACTTGCATGGCCAAACCATTTGACTTGCTGCTTTCTAATATTATCTAGTGCAGCTGTAACCCCCGCTTTAGTCCTGATTTCTTCATTTCTGATCTTATCTCTTCTTGATTTGACATTGAGTATTATTCTCAGGAATCTCATTTCTGTTGTTGTGATGTTTCTTTTCTCTTTTTCTGTCCTTGTCCAGGTTTGGCATTGGTAACATAAGAGTTGGCAGGAAGATTGTGTTGTAAAGTGCTTTCTTAGTAGGTATTGTTATTGTTATTATTATGTTTGTTCTTTAGTATTGGTGCCATTTGTCCAATGAGTTGGTTTGCCTTGTTGCATCTATTTTCGATCTCGTCTTCTGATCTACCATTTGATGATATTATACTTCCTAGGTACCTGCAATTCTTTACTTGTTTCAAGGAATATTCGTTTAGGTAAATCGTTGTTGCTTTTTCTTCTTTAGTTATAGTCAGTACCTCTGTTTTACTTGTGCTAATTTTCATGTTATGTTCCCTACTAATTTCGTTTAGACTATTCATGTGGTCTTGTAATTCAGCTTCTGATTTTACTATTAGTGCTTGGTCGTCCGGAAACAGGAGTTCTCTAATGGTTAGATTTGTAAATGGTTCTGCTTCTGTGTTCTCGTCATGCGGTGTTCTTGCGGTCTCTGTTTGGCTTGTTTCTTTACATATGTATGTTATAAACAAGAGAGGGGGCAGGACACAACCTTGTCGTACTCTGGATCTTATGGTGAAGGGTTCTGAGTGTCCTCCAGTTGCTCTCACTATACATTCACTGTTGTTGTATAAGCTTCTACATAGGTTCATTAGACGTGTACTCACTCCATATTGTTTAAGGATTTTCTTGGTCGACAAAGGCTAAGTAGAGTGTTTCATTGAATTCGATTGATTTTTCTGTAAGTTGTCTAAGAGAAAAAATGGCATCTGTGCATCCTTTGTTTTTCCTAAATCCAAGTTGTGCTTCGCATAGCTGGGGTTCTATAATAGTTCTTAATCTTTTTTCAAGAATTTTGCAAAATATTTTCCCAGTATGACTCAACAGTGAAATGCCTCTGTATTGTGTGCGGTCTCTTTGGCTGCCTTTGTTTTTCCAAATTGGGATAATTATGGCGTTTCCCCAGTCTCATGGTGTTTGTTCTTCTACCCAAACGTGGTTGAATAGTCTATGTAGCCATGCTGTTCCTACTTCTCTTGCTGCTTTAATTAGTTCATTTGGTATTTCATCTTGTCCTGGTGATTTGTTCAATGGGGCTAATCTGACGGCTTCTATAATTTCTTCTTTCAGTATGTCTGGTTCTAGTTCTTCGGTGGCATCTGTGTCTGTTTCTTGAATTCATGTGACATCTGATGGGATGTTGAGAAGTTATTCAACTTACTGTTTCCATCTTATTAGGATTTGCTTTTGTTCACTTATTGGTTCTCCATTTTCGTTGTTAATTATTTCTGTTGGGTCAAAGGGTTCTCCTCTGGTTCTCATTGCACTTATCTTTTTATAGAAGTTTCTAGTTGCCTCCTTGTAGTTTTTATTTAGAGTTTCTCCATACTCCTCCCAGTCTTTTTGTTTTTCTCTCTTTACTATTCCATTCACATGCCTTCGCGCTATTCTATATTCTATGTAATCGCATTCCTGTTTACTCTTCGGCCACTTTGTAATATTTTTCCTTTTTGTCTTTTACAGCTTTCTTTACTTCTGCCTTACACCAATTTGTTATTTTCTTTATCCGTGTTTTGCGTTTTTTCGTGGCTCCACATGTTATCTTTGCAGTATTTAAAATGCTTGATTTGAACATCTCCCATTCTTCTTCCACTGTCTTTCTTTCTATAGGTAATTTTACAAAGTTTTCAGTTAGCTCTTTTTCATAATTTTCCGTCACTGCCTCGTCTTTGAGGTTTTTTAAGTTTACTGATTCGCATGGCATGTATTTTCCTGGTCTTTGCTTCCTTCTACTGATGATTCTTATTGTGGCAACAACTGCTTTGTGGTCTGTGTTTATACCTAAGTTGGGCACTGCCCTTGCATCTAATATATTTTTCTTTCTGTTATTTCTTGTTAATATAAAATCAATTTGGCTTTTAGTATCTAGATCATTCCATTTATACTAGCTGTATATTTGTGAGTCTTTGTGTTTATAGAATGTGTTTGTTATATAGAGATCGTGTTGGCTGCATAGCTCTATCAGTCTACTTCCGTTATCATTTCTTTCATTATGTTGGTCTCTAAATGCTCCAAGATGTTTTTCTATGCTCGCTCTGCTGTGTTCCAGTCTTGCATAGAAGTCTCCCATAACTATAATGTTGCCCTGCTTATCTATTTTATTTAGCACGTCATGGATGTCTTCGTAGAAGTCCTCGCATTCTTGCTCATTATTGTTTGTATTACATGGTGCATATATTTGTACATTTGTTGTAATTGTTTGTTCTTTTATTCTCACTGTTATGATTCTTTCTGATATATATTTTATGTCTTGTATTCCTATTGCTAGCCTTGGTTCAATAAATATTCCCACACCGTGTCTTGCCCTTTCTTGCTGTTCCACTCCAGAGTAGACAAACGTGTAACTGTGGTGGATCTCCTTGCATCCTTCGCACATTATCCTGGTGTTCGCTATTCCCATCAGTCCAATTTTCCTCTCTTCCATTGTTTCTATAAGTTCTTCTTCTTTACTTTTAAAACGGGACGCAGAGGAGTTTCCAAGGCACCAGGGCCGGGTTATATACTGGCCAAGACCTATTGACGCGTCCTCGTCGAGCGTCCTGGGCAACAGGTCGCTTTGGGGTCCTGGCTAAGGTCAATAGGATCGCCGATTCCTCCGACGTCAGAGAGTGTCTGCCTGTACGGCGAGGAACCACCAGTCTGCACACCAATAAGCCAGACATGGGACAACGGATACTCATGCAAACCTCGGGTCCTGTATGACATCACACTGATGTTGGACAACAGGATGCCTTCATCCGACATACAGGACTTTCGCGTTGGAGCTCAAGCCAATGAACACAAGCAAGCTAGCACTTTTAAAACCGCAGACGTTCATTGTGCCTATTTTTTGAATCGCTGATCTATCTCGTAGTCCATTAACATTGCCGGGTCTATATCCATTAGGGTCAGTCCGTTTATACTTCTTAGTTTTTCTACGAGCAGTATGAAGATCCCCTGCCGGCTGGCTAGGCCAGTCACAGGTTTAGGACAAAAATCTGACCATAAGGAGTCCATCCCCTATGGCGAGCCATATCCCCGTTAGCCCATGACCTCGCGGTCATGATTTCCCAGTCTGCACCACGTGGAGGTGGGGTTGACTTGTGTAGTCTGCGAGTCATCGGCAGGCTACTAATTTTCACTTTTCACCCCTCCTAGGAGAGGCTAGCCGATCCTAACTCTGCTTTGATATTAATCATTAGGCTGCATTTCCTCGTACTAGGGTAAGGTTTGTACCCACCCAATTGCACCCCCCCCCCACCTCCGAAGCCGTTGGCGCAATGTGGGATGTCGGGTTTGGTGAGAGCCCCCAAACATTCGGCGCTAACAGAAAGCAGATGGTACTGCCTACTGTAGCTCAGTCATATATGACTAAAGACCTGACACTAATAGTGATCTATGTGAAAATCAATTGTTGATATCTGTTAATCTCATCAGTTGATCTATGTGACACTCATCAGTTGATCTATGTGAAACTCGCCAGTTGATCTATGTGACGCTATGTAGATAATCTATACGAAAGCCATCAGTTGATCTATGTAAAACTCTTTAGATAATCTATATGAAAGCCAGCAGTTGATCTATGTGAAACTCTTTAGATAATCTATGTGAAAGCCATAAGCTGATCTATATTAAACGTATCAGTAGATCTATGCCATACTCATTAGGTTACCTATGTTAAACGCAATTGTTCATCTATGTGGCACTCATGAGTTGATCTATGTGACACTCATCAGCTGATCTATGTGACACTCATCAGCTGATCTATGTGACACTCATCAGGTGATCTACATGAAAGTCATCAAATGATGTATATAAAAGCCATCAGCTGATCTATGTGAAACGCATCAGTTGATCTATGTCATCAGTTGATCTATGCGAAACTCATCAGTTAATCTATGTGAAAGTCATCAGTTGATCTATGTGAAATTCATCTCTTGATCTATGTTAATTTCGTTATATGATTTATGTTTACCTCATTTGAGAATATATGTAAATATCTTTAGTCTGTGTGGATCTCATCAATTAGTCTGTGCGGATCTCATCAATTAGTCTGTGCAGATCTCATCAATTAGTCTGCGTGGATCTTATCAATAAATATGTGTGGATCATATCAATTAGTCTGTATGGATCTTATCAATTAGTCTGTGAGGATCTCATCTGGCTGTGTGGATCTCACCAAATGGTATCTGTGTTGCCCACTCAAAGAACATGGAAAATCCTCATAAAATGCATCAAACTCTTTATGCAAACACCATCAAATTTCCAGAGAACTTCTGTCAAATATCTGTAAGCAGTTTTCCCATTATATGTATAGTTTGTTTTATGTCTATGTGGGATTCACCAAACGCACATATGTAGTTATCAAAGTCATAGATGTCTATTTATAGATCACACAGTGCATGCACACTCACCATATGACCCTGCCTGTACGCTGTCCACGAGATGTCTCCATTTTAATACACATGGATATATGCAGGCCACCAGGTCTTAATATGATATCTTCAGATGGATTATATGACACCCATTAAACTCATATGTTTTCGAAAGATTAAATTACATGTAGTTTACTAGATTACAGTTAAAAATTAACAGATATGGAGCATCTGTTGGATCTTTTCCCCGGGGCATCCTGGTAATGTGGGAAACGAGCAGGGGGAGGGGTTGGCTGGATCTGGACTGTTGGGTGGATTATGGGTGCATGATAAAGCAGATGTGATCAAGAGCTCTGTGCGATCATGTGTATAGCGTGAATCAACAAATAAATCAACATATTCAGAAGAGAATGGAACGGAAAGGAGTGACCAGAGGATCTGATGACACTCTGTACTTCGAGGAGAGGCCAGACGGACACAATCAGATTACAACTACACTGGGGCTCTTTCCTAGCTGTTGAAGATGAGGACGGAGCACAAATCTGAATGTCACGAGTGCTGTGATATGGGTTCATGACTCAGCTGAACTTAACTAAACTCTATAATATTATCTATTTTAAGATGAAGGGATATGTGTGACTCACACATTGTCTCAGTGTGGCCCACCAGATGTCTAAGTGTGGCCCACAAGATCTCTAAGTGGGACCCACCAGATGTCTAAGTGGGACCTACCAGATGTCTAAGTGCAGCCTACCAGATGTCTAAGTGTGGCCCACAAGATGTCTAGGTGTGGCCCACAAGATGTCTAAGTTGGACCTACCAGATGTCTAAGTAGGACCTACCAGGTGTCTAAGTGTGGCCTACCAAATATCTAATTGTGGCCTACCAGATGTCTAAGTAAATCAAATCAAATCAAATCAAATCAACTTTATTAGGGTTACAAATTGGGCGCGCAGGCCCGTCTTACATTCGGCCCTTCCAATCACTCGTCTTTCGATCATCAAGAGCATTATACATTTACATAGGAAGAAAAATAAACATTGTGAAATGAATGTTGTAAACATAAACAAGGCTAATTACCATGTTATGAGGCCCATCTTCCACCTATCCATACAGCACCCCACCCACACAACACGCCCACCTACCCACACACACCCCACCTACCCACAAACACGCACACCAAGGGACACATACATACCCCACCAACCGACCCATCCCCCTCCCGCACATCCCCCACCCGCACACACTGCCCTCACCTGATCCCCTAACCAAAACACACTCGCCACCCACAAACATTCCCCCACCAACCCACACATCCCACGCCCATCCACATACACATCCTAACCCACACATCCTCTCCCTACCCACACCTCAAACCACCCATCCCCCAGCCACATCTCTATCGACAACATATTCCCCACCCATGCACACAATCCCCCACCAACCAACAGATCGCACATCCACTCACACATCCCTAAACCATACACACACATCCCCACCAACTAACATGTCCCCCCCCACACACATCTCCCTAACCACCCATACATCCACAATCCACTCACACACACCCCACCACCCACACATACAACTTCCACCCACCCACACATGCCATAACCTAATCCCCCACCACACAATCCCCCACCCGCACATCACATACACCCCCTACCACGCACTATTCCCAACCAACGCACCACACACACACATCCCTCACCAACACATCCCCACTTACACACCACACACATATCCCCCACCCAGATACCACACAATATTCCCACCCACACCCACACAGATACCCTTACCCATCCACCCCACATACCCCCACTCACACACCACAAAAATCCCCCACCCACACACACCTCACCCACACAATATCCCCAACCAACACACCACACACCTCTCCCCACCCACACACGCATTCCCTACCCGTCCACCAACAGACACTCACTCACGCAAACATCCTCCACTACGCACCCACACACCCCCACACACCCACCCCCAACCAAACATCTCTCGATCACAATACCCCTACCCACACACACCCTCCACCCACTCACACATACCACCCCAACAGATACAACTCCCTCACCCACCTACACATCCCTAAGCCACTCACACACCCCACCCACACATTCCCCATCCACACACACACATCTCCCACCCACACACCCCACATACTTCCCCCAACCACCACAATCCCCTACTCACCCACACATATACCCCACCCATACGCACATTCCCCGCACCCATCACACACATCCCCCACACCACACACTATCCTCCACCCATACCACCACAAACATACCCTCCACCCACACATCATTCACACATCCCCCACCAACACACCGCACGCATATCTCAAACCCACACACCATACACTTCTCCCCACCCGCCCTTGCATCCCCAATCCACCCAACACAATCCCCTACCCACACAACTCCGCCTCCCACACATACTTCCTCAAACCATCCACACATCTCCACCCACATAAACACACATCCCCCGCATCCGTCCCATACACATATCCTCCACCCATACACACATCCCCCACACCCATTTCAACACCCCTACTTTCACCCCCACACATCCCACCAACACCCACAAATACCACTACCCACCAAAACCCACACACCCCAACCCATCCAAACGCATACCCACACCCACACAACCCCCACCCACACATATCCCCACACTCACACACATCCTCCACATACACTCACACTTCCTCACATCTAGACACATACAAAATGTCTCACGTTAGTATTGAAACTAGTATGAACAAACTCCCACACTAAGTGTGTCTAAGTGTGGCCTACCAATTATCTAATTGTGGCCTACCAGATGTCTAAGTGTGGCCCACCAGATCTCTAAGTGGGACCTACCAGATATCTAAGTAGGACCTACCAGGTGTCTAAGTGTGGCCTACCAGATATCTAAGTGTGGCCCACCAGATGTCTAAGTGGGACGCACCACATACCTAAGTGGGACCTACCAGATTTCTAAGTGTGGCCAACCAAATGTCAGAGTGGAACCTATCAGATGTCTAAGTGTGGCTCACCAGATGTCTATGCTGGATCTACCAGATGTCTAATTATGGCTCACCAGATGTCAGAGTTGGACCTACCAGATGTCTACGTGTGGCACACCAGATGTCTAGGTGTGACCTACCAGATGTCTAAGTGGGACCTACGAGAAGTCTAAATGGGACCTACCAAGTGTCTAAGTGTGGCCCACCAGATGTCTAGGTGTGACCTACCAGATGTCTAAGTGTGGCCCACCAGATGTCTAAGTGTGATCCACCAGCTGTCTATGTGTGGCTGACCAGATGTCTAAGTGTGGCCCACAAGATGTCTAGGTGTGACCCACCAGATGTTTAGGTGTGACCCGACAGTTGTGTATATGCAGTCCACCAGTTGTCTGTTTGCGGCCCACCAGATGTCTGTATTCAGCCCATGAGATGACTGTGTGCAGCCTACAGGATATATGTATTCAGCCCACGAGATAACTGTATTCAGCTCACGGGATGTCTGTATTCAGCTGATGAGATGTCTGTAAGCAGCCGACGAGATATCTGTATATAGCCCACAAGATGACCATGAGCGGTCCTCTAGACGAATGTACGAGTTTCACCAGGTATCTGTGCCAACATCACAGAAGACACCTGGCATACAGTACGGCTCAGAACTGATGATCTCCAGAAGTCCATAAAACTCCGTACACGCAACAGATACGTCTATTTACTGGTGTGTGCCCGGGCAAGACTGGCCAATGCTAAGGCCGCGCCGATCTCCTTCCAATACATGTCTTCCTTGTCTTGCCTGTGACAGAGAAACATGAAAACAATTATTCTCATGAGGCTTTAAATGAAAACTTTAAATTTTTTTTTTAAAACCACTAATGTACAGTACCTTTTCATCGGACCGAAATGTTTTGAAACTTTCTAATCCACTCATACACTTGCTGGACTGACAGACATGCATCACCATACTGAACCTTCTTTCGCCGGTGAAGTTTTAAAGGTTTCACGCCTTTATTGATTAAAAATACGGATAACAGAACGCTGCCCCTCTTTTGTGTATGTCAGAAGTAGACCGGCCATCTTTAAACTGTCCTTATATTGTCACCGTGTTCGTCTGCACCGTGATGTCATGTGCTTACAACTCTTGACATCCTTAACAACAATACTGACAAGTTACAAGACAATAGCACAGTTATTGTAATTTCTGTCACACTTTTAAGGTTTTCATTTGAATCCCCTCCTAATTGATTGTGTAATGTGAGAGTTGTGGGATCATGATTGTCTAGGCATTTGTAAAGGAGGTAGACTGGGAATACTGTCTTTCTTGGCAGTCGCTCTTTGTCGGTGACAGCAGCCATTGACTCTGTACAGAAATCCTCTGTCCGCCGTTGCCATCATGAAACTATAATGAACAAGAATTTTACAAAGGTAGCCTTTTGCAAGATGGAAAAGATAATGGCATTAAAGATATGTCAATTGCAACGAGAAAAAGAATTTTGAAGTGCTACATAGAACATGTGTTTTTGTATGGATGTCAGACGTGGACAATCAGCAGACAAGCTGAACTAATGGCAGGGGAAATTTGATTTCTGAGGAAAATGCAAAGAATGCCATGGGCGGACGAAAACAAAAATGAGCAAGTCCTACAAGAAGCAGATGAATATCGTAAAGTGATTGTAGAAATTAGACGTAGACAGTCAAAATTTTCTGGACAAGTTATGAGAAAAAATAAACTGGAGAACTTGTTGATAACTGGCAAGATTTTTTTTTTTTTTTGGGGGGGGGGGGGGGAAGAACAAGTGGAAGGCAGAGAAGTAAGTGTTTAATGGCTTGACCACGTGGTATGGTCGAGACAAGAACACAGAGCTGATCGACGACTCTGGTAATCGAGTGAGATGGCGAAAAATGACAGTCCATGCATATCGGCATGGTACATGATGATGGTGTATAAACAACTACTTGTACTATGCCAGTACAGATTTCACCGGGCAGTGGAATTTGGTCTTGTCTGCCTGGACCAACCCAAAACCAACGGCGGAATATTTCCTAGAGCTATGTCTATCCGCTCTGTAACTAAGGGGTTACGGACGCAGTTCGTAACCCGCATACCGCCGTAGAAACACAGCTGCGGTCGATTTGGCAGAAGATCGCTTTGCGTTGGTTTTTATAAAATGGTATGAGTGTCGGCCGTTCAGGAAGCAATGGCACATTACTGAACGTAAACTTGCCCAGACACAATAAACATATGAGAAATGCTGGGGTTGATTGCGATGTCCTGTAAAGGATTTGCAACTAACTGTAACTTATGCCACTTGAGTAGAATCCTTTCTTGTGTATTCCTCACTAGATGTCGCAATGATACCTAAATGCAAATTGTAATGCCCAGGAATGACTCCTCACCCTAGAGGGATCCATGCCACGTTACATGTCTCAGCTGTAGCAAGGACACACTAGGGTCTGACATTGCACTTACATGTGGACCCTGTCCAACGGTGTCCTCCGTGTTGATGACGAAGGCACTCAGGCGTGGTAGCAATAGTGAGTCACAGTGTTAGAGACATCGTGAAGTCACAGAGTTTAGGACTTGACAAGTTCACAGTGTTAGAGATATTGTGAAGTCACAGACTTTAGGACAGGACAAGTCGACAGTGTAGGAGACATCGTGAAAGCACAGAGTTCAGGATAGGAAAAGTTCACATTGTAGGAGACATCGTGAGAGCACATAGTTCATGACAGGACAAGTCGACAGTGTAGGAGACATCCTGAAGGCACAGACTTTACAAGATCACAGTGTAAGAGACATCGTGAAAGCACAGAGTTCAGGATAGGACAAGTTCACATTGTAGGAGACATCGTGAAAGCACAGACTTCAAGACAAACACATATACAGACAGGCAGGCAGGCAGGACGGTAGACAGACAGACAGACAGACAGACAGACAGACAGACCTGCACACACACATAAATACATACTTAGAAACCTACCTGACTGTCCATCGATCCACTCAGCCACGCATTTACACACATACAGACAGACATATACACAAGCAGGTAGTTCACATTTCAGCTTACGTTGTTGAGTTGTCTGGTGCTCTTCTCCTGATAGCAATTGTTTCAAACTCTTCGGAAAATTCTGTAAAAGAAAACGCATATGTATATACTAGTCACGAAGCGCTGAGCAATTGTAAACACGATATATTACAGTTATTTATGTGATCAATGTCCTTTTACAGGACACGATGTCCTGTCAAGTGTGCCTATAATGGCATTCTCTACACTATGTCCTAGCCAATGTGCCTATAATGGCGTCCTCTGCACGATGTCCTAGCCAATGTGCCTATAATGACGTCCTCTGCACGATGTCCTAGACAGTGTGTCTATAATGGTGTCCTCTACACGATGTCCTAGACAATATGCCTATAATGGAGTCCTCTACGCTATGTCCTAGCCAATGTGCCTATAATGACGTCCTCTACACGATGTCCTAGACAGTGTGTCTATAATGCCGTCCGCTGTCTAACACAGACAAAGGGATGATACAATGCTCAGCTGCATTTAAAAAAACACCATTTTAAACACTTATTTGTGCATTGAACATTTCATGCTAAACGCATATTGTTATAACGCATATAGATAGATATAACAGGTGGCTGAGTGGATAGAACTCCAGACTCGGGGTCATGTGATATTGGTTCAATTCCCAAGCAGGATATTTTTCTAGGGAGTCTCCGTGGCGAAGTGGTCAAGCCGTCTGCCTTGCGCTCCGAAGGTTTGGGTTCAATTCCGGGCTACGTCTTTCGGTTAACGAGTGCATTTTCTCGGAATATTCTGGAGGTCGTCGCCGGAGCTACGGAGTTCGTGTTTTGTGCGACGCTTTCGGCAGGTCATCCTGCCGAAAGAGACCGAGCCATGTGGGATAAAACCCGGGGCAATGAAGTCGATCCTCTCGACTTTTAAGGCTTTTTTTTTAAAAGACGAATATTGTTATAGATCAATCGGCACCGACCAGGTGAGATGGTCAGTACACACCGGCAGCCTTTACTCCCTAAAACATTTCCAGGTGCTCCTGTTAGGCTGGGTCCACCTCGGAGCTCAGGTCATTATTTCACAAACCTTCTCGGTGTGATTGGAACCCATTTCCACCGAAACACGAAACACTTTAGCCTCTCTCAGCTTGAAGGGTTCATCTTATTGCTTTATTTAGTGTATGGTGTGTGAATTATGAGGCACACACCTGACGTGATGCAGCGAAATGTGCCAGGTAATAAGCCATGAAGTTTATTGTTTGTGTCGTCTGTACTCAAATCCACTACGGGAACAGACATGGTGACATGTGGAGAAAGCCACAAGGAGTCCGGAACGCAGATTAGAGGAAGACCCGACAACTCACGGAAAAGGGAAATTGGAACAGACGTGAACAATATGGGAAGATCACGGGCAGAGCTGCATGGGGTAGCTACAGATGGCGGGGTGGGGGGGGGGGAGTTGGCTGAAAGCATTTCTTCAATGGGGATTGAAGGGATAGAGCAAAAAAAGAAAAAAAGAACACAAGAATCCAGGGACGGTTGTTGTCTGTGCCCTTCTTCCCCTTCTACTGCCCAGTCAAGAGACTGTCTCTGTCTCCACAATAAGCCTGTAGCATTATACCGTGAGAACAGATATAGACTTAGTAAATCAAAAACGTCATGACAGAAAGAAAGAAAGAAAGAAAGAAAGAAAGAAAGAAAGAGACCTAGACGGAGGGGGGAGAGGAAAAAGAAAGACAGAATATGAGTAAGGGAAAGACAGAGAGAGAAAGAAAGACATATAAATAGAGAAACAACTAGATAGACAGAGAGGGAGATAGAAAGCGAAAGAAAGAAAAGGTGAGAGAAAAGATGTAGACCAACAATGAGAAAGAAAAAGATACAGAGAAGTAATGAATGAAGAAGGTACATGAGAAAGAAAGACAGACAGACAGACAGACAGACAGACAGACAGACAGACACATAGAAACAGTGTGACTTAGAAACAGCGACACCTACAGATAGACAGAATGGGAGCTAGAGGGGTGAGAGAGAGAAGGAGTGAAAGAAAGAAAGAAGGAAAGAGAGAGAGAGAGTTAGAGAGAGAGAAAGAGAGAAGTAACTTGATAATGAGAACAGGAGTAGGAATAGACGACATTGTGGTCCATGAAGATGACGAGATATGACACAACAGAGGCTAACTACAGTTGTTGCCTGTATCCTGCTGTCGCTATCTTCAACCAAGTCAACACACAGGCCGCCTCCACCTCCACGACGAGCCTGCAGCAGGCTACCCCTGGACCCGCAGATCGTTATTTCCATTGTCCACAAGCTGTCGATGACACAACTAGCGGCGGCCGTTGATAAAAACGCTGAAGTCAGCAGATATGACTGACTGCGGCTGTCAGCATATTGTCAGCTCGCTGCCGCCGCCATTAATTGGGCCCTGTTCTAAATATAATTGCCAATGATAGCGAGGCAAATCAATATTGCAGCGGGTGTGGCGGGAGAATTCCCTGGCGTGTGGGGCGGAATTTCCCAGATTGGGACAGTGACAATGTTTGAGAGGGGTGGGTGGGACGTGTGTGTGAGAGAGAGAGAGAGAGAGAGAGAGAGAGAGAGAGAGAGAGAGAGAGAGTGAGTGAAAGAGAGACAATGAGAATGAGAGAGAGATATATACTAACAGCCAGTAAGAGAGAATGGGTGACATAACGCGATAAAGAGATGGAGAGTGTGAGGGAAAGGGTGTGTGAGGGAAAGGGTATGTGAGTGGGAGAGTGTGAGAGAGTGCAACAGAGAGCGATAGAGAGACACGGAGAGAAGTAGAGAGTGTTAAAGAGGGGTTGTATGAGTGAGTGAGCGAAAGAGAGAGTGAGTCACAGAGAGTGATTTGGAGAGCGTGACTTAGAGATACGGAGTGAGAGAGAGAGCGGGTATATGAGAGAGGAAGAGTCAGAGAGAATACAAAGAGTGTGTGTCAGTGAGAGAGGAAAAGTGTGCTAATAAGAGAAACAGAAAAGAAGAAACAAAGAGTGTGAGAGACATAGTGTGTTTGACAGAGTGTGTATGTTTGTATGATTGAAACAAAGACAGAAAGATAGAGAGTGTGTTAGTGAGAGTAACAGAAAGCGATAGAGAAACTGGGAGAGACAATGATAGAGTGTGAGAGAGTAAGCCAGATACAGAGACAGGTAGAAACAGACAGACCAATTTGGCAGTATGAAGTCTAGTATCGATTCCCTGTAACAGATGCTAATATCTAGGTCACAGTGACGAAATGTAATACTCAGAATATTAGCTTCCAATAGATGCATAAAACAGCCAACATTCGAAACATATGCCGGTAAATTGCGGACAAGGTCTTGCTTTCAGCACATAGGGTCCTAGTTCAATTCCCAATGAGTAGTGCCAGATACTGTGACACCCGCCTCGTTCTTCTTTTTTTTTTTTTTAATAGCCTATGCTGTATAGGGTTGGCGATCATGTATGGCCACAGCCTTCTGTCTCATGAACTGCCATCTTCTTATAGTCCATGCCGTGTGGCATTGATGATCATGTCTGTCCACAACCTTCTGTCTCTTGTACAGCCGATCTTCCTATAGTCTATGTCGTTTGGCTTGATGATCATGAGTGTCCACAAACTTCTGTCTCGTTTACTGCTACTTTCTTATATTCCATGCACTATCCGTGACGTTGACTACCTACGAATGTTTAGCTAATGAAGCAACGAGAAATGGAACTAACTTTACTTGTAAGGGTTAAAAGTTTTGCATCCATCTGACATTCTGACATTTTTTTTTATCTCAATGCTTTCCTACATTATTTCATTCATACATCACGTATGAAGCTAATCTTGACAACAACGACAACAAATAGAAACAATATATGCATTATAAACGCATGGACAATGCGCAATAATCAATAATACATAACTCACTAAGTTTTGACATCACAATGATGATGGATGGGTGGATGGTGGGTGGATAATTGATGGGTGAATAATTTATGGGCGGATGGATGCTGGGTGGATGATGGGTGGATAGATGAGTAGGTGGATCTATTAGTAGGTGGATGATGGGTATATAAGTGTATGGTGGGTGGATGGATGCATGGATGGGTGATGCCTGAATGGATGAATGGGTGGCTGCTGGGTCGATGATGGGAGGATGATGGATGGATGAGTCGGTGGATGACTGGATGATGGGTGGATGGGTGGATTATGGGTGGATGGTGGGTGGGTGATGAGTTGATTGACGATGGGTGGATAGATGGCGGCATGATGGGTGGACAGTTGACCAGATGGGTGGGTTGATCAATCAATGAACAGAACTCACCATCAAAGGAATCGTGCGGCATCTCATGTGAAGGTGAGCTCACGGATGATGTCGACAGGTACTCAAAGTCATGTGACCCAGTGGACGACGACAAGTTCCGGTGTCGAACGCGTGACGTGGTCATATCATCTTCAGGTATGGACATTTGCTGGGATGCGTCATGTAGGTAGCGCTGTCGACATTGTAAAGTAGAATAAATACTGATCATCGTGACCTCTTTACACAACAATCACCTTCCAATTAATATCCATTTTGTGGCTGACTCGGTCACAGGATTATTAATTTGGGCCTGGCAATAGACCCTAATATCACTTCTCTTCTGAGGTTGAACGGGGTAGGAGTAATGGTAGAATGGAAATCAGTAAAACACAAGAAATAGAGGGTGAACTTCACAAGAAGAAGGTCGCAAGTAACAAAACGAACGTTGCGGTCACATCCTTCATCAGCACAGAAACAACAATCACATACACACTGATACAACGACATGACAATATAAATATACAAGTTACTCATATATTTACTTGTTGTAGACTGGATACTTATTTCATGAAATCCACCAGTATGATTCCAACAAAGCGACTGGACCGAAAGTTATATTTAAAGGACACATTTGAGATGTTGATTAGCAGGACGAAAGAGGGACCGACATACACGCACACATACACGCATCAACATAATTTCATAAACTTAGGTTAATACGATAAAAGGTAGGTAGGTAGGTAGTCATGTTAAATATATCATTTACAGGACATCGCATTCAACACAAGCACTTTTCATTTGCTAGGCGACTTTTATGTTTAGTAGTTTGTCCCTGCCTTCTGAACGACCGACGCTCATACCATAAAATCAACGCAAGACGGCCTGCTTCCAAACCGTCTATAGCTGATTTCTACCCTCGACTTGGTCTGTCGAGGGATTTGTGAAACGCGCTCGCTGCCCCTAAGCGACAGAGCCGACAGTTAGTCGTATAGGTAAAGGTAAGAGAAGAAGACTCTTTCACGTGCCTTGAGAAGTAACGGGTATATGGTGCCATCTCACTATTTTATACTCGGCACTCGTTTGGTGATGTAGTCAGTATCATTGCGCCCGCCTTTATTTCCCATGACATTTATTGGTAGCTAAATTTAGACTGTGTTGGCCCGGGAGCCCATTCTATTTTCCCGTTGTCTGCCTGTGGCTGTATTGTCTGTCTGCGTGTGTTCATTGCCTGTTTGTCTTTGTCCATTGCCTGTCTGTTTTTATGGGTTCAATGTCTGTTTGTGTGTCAGTTGTGTGCCTGTCTGTGTGTACATTGTTTGTCTGTCTGTCTGTCTGATTTCTGTCTGTGGGTCTATTGTCTGTCTGTCTGTGTTCATTGCCTGTTGTTTTTGTTCATTGCCTGTCTGTTTTTCTGTGTCCATTGTCAGTTTGTCTGTCAATTGTCTGCCTGCCTGCCTGCCTGCCTGCCCGCCCGCCCGCCCGTCCGTCTGTCTGTCTGTCTGCCTGCCCATTGAGTGTCTGTCTGTGTGTGTATTGTTCGTATGTCTTTCTGTATGCTGTATCCTGTAAGTCTGTCCTTCTTTGTGTCCATTGTTTGTGTGTCATTTTCTGTGATTGTGTCAGTCTTTTTGTGTGTCCACTATCTGCGCGTTCGACGACCCACCCGTCCGCATGCCTGTGCATAATGTGCATGATTGATTGTTAGTTAGTAAGTTAGTTATATATCCTTTAAGGACGTAGCAGTCAACCCCGGCATTTTTGGCTGTTCGTGATTCCTGGACAAGTTTCATTCAGTAGTTTTCCATTGCTTTCTGAGCTACCGGCTCCGATACAATTTCATTAAAACCAACACAGCTGTGTTTCGAACGCGGTATGCGGAATTACGAACTGCGTCGGTAACCCTTTCACATCTATGTGAATATGTATGCACGTCTGTCTCTCTGTCTGTGCGCTGACTGTCATTTACTGCCTATAGTACCTTACGGTGTAGGACAGGGGGACTTCAGCCTGAATAATTAAGGCCGCCTGGCTAGTGCAGTCACCACGAACTGTCCAGGTTAGTGGTTTATTTAAGCCCCCGAAAAAAAAATCCACACTTTACAGAGGATTCGAACCCGGATCTCCCGAAGGAGAATCCAGCATTCTAGTCACTGGGCATGAACGACCACCTCCGTTGTTTCTGCAGGCTGGAGCTCTAATTACTGTACTATGGTAGCTCCAATGTGTAAAGAAATACAGATACAAAAATCGAGCGAATCGACTTCATTGCACCGGGTTTAACTCCAACTAGCTCGGTTTCTCTGCAGAGAATGGCAAGCCCTAGCCAAGAGCATTGAACAAAGCTCCTTAGCTCCAGCAATTACTCGTGGAGTCTCCGGAAACCTGCACTCGTGGCCTGCGAACGAATT
The DNA here is from genome assembly GCA_963921405.1 of Cepaea hortensis. Classification (NCBI taxonomy): domain Eukaryota; kingdom Metazoa; phylum Mollusca; class Gastropoda; order Stylommatophora; family Helicidae; genus Cepaea; species Cepaea hortensis. The sequence goes on from OY992879.1 coordinate 65,639,618, forward strand.
CACGGTCTTCAGAATGCTAGGCAGAAGGCTTATCCAGTTCGCCAAACAGACGCAGGCTCCAATGTTTGCATAAAGAAAACTTAGAACTTCTAGCTAATGAACCTAAACCAATGTCAAAGCAATGCGAGCACTCCATAACCATGCCACAAAAAGAACACTTGCCTCTAATAGGAAACGAATCTAAGCTCCTATCTTAGCAATGCCAGCACTCCTAACCACGCCACCACAAGAATGACTTATTTCTAACAGGAAACGAACCTAAGCCCCTACCTTAGAATTGCGAGCGCTCTATAAGCATGCCACCACAAGAACGACTTACCTGTAATAGGAAACAAACCTAAACCATTGTTTTAGCACTGCGAGCTGTCCATGCCTATTCCAGAAGAAGACTTACCTGAAGGATGGAATGTTTGTACTTCTGGCACGACCCCTGTTGCTCATCCAGGCTAGGACTGTACCGAATGGCCATGCTGGGTGATGCAGGAAAAGACTGGGTCGCGGGTGGTGATGTCAGAGCGGGGTCACCCAATGATGATGTCAGGGTCGGAACAGGCGAAGATGTTGTGGACTCGGAGATGGTCGAGTGGCTGTAACTGCCCGGATCTCCATTGACTGGAAGGTGGTAATCAAAGATCGAAAGATGGTCATGTGTTGAGACGGGTAAGCAAAATACATGCATCGTTAAAGATTTGTTTTAAAACATGTTACACGACCTTTGCAGGGCATTTAATTTAACCTCAACACCAAGTTAATTTTCTAGACAAGTTTATGCTTAGTAGATTGCAGTTACTTTCACATCATCGGACAGTCGCCCTATCCGGTCATCAGCACACAGGAAGTTCAAGCGCATTAAACCCCGCGGCCTGGCAGACAGCCATCGTTAAAATATTAAAGGTTAATTAAACAAGTTCATTGACAAATATTGTGTCCGTTTACTTGTTTTTATTAAAGTTTATCCTGAACCAGCTTGTGTTCTTTGTTGCTTTTATTTACTTGTCCTAGATCTATCAAAGGAGTAACTTGTGACAGCTGGAAATAATTACGCCAAGAGGGATAGAGGAAGACAGGGAGATAAGATTCTTGCTATTTGTCATGGCACTGAAAGGTGTCATGTCAAAGAAGGGTGTCATGTGCTAGAAAGATGTCATGCTACAGAAAGGTGTCATGGGATAGAAAGGTGTCATGTCACAGAAAGGTGTCATGGCACATAAATGTGTCATAGTTTACACATGTGTCATGTCACAGAAAGGTGTCATTTTGCGGGAAGGTGTTATGCTACACATATGTATCATGCTACAGATAGGTGTCATGTCACAGAAAGATGTCATGCACAGAAAAGTGCCATACAACAGAAAGGTGTCATGTCACAAAACGGTGCCAAGAAACAGATAGATGTCATGTCACAGAAAGGTTTCATTTCACATAAAGGTGTGATTTCACAGAAAGGTGTCATAGAACAGAAAGGTTAATAGAACAGAAAGGGTCATTTCACAGAAAGGTGTCATGACACAGAAAGGTTTTATTTCACAGAGACGTGTAATGACACATAAATATATCATGTCACAGCAAGTTGTCATTTCACATCAAGGTATGACTTCACAGAAGCGTGTCATAGAAAGAAGGGATCATTTCACAGAAAGGTGTCATAGAACATACAGATGTCATTTCACATACAAGTGTTATGACACAGAAAGGTTTCATTTCACAGAAAAGCATCATGGCGCAGAACGGTTTCATGTCACAGCAAGTTGTCATTTCACATAAATGTGTGATTTCATAGAACGGTGTCATAGAACTGAAATTGTAATTTCACAGTAAGATGGCACAGAACAGAAAGGATTCATATCACAGAAAAGTGTCATGGCACAGAAAGGTGTCACGTCACACAAACATGATGGCTTACGTCAGTTCGCAGAGCAGATGATGATGATGATGGTGATAATGATGACGACGACGATGACGACGACGACGATGATGATGATGATGATGATGATGATGATGATGATGATGATGATGATGATGATGATGATGATGATGATGAAAAGAAGGAAAAAAAGTAGTGGTAATTACAAAGACATATTTTTTTCCAAATACAACATTAACATAAAGTGAACTAGTCTTAAATTATGTATTTAAGTATCTGAGTACTTGGAGAACAATAGACTGACGATGTATTAAAGTTTTTGAATGCGATGTATTAAAGTTGTTTAATGTAGAATAGCCCAGGCAAAAATGGCCTTTCACGTGATGGGTAATATTCTCTGCAATTTATCTTTGTTAATAGACGAGAGACAAAGAGATCGTAAGCGCTATGTTGAGCAAATACGGAATGAATCATGAAAAATTTGCTGACAAGAGAGGGATTGTGTTGAAATTACAGACAAATGGCTTCATGGACAATGGTGTAAACAACATGGAAGGATACAATGCGTCATGAATACATCATCTTGAAAGACACACAAAGGAAACTGGTTACTGGCGTCAGAAGTGGACACCCTCTTTCATTTGGACATGCCGCCAGTGGGGGAATGCTGGATTGTCTTCACAGCAAGAAATTAGGAGAGGGAAGGGGCACAGAAAGAGAGTATGTTAGACAGGTTCTCATTAAAGCATGGAAGAACATCAGTATTAGAAATGATTGGCAGTACTCGAGACAGAAATCCGCATAGCTTGGACTATAAGCAGATTGGCAGTACATGAGTCACAAGGCTGGATAGACATGATCACCAACGCCACACGGCACGGAATATAAGCAGACTGGCAGTACACGAGTCAGAAGGCTGTGGACAGACATGATCTCCAGTGCCACACGGCATGGACTATATGAAAATTGGCAGTACATGAGACAGAAGGTTGTGGACAGACATGATCACCAATACCAAACGGTATGGACTATAAGAAGACTGGCTTTACATGAGACAGAAAGCTGTGGACAGACATGATCACCAACGCCACACGGCATGGACTATAAGAAGAAGAGACGACAGGATCCTGAGAAAGTTGTGACAGCTGGGAAAATTAAGGGTGTTACAAACGGAGGTCGACAGCGGGGGACAATACCAGAGTGGATTGACACAGTCATACTGGTCCAATAATTTACATCATGAGTTCAGATGTTTCAAGGATGACCATGTTCGCTTGCCACGCGCGGCATGGCACATAAAGATGTTGATGTACTTCCATCACATATTCACTTCAGATAATGTTGGTGAACCAATGAAGAAGGAAGAAAGTCACTTAGCAGGAGTGTTGAGTGGGTATGTGAAGTGTTAGCACTATCACATGCTGTAGGCCTGAGTGATCTCTAGTAGTAATAGTAGTAGTAGTAGTAGTAGTAGTAGTAGTAGTAGTAGTAGTAGTAGTAGTAGTAGTAGTAGCAGTAGTAGTAGTAGTAGTAGTAGTAGCAGTAGTAGTAACAGTAGTAGTTGTAGTAGTAGTAGTAGTAGTAGTAGTAGTAGTAGTAGTAGTAGTAGTAGTAGTAGTAGTAGTAGTTATCATTACCTCCCATATCGGACGTCGAGCGCTGATATCGCATCCACATACGATCGTGCCCAACCCATTTTATGTCTCACATTCTAACCACGCCAGCTCTGTGAGTCACGCATATTGTTTCATTACCACCACTTTTAGTATCACATTTCTGTCCTGTTTTGATGCCTGTCTTATTTATAACACAGTGTCTGGTTACATGATTTTCTTGTCGCTTCTTTGAAGTCTTTCTTCTTCGTTCATAGACATCACAATGGAAAAATTTGGCGCTTGTGTGTTTGCTGCTTGTGGGGGATCGGTTCTGTGTGTGCTATTGTTTATTGTCTGTCGGTTTTATAAATCCTTTGTATCCGGCTTTTATTGGATCGTATAAAAGAGATGGTGTTTATGACACGCGATGTCTACTTATTTGACAGGGTGTTACTGCATAAACGGGGGGGGGGGGTAAACTATAGTAAACTATTTCTAGTTTACGAAGTGGTGTAGTAGAGATGAGTAGGTTTTTATTGTTTTCGTGTTCTTAAAGATCTGACAGAACTGCTCTGTGAATTAAACGTTTGTGGAAATATATTTGTAGACTTTATAATGAGTAGAGAAGCTCAACCAGAATGCGTTTCTCCTTCACCTTCTTCTCCTCCTCCTCCTCCTCCTCCTCCTCCTCCTCCTCCTTCTTCTTCTTCTTCTTCTTCTTCTTCTTCTTCTACCTATTTCTTGTCTTTCATTAAACCACCACCACTACTACCACCACGACAGCTAGCACTACCACTTGCAGAACGTTGTGATCAGCCCTATCCCGAGCCCCAATGATGATTTACTAATTGATTTTACGTTACGTAGTTAGCCATTGCTTTCTCAACGAGAAGTAAATATTGAGGTGTCATCATCATGTGCCATGCCGATAAGCTATAACTTACCAGAGTTGTGGATAAGCTCTGTGATCTTGTCTCAACCATGCCATATGGTCAAGCCATCTAGATATTTACTTCTCTGCCTTCCCCTTGTTCTTTTCCCCAAGTCCTCAACAAAATCAAATTTTACTGTCTGAGTCTAATTTCTCCGTTCAGTTTACGGTTTTCATTTGCTTCTTGTAGAACTTGCTCATTGATGTCTCTATCTGTCCTTGGTAATCTTTGACTTTTCCCCAGAAACTGCTATTAGATGTTTTTCAACTTGTCTGTTCACTGAAAACGTATCACATCCATACAAAAGTACAGATTTTAAGTAGCACTTCAACACTATTTTTCTCGTTGCAAGTGACATCATTTTATTGGTCAGTATGTAATCCATTTTGCAAAAGCCACCTTTTGAGGTTTAACTGACAGATGTAGGGCATGAATCCCGTACCCCATAGTCAGCGCACGGGATGTTTAAGTCTCGCGGCCACGCTGACCTCTCGTACAGCATCTTCACACGTTGGTATTTGCTGTGGAAGACGAAGCATTTTTAGTTGTGTCCGGAGTGCTATAACGTTGGTTCTTATAAACAAAGAACCACGAAACAAGAATTGAGGGACAATTTGACAGCAACAGAACCAGACGTCGTCAAAGATACAAATGGACAAGCAGCGTCAAGATTTGGTCAGGATACTTAATACCTAACTGAGTGTACAAGAAAGTCTCGGCAATATGTTTGCTGGAGATCCAGTCAGAACGGCACTGGGTGATGATTAATTGTCCATTATTGGTACCCATAAAACATCAGTTCTACACAGCAAACTCACCGTTGAACTCTTCAGTGGCGTCCCAGGGCTCATCCTCTTCGGAAGAGGGAACGCTGAAGAGTTCAGCGTTGCCTTCAGCGTACTGGTTGTAGTCCTTGATCCTCTTTGCCCACGACAAGTCATCTCCCTGGACAGTGTTCTTCAGACGCCGCCGGGCGTTGGCGAACCAGTTACTGACCTGGTGGTTACACCCGTCAATGTCAATTGCTTGTTAAAGTTGCATTAAGATTAACTAATTAAGAAAAAGCAATATAGATATACAAAAAATATTTAACACATTCTGAGAAAAACAAGGTTTGGAACCAACAAAAATTAAAGGCAGAAAATCGGAAGTAGGGATGTGTCACAGTTATGACGTACAAGTTGTTAATATAAAAAACAAACTATAATTAAAATATCAATACAGTAGTTTTCACTATGAAACCCCCTTTAATTGTATCTATAATATAACATGCCTGCTACCACATTAACAACTTGTAAGTTATAATTGTGCCGAGACTCCCCATTTTCTCCCATCCATTTTCGTTAGGTCCAAATCGACTTTTTGTTTGGCACTGGATCTGTTAAGCAGATATCAATCTTACCAAGAACCCTACTGACAATAGGAAAGAGACAAACTGCTTTCTTTGATCATGTGATATAGAGAGGCATTGGAGAACATCGTGCCAACTGTAAAGATCAAGGGAAAGAGATACAGAAGGAGACCAAGAGAAATTATGCTGGATGGACTAAGACGGTGGCATGAAGAAATATCATCAACAGAGTTGATCCAGACAGCCAAGGATCGCGATCTATGGAGAAATGTGAACGCCTAAGCCAGCTGGCAGGGCACTTGATGATGATGAAGGGCAATAATAACATCAAATGATAGATGCACGACATATTATACGAGCAGAATAGAGCAAGCAACAGCTGCATTTCAAAAAATTAAACGTATCTTTTGCAATAAGTCACTATCATTCAATGTAATAAAGAGCGTGATGAAAAGTTATATAGAACCTGCTTTGCTATAATGCTGTAAATCCTTGAACGTGACTGGACAACTTGGACAGAGCTTAGAAGTAACGGAAATATGTTTCCTAGACGAATGTTGTTAATTCCTTGGACTGTCAGTCTTGACAGACTATAGTTTGTTATACTGTGCTTTAAGATAGAGGCATAATAACCTCTCCATGACACGAAGCCTGGGCTGAATTGTAGAGACCATGTGTTGCCCATGCAGCATGATCACTCCCTCGGTCTGCATAGTTTACTTCATAGGAAAAGTAACACCAATACATTCGGAACAAGACAAACTGCAGAAGCTGCTGGATCATAAAAGCAATACTCTAACTGTCCACCTGTCACAGCTTCAATCGTAGACGACCAGTTGCCGACAAAGGTTTAGGGCCTGGTCTACCCTGCCATGACATTTAGTTTTTAGGTTGCATTGCCTCGCACCATGATAAGGCTTGTATTTCCCAACTGCGCTCCTCCATCTGAAGCCGTTGGCACAATCTGAGGTGTCGCGTTCGGTAAGTGCCGTCCAACATTCGCTAACAGAAAGCAGATAGTACCGTCTACTGTCACACGTTAGATCAATCATGTCCGACAGTCGTGCCAGATATGATTACGTGTTGTAACTAGCAAAGATTACTTGGCAGAGTTTAATAAAACTAAAAATTATATACAACTATAATAAAGAAAACAACATTCTACAGTAACGTAATCAGAAGAAAGGCATTGTGAGTAACTGGAAAGGTCAGTTGTAAAAGAGGCAGAAACAGACAAAGAAACATGATGCTAGAAGATCTGAGACAGTGGCATGGGGGAATAACATCAGCAGAGTTGATCCAAGGCGTCAAAAGCCGAGATCTGTGGAGAGGCATGCGCGTTGACGCTGACTGGCTGGGCACCTGGTGATGATGATAATGTGATGATAATGATGAAGATTCCCGCCTATTTGTGAAAGAAAAGAAGTGTATTATGACGCCCGACCAACTAGAAACTGACCTGAGTTAAAGTCATGTGGCTGTGTTTAACCAGTTCAACCTTCTCCTGTTTGGAGGGGTACGGGTTCGCCCGATGCTTGTACAACCACTGCTTCAGAGGGCGGGTCATGTCCTGCAGGGTCTGTCTCTTGTGTCTGGGTTTCTCGGGCAGGAATCTTCTGAAAATAGACAAACAATAAAACTGAATATAGCCGGCTACACATAAAACTATTGAACGTAAACTTGTCAAGAAATGCTGGGGTTGACTGCGATGTCCTGTAAATGATCTGCAACTAACTTTTAACATAGTCATCGTGATTGTAACTGACTCAGACAGCATGCTGAGGAGGGTGAGGACAGTCAGGATTTGTGCAGATTGGCTTGCTTCGCTTCGGAGGTCACGGGTGGCAAGCATCACCTGGATCTTTTCTCCGGGGCATGCCAGTGTGCCGGGGAATGAACAGGCAGACAGATTGGCTGGCTCGGCAAAACTTGGTGGAGTATTGATGCATGACAAGGCAGACGTGGTTGCCGCCTTGTGGGAGCACGTGTACACCTCGGAGGAGCAAATGGATCACCATAGTCTGGCAAGAATGAGGCAGCGAGGAGTGACGAGGGGATCTGGCCGACACTCGACGCTCAGAGGAAAGGCAAGGCGAACATATAATCAGATTGCTACTGGAACTATTGGTGTTTGAACTCTTCGCTGGCTGCTGAGGATGGGGACGGAGCGCTTCTGGGAATGCTCCGAATTCTGTGATGTGGGTTCCCAAATCAATCAATCAATCAATCAATCAATAATTAGCACAGTCAGAATCACATTATATCATAAAAAATTAGATCACATTTAGGCTTCTACGGGAATCTTCTGGAAAAATCAAAATCTGACCATGTGGAGTTGGTTTCTCGATCAATAATCTTCTGGAAACATCCCCAAAACAGAAGTTAGTTGCATATCCTTTAGCTGGCTTCTCGACCATGAATCTTCTAGAAGCATACACAAATCGGATCATACATAACTGATTTCTCAACTATGAATCTTCTGGAAACAAACAAAATCACACCATATATAGTTGGCTTCAAGACCAAGAATCTACTAGAAACATACACAAATTAGAACATATATAGGCTTCCCAGGGACATAATGTTGAGATTGTGTTTTTAACTCCGATGTTCTTTCCGTTCAGATCATTTGAACCTTTTGCTTTGAAGATATGTTAACTCTGAACGGGGCTTAAATATGTTTGAGTGAGGTTGCCATAGTCACCTGTCACATTCGCCGCCGAGCGCTATCGAGCACACGTCGCCCAAACTGTTCAAGAAGCCTGATATTGGGGAGGAAAATGGCACATGACAAGAAAAACACTAAAAGACACCCGACCTACAAAATGAGCAGCGTGGAGGCTGCCAAGACATTAAAGAAGACGACAGGAGCGAACCTGCATGCGAGCTGCAACAAAAGAACCTAAACCTACAGCCACATCAAATGAAGCTACCACGAGGAAGACCGACAACAACTCACTACAAACAAGAGCCAAGACAGCTGAGAAGAAGAGAGAGGAGAAAGATACCAGAGCCGTAAACACCGACTCAGAGACGATCAGATGAGTTGTCAAGCGTATCCAAGTGGAGCTGACAGATGAACAGATCCTGAAGCAGCTACAACAGGAGAATCTCCATATCCGAATCTTGAAGGCGGAGCGGATTCTGGCGTACTCTAAGATACCTACTACACTAGCGGTGGTAACAAGAGAGGGCAGCGAGATGCCGATCACAGTACCCATGAACAAGAAAACTCAACAACCTGAAAGATTCAATCCGAGAATCACTGAATGTTCAAGATGCCAGAGGGCCGACCATAGCAGAACAACATGACGCAGCAAGATAGAGATCTGTCGATACTGCGCCGAACACCATGCCTTCAAGGAATGTCCGCTGGCCAAACAGGACAAGGACTTCCGAGCGCCCAACAACAATAGAAAGTGTGCCAACTGCCTTGGCAAGCATGGAACAAGATACCTGGGTTGTCCGTACCTCCAAAGACATAGAGATGTCCTAAAGACAGCCATAACTACAAAGACACCATACAAGGAAGCAATGCGGTGGTGCGAGACAGCCACGTGCATCTCACAAGCGGAAAGATCTCAACTGCAAAACTAGATTGACGAGCTAAAGAAATAAGTCAAGCTATTTCAAACACTGGCACCAACCAGAGACAACGAGAAACTGCGGGCTGACTTGAAGGAAATCCAGCACAGCATCAAGCAAGAGGTGGAACGCATGACACATATTAAAAAAAGGATAACGAAGAAATTCTACAAAACATCGAGACCGAGAGAAAACTGCTAAAAGCCGAAAGGGAAATAACCCCGGAACAAACCAGCAGAAGCCACGCGTAAGACCGCAGAGAAGCCACAAGACGAAACAAACCCAAAGAACAACCGGAAACCGCAAGTTAAAACCAGCAATCCAACCACGAAGTCTAGGCTACTCAAGGGGAAATCAGTATCCTGCCAGGTAGATAAATCTAGCCTAGAGGAGCTTTCCGATACACCTGAAGATAACCGGAGCACAGACTAGGAAAACAATCCCATCTAAGTTTTTATACAAGAGGAGACAAATAAGGCAAGCTGATTTCGAAGAGAGGGAAAGGCAAGCTAGACTACGACGCAAGGAGTACGAAAATAACCTCCCCACATGGAACGAAATATATCACATGGAAATGCAACACATCAAGGAAAACAATGGACGGAGAATATCATGAAAACTACAAGAAGGTGACAATAAACTTAGAGCAAGAGGAAAGCTAACCAAGGATCAAATAAAGAGTCCTTATAAAGACTGCAACCAGTCAAGCTAGATGAGCCAGTAGCCTTCAATGACAAATAAAAAACCATCAGAGGAGACGGGCACAAAGGATAACTCACCGACCAACTCCCTAGCTGACGTCACAGACACAAACCCTTATATAACCAGTCCGAGTTAGGACTCACTCGTAAGAGCGCATAGACAAAAACAGGATTAAGCCCACAAAAACCACGGATCTCAACTCTAACCAAGGCTGAAGAAGCAGGTTGAACGAGACCGAATTTGGAATTTTTGTTTGTGAATCAAGCAAGCAAGCCAGTAAGAACATTGACATAGATGTTGCCCCTCTGACACCGCACGAAGTACAATCTCCGCGGTGATTGCATTGCATTGCTTTCCATCACTTCTCCAAGATGAGAAATCAGCGGGGTGTGCGGAATAGATAATGAGACTTCACAAACTACAAAGCTACTGCCTCAAAAGCGCACCACCACACACCAGTGTCTGCATATAACCTGATCGATAGCCTAGATTACAGAAGTGATTGATTTTGTCAGTTGGCCGGCCGATAACTGGAGTATAACAAACTGATCTACGCGTTGCTATGGCGATCCGTGATGGCTACCGGAAATGGGTCAATCGTTTCTGTCCAAGGATAACAAGGGGAGATCACTGGCGATGCGGGACTTCATTAGACAGAGTTGTCATACCATGTCAGCACTTCTGCCATCTTTGATTCTTGGTCCTGCTTGTCTTTCTGTCTGTCGGCCATGTTTGATCCTACGTTCTTCTGGTATTTCTATCTGTCGACCATCTGTAATCCTACTTTCGTCTTGCCGTTCTGTCTGTCTGCCATCTTTAATTCTACTTTCTTCTTGTCCTTCTGTCTGTGTTGAATTTATGGTCATGTTTTTTTTTTCTTCTTCATCTTATACGCTTGAATTATCTTGATATGTTCTGATCAACACTTTTATCTTTCTTAAACTTCCCTCTGTACTTTATTTATGTTCTTTATTTATCTATTTCCAAAAGCGTATTGTCTTCCTTTAATGTTGTCATTTATGTGGGGCCTAGCTTGATCTCTCTTTCCTGAAAGATTTTTCTTAATCAAGTATTGTTTATGCCCCCCCCCCCAATCCTCGTGTCTACTTTGTCACCAATCCCTATACATACAATCATAAACTATTCGAACACAATCTCAGTGCAGAATGCTTGCACCCTTAATAATAATAATAATAATAATAATAATAATAATAATAATAATAATAATTCAAATATAATAATAATAATGCAAATGATAATAGTAATAATAATAAATAATAATAATAATAATATAAAATAATAATAATAATAATAATAATAATAATAATAATAATAATAATAATAATACAACCCTAGTATAGCATTCAGTCCCCTATTGGTAGTAAAGTATGTCTCCCTCAGCTAACGACAATTGTCACGTCAATAATTAACTTATTAAGAACAATAGGGTGATGTATCGTTCCAAGTGAGTTATTGGATCTGCCGAAATGCTGTTATTGCGTTATAATACAACATGTCTGCTACCATGTTAACAACGTGTAAGTCATAACTGTGACACAACCCCTCTATCCATACTGCGCCGTTCTTGATTTCTTTTTCTTTTTTAAAATCAAAACCTACATGTTATTTGGCACAGAATCTGTTAATAATAGTGAGTCATGTAGTAAGGATTTTTGAACATTTCTTAAGCCTTTATAATGCATATAATGGCAGGTCTTAGTCAGATATGAATGAGCTGTCGTATGACAGTAGACGGTACTACTTGCTTTCTGTTAGCGCCAAATCTTGGGCGCCGCTTACCAAACCCGACACCCAACATTGTGCCAACGGTTTAGGGCAGAGGAGCACAATTGGGAGGGTATAAATCTTATCATGGTGCCAGAAAGTGCAACCTAAAAACTAAATGTCATGGCAGGGCAGACCAGGTTATAAGCCTTTGTTGGCAACTGGTGTAGGATCGAAGCTCCTAGAAGCGGACAGTTAGGGCATTGTTTTGATGATCCGGCAGCGTCTGCAGCTTGTCTTGTTCCAGATGTGAGTGGCACTTTACAGTCTTGACAGACCAAAGTATGTGAGTTGGAATGTGGCCACAATTCCATCACAATGCCTGGGCACAGCTTCAGAGAAACATGTGGTGCCCAAACGACATGTTCCCTCTCTCGGCCTTGCCTTGTGTACTCCAGAAGAATGGGTAACCAATACGTCTGGAACAAGGTAGGCTGCAGACGCTGGCGGCTCAACGTCAAACCTTCGAGATCTCGTCTCCACGTGCAGGTGGCAAGTGGTGGCCAGACCCTGGAACCCAAGAGACCCGACTTAGAGGCGTTCAGCCTAGTCCCACAGGTGAGGGCCTCGTACGCGCCTGGACCATAGGACGCGTACATCTGTCAATCACAAGTGTCCGGACCTGTGTAAAGCGTGTACTACCGTCAGAATCCCCGCCTGACTTGTGCGGATCCAGCGACCACCTGGAATAGGCCCGCCAGAGATATCGCCGGAGATATTGCTCGTCTGTTGCGAGCAAATCTCCCATCCTTCCACTGTGCGGATCTCGCGACCAGCGAGAATAGGCCAGCCGGAGATATTGCTCGTCTGTTGCGGGCAAATATCCACCGACAGAAAAAGTAAAGAAACGATAGAAGTAGTGGTATTTCAATTGCGCAACTAGGTAAACCGAGAGAGGGATCACGCCACATGGGCAAATCGTTATATCCACATTTCAGCCCAGCTCTTGTGCTATGGAGAAGTATAAGACCATACATATTCCCAGCCATGGGTTTTAGTTATAAACTATCATCTGTCAAAACGGCAAGTTGCCAGTATAATGCATACATTGATGTTGTTAGTTTTGTTCTTGATTAGCCTCATATGTGATATACGCATTAAATCATAAGAGAGAGAGAGAGAGAGAGAGAGAGAGAGAGAGAGAGAGAGAGAGAGAGAGAGAAAGAGAGAGAGAGAGAAAGAGAGAGAGAGACAGATAGACAGACAGACAGACAGACAGACAGACAGACAGACAGACAGACAGAAGAAGGACAGAATGTTAGACGGGCCTGCATGCCCAATTCTTAACCCTTTGAAAATACAATTTGTTGGTTCATGTGTTCGTTCGTTCGTTTGTTCGTTCCCACGCGTTATTCCTTTATACTTTACCTATGGGAACGCCCCGAGTGTTGTGATATCGATTCATGACTCAACACAACTCAACTCATTCCTATCTTACCATTATATAGTAGATTGTCCTGAGCAGAACCGTGTCCCTATAACGGTCCATTAAACCTGCTTTCTAACACAGTCCAGATGACTTGGCTGTGTCACTGCCACGTGTAAATTATCTATCACATCTTGAATCCATCAACGATTACATCTTCCCCTTGTTGTTCTCCCCCGTACTCCCCCATTCATAATCACCTGTTCTAGAAAGTCGTGTCTGTTTCCTTGGCAGAACTATTCCATTTTCCTCGATTTTGCATAGGTCTCGTTCCCTGTCCTCGTTCTTTTCATCCAATTTATATTACACTTCTGTAACACTTATATTTAGTTTTAGTTTATTTTAGTCGACGGAACATCACTGCACACGGTTGTAACCCCTAAGTGCTCCGTTCTCCTCCTAACTCAAGCCTGAGTCCGGAGAATCTCAGCTCAGTGCACGAACTCCGTAGCACCGGCGAGGTTCCTGAAATACTTCGGGTAGATTTTTAACTCGAAATTTAACAATTATATTTAATGACGCACATACCTACCTACCTACCTACCTACCGACCGACCGACCGACCGACCTACCTAACTCCTACCTACCTACCTACCTATCTATCTGTCTGTCTGTCTGTCTGTCTGTCTGTCTATCTATATATCTATTTATCTATCTACCTACCTACCTACCTATCTACCAACCTACCCATCTACCTTCCTGCATACCTGCCTAAATCATCATCATGTGCCATGCCGATAATCGTAGGCGACCATGTTTCACTATCTCACATACCTACCTATGTACCTACCTACATACCAACCTGCAGGCGAAGGCATACCTCAGAGTAGTTGCTGACACAGATCACCCGTTGCATGAGGGTCAGAGACTGATAAGAGGGAAATCATGGATGGCTCAGGCGGAGGATACGATCAGACAGGTGTGCATCTTGGAGAACATTAGGCGAGGAGAGGAGTGGGTCAGAGTGCCAGCAGAGCAGTCAGACTTGTGCAGAGTTATAATCACATTGAGCCGGGAGAGCAGGGAGTGGCCAGCAGGGGCCACGGAACTAATTCAGGATAATGCTCGCCCGGGTGATGTGATTATCTACACAGATGGTGCGGTATTGAGAGGCAGGAGAAGTGCCTGGAGGTTCTTAGCAAAAGCTAATGGTCGACGTTTGGTGCAGGAGAGCCTGGCATATGATACCACAACATCTAGCTTAATAATGGAGGTGGAGGCGGTCAGTGCAGCTTTCCGCTGGATAAAGAATACGATACACACACACATCTTGATTGTAAGAGACTCAGAAAGCATGCTGAGTAGGGTGAGGACAGGCAAGCTTCGTGCAGAGTGGCTTGCTTCGCTTCGGAAGTCACGGGTGACAAGCATCGTCTAGATCTTTTCTCCGGGGCATGCTGGTGTGCTGGGAAATGAACAGGCGAACAGATTGGCTGGCTCTGCAAAATTTAGTGGAGTATTGATGCATGATAAGGCAGGCGTGGTTGCGGCCTTGTGGCAGCACGTGTACACCTCGGAGGAGCAAATGGATCACCATGGTCTGGCAAGAATGCGACAGCGAGGGGTGACGAGGGGATCTGGCCGAAGATCGACGCTCAGAGGAAAGGCGAGACGGACATATAATCAGATTGCTACTGGTTCTGTTAGTGTTGGAACTCTTCGCTGGCTGCTGAGGATGGGGACGGAGCGCTTATGGGAGTGCCCCGAATGCTGTTATATCGGTTCCTAAATCAATCAATCAATCAATACCTACCTGCTTACCTACCTACATACTTACTTACCTACATACTTACCTACCTACATATCTACCTACCTGCCTACCTACATATCTACCCACCCAATACTTACCTCCCTAAATGTCTACAATAATCCCAACTTATTCAGATATCTATCTGTCACTACCTACTTATTCAGATATCTATCTGTCAGTCAGTCAGTCAGTCTCTATGCCTGTCTGTGTGTAACTGTGTCTGAATGACTGTCTGAATGTATCTCTGTCTGATTCTCTCCTTGCCTACCTACTTACATTTCTAGGTATCTACCTATCCATTCACAATGTCTATACCTGTCTGTCAGTCAGTCAGTCTTTCTGTCTTTCTGTGACTGTCTGCGTCAGTCTGAATGCCTGTCTATCTGACTCCCTCCTTGCCTACCTACTTGAATACCTACCTACCTACCTACCTACCTACTTTTCTACCAACCTATCTACAAACCTACCTACCTATCTACCCACCCACCCACATATCACAATGTAACTGGGACGCAGAGGTGTTTCCAAGGCACCAGGGCCGGGTTATATACTGGCCAAGACCTATTGACGCGTCCTCGCCGATCGTCCTGGGCAACAGGTCCCTTCGGGGTCCTTGCTGAAGTCAATAGGATCGCCGATTCCTCCGAAGTCGGAGAGTGTCTGCCTGTATGGCGAGGAACCACCAGTCTGCACACCAATAAGCCAGACATGGGACAACGGATACTCACGCAAACCTCAGGTCCTGTATGACATCACACTGATGTTGGACAACAGGATGCCTTCATCCGACATACAGGACTTTCGCGTTGGAGCTCAAGCCAATGAACACAAGCAAGCAAGCAAGCAAGCAACAATGTAACTGGCAGCTGTTTCAATAGGCCGCGGCGTACGCTATACACTTGACTAAGCCACGAATGTGTAATAAAAACAAACATGACAATCTCTTTAAAACAGCCCGTGATGACAGTGAGACATATGATAAGTGTTTTGTTTATTTAACTTTAAATGATTCATTACGTTACTTCATTATTCGAGGGTGCTTCAAATGAAAACCTTAAATGTGTGATGGGAATTGCAATAACCATGCCATTGTCTTGTAACCTGTCAATGTTGTTATTGAGGATGTCAAGAGTGTTGAGCACGATATATTACGGCGCAGGCGAACACGGTGACGTCATAAGGGCAGTTTAAAATGGCCGCCCACTTTTTACATTCACCATAGAGGAGTAGAGTTCTGTTATTCGTTGTTATTTTTTTTGTTTTAATCAGTGAAGGGGTGAAACCTATAGAAATTCGTCCGCGAATGAAGGTCCAATATAGTGATGCATGTATGTCAGTCCAGAAAGTGTATGAGTGGAGTAAGAAGTTTCAAAACGGCGTGACGCCTGTGACAACCTGTTCACGAGCGGGTCAGGTACACCGAGTAGTCATCCCAGAGTGGTTACACATACGACGAAGAGAATTTTTTTCTACAAGAATCGAAGAACTTTATTGGCCCTGAAAAGGGGGGGGGGGGGGGACTTGCATTCAACGCAGTGGTAACTTCATCGAAAAATGATACATTTGTTCTTTACTTTTTCTGAATACATTCACTTAAAATATATTTACGGTTTTCATTTGAAGCACAATACTTTGTTACACTGTGCTCCAAACAAGGCATAACAACTATAACCCATGGCGGTAGCGAATGGTATACCTCTCCATAACATACAGAGCGGGATATTTGTTGAAACCATGTGTTGCTCACGCAGCATGATTCCTCTCTTGGCCAGCCTAGTTACTCCAGAGGACAGGTAACACCCTACATCTGGAACAAGGCCAGCTGCAGAATCAGCAAAACCATGCTCAAACTGTCCGCCTCTCGGAGCTTTGATCACATATACTTGTGACCGACTAAGGTTTAGAGTCTGGTCTGCCCTGCCATAACATTTTTTGTCTTTAGACTGCATTTTCACATACCAGAATAACGCAGGCCAAGTGGCTAGAATGCCAGATTCTACTTCTGGAGACCCAGGTTCGAATCCTCGGTAAAGTGTGGATTCTTTTTGTATCGGGGGCAAAAAGAAAACTCTAACCTGCACAGTTCGCGGCGACTGCACTAGCCAGGAGGCCTTAATTCCTCAGGCTCAAGACCCCCCTGTCATACATTGCAAGGTACTATACTGGCAGTAAATGACAGTTTTTGACAGAATAACGCGTGTACCCTCCCAATTGCTCTCCTCCCTCAGAAACAGTTAGCACAATGTGGAGTGTCGGGTTTTGGAAAGCGCCGCTCAACAGTCGCGCAAACAGAAAGCAGGTAGTGCCGTCTACTGTCATACGGTAGATCAGTCATACCTGGCTAAGACCCAACATTCGGCGCTAACAGAAAGCAGGTAGTACAGTATTTTCATACGGTAGCTCAGTTATGCCGGTCTCTCTGGTCGAGAGGTATACTCTCGTAAGTAACGTGACGTTGATCGGGAATTGGTAGCGGTTCTCTCAGCGTCGGTAACTTACGGTGTATTGAGCCGGTCGCTCAGAAAGCAATGGCAAACTGTTGAGCGTAATCTTGCCAAGAAATCAACAAACAGCTGAAAGATGCTGATGGTGACACTGATGTCCTGTAAAGGATATGCGAATAAAAACACAAAAAAAAGCTCAGTCATATCTGACTAAGACCTGACACCAGACACACATCGTTCTAGTTTTACTGCCAATACAAAGAGGTCAGCATGGCCGAATGGATAAGATCGTTCAACCTTAAACATCCGGTGTGCTGATGTCGAGGTAGTGGGTTCAGTCCCTACACCTGTCAGTTGGACTATCATGTAAACTTCTAGTTCTTGATCTGGGGCGTAAATTATAACTACCTCAGAAGTTGGAGTGGCTTCGCATAATGGAACATTGGTAATAGGGAAAGCTAATCCATATGTAAAAATCAATCCAGTGGACTAGAAGAAGTAACACGTGTATGGGGTGGGCGAACACACACACACACACACACACACAGACACACACACACAGACACACACACACACACACAAATACTACCGATACTGAGTACTCCGAGAAAAGGCCAGACGGACACATAACCAGACTGCAATAGCAACCATTAGTATTGGGACACTTCTCTGTTAGTTGACGATAGGAACGGAACCCGTATGGGAGTGTGATATGTGTTCTTGACTCAATTCAATGACATGATATTTACGGACAGAAAGTATTCTACAGTGAGTTGTCATATAGTGCCATGCTAACTACTTGCTGGTTAATATTTTTATCACATCTAGCAATTGTCTACAGAAGTATATCACATCAGATACACCCTTTAACCCTGATGCAACGTGTCAGTTTGTTCTCTCGCTGTCTTCTTTTGCCTCCTGTTCCATTAATCGTTCCTGCTTTTATGGAATGTACAAGTGTTTCTCTACTCAACATGTGGCTTTCACATGTCGAACATCTCTTTCTGCAACTGGGAAAAGTTATGTTTATGTCTTAATCTCTTTCACGCCATTTAGATTAACCATCTTTACTATTCGAAATACGATGAGCAATCTTCTGTAGAACCAAAGTTATGCGGCTTGAATTGATGTTTCTTGCTTTTTACTAATTGCCCAGGATTCATTGTTATTCCGATTTATCTGGAATTGAGCCATATGCTGACGTGGCAACATACAGATGTGAGTCATGGAGTATTTCGCAATCAATAAAGAGGACAACTGGAGCTTTTGGGCTTCAATGTTAACAAATGGTCTTTGAATATCGTGGAGCAAGAATTCGAAGAAAACTGGAGCTTTTGGGCTTTAATGTTAACAGATGTTCTTTGAATAGAGTGGTCTAAGAAGGCAGAGAAGAGCACTGCCATTCTACAAGATGTTTGCATCGTAGGAAACTGCTTCTTAACAGTATCGTATCTCGGCAAGTATATTTTGGTCATATAAACAGATTCTGTGACAAGCAAAAAGTAGGTTTGGACAAAGTAAAAATGGATGGCGGAAAATCGGAAGTTGGGGTGTGTCACCGTTTTGACTTAAAAGTTAACATGGTAACTGATATGTTGTATTATAATAATATAATGCAATGACAATATTTCGCGACATATATGGCACTGGCAGATACTGGAAGTCGCTTAAGACGATTAATCACGTCAAGGCAGTAAATGAGATATAAGTTGGTGTGGCTTGGAGAGATGAATGCTGCAAGGCGTGGTTCAGGGAAGGCGTGGTTCTGGGAAGGCTCGGTTCAGGGAAGGCGTGGTTCTGGGAAGGCGTGGTTCAGGGAGGGCGTGGCTCAGGGAAGGCGTGGTTCAGGGAAGGAGAGGATGAGGCCGACTTGAAACAAATTTACATAATACATTTGCAAGAAATGGACATAGAACATTGCAAGCGATGGACAAAGGACATAGCAAGAGATGGACATAGGACTCTGCAAGAGATGGATATTGGACATTGCAAGATATGGGCATTGGAAAATGAAAGAGATGAACATGGGACACTGCACGAGATTGGCATAGGGCATTGCACGAGATAGACATAGGACATTGCAATAGGTGGACATAGAATATTGCACGAAATGGATATGCGGTATTGCAGGAGCCGAACATGGGATATTGCAGGAGCCGGACATGGGATATTGCAGGAGCCGAACATGGGATATTGCAGGAGCCGAACATGGGATATTGCAGGAGCCGAACATGGGATATTGCAAGAGATGGACATAGCACATTGCAATAGATAGACATAGGAGATTGAAGAAGAAGAAGAAGAAGAAATAGAAGAAGAAGAAGAAGAAGAAGAAGAAGAAGAAGAAGAAGAAGAAGAAGAAGAAGAAGAAGAAGAAGAAGAAGAAGAAGAAGAAGAAGAAGAAGAAGAAGAAGAAGAAGAAGAATGGAGGAGAAGGAGAAGAAGATAACATAGACCTGAGAATAATAAACTGTGATGTCACGTTGTCTGTCTGCACTAAGATACCACCTGCACGACACTCTTCGAGTCATTACCAAACATCAACACTGCCAATAGACACAGCAATGTGTTTTTAGCTTCTATGCCGAATTCATTTTTTTTTATTTGACTTCCCCTAGAAGTTACAATAGGGCTGAAACAATCGAACTCATGACACATTTGTTTATTGCGGCAACTATATTGCTAACAGACCTCCCGCGGTGCTTATCGCATCTGCGCAACACCTTTCTCCAACCGCATCTGTGCCGCGTGGTTGTCATAAAGCCCTGGCTGTTCTTCACGTGATCCTGACAGAAAACATGTGACTTACTATTTGCCAAAGAAAACGAACGAATAGCGTGGAATACTATAATCGTGATATAATTTTTCTTGCGAAAATGCTAGGTACTAACTGGCACTGACAGAAGGTGAATAACTAGAAGTGGCTACTACTATTTAACTAGTCCGATGTCAGGGAGATTGCGGCAGTAGAATACATCACTGCCTCGTGGGCTTGTGTATTAGACACATGATTTGATGGCGTAAGAAGTAGTTACAGACAGTCGCATATCCTTCACAGGCCGATGAAATCGACCCCATCATTTATTGATTGTTTGAAATGTACTGACTGTTTGTGATTTATTGATCGTTTGTGATTTACTGATTGTTTGTGATTTACTATGCAATTTTAGCTCAGTAGTTTGTCATTGTAAGCAGAATTGAGTTGAGCTGAATTCAAGAACGGACATCACAGCACTCGGGAATTCCCATACGGGATTGTCCTCATCTGCAACAGCCAGCGAAGAGTCCTAATGCTAATGATACCAGTAGCAGTCTGGATATGTTTCTGCCAGGCCTCTCCTCGAAGTCCTGAGTATCCTCTGGTCACTCCCTGCAGCACCATTCTCTCCAGGCTGTGATGATCTACCCAATCATCTGCACTATACACACGATCCCAAAGGACCCCGGCCACGTCTACATTATCATGCACCAATACCACACCCAGCGGTGCAGACCCAGCCAATCTGTCCGCTGTCTCGATTCCCACCACACCAGCATGTTCTGGGGAAACATTCCAACAGATGGTCTCTATATTTGATTGTTGAATGGAAGTCTGCCACTCCGCTAGAAGCATGCTTGTCTTCACCTTTCGGATCATACTGTCTGAGTGCGTTACAATCATGATATGCATGTCCTGTTTGTGCTATAGCCAGAGGAACGCCACCATGGCTGCCTCCACCTCCATTATAAAACAAGATGGTGTGGTATCCTATGCCAGGTTCTCCTGCATCAAACACCATCCACAAACTTTCGTCACGAACCTCCAGGCACTTCTATTACCTCGTAGCACAGAGATAAGCAGAACATGAATGCCCGATTCACCTGACCGTAGCGTATTGGCTTCATTCCAAGCGCCGGTCAGTTAGACTTAAAATGTTGACTTCTCGTCCTTGAATTTAGTTAGCTGCATATCTTTTACAGGACGAAGCAGTCAACTCCTGCATTTTTTTAGCTGTTTGTGATTCCTGAGCAAGTTTACGTTCAGTAGTTTGCCATTGCTTTTCGAACGACCGACACTCATACCATGGTATGGAAATCAAATCAGTCTGCTGCCAAATCCCTGGCAGATGTGTTTCGAAAGCGGTATGCGGGATTGCGAAATGCATTCCTAAATCCTTCGCCACAGAGCCTTTGATTTGGGGGCTTAAATAACAAGTACCTCAGAAGTAGCTGTAAACATCGTGAGTGGAGTGGCTAGACTCCCAACTACACACCCGGTGGGTGTGAGTTCAATACACAGCTCCGCAAATTCGAATGATGTTTATTCCCTGTGCCGATGGGCGCTAACATGGGTACCATGGGAAGTAAAGGCAGCTGGTGCGACACAGACCACGTCAGCAACCGATTGCCGATGGGTTTATACAAATATGGGTGTAGCACTGTATGCCCGTTGAGTCTTTAAGCGTGTACATGATTCGTTTACTCGCTTGACAGAAGTCCTGTGGCTTGGCCAAATAGCGAGGGACATTGGTAATAGGGAAAGCTAACCTGCATGCAAATGTAGACCAGTGCACTTACTGCTAGTAGTAGCACACGTGACTTCGCTCGATTTCGATCTATGAATTAGAGAAGAAGCATAAGACAGTGACGTGACTTAACCAGACACGGGAAGCATTTCGGGAGAACGAAGAGCCTCGTTCAACCAACCAGAAATGGCACTACTGGGACGCTGATGCATATGATGAGGAGAGGATCTTAGCACCTATGGACTTGTCCGGAGTGCAATGATGATACTCCAACAGATAACAGATGTCTTACAGAAGATATTAAAGCCGATGACAACGGTTGGGTCTGATGAAGAAATACGTACTGGCGTTTTTGGGACTAGTAGTAATTTCAGGTAGTGTGAGCAGGCAAAATGCTGATCGTGTTTAATTAATGTTGATTCTGTTATACAGTATACCACAACAAGCAATGATGTATACATCAAATGGAAACAGAGGAAGAGGCCGGCCATGTAAAAGATGGACAGAGGGAATAACAGAGTCCATACGAATCCGGATACATAAAGCTCATAAACGGGCACTCTCCCACTGTTTATGCTTCACCTCAACACCGCAAGGTACAAGAGGAACAAGTTGAAATAAAATATAGTGAAGTTAACTGCATTTGTTTTGTTGTTTCAAAGTGATATTAATCTGCTGTCGAATAAACATGTGGGAATCAGTTTCCATGAAAGTGTTTCGGTACAGTTTGGAGGCTTATTTGGTGTTTATTTTAAGTTAATAATAAAATGTTTCTTCATCTTCTTCTTTCTTCTTCTTCTTCTTCTTCTTCTTCTTCTTCTTCTTCTTCTTCTTCTTCTTCTTCTTCTTCTTCTTCTTCTTCTTCTTCTTCTTCTTCTTCTTCTTCTTCTTCTTTGTTCTTCTTCTGATTATTATTATCATCAATGTTATTATTATTGTTATTGTCATTAGTATTTTTGCTGTTATTATTACCATTATCATTATTAGAATTACAATTATTATTATTACTGTCATTACCATTAATATTATTATTACCGCCATTAACATTATTATAATTTTCATTACCGCAAGGCCTTTTGCTATAGAGAGGTATAACTTCATCTCTGATTCCCGAAATGGGTTTTAGTTACTATGCCTTTTTTTCAAATCTGAAGTGTAACAATGCAAACATTTGTCATGACGACAAGGTGTCAGTACAGTACAGTATAATTAGTATTATTGCTATTATTACTATTACCACCGTTATTATTATGATCCAGGAGCTTCCTAACTCAGAGATTGCCCATTCAGTCAATCGACTTGCATCGGGTACATATTTGGCTTCTTAAAGGTTTTCCAGAGCAACTACGGCCTGCTCTTTGTGATGTCCAGCTTAAGCCTGCACTACTTCCTCGGTAAAACATTAACAGTTCTATTCTGGGAGATTCCGACTGTAACTTCTGATCAAATAGCGGACACCAAAGCCGTTTAGTTAGGCGGGACCCTGTCCCACAAGCCAACCCTACACCCCAATAACGTAGGAACATGTTAACTACCTAACTCATCATGGGTTGCGGATGAATGGTCGTTTGTACTTGCCAAAACAGTGGTCTAAGTTCTTGATAACAAACAAAGTGGTCTAAGTTATTGCCTGCCAACAAAGAGGTATATGTTCTTGTCTGCAAACAAAGAGGTCTAAGTTCTTGTCCGCCAACAACGTGTTCTAGGTTTTTGTATGACAAGAAAGTGGTCAAAGTTCTTGCACGCCAACAAAGTGGTCAAAATTATTGCTCACCAACAAAGTGGTCTAAGTTATTGCCTGCCAACAAAGTGGTCTAAATGCGTTCTTGCCTACAAAGTGGTCTAAGTTCTTGAATGACAACAAAGTGATCTAAGTTACTGCCTGCCAACAAAGTGGTCTAAGTTATTGCCTGCCAACAATGTGGTCTAAGTTGTTGCCCACCAACAAAGTGGTCTAACTTTAGTTTAGTTTAGTTTAGTCGTTGGATCAACATCATGGCACACGGTTTAACCCATAAGTGCTCCGTTTTCCTCCTAACTCAAACCTGAGTCTGGAGAAACTCAGCTCAAAGCACGAACTCCGTAGAATAGGCGAGGATCCTGGAATACTTCTAAGTTATTACTTGCCAACAATATGGTCTAAGTTCTTGTCTGACAACAAAGTGGTCTAAATTATTGCCTGCCAAAAAAGTGGTCTAAATGTGCTCTTGCCTACAAAGTGGTCTAAATGTGCTCTTGCCTACAAAGTGGTCTAAGTTCAATGCCCTGAATTGGCAGAATTTATTTTTTTTCCATATCTGTACGAGTGTGGCGTCGATCCAGCTTCATAAAATAAGTAGCGGACAACATTCAGAGCTTACCGGGGGTTTTACGGGAAGAAAAAGCGCGAGGAAGGGAACTGATCACCTCAGCTAATGTTGTACGGTGTGTTATGTTCTAAGACAGTAAAACCTCTGTTTTCGTTGCCTTCGGTTATCATCGGTTTCGGTTTTCGTCTATTTATTTTCCGCGAACAATCTGTCTCAGTTTTCGTCGATTGCCTCGGATTTCTTCGGCGTGCCCACATGACCTCACTGCTAATTTTGCGGAAAAGAAATGAACTTAATCGTTCTTCTGCTCACTTTGGCGTTGTTTTTCGCTGTGTGAGCATCACTTGCTAATAATAACATACGAGAGTGGCATTAAGATTGCTTAAACCGGCCGCATGTACGGGAATTCGTCATTTACGATAAGTTTCATTGTGTCGAAAAAGAAGTAATAAAGGAGGTTATGAAAACCCTCGGCATAGATCAAGACACGTAGGAAAGTGTTGCAGCAGACAGATGTTCTTAGAGAAGAGATGTACGAAACGGACTGGTGCTCCTTGAGCGCAATCTGATCCACACAAAAAAACTGAGGATAGGAGGCGCAGGCATAAAATGCAGTCACTTACTGCGGGCCTGCCTCGTCTTATAGATGCGGAAATTGTGAAAGAGATTGTAACTCTTGCATTGGATTATAAGTCACCAGCGGCACTGTCAGGTATCTCACCAGAGGCACAAATATATCGTTCTACAGGATTGAAAGAGGCCTATTACTACCAAAGGAGGCTAACGTAGCGAAAGGCATGAATGTGCTAACGAAACAGAGATCGCAAATAATTGAAGATGTCGAACAGTTATTATTAATTTCAATAAATCAACACCATGTTGGTGGCGATTCTGTTCTGGGAGCAATCATATATGGAAAAAGAAAAACCAGACTGTTGTATGCCGATCTCATTAATAAAATGCCTGGGACGAGTGATAGTGTACTAGTAATTTTAAGGCCAGCAGAGGATGGTTTGAAAAATTCAAGAGGCGCACTGGTATATAGTGTTACTCCTCATGGCGAAGGTGCGAGTTCGGACAAGATTGGGGCCGAAAAATAGTATTAAACAATACATTTATTCTCTATAAAATGAGTTTTTGGTATGTATTATGGACTGTCTAGAACAGTGTTTCCCAACCTTTTTGTGTGCTATGCCCCACCTAAGCCTTTCTAAAATTCTTATGACCCCCTCCCCCCAACATATACATTATTTTTAATATTCAAAAATTGAAATGTTCACTAAAAAAAGCTTGAATGATAGGTTTTAGGAAGAAATCACTAGGAAATTATTGAGCAAACACAGTAAGTAAATTTTCAAAACATATAATGGAGAACTGAAATTCAAGTACAAAATAATTTTCATAAAAGAGTTTTCTACATTATTTTAATTAGAGTGGTACATCAGGTTACGAACTTAATTCTTTCCAGAACTCGGTTCGTAACCCGAAACGTTCGCAACTCAAAACATTGAAATCAATGAAATAAAGACAATCCGTTTCAAGATGAAAGTGTCATTCTTTTTTATTAACATCCGGTGGTTTACCTGACAAAACACAAAGAATACGTGTACTTCACGTTTTAAATAACGAGAAAGAAAACACCCAAATGAATTAAATGTAAAATAAAAAGGAATTTAGTCTGTCTTTATTACCAAGAAAACGATCATGGGAAATTTGTCACTTTCTTTGTTATTCTGAATCATTAGTTTCAGGAGTATCTTGTCGCTGTTTCTTGGCAGCCGACTGGGAATCTTTCTGCACCAAGAAACTATCAAGGGAAATTTGTCGCATCCTTTGCTGGAGAATCTTTCTGAAGTGGGCCATCGTATTATCATTCATCAGGTTTACTGCCCTGTTAGCAACAAATTTGTTTGGATGATGGTTCACAATGAAGTCTTCGACATCTGTCCACTTGCTGCAAATCGTTTTAATCCTGGCAGTTGAAACGGTCACTGACTCCTCATCATCGGACGACTGCTCCTCTAATGTCTTTAGCTGTTCATTCTGAAGATCCACAAGCTCATCTGTAATACTGTTTGTACTGTACGCGATCGTTTGTCTCCAACGTTGCACCCTGCTCTCTCTCTCTCTCTCTCTCTCTCTCTCTCTCTCTCTCTCTCTCTCTCTCTCTCTCTCTCTCTCTCTCTCTCTCTCTCTCGCCTTCGTTCGTAACCCTAGGCACAGTTCGTTACCCGAGACATACAATTTTCGAAGTTGTTGCTCGTAACCTGAATTTTTTCGTGACCTGAGGCATTCGTAACCCGAGGTACCACTGTATTAGCAATTATTTATTATTTAAATTTAGTGACATCCAATTTAGTTAACTTCAGCCTCAAGTCTCCCCGTTTTGTTATATACAGCCGATTTCTTCCATTTTCGAATTACCCTCCTTAACAATCGAATTGCCCTCCCCCCCCCCCCCCCCCACTACTGTGAGGCGTGGGCCCCATGTTGGGAAACACTGGTCTAGAACGAATTAATTGGATTTACGTTAATTTCATATGGAAATAACTGCCTCGGTTTTCGTCGGCTTCGGATTTTGCCAATTGTTTTTGGACGTATTATCGCGGAAAGCTGGGGTTTTACTGTACTTAAACTATAAGTGCCGTATCTGGCATGAATCTACCTTACCTAGCACCATCTCAAACATGTGAGTTATTCCCCCTCGGTGACACGCTTTTATGGGTGACTTATACCTGCCAAGTGCGGACAACCATTCGTCAGTGAACAACTCAGCTCAGCACAAGCCAACTTGGGCTACAACAAGAGAACTGAGCCACCCTATGCCAATAGATAAGTCTTTCCAGATGATGACACATTCATGCTCGCATACGTATTCATTTCCTTGCATAGTGTAGATGTAGACTATTCAACTCTAACGTTAAATCGGTGCTGTAGTACGAAACGCGGAGAAAGACGAAAACGATCACAGATAAACTAAAAACACTGAATAACTGGTATCCGTGCAAACCATAAGGAGTAAATTGGAATGACAGAATCACCAATGTGGAGCTCATAGGAAGAATTAGATAAGTACCAGGGAACCAAGTGGTGGAAAAAACCACACCTGATACGTTGGTTAATGCACGTGAAAACAGCTAATCACACATGACACGTTGGTTAACACACATGAAATCAGCCAATCACACATGACACGTTGGCTAACACACATGAAATCAGCCAATCACACATACACATGAAATCAACCAATCACTCATTACACGTTGATTAATACACATGAAATCAGCCAATCACACATGACACGTTGGTTAATACACATGAAATCAGCCAATCACACATACACATAAAATCAACCAATTACACATGACACGTTGGCTAACACACATGAAATCAGCCAATCACACATGACACGCTGGTTAATACACATGAAATCAGCCAATCACACATGACACGATGGTTAATACACATGAAATCAGCCAATCACACATGACACGTTGGTTAACACCCATGAAATCAGCCAATCACACATGACACGTTGGCTAACACACATGAAATCAGCCAATCACACATGACACGTTGGCTAACACACATGAAATCAGCTAATCACACATGACACGTTGGTTAACACACATGAAATCAGCCAATCACACATGACACGTTGGCTAACACACATGAAATCAGCTAATCACACATGACACGTTGGTTAACACACATGAAATTAGTCAATTACACATGACACGTTGGCTAACACACATGAAATCAGCCAATCACACATGACACGTTGGTTAATACACATGAAATCAGCCAATCACACATACACATGAAATCAACCAATTACACATGACACGTTGGCTAACACACATGAAATCAGCCAATCACACATGACACGCTGGTTAATACACATGAAATCAGCCAATCACACATGACAATATGGTTAATACACATGAAATCAGCCAATCACACATGACACGTTGGTTAATACACATAAATTCAGCCAATCACACATGACATGTTGGTTAACACACATGAACAATTACCACGTACACGTAGTGCCGTGTGTGGCACTGAAACCGTTAACAGGTATTGAAGATTGGATCCCAGCGATAAAAGTGTACACCCTACTGTTCAACCACAGAGATCACAAGCTAGTACCCGGGATTGATTTAAGCAATTGCTAAACATCAAAATACTTGATCATATGGTCGGAAAGCTCGGATCCTTAATGTATCTTTCAGACATGATGCAGGTAATCACGTCAGAGGACGATGCTTAATGTATTACCTGCGGGAACGTTGCACTTGTCAACCTCTAGCTGAGTCGATCTAGCAGAACACATTAGCACAATTTCATTTTTAAATCCAGGATAAAATAGGATGTATACAACAAAGAAACTGATAGAAGATTCCATAGTAGTGTTATCAGTGCTAGACATGGACAATCATAAGACACACCTGAATTTAAATCATATGCTGTGAGATGAGATGCGTAAGAAATGCAATTCGGAACACAAGAAGAGATAGAGAGACAGATGAAAAAGTATGAACATGTGTACGGATAACACCGATTCATCATCATCATCAAGTGCCCTGCCAGCTGGCGTAGGCGCTCATGGCTCTCCACAGATCCAGATTACTGGCTTAATATAAAATAAAATAAATACATGGATCGGGCTTTTAGTTAGAATGGAACAAGATCAACAAGCGGATAGAGTGTTCTACGTGAGAACATGGGATACAAGGCGAGAGGACGACACAGGAAGAGTTAGATAGACGGAGTAAAAGAGACATTGAAGAAATCAAAATATGACGTTAGTAAAAGCAATACAATAATCGAAACAGAAAATTACATCTGTCTTCTTTATGTGACGCTACACAGCAGAAGCTGCAGGAATAAAAGAATAAGAGGAAGTAGAAGAAGAATACGAACATGAAGAGTATGAGAAAACAGAAGAATCAACAGAAGAAGGAGAAGCAAAAGAAGAAGAAGAAGAAGAAGAAGAAGAAGAAGAAGAAGAAGAAGAAGAAGAAGAAGAAGAAGAAGAAGAAGAAGAAGAAGAAGAAGAAGAATTGGAGGAGGAGGAGGAGGAGGAGGAGGAGGAGGAGGAGGAGGAGGAGTTGGAGGAGAAAGAAGAAGAAGAAGAAGAAGAAGAAGAAGAAGAAGAAGAAGAAGAAGAAGAAGAAGAAGAAGAAGAAGAAGAAGAAGAAGAAGAAGAAGAAGAAGAAGATACGGACAGACAGACAGACAGACAGACAGACAGACAGACAGACAGACAGACAGACAGGCAGGCAGGCAGATAGATAGATAGATAGATAGATAGATAGATAGATAGATAGATAGATAGATAGATAGATAGATAGATAGATAGATTACACATACAGACTGACAATATAACCACACACAACCATTACACACACAACAGATGGACACATTTCGCCAAAACCCAACCACAAAACATACACACATCAAGTGAGAACATCAACGCTCAGTGAAAATAAAACCCAAGCGAAGGTTACATAAACATGCATAGATAACCTCCTCCCCTCTCCCCCGAAATACCGCTTTGTCCTCTCTTTCTTTCCCTATTCTCAGCGTTTTGTTTTCTTTACCTAAACACAAGATCAGTCTACGTTTTAAACATGTCTGTTTTTTAAACAGTGGCACGAAATATTCCGCGAAGTGATGGCACGGGTAGGATTGCCTGGTCTTGTAACTAGAAAAGCGGTTACGTTTTTCTTATAATCAAAGGTACGCAAAATTATATTGTCAGGTGTAGGGTTTGAACCCGTTATATCACCATCAGCTCACCTGATGTTTAAGATCGAGCGTATTAATCTATTCGGCCTACCTGACCCCCAGAACCTGTCTATATATTGAAGATCTACACCATAAGATCGTTTGTGACGGTACATTTCAGATCATTATTGGTCGTTGTTATCTGAAAGATATCACCACAGATCACTTTCTAACTGATGATTCCACCCCACACCAACACACAGATTACCAGAAATGAATTGTTTAAACCATTACCACCACGTGCCATACCGACAGACATGGCCTCTCATTGTTGATCATCTCAGAGATCATCAGTCGTGGATCAGCTCGCTGGTCTCGTCCCAGTTATGACATGTTGACAAACTATCTAGGTATGGATCTCTGTCTTCCCCTTGCTCTTTTCTCCTCACGTTTGCTAGTTGTCACAAAGTTGTCGAGTCTATTTCTCCGCCTAATGTTCTTAAATGCAAATGTCCTTTCCTTCATCTGTACAATCGATAATCGTAGAGAAATGTACTGCCCTATCCACCTTACGGTCCAGACCTGGCAGTTTCTGATTTCCATCTTTTCTGTCCCATTAAGAATGTCATACGGGGGACACAGTTTAAAGAAGAAGTAGACATGTTTGTTGCACATGTGCATGCACATTGTGATTAAATGTCATGTGTATGTTACTAACGGTTAAAGAGATAATAATTGTGGTGCATAACTTTCTGACCTACCCTCGTTCGTAAGCTATAACATTTTCAACACAGCAACTTACTATCTACTGTCTAGTCCAGTGGTTCTCAACCTTTTTTGGCCCGTGGCCCCCTTCACCATATTTTCAGAACGTCATCCCCCCCCCTCACCTCTTCGTATTTCCTTCCTAAAAATCCCGCCCCTGCCCCTACACATTATACATAATAATGGAAGCTAAATTTAATAGCACATACTAAAACAAGTCTAGACGTCCACATAAAACATTATTTGTGGGTCTACTTACTTTATAAATTGAATTTTAGAAAGGTGAGACGTACAGAACCGTACAGTATGAAGGGAAAAAACAATATCAAGTAATCGGTTCTTGTATTAACGCGATCAATAGGGGGGGGGGGGGGGAAATTCCCCACCGGTTGAGAACCACTGGTCTAGTCTCTAGCCCAGACACGCTAGCCAACTGGCGGTTGATATTTGTTCGAACCCCCTCGAGACGCACAGATTTTACTTCCCATGGTACCAGGTCGAGACAGGCTAAACTCATCATCATCATGTACCATACCGATAAGCGTGGGCGGTCATATTTTGCAATATCACTCGATCACGTGAGTCGTGAATCAGTTCTGCGTTCTTTTTTTTCTACCATATCACGTGGTCAAACTATCCAGGTACTTACTTCTCTGCCTTCCCATTGTTCTTTTCCCGTCAATCTTGCCAGTTGGCACCAACTTCTCCAATTTTTTCGTCTGATAACGTGACCAAAAAATTGTGAGTGTCTACATCTAATGTCTCTAATCAGTTTGCGGTTTGCATCTGTTTCTTGTAGGACTCGGTACAGCCTAACGGTACTGCTCTGGGCAGTAAATGCGATCTACATGATAGTCACCGCAGCATCCATCTAACGCTGATGAGTATAATGATGAAAACTCCGCCGGGGAGCAAGGTCTATAGAAATACGGTGTTATATCTCTATGCCCAATAAGCCTCAAGCCGTGTAAAACTGTCCTTTTACTTCATTTTTGCCACTTTGGGGAAACTGATTACTTCATGGACATGCCCTCTTTGCAGTATAGCCGATTGTTCATAATACCTGGTAACTGTAATCTTTTCCGCGAAAATACGCTGGCAGGGATTTACCCTCGCTGAGCCAATCCTGTTTGTCCATGCGCTAGTGTGTCTGCGTGAGTGTGCGGGATTTTTTCCCCAGAAAACGCTCGCGTTCCTTGCCAATACCCCAAGTTGAACGACATGATTGGCTGAGCACTATGAAAAGGTGTGCTGAAGCTATCGCCCACTTGGTTCGGAAAATAATGTAAGATATCTTATTTATCAATATACCTACGGAATGAACACTTTACATAGGGACCACTCAGACAGCAGACGGAACTGGATAATCCATTGGCACATTACCGTGTTGACAAACATTAGTTTGTTACATTGTGCTTCACAACAGGCATAACAATTACAACCCATGGCGGGGACCAGGAATAGAGTTACACCCCTCCATAGCAGAATGCCTGGGCTGTACTGTAGAGTCCATGCCACCATGCAGATTGATCCCTCCCTCGGCCTGCCTAGTTTATTCCAGAGAAAATGTAACACCAATACAACTGGAACAAGGAAGCTGCAGAAACTACCGGATCAGCAAAGCAATGCTCTAACTGTCCGCATGTTGGAGCTCGATTCTAGACCAGTTGTCTACCAATGCTTAGGGGCTGGTCTACCCTACCACGACATTTAACTTTAGGTCGCAATATCTCGCACCAGGATAAGGCTTGTATACTCGCTATTGTGTTCCTTCGCCCGAAGCCGTTGGCACAATGTGTGTGTGTGTGTGTGTGTGTGTGTGTGTGTGTGTAAAAAAAAAGGGGGGGGGGGGTTGGTCGCGTTTGGTTAGCCATCAGAAAGCTAACAGAAAGCAGGCGTTACCGTCTACTATCATACGGTACGGTAGCTCAGTCACATGTGACCCAACATTCGGCGCTAACAGAAAGCACGTAGTACCATCTACTGCCATACGGTAGCTCAGTCACATTCTAACAATAGCTCAGTCACATCAGATGATAGCTCAGTCACACCTGACTAAGACCCAACATTCGGCGCTAACAGAAAGGAGGTAATACTGTCTACTATCATACGGTAGCTCAATCATAGCTAGTGACATCTTCAGGGCAGCCAGAGAACTTTTCGGCATGTCTACAGCTCTGTAGCTACCAGATGGAGATTTGTGATATGTATTTAATAAATATATTTGCGTTGATGTATGACGGGGCAAGATCACGGCGATGGCTTCGAAGAAGAAGAAGAAGAAGAAGAAGAAGAAGAAGAAGAAGAAGAAGAAGAAGAAGAAGAAGAAGAAGAAGAAGAAGAAGAAGAAGAAGAAGAAGAAGAAGAAGAAGAAGAAGAAGAAGAAGAAGAAATGGTGGTAGTAGTAGAACAAGAAGAGGAAGAACAATAACAACAGCAATGCCAACACCAAGTTAAATGTCATGGGGTGTGATCTGGATGACGAAGAACTATCCCAACAACATTTTAATCCCATGTCAATAAAAACAACAAAAAGAGAACAATCTGTTGCCGAATTCTCAACCACCCCTTTGCCAAACAGACGTACACTATTTCTTTTATCTAAATGCACCTTGTGACACTAGAAATATTTTTAATAGCCCTAATAACCAGGCATTGAAGCATGTCCGCTAGAGATTTAAAGAATTATTTCTTTTGATGCAGCAGATGAAGTTCCCAGCTGTTCTCGTCGTGACCTAGTTTTGAGGTCGAAGACGTTGGAGAAAAACATAAACACCGCAACACCTGGAAAACAGATCATCGACATGTGACGTCAATTCTTCATTTTCCCTTTCAGGGGCTCTTGTGAAGATGCTAGAGTGCATTTCCAGTATTACGTTTATGAGCTGTGGATCTAGTCTTTGCTTCTCCTCGTCCCCCCTCCTCCTCCTCTTCCCCCACCTCCTCCTTCTGTACCCCTCTTCATCCATCCTCTCTACCTCCTCATCATCCTCCTTCTCTACCTCCTCCTTCTCCACCCCTCCTCTTCCTCCATCCTCTCCTCCTACTCCTCCTCCTACTCCTTCTTCTTCTTCTTCTTCTTCTTCTGCTGCTGCTGCTACTGCAACATCTTCTACACCTCATTCTAGTAGTGGTAGTAGTAGTAGTAGTAGTAGTAGTAGAAGTAGTAGTAGTAGTAGTAGTAGTAGTAGTAGTAGTAGTAGTAGCAGTAGCAGCAGCAGCAGTAGTAAGTTGTAATAGGTTATAGTAAGTTCTTTTTAAAAAAAAGTCGCTTAAAAGTCGACGGGGTCGACTTCATTGCACCGGGTTATTAATCTCATATGGCTCGGTCTCTTTCCGCAGCGCGGAAAGCGTCGCACAAAGCACGAACTCCGTAGCTCTAGCGACGACCCACAGGAGTCTCCGAAAAATTTCACTCGTGAACGGACGCGGCCCGGAATCGAACCCACAACCTTCGTAGCCCGAATCAAACAGCTTGACCACTTCGCCACGTAAGTTCTAGTCAGTTCTAGTAAGTTCTAGTTACTTAATTGCACATCCTTTATAGGACGTCGCAATCAATATCAACATGTGTACCTGTTTGTAATTCATGGGAATGTTTATACGTTCAGTAGATTGCCATTGCTTTCTGAACGATTGACACTCATACGATTGTACGGAAACCAACACAAGACGGTCTGCTTCCAAATCGCCCACAGCTGTGTTTCGAACCCGGTATGCGGGATTACAAACTGAAATAGTAACCCGTTCGCCTTCGCCACAAACCCGGGCTTAGTTTCTCTTAGTTAGAATTCCTGCCTGGGTAGCGGCCCATAAATCTACAAACAGATTCCCAACTGTTGATGCGGAATCTGATTGGCCAAGTGGCCAAGACGGCTGCCACGAGCTCCAAAAGTCCTGGATTTCTATCCTGACATTTCGGTTCACGAGTACGGTTTTCTCGGAGACACCTGGGAGCTGCACTTTAGCTACGCAGTTCGTTCGCTGAAAGAACCGAGCCATATGGGATCAATGCCGGTGCATTGAAGTCAATTTTCACGGCTTTAAACGCCCCGCTTCTACAGTGTTAATCCGAAGGATGCCCTCAAGCACCCGAGGCTTTCTGGATTTTCGTTAACTGTCACATAACTCGGGTATATTGCTTTTCCGGGTGTCAGCAGTTTTCTTGAAAAACGCTTATACCTCGTCGCTAAGCGATCTGCTTCTGACATTATGTGCTTCTTTCTGACATCGTAATGGTGTGTGTATTCTATTGTATTCCGTGCTGTCACCTTAAGCAACTGAGATTTTTAACACGTGTCTCCAGCCACATACATCGTCGTCGATATCATGATTAGCATTATCAGAAGCAGCAACATGATCAACTTATTCTTCTTCCTCAGCAATCATCATCATGAATTTCTTCTTGTTCTTCTTCTTGTTTTTTTTTTTCTTCTTCTTCTTCTTCTTCTTCTTCTTCTTCTTCTTCTTCTTCTTCTTCTTCTTCTTCTTCTTCTTCTTCTTCTTCTTCTTCTTCTTCTTCTTCTTCTTCTTCTCTTCTTCTTCTTCTTCTTCTTCTTCTTCTTCTTGTTCTTCTTCTTCTTCTTCTTCTTCCCTTTCTTCTTCTTCTTCTTCTTCTTCTTCTTCTTCTTCTTCTTCTTCTTCTTCTTCTTCTTCTTCTTCTTCTTCTTCTTCTTCTTCTTCTTCCCTTTAACCCCAACTTGTGCACCGAGCCTCACCCAACACGCGTCAGGTGATTCCATCTTTTGTTCTTTCAGTTCCCTTTAAGTCTTCCCGATAGTATTCATATCTGTCTGTAATGCTATTCTCCGTGGATTGTTATTCCTCTCTCTAATCTCTTATCCCTGGGGGTCATAGACAAGACAGTGTCTAGTTAAACTAATTTCAGTGTTCTCGATCTATGTCCTAACCAGCGCTAGTGTCTCTTCTTCACCTCCTGGTTCACTGGTACGCGGTTGTTTGTTTCCATGAGCTCCAACTTAACGATTCCGTTATACGGTTTTCGGACTTCTGTTACGCGCAGGTACAAAAGATGTTGGTTTGTGATGACTCCTGTCTGTTCCACATTTCACATGGGACAGTGGGAAGCATTTTGTGCGTTATTCACTGGCACAGGAATGGATCATAGTAGGTAGTCCCTTTGCCATGAAGTTGGAACCGTGAC
The DNA here is from genome assembly GCA_963921405.1 of Cepaea hortensis. Classification (NCBI taxonomy): domain Eukaryota; kingdom Metazoa; phylum Mollusca; class Gastropoda; order Stylommatophora; family Helicidae; genus Cepaea; species Cepaea hortensis. The sequence continues at coordinate 65,675,528 of OY992879.1, forward strand.
TAAAACTTTAAAAAAAGCTAGGTGCGTATCCTTTACAGGACATAGCAGTCAACCCCAGCATTGCTAGCTGTTCGTGATTCTTGGGCAATTTTCGTTCAGTAGTTTGCGATTGCTTTCCGAACGAGCGGTATCCATACCATTTCATAAAAAACCAACGCAAGGCGGTCTGCTGCCAAATCACCGACACCTGTGTTTCCAACGCGGTATGCGGGATTACGAACTGCGTCTGTAACTCATTCGCCACGGAGGCGGCAACTAAATAACTAACAAATAAACAAATGTTCGTAAGATAGTTAGTCTTTCCTTTTGAGCCTAAGGCGGCGCATAGGGAAAAAGTCATGGTTCTCCATGTCCGGCGGTTCGCTGCTACCTGTTGTTAAGTCCTGGATGTTCACTTGGCCGTTGAATGAGCCTTCTCTGATGATGGTTCTACGCAGGGTCTTTCTTTGTCTTCCCCGTTTTCTTTTCCCTACTGGTGACCATAAGAGGGCTTGGTTGGGGAGTCTTGTCTTGTCCATTCTGAGTACAAGGTCGATGTAGTTCCAATGGCGTTTTGTTATAAAATTGGATACACTATCTTGCTTAGTCTCTTGTCTTGTTTGCGTATTGGTTCTGAAATCTGTCTAGTGGTGGTTTAGAATTCTTCTAAGACATGTGTTCTCAAAATTGTCAAATTTTTCTTATCTAAAGCTACCGTTGATTTCCACCTCTCACATCCATACGTTAGCACTGGAACCACACAAGAATTGAAGATTTTAAGTTTCGTATTTTTGCTGAGTGTCTTTGACCTCCAGATGTTTGACAGTTTATTGAAGGAACCAGATGCCAGTGCGATTCTAGATAATATTTCTGGCGCTGGGTCCCCTTTATACGTCATTTTGCTTCCTAAGTATGTGAAGCTGTTGACTTTTTCCAGAACATGGTTGTTTAATTTGGTGTCGTCTGAACTGTTGGTAAGATCAATAGTTTTTGTTTTTACTGTGTTAATTTGGAGACAAATTTGTCCTGAAACGTTTAGGAGATGGTTTATTTTCTCTTGTGCATCTGGGTGTATTGAACTCAAAAGCACTATGTCAAATGTTCGTAGTTTATTATTATTATTAGTTGTTGTTTTGTTCTTCCAATTATGCCGTTAGGCGTCGTGGGGAGGGGTTATTGAAGTTCCAGCGCCTATGACTAGCCCTTTTCCTCCAGTTTCCTCCATGATTCATGAGCGGTATTTGTCTAGGATCAAATAAATTCCCTAGCGGATTGCTGGGCCTGTCATTGGTTCCTGACCTAGTTTATTAGTATTGTCAATCGTTAGTCTTATCTGCGATCCATGCAATTGTTCTGATTTAACGTTTGTGGTGACAGCTCAGTGGGTGAAACAGCAGGACAGCTAGTGGTGGTCATCGCAGCACATGTAGATACTGTTGTACTGGTTCCAGTAGTAGTAGTAGTAGTAGTAGTAGTAGTAGTAGTAGTAGTAGTAGTAGTAGTAGTAGTAGTAGTAGTAATAGTAGTAGTATTCATTTTAGTAGTAGTAGTAGTAGCAATAGTAGTAGTAGTTAAGTTAGTTGCATATTCTTTACAGGACGTTGCTGCCAAAACTAGAATTTTTTGCCGTTGTGGTCTCTTGGCAAGTTTACGTTTAGTACTTTGCCATTATTTTCTGAATATCCGAATATTCTGAAAAAATATTTTCTTATATCCCGACCGGGACCAATACCAATTCGTATAAAACAAACGCAACGCGGTCTGCTACCAAATCGCGAGCAACTGTATTTCTAACGCGGGTATGCGAGATCACGAACTGCGTCGGTAACCTAGTCGCCACGGAGACGGTAGTAGTAGTAGTAGTAGTAGTAGTAGTAGTAGTAGTAGTAGTAGTAGTAGTAGTAGTAATAATAATAATAGTAGTAGTAGTAGTAGTAGTAGTTGTAGTAGTAGTAGTAGTATTAGTAGTAGTGGTAATAGCTGAAGTAGTAGTAGTGTAGTAGTAGTAGTAGTAGTAGTAGTAGTAGTAGTAGTAGTAGTAGTAGTAGTAGTAGTAGCAGTAGTAGTAGTAGTAGTAGTTGTTGTTGTTGTTGTGGTGGTAACAGCAGCAATAGCAGTAGTAGTAGCAGCAGCAGCAGTAGTAGTTGTAGTAGTAGTAGTAACAGTAGTAGTAGTAGTAGTAGTAGTAGTAGTAGTAGTAGTAGTAGTAGTAGTAGTAGTAGTAGTAGTAGTAGTAGAACTCGAAGAAGCGTAATGATCATTATGAATATGATAATAATGATGATGGTGATGTAATGGTGAAGGACTACCAGGAGCCAGCTAAAAACGCCGATACGGTTTCCGAGGAAATTATTAATCAATAACTCTAGTTCTACTTTCATTTATTTTGGTCAAAGCCAATCCCTGAATGACAAAACTGTCTCTGCAGTACTGTCAAACAGTGCGCTAGTCATTACATCCTTTGTTGCCGCGCAGTGACATGGTGAGCACGACAAACAAACAAAACTCACGCTGGCTGTATGTATACATACGCCCCTCAACGAACCCGGACACATTTTAGGACCTCGAGTCAGCCTCAGTACTGGAAAACCGGAATGAGTCATAATTATGGCGGGTGAAACGAGTGAGTAAGAGAGGAAATAATTGTGCATGAGTGAGGTGACTGGAAATATTCCTCATCACTATTAATAACAAGATTATATAACATCATTGAACACGGCTGGCAGGCATAAACTGTGCTTATCAAGGAAGTTACTGGGGTTCAATGTTCTGTAATGGCAGTATTTAGATGATTAGTTTCTGTTTCGCCTTGTGAAGTATATTGTTTTTAGTATTTTGAAAAGTTTAGGAAAGGCCACAAAGAAGGGAAAAGGTCAATTGATCTAGATATGCTGTGGACTATTTCAATGGGGTTATTTCAGTCTGTCTGTCCATCTGTTGTCTATTCGCCCGCAGTTCCATCCATCCATCCATCCATCTATCCATCCATCCATCCATCCATATAATCATCCATCAATCCATACATACATACACCCATGCTTCCATCCATCCATTCATTCATCCATCTATCCATCCATCGATCAAGCCATGCATTCCTACATGCATGCATAAATCCATGTATCAATCCATCCATCCATGTTTCCTTGCAACCACCTATCCACTCATGCACTCATCCATGCATACATCCATGCATCCATCCATGCACCCATCTATCAATTGACCCACCCTTGCATCCATCCATCCATGCACCCATCCATCCTCCTATCCATGCACCCATCCATGCATCCATTCATCCGTGGACCCAGCTATCCATGCACTCATCCATGCATTGATGTACCCATGCATGCACCCATCCATCCATCCAACCATACACCCATCAAAGCATCAATGCATCCATGCAGGCATCCATTCATTCATCCATCCAACTAACCATCTAACCATCAATCCAGCCATATATCCATCCATTTGTCCATTCATCCAACCATCATTCATTCATCCATCCATACATCCATTTTTCAATTCATCCTACCATCCATCCATCCATCAATCCATCCATCCATTTATCCATTCATCCAATCATCATCCATCCAATTATCCATCCATCCATCAGGCAAGGTAGTTATCTGTCTGTCTGTCTGTCTGTCTGTCTGTCTGTCTCTGCCAATCTACTTTAAAAAAATAAAATAATGTATTGTCTTTTGCAGGACGATGCAATCAACCCCACCCTAAGGCTTATTTACTAGGCAAGATTACGTTCAGTAGTTTGCCATTGCTATCTGAACCGGAAACCAAAGCTGAAGTCCAACTGACCGGTGTAGGGAACCGTCCCTTCTAACCCGCCATCACCGCAGTGGAAGTCCAAGCGCAAGCACGTTAAATCTCGCCGCCACGCAAGCCGCCTAGCTATCGACCTCTTCTTATACCTGCCTACACTTCTATGTATACAGACCTACCTGGCCGTGTCTGTCCGTTGACATTAAACTGTCATTTACTGCCAACATAGTACCTTGCGGTGTAGGGCAGGGGTGTCTTTGAGCCTGAGGAATTAAGGCCGCCTGGCTTTTTCAGTCGCCGCCAACTGTACAGGTTAGGGTTTTCTTTTTGCCCCCGACAGAAAAAAAAAATCCTCACCTTACCGAGGATTCGAACCCGGGTCTCCTGAAGGAGAATCCGACACTCTAGCCACTCGGCCAGCCGCTCTTCTCCACTGACACTTTTTTTTTCGCATATCCTTTACAGGACATAGCTGTCAACACCAGCATTTTACAGCTGTTGTTGATTTATTGGCAAGATTACGCTCAGTAGTTTGCCATTGCTTTCTGAGCGGCCGGGTCACATATCCCGTAAGTCACCAACGCGGCGAGAACCGCTACCAATTCTCGCTCGCTGCGTTTCCCTACGTAGATAAACGGGATTAACGGAGACAGGCGTTCAACCCCTAGGACGGACACAGTTCGTAATCCCGCATACCGCGTTCGAAACACAGCTGCGGGAGATTTGGCAGAAGACCACCTTGCGTTTGTTTTATAAAATGGAATGAGCGGCGGTCGTTCAGAAGGCAATGGCAAACTGCTGAACGTAAATTTACCAAGAAATCACAAACAACCAAAAGATGCTGGGGTTAACTGGGACGTCATGTAAAGGATATGCAACTATCCTTAACACTTACATAACGGAGCTCCTGTGACCTTCCTGCAGCTGCCATGTAGGCAGCCTGGCACTGACAGACATATTAGAATGTCCAATTAGCGCAAATTGCAACCAGAAGTCGGATGTCAGGTCTTAACGACGCCAGTTCTCGGAATTTCGGTGATAATTGGGCCAGCATGCAGCACGCCAGCCAGGCTAAGCGTGAGTAGGAGAGTGTAGTTTGTCTATCTGGAGGTCGCGAGTATTCAGGAGCTCCCTTCAGACAGTTGATCTGGCAATGTCTCGCACTTTCTAGACTTGAGGAGAGAATGAGTTACGAATGCAATTCGTAATCTCGCATACCGCGTTCGAAACACAACTGCAGGCAATTTGGAAACAGACCGACTTGTGGTGGTTTCCTTACAAAGGTATGAGTGGCGGTCGTTCTGAAATCAATGACAAACTGCTGAACGTTATCTTGCCAAGAAACCACAAACAGTAAAAAAGAATGCTTGGGTTGACTGCGACGTCCTTTCAAAGATATATGCAGCTAACTTGTGAAATGTTTAGTTACATCTTTGTTTGCGCTTGTGTTCTCATTTTGGTTCCGGCTGTAGCTGATGGATAGATGGATGCATGGCTGAGTGGCTAAGTTTGTGTTTGAATGGATCAATGAATGGATAGGTGGATGGTTGTGAGATTGTATGCATTGGTGTGTTGATGGATAGGGGAATAGATGGTTCGGTGAATGGATGAATGGATAGATACGTGGATAAATATATAGATGGATGAATGGATGTGTGTGTGAATAAATGGGTGGGTATGGGGATGGAAGGATGGTTGGATGGGATAGACGAATGGATGAGTGATGGGAATTGAATGAGGATGAATGGAAGGATATATGGATGGATGTATGATTTACTTAACGAACAGAGGAATGGTTGAAAAGGTAATGAATGGGTGATAAGTAGATTGGTGGGTGGATAGATGGATGTATGGGTTGGATCATCATGGGAATGGATGTTTGGGCAAGAGATGACCCGATGGATGAATGGATGGGAATGTGTCTGGACGAGTTCTTCGTGAATGATCACTTGATCAGTGTGAATGTAAATACTGGACAATGAAATGGTGAAGAAATGTTATGTAGACGGCGGTGGAAATATGGTATTATGGCTGTAAAAGGTAAGATTTTAAGGCTGTAGAAGGTATAATATTATAACTATAGAAAGTATGGTATTATTTTTGTAGAAGGTATAATGTTATGATTATATAAAGTATGGTATTACTACTGTAGAAGTATGGTAGTAAAACTACAGAAAGTATGATATTACGGCTGTACAAAGTATGATATTACAGCAGTAGAAGGTATGATATTACTGCTGTAGAATGTATTATATTAAGACTACAGAATGTATGATATTATGCATGTAAAAGATATGATACTACGACTGTAGAAAGTATGATATTAAGACTGTAGAATGTATGATATTATGCATGTAAAAGATATGATATTACGACTGTAGAAAGTATGATATTACAGCTCCAGGTACTATGATATAACGCACGTAGAAATAATTATATTACAGCTGTAAAACATGTGATTCTACGGCTGAAGAAAGTCTAACACTACATTTGTAAAATATATGATATTAAGGCTGTAGAAAGTGTGATATTACGGCTGTATAAAGTGTGATACTACGGCTGTATAAAGTGTGATACTACGGCTGTAGAAAGTGTGATACTGCGGCTGTAGAAAGTGTGATATTGCAGTAGGTGGAACGCTGAGTCGTGTTTGAAACTAGTCATAGTAACTTGTAATTCAGTATAGCAGATATACAGCTATGGGGCAAGCAAATAGAACAATCGGCTTCCACTTTTGGATGACCAGATTGAGAACCGATTAACTTGCCCGCAGTGCATTGACATTGATTCTTCGTCACAAATCCCCAATCGCAACGACATCGAACATATTTTCAAAATTGAGATTCGAAACAGGCTCCGCATTGTTGGTAAGCTATGCACTATCTACGATTCACATGCAACTCCCACCTGTACAAATTTGAATATTAAAACAGGTAACGTAGGCAGGTGCGCGGACGGTTTAATCATACGGGGGGAAAATGCAGATGCGGCAGAAATTTAACCCTTCGTCATGCTGACAGTTACACGGGCTTTTGTCGTAAACAGGGCTGTACTTTGACCCCACAGCCGCTGCATAAAGTGCGGCCAAACTAGAGAGTTGAAGCTGGGTCGGTTGGTGACGTGTGTAAGTGATTTTGTCGATAACTGTGCAGTCTGTCGAATGTCAAAGTCGAGCTGTGGGCCGCCTGGTGGAAGATTGTGGGGCTGATTGGCTCGATGTGGTTTGTAGATGTATGTCACTAAGTGTGGATGTTAGCGGTAGGGTGCAGATATTAGCGATAGAGTGTAGATGCTAGCGGTTGAGTGTAGATGCTAGCGGCAGGGTTCAGATGTTAGCGGTAGGGTGTAGATGTTAGTGATAGAGTGTAGATGTTAGTTGTAAGATGTAGGTGTTAGCGGTAGGGTGTGCATGTTAGAGGTGTTGTGTAGATGTTAGCGGTAGGGTGTGGATGTTAGCGGTATGGTGTAGATGTTAGCGGTAGGGTGTAGATGTTATTGGTAGAGTGTAGATGTTAGCGGTAGAGTGCAGATTTTAGCGGTAGTGTGTAGATGTTAGTGGTAGAGAGTGTGCATGTTAGAGGTGTTGTGTAGATGTTAGCGGTAGGGTGTGGATGTTAGCGGTATGGTGTAGATGTTAGCGGTAGGGTGTAGATGTTATTGGTAGAGTGTAGATGTTAGCGGTAGAGTGCAGATTTTAGCGGTAGTGTGTAGATGTTAGTGGTAGAGAGTAGATGGTATGTCGTGTTTGTGTGTCTGATTGTCTGCAGATATGTGTGTGTGTGTATGTGTATGTGCATGTATGTGCGTGTTTACGTATATGTAGCACACTAGCTTTCCAAACCTTGATGAACGAAAGCTGATTTGAGTCAGAGAATGATGCTAATGACACACATACATACAAACATACATACACGCATACATAAGCATATGCGTGTACACCGCACTTAACAAATGTTTCATGCCACACTGACCTGAACAAGACTCCAGTCTGGGAGATCTCTCCGGGATCCTGTCTTCTTCGTGTGTCGTTTTTCTTCTAATATTAGAGGTAGGTGGAAACTCCGCCGCGATGCAGCCACGATCATCAGAAGCTCCCCTCCCTCCCCTCCTTTGCTGAATGTTCCAGCCCTTTTACCTTCTGTACACTCTGGGGGGGGGGGGGGATCCTTGTCATAACTCCCAAGCGTTTTCTCCTGCTATAAGTAGCCATCTTCGAGACATTCGATATTGTACTTATTTCATATCGGCATTGCCAAGTGTATCTGGACAGAAGCCATCCCACCCTTGTAAAGCGATTATTGCGCACCCGGTGCATCTACCAGCGTTGACACTACACCGTGACGTGACTGACCGTGGGCAAGTCAGTTTCTTCCCCCGGCATTTGGCCTCAGTCTTCACCTCTAGCTTGGTGGCTAGATATGGCCCAGTCAGTAGATGTCGGTGTTGCCATCTTATCTTCTTCCTACCCCGCAAGCCAACTGTTTCTCTGGGTTATTTATATTAAGGTTTCGGCCCCTCCTGCCCTGGCTATAAATGTGAGGCGTGGTTCTTGCAAGACGTCCTATTCCACAACATGCGATCGTTGCCGACGCTCGGTCGCAGAGGTTCGACTTCAGGTGGAATTTCCGGCCCAGGTGATCACTACATTGTTGAAATATCTAATGTTCCCTTTTCTTATACTACCCAGCCACATTGTATAAGTGTCAATTAACATTTTTTTTTTTCTCCCTGCTATTCCTTCCAGTTAAATCTGCATTTTAAAAATTTGATATCATCATCATCATCATGATCATCATCATCATCATCATCATCATCATCATCATCATCATCATCATCAAGTGCCTTGCCAGCTGGCGTAGACGTTCATGGCTCTCCTCAGATCCCGGTCTTTAGTGTTTTGGATCAACTCTGCCGACGATATTCCTCCATGCCACCGTCTCAATCCGTCCAGCATCATTTTATCTTGATCAGCATAATGGATGGATGGATACCTTTCGTTTTGTAATTGCATAGTGTCAGTTTTAAGATCAGCTGGGCCTTCCCACTGTATTTAGCGCCCCTCTTCCCCTCGATCTTTCCAGTTGTCACGAAGTTCTCCAATGCCTCTCTTCTCATCACAAGACCAAAGAAAGCTGTTTGTCTCTTTCTTATTGTTGTATATAGTGTTCTAAATTCATTAGCCTCTTTCAGGCAATCATTGTTGGTTATTCTGGCAGTCCAAGGAATTCGCAACATTCGTCTCAACAAACACATCTCTGTTGCTTCTAAGTTCTTCCTAATTTGTTCATTTACATTCCAAGATTCGCTGCCATACAGCACAACTGGTTATATAGCATTTCAGCACTCTCTTTCTTACATTCATTGATAGTGACTTATTGCATAAGTTACTCTTCATTTTCTAAAATGCGGCTTTTGCCTGCCCTATTCTGCTCTTAATCTCTGCTGTACACTTTCCATCTGATGTTATAAGTGCCCCTAGGTATTTAAAATTATCAACTTGGTTAAGAATTTCCCCTTCTATTTCTATGTCACATTTTGGTGTCACAATTTTCTTTCTTCATTGTTACCGTTTTATGACGCAGAGGTGTTTCCAAGGCACCAGGGCCAGGTTCTATACTGGCCAAAACCTACTAACACGTCCTAATCGTGCGTCCTGGGCAACAGATCCCTTCGGGGTCCTGGCTAACGTTGTAGGATCGTTGATTCTTCCGAAGTCGGAGAGTATCTGCCTGCACGGCGAGGGACCACCATTCTGCACACCAATAAGCCAGACATGGGACAACGGATACTCACGCAAACCACAGATCCTGTATGACATCACACTGATGTTGGACAGCAGGATGTCTTCATCCGACATACACGAATTCACGCTGGAGTTCATAGCCAGCGAACTCAAGCAAACAAGCAAGCAAGTTACCGTTTTCTTGATATTTAAGGAGAGTCTTTTCTGTGCACTCTCTGTTACTGCAATGTTCAACAATTGTTGTAGGTCTGTTGCATTTTCCGCCACCAATACTGTGTCATCTGCATACCGTATATTGTTTATATTATAACCTCCGATTAGTATTCCTGGCTTCTCTTTGATCTGTCTTATTATTACTTCACTGTAGAGGGAGAAGAGATCCGGTTACAAGACACACCCTGTCATACTTCAAGCTTTATCTGTTTGTAACTACCCTCTTTATTTCCCATTTTAATTGCTGTTACTTGGTTTCAGTAAATATTCTTTATTATTCTTAAATCTTTCCCAGCAATGTTGATATCTTCCAACATTTTAATCAGTTCATCATGTTTTACTTTATCAAATGCCTTAGCATAATCTATGAAGTACAAATGAATGTCTTCCTGTGTCTCTATTGACCTTTCTATTAGTGTTCGTAATATATATATATATATACATATTGCATTGTTTGTATCCTTTCCTTCCACAAAACCATACTGCTCTTCATTAATTTCCCGTTTTATTTTCTTTCTGGTTCTTCTCATTATAATTCTGAGTAGAAGCTTAGTGACATGGTTTATGAGGTTAATTGTAAGAAAATCTTCGCATTCAATTGCTCCTGGTCTTTTTTATATCGATATAAATACAGATTTCAGCATATCGCTCGGTAAATATCCACTGCTGTAAATATTATTTAATATTTTGGCTAATATATCTACTCCAAATTTTCCTAATACTTCTAATTCTTCTATTGTGATTTCATCAGGCCCAAATGTTTTTTCCTTCCTTCATATGTTTCATAGCGTCAGCGACTTCTTCTTTTAGAATAGATGGGCCTTCTATGTTACTTTCTTCTGTTAATTCTTCCCTTTCTCCATTATATTATTCTCTTATATATTCCACAACTTCATTATAGCACTTTCCTCCAATAATATCTTTCCTGTTTGTCTCGTTTATTTTAAACACCCTGTATATATTCTTATTTTCCTTCCTGTAGGCTCACTGATTTATCTGTACGTATTTTTTTTTTTTAAATCTTTAATGGAATTTAATTCAATGTTTTTGCATTGTTCGTTTAACCAACATTCTTTTGCCATCACACATTTACCTCTTATTTCTTTACTTATCTTAGCATATTCTTGATCGTCATTTTTATTCTGTTTTCTTTTGTCCATAAGCATTAAGATTTCTTCATTCATCCAGTTTTTGGCTTCTCTCCGGTAATATTTCTTTGCTAGTTTGATGAATGGAGTCCCTTAACATTTCCCGTTGTTCATTTATACTCTGTATTTTAGCTTTTGCATTGTACGTATTTTTCACAGGTACTCTGTATTGTTCTTGAATTTCTTTATCTACTTTCAGGACCTCTTTATTAAGTCTCAAGTTCTTAAATTATTATTAAATTATTGTTCTTGAATTTCTTTATCTACTTTTAGGACCTCTTTATTAAGTCTCAAGTTCTTAACCATTTGTTCCCTCTCTTTAATCTTACTTTTATTTGTCCTCATAGTGGTAATTGTGTGTTTGTCGGTTATAATTTTGCCAGATCCCTTCCATCTTATCTCAATAATGCCTAGTATATTCATGTTCACGCTTTCCATTTCTCTTAGAACATTGTTTAGCTTTCATAGCTCATTTAATGTCTTAACTTTCCATGTTCCTACTCTAAATTTATTTAGTTTAGTTATAGTTTTAGTTTTGCCATCAGTAGCTGGGTGACGGTCTGGTGTCAACTGTGGCTCATGACTGTCCCTACCGGACAAGGATGTCCTATGACAGCCATTAACGTCGTTTACTATCTCTGAAATGTGTGTTGCCATGAAATCTTGTGAAGATAATGTGGTGATTTCTCCTTGCCTTCCTCGTCCACATGGTGGTCTTTAACCCTACCTTTGACAGCCATTTCTGACGGTCAGGACAAGTGAGTGCCCTGCTCTGCTCAGCTGCAGAGTTGTCCACTTATTCCGGTGGATACTCGGTCCCCAGAGCTGTGTTAGCCACACCGTGGTGTGTTTCCATCCTCTACCACGGGGAGGTGCAGTTGGGATTTTCCCTTCCTAAAGTTATGGTCTATGACCAAAACTCTCCAGTACTTTCTTCTTTTTTTTTTTTTCCATATACATGTCCATATTTATTCAAAATGCCATTTCATATATGAAAATATAATTAACTAGATAATTTGTAATGCAACCAGGAAACAAACAGAAAAAAGGGGCACACGTGAAAAGCCGGTGGATGTATTTAATTAAAAATACCTGAAATCGAATATTATCAGAAATGTGACGGTCAAATACGACATGAGGGGGGAAAGATCATGAAATTTGATACTCCTCTGGAAAACGGACAAAGTACGGGTAGATAACTTTGGATTGCCTTCAGGAGAAACAGGATGTGTTATCTTCCCCTGGAGTGATATCTGAAGTGTGTGAGGTTATGTGTTTGATGTGTTGGAATTGTAGGGGAAATAGAGTGGTAGATGTGTGGCAAGTGCGGGAGCATTTAGCTGTTGAATCTGTAGTTAGGTTATGAGTGTTTAGATATTAGACCTGTAGAAATTGTGAGGCTATTTCCTGTTGACGTGCCTGTTCTTGTTCTTGCTTCTTCTTCTTCTTCTTCTTCTTCGTCTTCTTCTTCTTCTTCAGAGAGAGAGAGAGAGAGAGAGAGAGAGAGAGAGAGAGAGAGGGAGAGCGAGAGGGAGAGAGAGAGAGAGAGAGAGAGAGAGAGAGAGAGAGAGAGAGAGTTGAGCGCACGCATGTCATGTGACATCCTATTCTATATTTGTTCTGTACCCTCATCTTCCATATTAACATTTTTACTGTTACTTGAATTTAACATGTATTATATGCACTGCTTACTTCGTAATGTTTATGTCAATTCCAGGAATTATCTTATTGAATTGCATCACTATTTATTTTTTTACGTTACACAATGTAAAACATATTTTTGTCATTTTCACATTTTTTGCCAGTTTTTCCATGCTTTCAAATTTATTCCCCAATTTTGAATTTTTTGTGATGATGCTCACGACAGTCGTCAGTGTAAGTGTGTGTGTAAAGTGTGGAAGTTTGTTCATAATAGTTTCAGTGATTATGTGAGGCATTATGTATGTGTCTAGATGTGAGGATGTGTGTGCGTGGGTGTGTGTGTGCGAGAGGATGTGTGTGGTGAGACGTGTGTGTGGTGGGGGTATGTATGGGGTGTGGAAAGATGTGTGTATGGATTGGGGGATGGGTGTGTGTGTGGGGGATCATGTGTGTGGGGGTATGTGTTTGGGCGGGTGGGGGTGTGTGGATGTTGGTGGGTAGTGGGATGTGTGTGTGTGTGATGGTGAGTTTGGATATGTGTGGGTGGGTGTGTCGGGGTGGGTGGGTGTGTCGGGGTGTGTGTAGGTTGTGTGGAGATGTGTGTGTGGGTGGGGGATGTGTGTGGGTGGGGGATGTGTGTGGGTGGGGGATGTGTGTGCCTGGGAAGTGTGTGTGGGTGGATGGGGGTTCTGTTCGTGGGTGGGGAGATGTGTATGTGGTGGGGATGTGTGGCTGGGGTGTGTATGGGTGGGAAGATGTGTGTGTGTGTGGGTGCGATGTGTGTGTGTGTGTGTGTATGGGTGGGGTGTGTATTGATGGGGGATGGGTGATTGGGGGTGGGTTGAGGATGTGTGGGTGGGTGAGTGTGTGTAGGTTGTGGGGTGGGTGGGGGATGTGTGTGCGTGGGTGGGTTCGGGATGTTTGAGTGGGTGGGGGAAATTGTGTGGGTGTGGGAATGTGTCTAAGTGGGGATTTGTGGGTAGATGCGGAAAGTGTGTGTGGGTAAGTGCGGGGTGTGTGGGTTGGCGTGGAGATGTGAGTGTGGTTTGGGGATGTGTGTTTCGCTGGATGGTTGGAGGTATGTGGGTGGGTGATGGAGGTTATTTGGGTGTGCGAGTGTTTGTGGGTCATGGATGGGTGGGAGATGTGTGTAGGAGTGGTGATGTGTGTAGGTGGGATACGTGTGTGGGCGGAGGATGGGTGAGTTGGTGCATGTATGTGTGCCTGGGTGTGTGTGTGTGTGTGGGTAGGAGATGTGTGTGTGGGGGATGTGTGGTTGGTGGGGGATATGTGGGTGGGCGGGAGATGTGTCTCATAACATGGCAATATGCATTGTTTATGTTTACAACACTCATTTGACAATGTTTTTTACCTATGTGAATGTTTCATGCACTATTGATGAACGAAAGATGAGAGATTGGAAGGGCCGAATGTAAGACGGGCCTGCGAGCCCAATTTGTTACCCTTTGAAAATAAAGTTCGTTCGTTCGTTCGTTCATTCGTTCGTCTTCTTCTTTTCGTTCGTCCTATACCTTTCACGCAGTGAACAACTAGGGTTAGAATTGCATTGTAAGAAGAAACATATTGTAGTCGTCACTAGGAAAGAAGAAATATCACAATGTAATATACAAGTAAATGGGCATATTCTTAAACAAGTGAATCGGTACAGCTATCTAGGAACAGTCATAACATCTGATGGGAGATACCTTGAAGAGATTAGAACAAGAATTTCCATGGTAAAGGTAGCCTTTTTCAAGATGAAAAACATACTAACCAATAAAAAAAATATATCAACTGAAACGAGAAAAAGGGTGTTGAAGTGCTACATAGAACATGTACTTTCGTATGGATGTGAAGCGTCGACAGTGAGCAGTCAAGCTGAAAAACAGCTGATGGCCGTGGACATGCAGTTTCTGAGGGAAAATGCTAAGAATACCATGGACAGACAGAAAAACCAATGAACAAGTCCTTCAAGAAACAAATGAAGATCGTAAACTGATTAGAGACATTAGACATAGACAGTCAAAATTTGTTGGGCATGCTATGAGAAGAAATTAATTGGAGAACTTGGTGACAACTGGCAAGATCGAAGGGAGGAGACCAAAGGGAAGACCAAGAATTAAATACATGGACTGCTTGGCCCCGTGTCGAGACAGAAGCACGGAGCTGATCCACGACTCTGGTGATCGAGTGAGATGGCAAAACATGACCGCCCACGCTTATCGGCATGGCACATAATGGATGGATGGATACCTTTTGTTTTGTAATTGCATTGTGTCAGTTTTAAGATCAGCTGGGCCTTCCCACTGTATGGCCTATTTAGCGCTTTTCTTCACCTCTCGGTTCATTGGTATTTGCCTAGTTCTCTCCATGAGCTCCACAAACTACTGACCGTAAAATTGCTTAGTAATTCATAAACAAGACGCAGAGGTGTTTCCAAGGCACCAGGGCCGGGTTATATACTGGCCAAGACCTATTGATGCGTCTTCATCGAGCGTCCTGGGCAACAGGTCCCTTCGGGGTCCTGGCTAAAGTCAGTAGGATCGCCGATTCCTCTGAAGTCGGAGAGTGTCTGCCTGTACGGCGAGGAACCACCAGTCTGCACACCAATAAGCCAGACATGGGACAACGGATACTCACGCAAACCTCAGGTCCTGTATGACATCACACTGATTTTGGACAACAGGATGCCTTCATCCGATATACAGGACTTCGCGTTGGAGCTCAAGCCAACGAACACAAGCAAGCAAGCAAGCATAAACAAGAAATAAATTATGGGGCTGGTTACATCTTTCTGTAAAGGATATGCTGTCAACAACAACAACAATAACAAGAACAAAACAAAAATCAATAACAACAACAAAACCCTGTCATCTAATGCCTATAGTACATTGCTGTGTTGGACATGGGGGGGGGGGGGGGAATCTCGAGACTGGGGCATTAAGGCCGTCAGACTAGTACATCATCACGAACTATGCAGATTAGGGTTTTCTTTTTGCCCCCGACAGAATTTTAAAAATTAACACGTTACCGAGGATTTGTTCTAACACGAAAGATGAACCCCGCATTCTAGACACTCGGCCAGCCGCTTCTCAAATACCATGCAACTAACTTAAATACCAGAATAAGATGAACATGTTTCATGAGGAGTAAATACTAGAATAAGATGATCAGGTTTTATGAGGGGTAAATACCAGAATAAGTTGATCAAGATTCATGAGGAGTAAATGAGCGGGCTAGACCATCGGAAACCAATCTGAAATTAGTGTAGCATGAAAAACCACATTGTTCAACGCTGAACAAACCCGAAAAAGGTTGTATAATTTTATAGCTCAAACTACTCGTGGTCGTTTTAATGCAAATTTAGCGTGCTAAACTCTCGTGGTTTATTTATGACTACAGACCAGGTTCCATAAACCACAAATAACTTCTCTTAATGGGCAATTAGGTTTGATTTTAGAGAGGCCGTGAAACGACCTGGTATTACTGACGTCTGAGGTAATAAATTGCTTGGTAACCAGGTAGTTTCATTCCAGTGATTGGCATTCATGGAAGAAATGGGTTAACATATACGATTTAGGTGATGAAAGAACGAGCGAACGAATATTATTTTCATATGGTCAATAATTGGGCACGCAGGCCTGTCTTACGTTCAGCCCGTCCAACCACTCATCTTTCTCACACCAATTATCTATTATGCACGTTGCATTCACATAGAAAAAAAAAAAAAAACACACACACACACGGTAAAGTGAATGTTGTTAACATAAACAATACAGTTTACAATGTAATAAAATAAGCAAATGGGAATGCAGACAGACACACACAAACAGACATAGATTACACAAACTCTGTCTCTGAAACTTGGCCATCTTTACAGACGATAGTTTGTTACACTGTTTCATAAAAGGCATAATAACTACAACCTATGGCTGTAGTAAATGTGACTGATCAGACCAATTTGCACGGTAAATGTTCGGTCACAATTGATGCATGTGAACACATGGTCATTTCCACCATCACGAACCATATGACGTCTCACACGCTGGTTGTGTAACCTATCTGCAGTTATTTTCCCCATTTTTGCTATTTGCTCTCAATGCAAAATGTCCGGCGGCGACTTGCTCCAAAGGTGCAATATCAATACCTGTATCAACCATGTCACGCTCACACACATCTTTGTACCATCAGAGTTAAACTCTCGGCTGTCTATTACTGACATAGTTAAATTCACAGGTGTCTGTTATTGAATGAGTTAAAGTTACACATATCTTCTTCACTAAAAGAACAGCATGGAGTTGTGGAAGGAAACTGTACAAATAATGCAATATACGCATTACAAACGCTAATAGAGAGATCAACAGAGACAGAAAGATATATTTGTGTGCTTCGTGGATTATAACAAGGCATTTGATAAAGTCAAACATGACAAAATAATAAAATTGTGTGGAGATATCAACATTGACTCGAAAGATCTCAGAATAATAAAGAAAATTTAATCGAAATAAGTAGCATATCTTAAAATGAGAAATAAAGAGGGCAGTTATGAACAGATAAAGCTAGGAGTAAGACGAGGATGTGTTTTGTAACCGGATCTCTTCTATCTCTATAGCGAGGTAATAACAATAGAGATCAAAGAGAAGCCATGAATACGAGCTGGGGGTTATAATATAAACAATCTACGCTATGCAGGAGCCACGGTATTGGAAAATAGAAAAGATTTACAACAGCATACGGACTTTGTAGTAATATAGAGTGCAAAACAAGGACATTTCTTGAGTTGAGTTGGGTCAAGAACAGACAATACAGCACTCAGGGCATTCGCATACGTGCTCCGTCCTCATCTTTAACAGCCAGCGAAGAATCTTAATACTAATGGTATTAGTGGCATGCCTGGTTATATTACGGTGTGCTGAATGTCGGCCAGATCCTCTGGTCACTCCCTGAAGCACCATTCTCTCCAGGCCGTGGTGATCTATCTGTTCTTCTGAATATACAAACGATTCAAAAGAACCCACATCTGCCTCACAATGCACAATACCCCACCGAGCGGTGCAGACCCCCCCCCCCCCGGGGGTGGGGGTGCAAATTTTTGATTGTTGAATGGGTGTTCTCCACTTTGCCTGAAGCATGCCTGTCTGCACCTTTTGTTTGTCATACTCTGTTCATCGGTTACAATCACGACATGCATCAGCTGTTTGTCTTCCAGCCAGTGAAACGCTGCCGTGACTACCTCAACCTTCATTCTCAGACTAGATGTTGTGGTATCATATGTCAGGCTCTCCTGCACCAAACATTGTCCACCAACCTTCGCCACAAACTCGCTGGCACATCGTTTGCAACTTAGCACAGAGCCATCATCTACAAATAATTACATTGCCTGGTCGCGAATTGTAGTAGATCAATTGTTGCACCTCCCATTCAGTGTAGCCTGCTGGCCAATCCCTGCATTCTGGATCGAATGTTATTATGACCCTGCACAGGTCTGACTTTTTCACTGGCATGCTGACCCACTCCTCTCCTTTGCGAATGTTCTCAAGCATGCCCACTCCTCATATTATATCCTTTGCCTGAGCCATCCGTGGTTTTCCTCTGATCAGCCAGTGGCGTTTAACTGGGTCCAAGCGTTCATGTTCCCTGTCTGCAACCAAGCGGAGATATGATTTAGCTTGCAGCACCTTGAGCCTGTCTGCAATCGTGGGTAAGTCTAGGATGTATTGAACACAGTATCACCCACACTGTTTTATTCTGTACGCGCTCTAATTTCAATAGCTGACTTCGACACTGTGAGCAGTCCCAATCCATACTCAGTTATTAAGAGAATCAGATAATGATAGAGCATGATCAACATACGTTTCAATTTTAAAGAAAAGGCAGAAATAATGATTATATCAATTATAATATCAGATGGATGGTGCCAAATATACATTTACAGTAGAACAGGTTAAACAAAAGTTGCATTTCAAAAAATGAAAATTATCTTATGCAATAAGTCACTATCATTTAATGCCAGAAAGAGAGTGCTGAAATGGTATATAGAGTCTGTTTTACTGCATGGTAGTGAATCTTGTGAATAGACACATTAAGTCGAGCTTGAAAGCAACAGAAATGTTGTTACTGAGACGAATGTTGCGAATACCTTAGACTGCCAGAGTAGCTTACGACGATTAAATAAAAAAGACTAATAAAACTAGAATATTATGTACACCAATAAGAAAGAGACAAACAGCTTTCTTTGGTCATGTGATGAGAAGAGAAGAATTGGAGAACAATGGGACAACTGGAAAGGTTAAGGGAAGAAGAGACATAGGCCGACCGAGAGAAATGATGTTGGACGGATTGAGATGGTGATATCTATAAATAGACATGAATGCCTAGGCTAGCTGGCAAAGCACATAATGTTAAAACAAAACGTTTAAAAAGCAAGTTTATCGATTTCATTGCATTGGGTATTATCCCATCTGACTGCGTCTCTTTCTGCAGGGTACGAAAATCACGAACTCCGTAGCTCCAGCGACGACCTTCTTGAGTCTCCGAGAAAACTGCACTCATGAACCAAACGTCGTAGCCAGAATCGAATCCACAACATTCGGAACCTCCTTCGCGACGGAGACTCCCACGGCACATGATGATGATAGATTAACGTAGTTAAAATCAACGACAAACCAATGCATTTTGACATTTAAAAAAAAAAAGTGTACGGAATAACAACATACAGCAGTGATGAAGAATTACGCAGGTCCTCTTAAATATAAATATGACTTCTCAAAACAAATTAAAGGCAATTAAAATAATAATTTTAGACAACGAACAAGTATTAAAGTGGAGAAAAGAAAATGTAGTTGTTGACTATAGTTTAGAAATGAGATATGAAAGAGGATACAGGTCATAGAATGGGTAAACATGAATAAGTTGATGGGAAACACATGTTGTAAACAACATAAAAGACGACTGTAAACAAGGGCAAGCGTTGGAAAGAACACATTCAATTAAATGGGATACAAACAGATTAATAAAAGATTTAGGAATGCTTTGATAAATATGAAGAAATTTCCTGGCGATGACTGTAACAGTGATCACGTCTCACATTGTGGACAAAAGAAAGTAAGATTTAAACTAGAAAGAGAGAGAGACACACACACAAAGAGAGAGAGAGAGAGAGAGAGAGAGAGAGAGAGAGAGAGAGAGAGAGAGAGAGAGAGAGAGAAAGAGAGAGAGAGAGGTTTAGATCTAAGGTTAAGAAAATCAAGAATAATAATAATACAGGTAACCGTTAGTCGATAGTCGCTGTGCCAACTTCACGGCAAAGTGTCGCCCTCATAATGCTCCGTCCTGTGCCAGCGAATATCACACAAAATACTCCTTACTGGCCCATTCGAATAGTGGGAGAACTTCATGACAACTGTCAAGATTGAGGTGAAAAGAACAAAGGGAAGGCAGACAAGTAAATATCTGGATGTCTTGGCCACGTGGCATGGTCGAGATAAGAATACGAAGCTGATCCACGACTCTGGTGATCGTGTGAGATGGCGAAACATGACCGCCCACGCTTATATGCATGGCACATGATGATGATATACTAGGACAGTTTAGGTTCAGTAATTCGCCGTGCTTTAAGAAATACCGACGCTCATAACACTGTTAAAAATCAACACAAGGCTGTCTGCTTTCAAATCGTCTGCAGATGATCTCGAGAACCCTTACACCGGAATTAAGTTGAGCTTAAGCGTTCACTTCTCGTTCAGACAGAAAGCAATGGCAAACTTTTTTTTCCCGCATATCCTATTTACAGGGCATCGCTATCACCAGCAGCATTTTACCGCTGTTGTTGATGTCTTGGCAAGATTACGCTCAGTAGGTTGCCATTGATTTCTGAGCGACCGGCTCACATACCCCCGTAAGTAACCAACGCGACACGAACCGCTGCCGAATCTCGCTCAGCTGTGTTCCCCAAAGTGGACATACGGGATTACGGAGAACAGGGAGTCCGGCAATGGCAAACTAGTGAATATAAAATTGCTGATTAAATCACCCTGGTGTTGTGATTGATGGCACGTCCTACAAAGGATATGCGGCATTATTTTATGTGAAACTGCGAATCGCGTTCACTAACCTCTTCGTCATAGACGCCGGCAACAACTGTAGATACAAACACAAAAGGGCAGGTACAGAAAGATTATGCAGAGCTTAAGCCTGCGCTTACAAACGAGAGGTCTCTTCGGTGACAACCTGGGCCGTGGAGGAGGCGAGTGCGTTGGGATTAGCTGAACAATGGGCGTACACAGCTGTGTGTTTGCGAGGCTTATCATCTGTAGGTGGATAGTTATCACGTAGGCTTGCGGTGTGGGTTGTGCAGTTGCGGGCGGATGTCGACGTAGTGGGTTGTGGTGATGTGGATTGTGAAGATGGATGGTCGCTTTGTGGATTGTGGGGTTGTGGATGGTGTGGTTGTGGATATTAGAGTTGTGAATGGTGGAGTTATAAACGGTGGAGTTGTGGATGGTAAAGTTGTGAAGGGTGGAGTTGTGGATGGTGGAGTTGTGGAATGTGGAGTTATGGATGGTGGAGTTGTGGATTGTGGCGCTGTGGACGGTGGAGTTGTGAATGGTGAAGTTGTGGACGGTGAAGTTGCGAATGGTGGAATTATGAAATGTGGAGTTGTGGATGGTGGAGGTGTGAATTAAGAATTGGGCACGCAAGTCCATTTAGCATACTGGTCTTCTTCTTCTTCTTCTTCTTCTTCTTCTTCTTCTTCTTCTTCTTCTTCTTCTTCTTCTTCTTCTTCTTCTTCTTCTTCTTCTTCTTCTCTCTCATACATTATTAGTAGTCAGAGAGAGAGAGAGAGAGAGAGAGAGAGAGAGAGAGAGAGAGAGAGAGAGAGAGAGAGAGGCAGGAGGAGGGAGAGAGAAAAAGAGAGAGAGAGCATAGAAAGAAACACAGATGATATTTAGACACACACAAAAACAGTCACTCAAACACAGATGGTTCATTCATACAGTAAAATGCGTGATGTAGAAATAGAATATTACGCAAACAAAAGAACTAATTCCATAACCGCCTACACCACCATCTCTGTAAGCAGTGCTGGTTGCGACTGTAGGCAGCCCATGCCAATGGGTGCACTTCTACACCTGCCTTGCCATGCACGTGCGGGTGCCTCAGGCTACCTCTGGGCTGTCTTAAGAGCGGTTTAGGTAACAGATAAATAACAGGTGGCAGGATAGGCGGGTAGCGATGAAAAAGGGGAAGGGGGTAGATGGGATAGAGAGGAGAGGGAAGAAGGTCATTTTACTGCTAGTAGTAGTAGTAGTAGTAGTAGTAGTAGTAGTAGTAGTAGTAGTAGTAGTAGTAGTAGTAGTAGTAGTAGTAGTAGTAGTTGTTGTTCTTGTTGTAGTAGTTATTGTTGTTCATTTATCAAAACCGAAGAGAAACTAACAGAAGGTAACGGAAGACATAAATGAAACATCCCTTATGTACGCTGTTTCGACAACATGCAGCAGATGGCACTCAGCGAACGCAGTCCTAGAATTACTGTGTGCGCCTGTTGTGGGGCAGAATAATCTTGACAACTTACTGTCACCTGGTACTCTTGGTAGGCAGGCTCATTATTATTATTATTATTATTATTATTATTATTATTATTATTATTATTATTATTATTATTGTAACGATGAGAAAGCGAAGAAACAACAGCAGCGGCCGCAGCAGCCGAAGAAGAAGAAGAAGAAGAAGAAGAAGAAGAAGAAGAAGAAGAAGAAGAAGAAGAAGAAGAACAACAACAACAACAACAACAACAACAACAACAACAACAACAACAACAACAACAAGACAAGGAAGACAAACAACAAATACCCGATCCTAAGATATAGAATGTAAGAGACAAGAAGAATCAAATAAAAGAAGAAGACAACCGAATTTTAGAACAAACATTGCAACGTCCTGTAAGGAATATGAAAATCCTCCTGACAGCCAGTCTCACACAATGCAAATACCAAACTACCTGTCTGCAGGAGCACGAAAGAAACCACCTGCTTCTAACTCTATAGAAATCCGGATATTTTAAAACCAGGATTTACGGGCGTTGACCTCAAGCTGACAGGAGCACGAAAGGAAAGATCTTCAATGAGAAACGAAACAAAATTTCAAGTGGTGGTTTTTTTTTTCTCTAGTTGTTGTCGAGATAAGCCAGGCATGTGTTTATTTCTGTCGACGTGTGCATGTCTGAAATTACGGGTTGGTTAAATGTATTTCGTTGTAGGTATTGAGATGAGATGAATTCGTTGTGTAAGGCCGGCTATCTCCATAAGACGCGTTAAATCTTCACTGATTCCTCTATGCAATGTTTATAAATCATTTTATATGAGGTGCGTAGCACACAGTTGCTCTCATCACAGCGCGCTGAAAAGTTCCTCATTTGATGTTGAATCGAGTTGTCCATGGACAGCATATGTCTCAATATGAAATACAAACAGTTAGGTATGTGTGGTTCCTAGAAATGATAAGACATACTAAACACGGACACAGTGTATACACCTTACAACTGACTCTGTAAAGGTGAACATAAATCACAAATTGAAAAACCTCAAAACAAGAGACAATAAAGATATGTATCATAAAACGATAATACAATAAAAATAAGTATTCTCGGACACAAGAAACATTTCCATTACATAAATCTTCATCACGGACGGGACAACACAAACACATCTACAGAACAAAAAATTATAAAATAATATTAAAACACAACTCCTTCGTAGTCAAGAAGACCTGTTTGTGTTGTTTCGTCCCAGATGAAGATTGTCTCTTTTGTGTGTGTGTGTTTTTTGTGTTGAGATTTTCACTGTGTCATTTATGTTCATCTGTATGGAGTCCGTTGTAAGGTATGTACACTGTGTCCCTATTGAGTATGTCTCATCTTTTCGCAGGAGCCACATATACCTAACTGTTTGCATTTCATATTGCTATATCTTGCGGCAGCTGTTGCTTCTCTTATTTAATAATATGTCTCAATTGAATTCCTGGCTTGTGAGATTTGAGTAGACTATATAGTTAAGGTATATGTGAGCCATCTGGAGACCGAATTTTAACATTTGCCTCCATGATGAACTTGCCATTCACCAGTTATCTCTAAACACCGGGACATAATCTTTGGTGGGTAGGTCGCATCATGATCTGCCGCGCCTACTACAGTGCACATTATTAAGAGACATTAAATAGCTACCGTGTAGTATTATTTTTGAGTATGTCTGAGCATGGAAATATAATATTTGCAATCTGATAGGGAAAAATCTAGAGAGAGATAGAGAAACATACTCGGATTTCGTGGCCAAAGAGCATATCCGGAACAGGAACACAGAAGACACACACACACAAACACACACACACACACACACACACACACATATATATATATATATATATATATATATATATATATATATATATATATATATATATATATAATAGTAGTAGTAGTAGTAGTAGTAGTAGTAGTAGTAGTAGTAGTAGTAGTAGTAGTAGTAGTAGTAGTAGTAGTAGTAGTAGTAATAGTAGTAGTAGTAGTAGAGTAGTAGTAGTAGTAGTAGTAGTAGTAGTAGTAGTAGTAGTAGTAGTAGTAGTAGTAGTAGTAGTAGTAGTAGTAGTAGTAGTAGTAGTAGTAGTAGTAGTAGCGGATTCAACCACTAAACTCAGCTGGACTAAAATGTTGACTTCCTGACTTGAGGAAGTAAATTACAAGGACCTCTGAAGTCGGAGTAAGATATGAATTACGGCGAGGGACACTGGTAGAGGAAAGGCTAATCCTCACGAAAAAGAAGTTCAGTTCACTCACTAGGGCTCACAATTACAAGTAGTTGGAGTACGTGTGTGCCCTTGAGTTCAAAAGTCAGCGAACATGAAACAACAACAACAACAACAACAACAACAACAACAACAACAACAACAATAACAACACAGGACATCAGCTATGAGAATGAGGCTTTACATAAACAGGAGATGTGCACCTTCTAGATCAGTGGTTCTCAACCTTTTTTGGCCCATGTTCCCCTTTACCAAATGTTCAGAACGTCACCGCCCCCCCCCCTCCTCCTCCTTTCGAACTTCCTCGTTATAAATTCCCCCCCCCCTCCACCCTTACACAGTATACATAAAAATGGAAGCTATATTAAATAACACATACTAGAACACGTCTAGACATCTACATAAAACGTGATTTGCGGGTCTACTTACGTTATAAAACGAAATTCATTAGGGCGAGAAGTACAGAACCGTAAAATTTAGAGGGAAAAACAATATCAAGTAACTGGTTCTTGTATTAATGCGATCTTGAAATAATCTTAATTATAAATTTATTAAAATTATATTCTTAATTATAATCTTAATTTCCTCCCCCCCCCCCCCCGGAATAATAAAATTCCCCCCTAGAGGTGGGGCTGGAGGTAGGAGATTCCCCACCGGTTGAGAACTACTGGGCTAGATGATGGACTTCACTGCACGGGGTTGTATCCTATATGGCTTGGTCTCTTCCCATAAAACAGTCAATGGGAAATATCACACAGTTCACAAACTCCGTAGCTCCAGCACCAACAATAAGGAGTCTCCGAAACAAACTGCGCTTATGAACCGAAAAACTGAGTCCCGAATCGAACCCACAGCCTCGGAGCGCGAGACAGACGGTTTAATTACACGCCACGAAGACCAACAAGGTTATACCTAGCACTTGATGACTCTTGAATTTGTTGCCGATCAATATTCATATAGTTAGACATGTACATATCGTTATACATATATAATAACATAGGCAGCACAAGATCATACATAATTAAACGATAAGTGCTAGCTTACAGTCAGACAGCAATTATTCGTAGTTTTTGTTTATAACAACGCAAGCAATTAATCCACGGGGCTAATCCTTGTCGAAATTAACTCAGTTTGACACTGATGTTTTCCACAGCTTAATCCTGAGAAGGTTAACTTGATTAAAACATTCGGGGTAGAAGTCGAATGTGTCGGCCAAAAGGTGCAAATATCGCAGCTCAGTGGTAACAGGGCACAGTGCAATTACGCCCAAATCAATAACAGAATTTTTGTAAAAACAACAGAGGAGGGATAAAGTAGAAAACTACTGAGGAGGAGGAAGAAGACGAGGAAAAGCAGGAGGAGAAGAAGAAGAAGAAGAAGAAGAAGAAGAAGAAGAAGAAGAAGAAGAAGAAGAAGAAGAAGAAGAAGAAGAAGAAGAAGAAGAAGAAGAAGATAGAGTAGTAGAAGGAGGGTGTCATGAGCTTAAATGTGAGCTCTGATCACATTGAAGCGTGTACCCAGCTTTAAAGAGAGAAGTACGACTTGGTGACGGCCAGGAGAGAAAGGCCCTTCCTAAACCGGGCACTTGGAGGATGACTGTGATCGAAGTTCGACCTGGTCAGACGCAGTGTAGGCAATAGCAACATTCACCTTGCTGCCAGATAAAGATATTTTAGTAATCAAACATAATAGTTCTTGATTATTTTAAGAAGTATATTTGGTGATTGTAATTCATGATCGCGTGAACTTGTTTACATGTGTAAAGGCGAATTAGATAAATGATATGAACCGATCTCATGTTGTATTTGGAGATCGTAGATATGTTGTAGCATTCTTCTTCTTCTTTGCGTTCATCCGGAGTGTTTTTTCAAATGTGATTGCGGTGTGTCTGGTTAGGCACCCTTGGGTGGAACCCTTAGGCCAACACATCCGACTTTTAGCGTGCATTTTTGACCAGGTTAGCATTCCTGGGAGACTCTCACTTTTGTGGTACCGTCCACCTCCCAGCTGGTCAAGTTGGAACAGTCGAAGACTGCACGTTCATCCCTCAAATGAAGGCAGGGACAGTCCATAGCATTTTCCGCCATCCTGGGTGGCTTCCATAATTGCAAAGCCGACACATAACGCTCTGGTACCTCTCATCCGGGAATCCCTCATATCCCCCAGCTGAGAGCCTTCGAACAAGTATCAGAACTGGGCATGTAGCGTGCTCAGTATCCCACCTCTATTTTTCGGTAGGTGGGTATCGGCCCAGCTCTCACATCCGAGGGATTGTGGCTTAGAGGCCTTTAGCCTAAACCCTCGACAGAGAGCCTTAGAGTATTGTCCGGACCAAGAACTTCTGCCTTCGTGCGCCTGATTTAAACTTTTGACAGCTATCCTCAGTCTACCTGCAGAGCAGCAGGTTGTGTCTCTCTTAGTCTGGCCCCTATCCCATAAGCTGTCCGATATGTAGTTTTCATCCATCGGCAAGCACATGGGGTCGATGGGACACGCAAGCCCCCCCCCCCCCCCCCCCACCACGGCAAGGTGGAGAAACATCGGGGGAGTGTTGTAGCATTCAATGGTAGTGTAGTGTTAATATCATATTCTGGCTTAATCCACTGAGACCAATAATCAATCCATTCAACAAGAATTCACATTGTACTAAAGGCAGCTTGGGGACACACCTGTGGAAAAATATATCAGGCCAGCAGAACTAAAACACCATGCTAAACCCATATTTCAGGCCGTGACACTTCCAATGTCAAAGCATGACTGCTGAAATCTCAAACTGGTGTTAACCACAGAACACGCATTGTACCACGAGCAGGTATCAAGGTGACCCACGGCATTCTACGTTATTAACTACCCATGGCAGAGGGGTGGGACGAAGACTGGGAGAGGTTGGAGGAGGAGGTGGGAAGGAGGAGGAAGAAGAAGAAGAAGAAGAAGAAGAAGAAGAAGAAGAAGAAGAAGAAGAAGAAGAAGAAGAAGAAGAAGAAGAAGAAGAAGAAGAAGAAGAAGAAGAAGATGATTAAGAAGAAGGAAGAAGAAGAAGAAGAAGAAGAAGAAGAAGAAGAAGAAGAAGAAGAAGAAGAAGAAGAAGAAGAAGAAGAAGAAGAAGAAGAAGAAGAAGAAGAAGAAGAAGAAGAAGATGATTAAGAAGAAGAAGAAGAAGAAGAAGAAGAAGAAGAAGAAGAAGAAGAAGAAGAAGAAGAAGAAGAAGAAGAAGAAGAAGAAGAAGAAGAAGAAGAAGAAGAAGAAGCAGAAGGAGGAGGAGGGGGAGGAAGAGGACAGAAAGAAGAGAAAGAGGCGGTGATGGATCAGAAAAAAGAGGAGGGCGTGGAGGAGGAGGGGGAGGAGTAAGTGAAGGAGTAGAAGGAGAAGAGAAAGAAGAAGAAGAGAAAGAAAAAGGAAGAGAAGGTTAGGAGAGGAAGAAGAAAAGGGAAGAGGGGTGTCAGGCTCCCAAAGGTAGGACATAGAGGACAGAGGACAGAGATAGGACAGGGGTAGAGTACTGGTAGAGTGGACAGGACTATACGCCCATGAATAGACAGGACATGGGGTAGAATGACAGGACTGTGCCCTTGAATGACAGGACAGTTTAACCTTGGACGGTACTAATGTAGGACGCCTACCATCAACAGACGATTGAGGGACAGGATGACATCATTATTGACGAGAGACTTAATTCAGTACGACTATCACCAACGGCACGAGGTCAAGGACTACGTGACGACTGGCCTGAGCAATAAGCGGCAAACGGGACGAGACTGTGATTGAGGGAGGATGTCTGATTATTTGAGAGAGAGAGAGAGAGAGAGAGAGAGAGAGAGAGAGAGAGAGAGAGAGAGAGAGAGAGAGAGACCCGAATATATGATAGTAGTGTTTTGCTAATGCGAATGATTGTGGCAATGATTAGCCTGTGCGCTAGAGTGTGAGCTGATTCTCGAATTGTGAACGCGCAAGAGTATTACGGAGCGCTGTGCGATATTATCGTTATAAGTGTAATGTTGTTCTGCAAATTGATATAATGTATTAAATAGATTACTATACACATTGATTTGACGATTTCTTGTACGTGTGTAACCTGTCAGTTAAACCCAATTACACGAGCTACCTAAGACGCTGACAGGTAATGTATGGGGTATTCTCGTCCGTTTTGGCGAAACCCTAAGACAGAATAATAGATTTTTTCGACTGTTCTTGGTTTCACTAATTAAAACTACCAAATTACGACGCAGACAACTTTACAGTCATAACACTCTCACATACAGCAGAAGATGGAAATATATGACAAAGACGATCAACCAACAAAACACAAACTAATTCACTACGCTACAAATTGTATTAATCAGCATTCTCTCCTCAGACGTATGACATTTGACCGACAATACTAATATTTTTCTTTCTCCACAACAGGACGTGTAAAATTTTTCTGTAACAAGTTCTTATTCACCAAGTATTGCTGATGTACAAACATTTTTGGCAAGAATCCCCAAATTGCAGAATAGCGCTGAAGCAAGTCATCAAAACCCAGATAAGTATCACATTTTCCTTCTGTCTGTTGTTCTAGACAAGCACAATTCTTTTTGTTATTGATACATGCAAGTTACCAATTTAATCTAAGGGAAATAACACATTTTTGTACTTACATTATTGTAATTTATTAACTGGAGAATGTCAACTGTAAAAGATTTCACTGAAGCAGGTAAACAATTAGGATACACTGGTGATAAATTAGAAGAGTATAGGGACAGAAAATATAGAGAGAATTTAGACAGAAAAGAAAGAGCACAAGAAAGCCAACATAAGAAAAAATTAGCAGAAGCAGCTACCAAACAGAAAGAATTAGATTCAGCCGCCACATTAAAGGAATTAGAGCTGGCAGCGGCTACAAAGCAGAAAGAGATAGAAGCTGACACGCAGATGAAAATAAAGCAGTTAGACTCGCAGGTACAGATTTCAACTAATAAGTTAAAGAGCAAACAAAAAGAACAAAAGTTTAAGAAATATCGAGGCATTGTTAACCCCGTTTCTGCCGGAGACAGCATCTTGGCTTGGACTGAGAACTTTGAAACGTTAATGAAATACCACGAGATTGCAAAAGATAATCGCGCCATTATATATATATATATATATATATATATATATATATATATATATATATATATATATATATATATATATATGCGCAATCTTTCTCTTGAGCCATTAAAAGCTATAGAAACTATACCCTGGGAATTAAGAACATATTATGACTATATCAAATAAAGGGTGATGCAACATTTTCTTCTTGACGCTCCAGGATTTTAAGTGCAATTTTCAAAATTAATCCCAAAACCTAGCCAAGCCTTCATTGATTATGTATCAGAAGTCCAAGATACTTTCTGTAAATGGATATCAGCGGCCAAATTTAACAAATATTTTGACACATTAAAAGATCTAATGATAATTAACAAAATCATAACATCGGTACCTACTTCCCTTGCAAAGTTCATGCAACAGAGCGACTATGAAAACATCGAACAGTTAGAGAAAAAAGGACCAGCCTTTTTCACAGCAAATAGAGACATTTTCATATTGAATTCTAGCCAGAATGAAGTAGCAGCTGCTGTGAATGTATAACAACCAAAACAATTCACCTACAGAGAGAAATCAAAGCCAAAGTTAACTCCCTGCACATACTGCAAACTTTTACACGGCCAATTTGAGATATGTGATAGAAACCCAGGTTATCAAGCACAACTAGAAATGATTGTCAAAAAGCAACAAACTAAACATAGCCAGTATAGAAGAGCTACAAAATGTTATTTCCGTCTTAGTTGACATTACTCTGGCCAGTGTGAAGGCCGAAAAATGTTAAGAAGCGTGAATGCTGCACTGATTGATACATCAAGTTCAGACAGAGAAAGTGAATGTGAGATAGAACAGCAAGAAATGAATGCTTTAGAACTGATTGATGTATTTAACTTTGATGAATGTATAACACGTAACAAGTTCCACACAGATGGCATTTTTTAACTGAGGTCATTCTGTACAATGTTTATATGACAATGTTAATGCCATTGCCTCATCAAGAGGAAAACTTAAATTCTACAACTGGTTTGTCAACAATCAACCGTGAAAAATTTTGCTCGATTCCGGTTCCACCATTATTGGAGTGAGTAAAGCCTTTTCCAACAAAAAGGATTATACAGGCAAATTTGTTACCTGCAGTACCTTCTCAGGCAACATTGAGAAATATCCTTTAGCTGTTGCCCATGTAATCACACCATTTTTGTCATCTACATACATCTGTGCAGTATTAGACAACCTGTGTGCTGGTATTATAATAGGAAATCTACCAGAGGTTAAGAGCTTTTCCCATGAAGAGATTTAAGCTTGGGAGCAAAATTATATGAAAGCTAATGCAGTAAAACAAAAACGACTGCAATGAAACAGAAATCCAATTACCAAAAAAGAACCATTGCATATAATAAACCCCAGGGAGACTACCCTTAAGAATACTATAAAATCTCCATTGGGGCGCATGGCGCAGCTTCCTCTCCATTTAACCATGTCAAGGTAACAAATAAAACTTTCACTAACAATCGTGACAAATCTACGAAAGTTTGTACCATCACTCAAGTAATATCACAAGAAAACGACCAAGCATACAGACAATATGCAGACAAAACATCTCAAACGTTACATTTAGATCTAGAACTAAATGCCCTACCTCCACCTACAAACAAACAAGACCTTCTGAATGACACGAACAGAATACGACATTACCCAACATTTAACAACAAAGGAGTTACTGACAACATCAAGACGGATATAACACCCACCGACTCAGAGCAAACATGAACAATAAGACTCTTTCCATCTTTCCAAGACACACAATACAACAGATATATTTAAAGACAAGTTACCATTGTATACAGCTGAGTTCCTCATATTACTTCCACTACTGCTGTTAGTAATGACACTAATGACAGGACTGCTTACATATCAACTGCAGTTAACATTAGCCATATTGCTGCTGACAAATCATCCATCTGTGATACCAACAGCATTACTTATAAATCAGGCATCACCACTTCATACTGATATCTTAACTAGAGCCAGAGTTTTGACCCATTGTTACTGGCCTAAATTCTGTGCTGACATAAGAAAATATTCTCAGTCTTGTACAATTTCCCAAAAGTCAGTTACGAAGGTAAACCACCCCAGGAAAGTGATTCAGCCAACAAGACTGGCCTCTCAGCCATTCAAAAAGGCTGTCGTCGACTTGGTCGGATCTCTAAGGCACACATCACTCGAAAGAAATATAAGGTATTTTCACCAGAACATAATTCTGTCCTAGATTCATACTCTTGCTTATTTGATCAATGTTTTTGTAAAGTTACTGGTGAGATCACAACCCAATGTAATCTGTAAGAATGCTTGTCTGTAAGAGGCAATCAAAAGGTTAAAAATACTTTTTTTTCGAATGCATCTATTTTATGATCACCTGATATAAGCATTCCTTTCATTTTAAAAACAGACGTCAGCACCACTTCCATCTCCACTGTACTACTTCAGCGCTATCGTGGAATAGACCATCCAGTAATTTATATCAGCAGAAAGTTGACACCAGCTGAAAAGAGGTACAGTATAGCAGAACTGGAATGCCTTAGTGTCGAATATGGTGTCCATAAACGCTCTAGATATTTGTTGGGCACACACTTCACAATACAGACGGACAACTCGCCTTTACTCGTCATCCAAGAAGGGAAGCAGAGAAATAATCGGATAGCCCGATGGGCCCTTCTCCTACAGAACTTTTCCTATTCAATCGAACACATCAAAGGAAAGGACAAAATCCTAGCCGATCTCCTTACCAGGATGCCTGAGGAAGCAGTCAACTAATCGATAGACCTCGTCACCACATTTTAAATGAACTGTGATATTTTAGTTAAGATACACGAACATCTACAGTGACAGTATGCAGTTAAAACAGTGTTAATTAGATTTTTTTTTGTTTTTAGACATTACCACAAATACAATTGTTAATATAAACATTTTGTTTTACAACAGACGTCGAACAGAAGTTCTATAATTTAATTATTTAGTAGTTAACAACATAATTTTTTTTATTACTTTACATTTGTGAATCAATCATTGATTAATATTAAACGCAATATAATGTACATATAATGCCTTTAAAAGTCAAAAAACGAAAGCTTAAAGTATAAGCCCTGTTTGTTATTTTTTTTCCAACTGATAAATTCTTTTGTTCCAAAATTTAAAACTAATTGAGGAATTACTCTAAATTTCCTAATTAACTTCACACACACACACACACACACACACACACACACACACACACACACACACACACACACACACACACACACACACACACACACACACACATAACATGGAAATGTAGACTAAAAGTGTGAATGAAAGGTGTATGAATGACAGTCTACATGTATTAAATTATTGGGATGAAAGACAATTTGCAACGTTTTACGCACTTGTGACTCAATGTTATATATTATGTACGTCATGCGCAACACATGTGAATTGTGCCATTTTAAATGTTTAAAAGTGACCCTTACACCACTGTAGCATGATGGAACAGAATTCCCCATTCCCAGTCCGACACATTTCATAAAGATACTTGAAGTCTTAACGGGGACCATCCCAAATAGAAGGGCTATTATTAGATCGTATGTTCTAGAACGAGTTGGGGGAGGGCAGAGGTATGCGCTTGTTTTCATTGGCTAATAGGTAATGAGCCCACGCTATTCCTGGGCCATATTTTAAAATCTAATTAGTTGAGCGGGATTCCACCGAGAGCGGTCGCTAGTGTGATGTGATGACCCAACAATGCCCTTAAAGATTCGATAATATATTGTTCTCTGGACAACAGGTACCACTTTAAAACATACTTTAATGTTGTGGCTAGACCTAGTAAACGAAAGAGAAGAATATAAGAGTATTTTATGAATAAAATGTGAAAGTGGAAAACCTAACTTCTGTGAGCCAGTATTCTGGATACTGCTTCTTCCACCTTGACATGTCTTTCACGCTGTATACTCCAAATGCATATCAATCCCTTGTTGTGACTGGTTGCGTATGCTTGATGAATGTATAGCACACTCATGCAGATTCGCAAACCTAAACCCCTTGTGCATTCTTCATGCCTAGGATGACTCATTCTTAACTCAACTGTACCTTTGCTCTCGCGAGTTAACAGATGGCAGTTTGGATTGGAATGAGTGATGTAAACATGTACACGTTCCTTTGTAAAACGCTGAGAATGATGGAGTGAGTGAGTTGGTGATTTAATAAATAGCCTCTCACATCTAGTGGAAGGAAAGATGCTTCAATATCCATATGTAAACAGGTTGTGTGTGGCACGCCAGAATTGCTAAGTCCATGTGATGCCTGGTGGCTATATGCTCAAGAGAATTAATACAATTTCTCTTTGAAGTATTACACTGTTACCTCTACTGGTGGATGGTTCATATAAACTAGTTCCTAAGAGAACCATAGGTGTGTGAACCTGTGTCTTAGTTGGCTGAATATAATGTATGGCTCATGCAAATTTACAAGGACTAAACATGTTTTTCCCATATGTGCTTTGGTGCATATGTGAACAGTTGTTATGCAATTGAGCTTCTGTTACCTACTGTAGTAGACATGAAAATTACTCAGTGGGGAGAGAGCACATGATGATGATAAAGATGATGTACCTGTGAGTCAGGTCTGTCTGAGAAAAGGGGTGAGGTCTGGCATTGCTGAGTGAGTGTATATGGAATAGGACATTCATGCACCAACATCACAGCCATAGGAATGGATGTCAGGTCTGCTAATTGGGTAAATGCCATTAGTTAATCCATATTGCATATTGCAGTTGTAAATGCCTATTTTCCATTTCCCTTCACAATGCCTGTCCCATGTTGCTATGTCACAATGATTGCTGTACTGTGTCTGGTCCTCCTTGTGCCCAGGTCTACTGTGGTTCAAACATGGTGGAACTTAAACCACATGAATGCTTGTAATTGTGTTAAGCTACTCTGTCTCAACATATAGGCTTGTGATTACCACAGATAAGGGTGAATTGAACACATATCACCCACAGTACATCAGAGTGAAATACACTGCATCATCAAACTAGGAGAGGTGTGTTTGGACCACACCCATCCTTTTCCTCCCCATTCCCAATCTGTGTATGTTAATGTATGATAACATCTTTTAACACATGTAAAGAGATGTTGTGCCATTTTTGTATATTGACAGAGAACAGGAGTATGGAGGAGAGGCTTCCATATATCATCTGGGAAAACTAACCAGTAGTCCCAGAATCCAGAACCAACTCTCTATAAGTGAAATCTTCTAGAACCCACAATATGGGAATTTCCTAGAGACTTTCAGCTCAGCTCTCAAACAGCTGGATATAAATAAGGGAGAAAAAGAGTTCTGAAGACTACAGTGATCTTTGAGTCAATCAAATGTCATCTGAGAACTAAACAACAAGTCTATGGTGGTGAACCTCATTCAAGACGTCTGGTGAAATGACTGGGACAATGGATTGTTTGGCTAGGACTTATCTTAGTTAATCTCCAGCCTGGTGCTCACACAGTGTTTTCAGAATGAAGACTTGTAGAGTAAGTGAGATAGACTGAGGAGAAAGAAGACTGGGACATATTTGTATCTTAGATCTTCCTCTACAGGAAAAGTAGAGCAAAACCCTAAGTCTCAACTTCATAAACAGTCAACTCACCGGTGAAAGACAGGGCTGTAGCTTTTCCTCAAAACTGTGACGGTAGGGGATAATTAGTCTGACTTGGAAAATCATCATGGGGAGAACTGCAACCTGAGCTGTCCAACACCATCATAGGTGCTAAAAGGATTAAACAGACCAGTGGAGCAGAAGGTCCCTATGCTTGCCCCAGGTTATGGCTCATCTTGGTTTTCCCTCATTAACAGTAGAGGAAAAGATAAAAGTCAATGGTGTAGTGGTGATTAGAGAGAAGAGGAGGAGGAGAGTTTAGTTATTAGTTGGTGGAGTAAAGGGGAGGTGGTGTATCATGTTTCTCTACATGCATGTGTGGCATATTTTATGCAATTTCAATGTAAATATTGAGGTGTTGACATGCCAGAAGATGAAACAATGGTCCTCACCTGACGCACCATCAGCTCAATAAATTATGTGTTTAATGAATCAGTGTTCTAAGTACATGTCTCAAGAGAATGTCTTGTACAGTTGCTGTCAAGTTTTGTCTCTGGTGACTGTCTTAAGTGCTGTGGTTGGTTATACATATTGTGTAAAGTCCTGTATAGATGTTGTCAAGTATCTTATGAAGTATGTCTTGTACAATTGGGGTGTAAACAATTCTATGTGAATGTATGTCCCACTCTTGACAAGAAACTGTCATGTAGATGTCTTGTCCAACAGATGTAATGTACAGTTGTTGTTGAGTTTGTCTACAAACCCTGAATCCTACAGTCCCAAAGCAATTGGACAAACTGATATAGGTCACAAAATGACAAAATATATAGGAGAAGATCTATGTGGCGGACGAACAGCACACTGTCATCAGTATAATGAGTGAGATGGATCCTCAGTTGTGCAGGGGCTAATAGTTCAGATCTTCTCTGGCCTTGGGTGAACTAGTTACTTCTTATATAAATTTCTGTGTAGACACATAGTAGTCTCACAGTGGGGGTTTGAGCCAAAAGAAAAGTGGTTCTCCAAAAAGGCTATTGCGGGAATGATTAGCTCATTTGAGTGACCTCTAGACAAAACGTGCTAAATCATATCCTTTATCTTGTTATTTATTATTCAAGATATATCTCCAGAGAACACTACTAACTAGGTCCTCTGACAACTCAATCAAACATGTCACATAACTGGTAGGCTCTTTCCGGGATATAAACCCTGGGAAAACCTGGTCACATAACTGGGTTTGCTCTTTCCGGGCTATAAACCCTGGGAAAAAGAACACTCGTCTCGGATTTAAACCCTGGTAATAACCTGCTAGGGGCTCACATACCTGTTGCCCTAATGACGGGATACAAACTTTGGGTATACCCTGCATAAGACTCACTTTTGGGATCTCTATGTTGGTATTAAAATCCGGGGTGACCTCTCTCAAATCAGACCCAATTCTTGAAGGTTTTATGGTGTTGTTTAATGGACCCTGTCTCTTATATGAGGGCAACTGTCCAGACATGTAAACCCACAATAAATCTCTAGAAGGTTTGATTTCATTAATAGTGATAATATTGCATGTATCACTGTTTTAATATATCAGTTAGGATTCAATGTAGCAGACTGAAAATGATGTATAAATATCTTATGGGTCAACATAATTGCTTGTATCCATGATATTTGTTTTTCTCAGAATGATATGACTTATTAGCTTGTCAATATTGTCGTATAATTTTGTGCATGCTGGTTGTTCAATATATGTATCCAAAAATTAAGGTACCTGAAACACCAGAGAACACAAATTATTTTAAATATAACTGAGACAGCTAGTACAGGGAAAAATTCATTTTTGTCACTGAAATTAAAACACTTGATCCAGTAAATAATATGGGGCCTACTCCATCTCCAAAAATTAATTGCTGGCATGGGTGAGAGAGGGGAATTATTGTTGTAAATACAACATTTTTTTATGTCACCACATCACATAAGAAAACAACTCCTTATATTCTCCTCTCCCCATAACATGCTTGCAACACTGAGAGCAGAGAGTGTGAACCCTGATGGAAAACTTGGGCAACCATTACGACACCTCAATAATAATCTCTCTCGGTGATAGTCAGTATTCGTACCGGCTAATGTCCAGTGTCGATTCGACATCTGGATTTATTCTTCAGTTGTGTAATCTTGTCGGTAGCCCTGATCAAGCTGCTGAGAAAGTGAGCACAATTGAATTTCCAGGAGAAAACATCCTTATCAACTCCGTCACTGGCCATTTCTGAAGTAGTGGTATTATTAAGCGTACTTGATACGTAATGGACGAGATGAAGGGAAGATTCTACCTGATGTCATGGGCGGTCATATAAAACCGACCACAGTCTGGTGTCTATAAGACATTAGTCTATTGTTCGATGGTGTAATCTCTCTGGTGTACTAGGATCCACGTCACCAGGAGTTAACTCATTGAATCTCCAGGAAGGCCATCAAAATAACTGGACCCCTAGCCATTTATATGGAAGTGGAGAGCGTACGCAAAGTATGTGTCCAGGAAACGATGGATAACCAACCTGATGTCATTGGCGTATCATACGACTAGGAGCACATCATGGGCAACCTGAAAAATTTCATGAAGAGATAAAACATGATCCGTCTCCGACGTCGGACGTCAATTCATCCTCAGTTGAGAAAGCATTTCTGCCTGAAATGGTGGGGATTAAAGGAAGGACAAAGTTGAGTACAACTGATGTCTTCCTCCTTTTTCATTCTCAATTGGGAAGACCTTTCTGCCGGAAGAAAGTGGGAATGTAAATAAGGATTACTGTCTCCAAACAGTTAACTCTTATATGGTAGAGATCACTGCAACTCCAGCAGTTGACATTCTATACACAATGTCTGCGAAAGTGGACTAACGAAAGATCAGTTTTAAACAGCTGACTACTTTCAAGATAAAGATCCCTGCACTCCAGCAGTCGACTCTTTATATAATAAGAACCATGCATTATTCAGTGGGATCTTATATTATTACTGAGATGCGAGGTGTATTCACAAGACCTGGCCAGGCCTATCCTCAAAGTCAGTAAAAATTGGCTTCCAAAATTCCAGTCAATATTGGTAACTAAGAAGCTAACCCACATAATCACACACCTTCAAAGGTAGCTGTGATAATGACGGACTTCTCTATGGATGAGAAGAAACGCCTTATATTCGCCAAAGTAAACGTTTTGCTCATGTGGGAGAGAAAGAACGGATACTTCCCAGTCACTCAAAAGCATTTCGCTAAAGCATGGCTGAAGACAACTAGTTGGAACCTCCACCTGGACTTCTATATTAGTAGTAGTAGATGTCACAGTCTGGCTTCATCTACAAATTCAGTTGCTACGTTAGAAAATAGAGCAACTAAGGAGAGAAAATGCTGTCACTTCTCACAACAAATCAAAATAGAGGCATAACGGAATGAGAGAATCTCAACCGACAAGCACCTCTAAATCTATGGTAAGACTACAGAAATAAGTCAAGGAAATATAATGGGAAAGTGCTACCATCTGCAAACACAAGAGGCTTATTGGAAAGGTAGACCCTGTGTCCAACGCTAACCAAATTTACAATAGTAGATTTTAGCCTTGACAAGTTTTGCAGCGGCTGCTATACAGTTCACCCGGAAGTGATTGTCTTTGCTCCGGTGATGATCAAAAATTTTAACCCAGTTCCAAATGCCAAGATTACTGTTGGAGAAAGTGTTCAGCTAAATACACTCTCGCAAGATTATCATTCTCCAGTGGCGAAGGGAAGAATTAAGTTCTGATAAGGTGAAAGGTGAGAGATACATGGAATGCAACCATTCTCTCTAAACCTCATCTGGAAGTTGGCTTAATTGCAAAGCCATTACTTCACATAATGAATCTCTATGGTCCATTCATACATTACGAAATGGTGTGACTCAGAGAGATCATTTATCACAACAGGAAATATTGCAAGGATGTCAGCAGTGGAACACTGTCAGAGGTAAATAGAAGAGCAGTTCACAGATGAGTGGAGTCAGGACTCCTGATGCTCCCAGTGACTTAAAGGAACATAATGCAGGGCTAACTTCATGGTCTTTGCGTTTGCCACCAAATTCATCAACAGATGCAATGTTGGGGCAGATTTTTTTAAAGGAGAAAATCACTCAGTTCCAAATGTACTACTCTAGTAGGGTAAAGGGAGACAGGGAGTAATTGACAAAACCACCTGAGGGATCTGGGAACTGTGGATTCTGCGATCATCTGTCAAACCTATGAAAGATTTAAGAGAGGGGCCATGTAGCATGATGGAACAGAATTCCCCATTCCCAGTCCGACACATTTCATAAAGCTACTTGAAGTCTTAACGGGGACCATCCCAAATAGAAGGGCTATTATTAGATCGTATGTTCTAGAACGAGTTGGGGGAGGGCAGAGGTATGCGCTTGTTTTCATTGGCTAATAGGTAATGAGCCCACGCTATTCCTGGGCCATATTTTAAAATCTAATTAGTTGAGCGGGATTCCACCGAGAGCGGTCGCTAGTGTGATGTGATGACCCAACAATGCCCTTAAAGATTCGATAATATATTGTTCTCTGGACAACAGGTACCACTTTAAAACATACTTTAATGTTGTGGCTAGACCTAGTGAACGAAAGA
This sequence comes from Cepaea hortensis, assembly GCA_963921405.1. Classification (NCBI taxonomy): domain Eukaryota; kingdom Metazoa; phylum Mollusca; class Gastropoda; order Stylommatophora; family Helicidae; genus Cepaea; species Cepaea hortensis. Next base: position 65,715,156 of record OY992879.1, read on the forward strand.
GAAGAATATAAGAGTATTTTATGAATAAAATGTGAAAGTGGAAAACCTAACTTCTGTGCGCCAGTATTCTGGATACTGCTTCTTCCACCTTGACATGTCTTTCACGCTGTATACTCCAAATGCATATCAATCCCTTGTTGTGACTGGTTGCGTATGCTTGATGAATGTATAGCACACTCATGCAGATTCGCAAACCTAAACCCCTTGTGCATTCTTCATGCCTAGGATGACTCATTCTTAACTCAACTGTACCTTTGCTCTCGCGAGTTAACAGATGGCAGTTTGGATTGGAATGAGTGATGTAAACATGTACACGTTGCTTTGTAAAACGCTGAGAATGATGGAGTGAGTGAGTTGGTGATTTAATAAATAGCTTCTCACATCTAGTGGAAGGAAAGATGCTTCAATATCCATATGTAAACAGGTTGTGTGTGGCACGCCAGAATTGCTAAGTCCATGTGATGCCTGGTGGCTATATGCTCAAGAGAATTAATACAATTTCTCTTTGAAGTATTACACTGTTACCTCTACTGGTGGATGGTTCATATAAACTAGTTCCTAAGAGAGCCATAGGTGTGTGAACCTGTGTCTTAGTTGGCTGAATATAATGTATGGCTCATGCAAATTTACAAGGACTAAACATGTTTTTCCCATATGTGCTTTGGTGCATATGTGAACAGTTGTTATGCAATTGAGCTTCTGTTACCTACTGTAGTAGACATGAAAATTACTCAGTGGGGAGAGAGCACATGATGATGATAAAGATGATGTACCTGTGAGTCAGGTCTGTCTGAGAAAAGGGATGAGGTCTGGCATTGCTGAGTGAGTGTATATGGAATAGGACATTCATGCACCAACATCACAGCCATAGGAATGGATGTCTGGTCTGCTAATTGGGTAAATGCCATTAGTTAATCCATATTGCATATTGCAGTTGTAAATGCCTATTTTCCATTTCCCTTCACAATGCCTGTCCCATGTTGCTATGTCACAATGATTGCTGTACTGTGTCTGGTCCTCCTTGTGCCCAGGTCTACTGTGGTTCAAACATGGTGGAACTTAAACCACATGAATGCTTGTAATTGTGTTAAGCTACCCTGTCTCAACATATAGGCTTGTGATTACCACAGATAAGGGTGAATTGAACACATATCACCCACAGTACATCAGAGTGAAATACACTGCATCATCAAACTAGGAGAGGTGTGTTTGGACCACACCCATCCTTTTCCTCCCCATCCCCAATCTGTGTATGTTAATGTATGATAACATCTTTTAACACATGTAAAGAGATGTTGTGCCATTTTTGTATATTGACAGAGAACAGGAGTATGGAGGAGAGGCTTCCATATATCATCTGGGAAAACTAACCAGTAGTCCCAGAATCCAGAACCAACTCTCTATAAGTGAAATCTTCTAGAACCCACAATATGGGAATTTCCTAGAGACTTTCAGCTCAGCTCTCAAACAGCTGGATATAAATAAGGGAGAAAAAGAGTTCTGAAGACTACAGTGATCTTTGAGTCAATCAAATGTCATCTGAGAACTAAACAACAAGTCTATGGTGGTGAACCTCATTCAAGACGTCTGGTGAAATGACTGAGACAATGGATTGTTTGGCTAGGACTTATCTTAGTTAATCTCCAGCCTGGTGCTCACACAGTGTTTTCAGAATGAAGACTTGTAGAGTAAGTGAGATAGACTGAGGAGAAAGAAGACTGGGACATATTTGTATCTTAGATCTTCCTCTACAGGAAAAGTAGAGCAAAACCCCAAGTCTCAACTTCATAAACAGTCAACTCACCGGTGAAAGACAGGGCTGTAGCTTTTCTTCAAAACTGTGACGGTAGGGGATAATTAGTCTGACTTGGAAAATCATCATGGGGAGAACTGCAACCTGAGCTGTCCAACACCATCATAGGTGCTAAAAGGATTAAACAGACCAGTGGAGCAGAAGGTCCCTATGCTTGCCCCAGGTTATGGCTCATCTTGGTTTTCCCTCATTAACAGTAGAGGAAAAGATAAAATTCAATGGTGTAGTGGTGATTAGAGAGAAGAGGAGGAGGAGAGTTTAGTTATTAGTTGGTGGAGTAAAGGGGAGGTGGTGTATCATGTTTCTCTACATGCATGTGTGGCATATTTTATGCAATTTCAATGTAAATATTGAGGTGTTGACATGCCAGAAGATGAAACAATGGTCCTCACCTGACGCACCATCAGCTCAATAAATTATGTGTTTAATGAATCAGTGTTCTAAGTACATGTCTCAAGAGAATGTCTTGTACAGTTGCTGTCAAGTTTTGTCTCTGGTGACTGTCTTAAGTGCTGTGGTTGGTTATACATATTGTGTAAAGTCCTGTATAGATGTTGTCAAGTATCTTATGAAGTATGTCTTGTACAATTGGGGTGTAAACAATTCTATGTGAATGTATGTCCCACTCTTGACAAGAAACTGTCATGTAGATGTCTTGTCCAACAGATGTAATGTACAGTTGTTGTTGAGTTTGTCTACAAACCCTGAATCCTACAGTCCCAAAGCAATTGGACAAACTGATATAGGTCACAAAATGACAAAATATATAGGAGAAGATCTATGTGGCGGACGAACAGCACACTGTCATCAGTATAATGAGTGAGATGGATCCTCAGTTGTGCAGGGGCTAATAGTTCAGATCTTCTCTGGCCTTGGGTGAACTAGTTACTTCTTATATAAATTTCTGTGTAGACACATAGTAGTCTCACAGTGGGGGTTTGAGCCAAAAGAAAAGTGGTTCTCCAAAAAGGCTATTGCGGGAATGATTAGCTCATTTGAGTGACCTCTAGACAAAACGTGCTAAATCATATCCTTTATCTTGTTATTTATTATTCAAGATATATCTCCAGAGAACACTACTAACTAGGTCCTCTGACAACTCAATCAAACATGTCACATAACTGGTAGGCTCTTTCCGGGATATAAACCCTGGGAAAACCTGGTCACATAACTGGGTTTGCTCTTTCCGGGCTATAAACCCTGGGAAAAAGAACACTCGTCTCGGATTTAAACCCTGGTAATAACCTGCTAGGGGCTCACATACCTGTTGCACTAATGACGGGATACAAACTTTGGGTATACCCTGCATAAGACTCACTTTTGGGATCTCTATGTTGGTATTAAAATCCGGGGTGACCTCTCTCAAATCAGACCCAATTCTTGAAGGTTTTATGGTGTTGTTTAATGGACCCTGTCTCTTATATGAGGGCAACTGTCCAGACATGTAAACCCACAATAAATCTCTAGAAGGTTTGATTTCATTAATAGTGATAATATTGCATGTATCACTGTTTTAATATATCAGTTAGGATTCAATGTAGCAGACTGAAAATGATGTATAAATATCTTATGGGTCAACATAATTGCTTGTATCCATGATATTTGTTTTTCTCAGAATGATATGACTTATTAGCTTGTCAATATTGTCGTATAATTTTGTGCATGCTGGTTGTTCAATATATGTATCCAAAAATTAAGGTACCTGAAACACCAGAGAACACAAATTATTTTAAATATAACTGAGACAGCTAGTACAGGGAAAAATTCATTTTTGTCACTGAAATTAAAACACTTGATCCAGTAAATAATATGGGGCCTACTCCATCTCCAAAAATTAATTGCTGGCATGGGTGAGAGAGGGGAATTATTGTTGTAAATACAACATTTTTTTATGTCACCACATCACATAAGAAAACAACTCCTTATATTCTCCTCTCCCCATAACATGCTTGCAACACTGAGAGCAGAGAGTGTGAACCCTGATGGAAAACTTGGGCAACCATTACGACACCTCAATAATAATCTCTCTCGGTGATAGTCAGTATTCGTACCGGCTAATGTCCAGTGTCGATTCGACATCTGGATTTATTCTTCAGTTGTGTAATCTTGTCGGTAGCCCTGATCAAGCTGCTGAGAAAGTGAGCACAATTGAATCTCCAGGAGAAAACATCCTTATCAACTCCGTCACTGGCCATTTCTGAAGTAGTGGTATTATTAAGCGTACTTGATACGTAATGGACGAGATGAAGGGAAGATTCTACCTGATGTCATGGGCGGTCATATAAAACCGACCACAGTCTGGTGTCTATAAGACATTAGTCTATTGTTCGATGGTGTAATCTCTCTGGTGTACTAGGATCCACGTCACCAGGAGTTAACTCATTGAATCTCCAGGAAGGCCATCAAAATAACTGGACCCCTAGCCATTTATATGGAAGTGGAGAGCGTACGCAAAGTATGTGTCCAGGAAACGATGGATAACCAACCTGATGTCATTGGCGTATCATACGACTAGGAGCACATCATGGGCAACCTGAAAAATTTCATGAAGAGATAAAACATGATCCGTCTCCGACGTCGGACGTCAATTCATCCTCAGTTGAGAAAGCATTTCTGCCTGAAATGGTGGGGATTAAAGGAAGGACAAAGTTGAGTACAACTGATGTCTTCCTCCTTTTTCATTCTCAATTGGGAAGACCTTTCTGCCGGAAGAAAGTGGGAATGTAAATAAGGATTACTGTCTCCAAACAGTTAACTCTTATATGGTAGAGATCACTGCAACTCCAGCAGTTGACACTCTATACACAATGTCTGCGAAAGTGGACTAACGAAAGATCAGTTTTAAACAGCTGACTACTTTCAAGATAAAGATCCCTGCACTCCAGCAGTCGACTCTTTATATAATAAGAACCATGCATTATGCAGTGGGATCTTATATTAATACTGAGATGCGAGGTGTATTCACAAGACCTGGCCAGGCCTATCCTCAAAGTCAGTAAAAATTGGCTTCCAAAATTCCAGTCAATATTGGTAACTAAGAAGCTAACCCACATAATCACACACCTTCAAAGGTAGCTGTGATAATGACGGACTTCTCTATGGATGAGAAGAAACGCCTTATATTCGCCAAAGTAAACGTTTTGCTCATGTGGGAGAGAAAGAACGGATACTTCCCAGTCACTCAAAAGCATTTCGCTAAAGCATGGCTGAAGACAACTAGTTGGAACCTCCACCTGGACTTCTATATTAGTAGTAGTAGATGTCACAGTCTGGCTTCATCTACAAATTCAGTTGCTACGTTAGAAAATAGAGCAACTAAGGAGAGAAAATGCTGTCACTTCTCACAACAAATCAAAATAGAGGCATAACGGAATGAGAGAATCTCAACCGACAAGCACCTCTAAATCTATGGTAAGACTACAGAAATAAGTCAAGGAAATATAATGGGAAAGTGCTACCATCTGCAAACACAAGAGGCTTATTGGAAAGGTAGACCCTGTGTCCAACGCTAACCAAATTTACAATAGTAGATTTTAGCCTTGACAAGTTTTGCAGCGGCTGCTATACAGTTCACCCGGAAGTGATTGTCTTTGCTCCGGTGATGATCAAAAATTTTAACCCAGTTCCAAATGCCAAGATTACTGTTGGAGAAAGTGTTCAGTTAAATACACTCTCGCAAGATTATCATTCTCCAGTGGCGAAGGGAAGAATTAAGTTCTGATAAGGTGAAAGGTGAGAGATACATGGAATGCAACCATTCTCTCTAAACCTCATCTGGAAGTTGGCTTAATTGCAAAGCCATTACTTCACATAATGAATCTCTATGGTCCATTCATACATTACGAAATGGTGTGACTCAGAGAGATCATTTATCACAACAGGAAATATTGCAAGGATGTCAGCAGTGGAACACTGTCAGAGGTAAATAGAAGAGCAGTTCACAGATGAGTGGAGTCAGGACTCCTGATGCTCCCAGTGACTTAAAGGAACATAATGCAGGGCTAACTTCATGGTCTTTGCGTTTGCCACCAAATTCATCAACAGATGCAATGTTGGGGCAGATTTTTTTAAAGGAGAAAATCACTCAGTTCCAAATGTACTACTCTAGTAGGGTAAAGGGAGACAGGGAGTAATTGACAAAACCACCTGAGGGATCTTGGAACTGTGGATTCTGCGATCATCTGTCAAACCTATGAAAGATTTAAGAGAGGGGCCATGTAGCATGATGGAGCAGAATTCCCCATTCCCAGTCCGACACATTTCATAAAGATACTTGAAGTCTTAACGGGGACCATCCCAAATAGAAGGGCTATTATTAGATCGTATGTTCTAGAACGAGTTGGGGGAGGGCAGAGGTATGCGCTTGTTTTCATTGGCTAATAGGTAATGAGCCCACGCTATTCCTGGGCCATATTTTAAAATCTAATTAGTTGAGCGGGATTCCACCGAGAGCGGTCGCTAGTGTGATGTGATGACCCAACAATGCCCTTAAAGATTCGATAATATATTGTTCTCTTGACAACAGGTACCACTCTTTAAAACATACTTTAATGTTGTGGCTAGACCTAGTGAACGAAAGAGAAGAATATAAGAGTATTTTATGAATTAAATGTGAAAGTGGAAAACCTAACTTCTGTGCGCCAGTATTCTGGATACTGCTTCTTCCACCTTGACATGTCTTTCACGCTGTATACTCCAAATGCATATCAATCCCTTGTTGTGACTGGTTGCGTATGCTTGATGAATGTATAGCACACTCATGCAGATTCGCAAACCTAAACCCCTTGTGCATTCTTCATGCCTAGGATGACTCATTCTTAACTCAACTGTACCTTTGCTCTCGCGAGTTAACAGATGGCAGTTTGGATTGGAATGAGTGATGTAAACATGTACACGTTGCTTTGTAAAACGCTGAGAATGATGGAGTGAGTGAGTTGGTGATTTAATAAATAGCTTCTCACATCTAGTGGAAGGAAAGATGCTTCAATATCCATATGTAAACAGGTTGTGTGTGGCACGCCAGAATTGCTAAGTCCATGTGATGCCTGGTGGCTATATGCTCAAGAGAATTAATACAATTTCTCTTTGAAGTATTACACTGTTACCTCTACTGGTGGATGGTTCATATAAACTAGTTCCTAAGAGAGCCATAGGTGTGTGAACCTGTGTCTTAGTTGGCTGAATATAATGTATGGCTCATGCAAATTTACAAGGACTAAACATGTTTTTCCCATATGTGCTTTGGTGCATATGTGAACAGTTGTTATGCAATTGAGCTTCTGTTACCTACTGTAGTAGACATGAAAATTACTCAGTGGGGAGAGAGCACATGATGATGATAAAGATGATGTACCTGTGAGTCAGGTCTGTCTGAGAAAAGGGATGAGGTCTGGCATTGCTGAGTGAGTGTATATGGAATAGGACATTCATGCACCAACATTACAGCCATAGGAATGGATGTCTGGTCTGCTAATTGGGTAAATGCCATTAGTTAATCCATATTGCATATTGCAGTTGTAAATGCCTATTTTCCATTTCCCTTCACAATGCCTGTCCCATGTTGCTATGTCACAATGATTGCTGTACTGTGTCTGGTCCTCCTTGTGCCCAGGTCTACTGTGGTTCAAACATGGTGGAACTTAAACCACATGAATGCTTGTAATTGTGTTAAGCTACCCTGTCTCAACATATAGGCTTGTGATTACCACAGATAAGGGTGAATTGAACACATATCACCCACAGTACATCAGAGTGAAATACACTGCATCATCAAACTAGGAGAGGTGTGTTTGGACCACACCCATCCTTTTCCTCCCCATCCCCAATCTGTGTATGTTAATGTATGATAACATCTTTTAACACATGTAAAGAGATGTTGTGCCATTTTTGTATATTGACAGAGAACAGGAGTATGGAGGAGAGGCTTCCATATATCATCTGGGAAAACTAACCAGTAGTCCCAGAATCCAGAACCAACTCTCTATAAGTGAAATCTTCTAGAACCCACAATATGGGAATTTCCTAGAGACTTTCAGCTCAGCTCTCAAACAGCTGGATATAAATAAGGGAGAAAAAGAGTTCTGAAGACTACAGTGATCTTTGAGTCAATCAAATGTCATCTGAGAACTAAACAACAAGTCTATGGTGGTGAACCTCATTCAAGACGTCTGGTGAAATGACTGGGACAATGGATTGTTTGGCTAGGACTTATCTTAGTTAATCTCCAGCCTGGTGCTCACACAGTGTTTTCAGAATGAAGACTTGTAGAGTAAGTGAGATAGACTGAGGAGAAAGAAGACTGGGACATATTTGTATCTTAGATCTTCCTCTACAGGAAAAGTAGAGCAAAACCCTAAGTCTCAACTTCATAAACAGTCAACTCACCGGTGAAAGACAGGGCTGTAGCTTTTCTTCAAAACTGTGACAATAGGGGATAATTAGTCTGACTTGGAAAATCATCACGGGGAGAACTGCAACCTGAGCTGTCCAACACCATCATAGGTGCTAAAAGGATTAAACAGACCAGTGGAGCAGAAGGTCCCTATGCTTGCCCCAGGTTATGGCTCATCTTGGTTTTCCCTCATTAACAGTAGAGGAAAGGATAAAAGTCAATGGTGTAGTGGTGATTAGAGAGAAGAGGAGGAGGAGAGTTTAGTTATTAGTTGGTGGAGTAAAGGGGAGGTGGTGTATCATGTTTCTCTACATGCATGTGTGGCATATTTTATGCATTTTCAATGTGAATATTGAGGTGTTGACATGCCAGAAGATGAAACAATGGTCCTCACCTGACGCACCATCAGCTCAATAAATTATGTGTTTAATGAATCAGTGTTCTAAGTACATGTCTCAAGAGAATGTCTTGTACAGTTGCTGTCAAGTTTTGTCTCTGGTGACTGTCTTAAGTGCTGTGGTTGGTTATACATATTGTGAAAAGTCCTGTATAGATGTTGTCAAGTATCTTATGAAGTATGTCTTGTACAATTGGGGTGTAAACAATTCTATGTGAATGTATGTCCCACTCTTGACAAGAAACTGTCATGTAGATGTCTTGTCCAACAGATGTAATGTACAGTTGTTGTTGAGTTTGTCTACAAATCCTGAATCCTACAGTCCCAAAGCAATTGGACAAACCGATATAGGTCACAAAATGACAAAATATATAGGAGAAGATCTATGTGGCGGACGAACAGCACACTGTCAACAGTATAATGAGTGAGATGGATCCTCAGTTGTGCAGGGGCTAATAGTTCAGATCTTCTCTGGCCTTGGGTGAACTAGTTACTTCTTATATAAATTTCTGTGTAGACACATAGTAGTCTCACAGTGGGGGTTGTAGCCAAAAGAAAAGTGGTTCTCCAAAAAGGCTATTGCGGTAATGATTAGCTCATTTGAGTGACCTCTAGACAAAACGTGCTAAATCATATCCTTTATCTTGTTATTTATTATTCAAGATATATCTCCAGAGAACACTACTAACTAGGTCCTCTGACAACTCAATCAAACATGTCACAACCACACTATTAGACAGATATCTAAGAATCAGAGTTCCGAGACCCATCTCATGAATTATAAATATATGATGATTCATATCCTGTGAGATCCAAATTAATGACACTGAGATAACATTACAACACACATCTATACATATATATACCATTTTCGTTCAGCCAACTGTCATAATTTGTTAGTTTACAAACAGCTATTTACGTAATAAAATTTAATTTTGTAATTTACATTATAATTTATATATAGCGAGGGGACTTAACTTAAGAAAAGTTATATCAATGGACATAACTTTTAGTAGCATTGCTATATATTTTATATATAATTGTTGCATTGTTATCAAAGCTTTATAAAATGTTTGTCTACAGTTATTTACAGGGATATGCGTTATAATATATAATGATAAAATTTTAAAGGCATTTTTAAAGTTTTAATAAAAATAATGCATCTATTTTAAATACGTGAACATTTTCTAACTCATATTTTTATTTTTTTTTAGGACGCCTACCATCAACAGACGGTTGAAGGACAGGACGACATCATTTTCTGATGAGAGGCTTTACCCAGCATGACTATTACCAACGGCACGAGGTCAAGGGTCACGTGACGACTGGCCTGAGCAAGAAGCGGTAGACGGGACGAGACTGTGATTGAGGGAGGATGTCTGAATGTTTGAGAGAGAGAGAGAGAGAGAGAGAGAGAGAGAGAGAGAGAGAGAGAGAGAGAGAGAGAGAGAGAGAGAGAGAGACCCTAATATATGATACAAGTGTTTTGCTAATGCGAGTGATTGTGGCAATGAAATAGCCTATGCGCTAGAGTGTGAGATGATTCTCGAATTAGGAACGCGCGAGAGTATTACGGAGCGCTGTGCGATATTATTGTTATAAGTGTAATGTTATTGTGTAAACTGATATAATGTACTAAATAGATTACCATACACATTGATGGGACGGTTTCTTGTACATGTGTAGCCTGTCAGTTTAACCCAATTACACGAGCTACCTAAGACGCTGACAAGGGGGGAATAGAAGAAACCAAGTAAACTTTGCTATCACAATGGTCAGTGCGTTTGTCAAGGCCATGGCCCCTGGATTAACTCCAGTCAGAGACAGGATCAGTTTTCTGTCCAGACATGCAAGGCTCAGGGCCTCGGACAATGTCCAGAACTGTCTGGCAATTATCTCCGAAGGAAGGGATTTGAACATCAAAGCGCATTATGTAGTGGCAAGAATATCATCATCACCAAGTGCCCTGCCAGCTGGCGTAGGCGTTCATGTGTCTCCACAGATCTCGGTCTTTGGTGTTCTGGATAAACCCTGCTGATGATATACGTCCTTACCACCCGTCTCAGTCCATCCAGGGTCGTTTCTCTTGGTCTCCCTCTGCCTCGTCTCCCACTGATTTGCCCAGCATTCACGGTGATCTCCACCACACTTTTTCTCATAATATTGCAAAGTATTTCTCTTTCTTACAGTTGTATATAATATTATAATTTATGTAGTCTCTTTTACGAATGTTGCGAATTCCTTGGACTGCCAGAGTAACTAACAACGACTGCCTGAAACAGGCTAATGAAACTAGAACATTATATACAACAATAAGAAAGAGACAAACAGCTTTCTTCGGTTATGTGATGAGAAGAGAGGCATTGGAGAACATCGTGACAACTGGATTGATTGAGGGGAAGAGAGGCGGAGCAGACCAAGAGAAATTATGCTGGATGGATTGAGACGGTGGCATGGAGGATTATCATAGCAGAGTTCATCCAGAACACCAAAGACCGAGATCTCTGGAGAGTCATGAACGCCTACGCCAGCTGGCCGTCACTTGATGATGATTATTAGTCTCTTTCAGGCAATCATTGTTAATTACTCCTGCAGTCAAAGGTATTCGCAACATTCGTCTCATGAATATGTCCGTGATCTCCAAGCTCTTCCTAATTTGTTCATTCACATTCAAATCTGCACTGCCATACAATAAAACAGGTTCTATATAACATTTCAGTACACTCGTTCTTAGATTCGATGATAATGACTGAGTGCCGAAATAGTTTTTCATTTCCTGAAATGTAGATTTTCATTTTACATATTCTATGCCCGGCTCTATGGCAAAGGGGTAACGGCCGAAATTTGTAAACCCACATACCACGTTTGAAACGTAACTGATGACGATTTGGCTCCAGACTGTCTTGCGTTGCTTTTCATACAATGGTATAGAAACCGGTCGTTCAGAAAGCAATAGGACATTTTTTAATGTAAACTTGCCAAGAAATCACAAACATCCAAAAATCTTGGGTTGACTGCGACGTCCTGTATAAGGTATACAACCAACTTGTTCTTTATTCCATTCTGGCACTCAAGAAAATAAGTACTGATAATGACAACTGTTAGTGCATAACTCCTCAAATCAATACACAAAGGCACACACAATGTACAGGTAATGGTAAAAGTATGGGCAGGCTAGAGATATCATCCCTGTGAGAGAAAACACAAGTTAAGCCAAGCAAAGGACGACAGAGTAAGAAGTTGGTGGCAAGCGTAAACAGTTAGGACATATAATAATATCAGCTTAGCTAAAATATCAAATGGCAGAAAGGAATTAGGGTAATTGGGTGGGGGTGGGATGGGGGTCTGATCGCCACGAT
>OY992879.1:65729615-65814615 GCA_963921405.1 Cepaea hortensis
GTAGTGGGTTTGGGGGTGAGGGATGTGTCTGGGTGGGATGTTTGGGTGGATGGGTGGGGAGTGTGTGTGGGTGAGATATGTGTGAGGGATGTATGTGGGTTGGGGAGTGGTGCATGATGGGTGTGGGTGATGGATTTGGAGATGTGTGTGTGGGTGGGGGATATGTCTGGCTGGGTGAGGGTGTGTGGCTGGATGGATGATGTATGTGTGGGTAGTGAGGGTGATTGTAGTTGGGGGATGTGTGTATGGGTAGGAGATGTGTGGGGAGATGTGTGGGATGTGTCTTTGGGATGTGTGTGGGTGTGGTGTTGTGTGGGAGGGGAGCTGGGTGTGGATAAATGATGTGTGTGTGGGTGGGTGAAGGTGTGGTTGGTTTGCGGGTTGGTGAAGGATGTGTGTGAGGGTGGGAATGTGTGCTTAGATGGGTGATTGGGGTGTGTGAGTGTGGGTGGGTAGATAGGAGATGTATGTGTTGATGAGTGGGTAAGGGATGTGTGGGTGTTAGTGGTTGAGGGATAAGTACGTGTGTCTAGGGATGTGTGAGGGGATGAGTGTATGAGTTGAGGATGTGTGTGTGGGTTGTGTGTGTGCGTGGATGGGAGGTGTGTGTTTGTGAATGGGGGATGTATTGGTGGGTGGGGATGTGTGTGAGGGATGTGTGTATGGGTGGGGAGATTGTGCGTGGGTGGGGATGTGTGTGTATATGGGTAGGGGTGTGTGGTTAAGGGATGTGTGGCTGGGGGATGGGTGGATGGAGGATGTGTGGTTGGGTACAGGATGTGTGGGTGGGTGATTGTATATGAGTAAGGGTGTGTGGTTAAGGGATGTTTGGTTGGGGGATGGGTGGGTGGAGGATGTGTGGGTGGGTAGAGGAAATGTGGGTGGGTGAGTGTGTGCAGGTTAGGAGATGGTGGGGGATGTTTGTAGGTGTGGGTTCGGGATCTGTAAGTGGGCTGGGGGAGATGGGAGATTATGTGGGTGGGTGCGGAATTTGTGTGTGGGTAGGTGCGGAATATGTGAGTTGACGGGGAGATGTGTGTGTGCTTGAGGAATGTGTGTTTGGCTGGGTGGGTTGAGGTGTGTGGGTGGAGGAGGATATGTGGGTGAGTGATTGTTGGTGGGTAATGGGACGGGTAGAGGATATGTGAGTGGGTGGGGAGATGTGTGTAGGTGGGGGATGTGTGGGTTATTGAATGTATGTGTGCTTGGGGTGTGGGTGGATGGATGTGTGGTGGGTGAGAGGTGTGTGTGGGTGGGGAGATGTGTAGGTGTAGGGATGTGGTGGATGGGTGGGGGAATGTATGTGTGTGTGGGTTATGTGTGTGGTTGGGTGGGGGAGTTGGAGTGAATGGGGGATGTGTGGGTGGGTGGTGGATGTGTCTCATAACATAGTAATATGCATTGTTTATGTTTACAAAATTCATGTGACAATGTTTTTTCCTATGCACTGTTGATGAAAGAAAGATGAGTGAATGGAAGGGCCGAATGTAAGACTGGCCTCCGTGCCCAATTTGTTACCCTTTGAAAATAAAGTCTGTTCGTTCGTTCGTTCGTTCGTTCTCGCTTGGTTCTTGACTCAATTCAACTCAATTCTGACGTCCTATTGCTCTCGTATCAGATCGTTTTTGATGTAGGGCCAGTGCTGGTAGTTGATGGTGTTGCATTCTAACGAGATGGCTGAACCATTTGATCTTCTGTCTTTCAATATATGTAGCACAGGGTGTTGATCTCACTGTCGGTCTGGTAACATCACTTTTCAGACAATCGACTTCTTCACAAGCAGGTAAGCACACTCGGTAACCTGCGGTGGGGCTCAGTCCTATTGGAGGTCCGGGAAAGGTAATAGGACACAAACGAGAAGCGCATTCCCTGGCAAATAACAGAGATGATTTCTTGCATACGCCTCCAGTAACGCGCTCTGCATGTTGAACAAATGCGCCAGTTTACTGAGGACGTTCGTTGATGTGCAAGACTGCCTGCTGAACACATGTCCATTTGCAATGAGGATTGTGAGTGGCTGGCAGATGGTTATGACGTGACGGCGTCGCCCCTATCAGTTGTCTCTATCATATGGGTCATGAAGGTATGCTGGGGTAGGGTGAATGTAACGTTCGGAGTTCAAGCATGTGTACAGGTAAAGGGTTGTTTAACATGCATTGAGGCGTGGTGGGTAAATGATGCTAGCAGTATATTTGTACTGACTATTTGACATTCTATAGGTTATGCGGTCTTTATCATGTCTGTCTCTGTTCCTTCCCCCAAAAATTTCCAGGTGCACATTTTGGGCTGGGTCGTCAATGGAGCACAGATCAAACATAATACATTCTCATAACGTTGTATTCACTGAGCAGATCAAGTAGGTGGGTAGGTAGGTAGGTAGGTATATAGGCAGGTAGGCAGGCAGGCAGGCGGGTAAGTAGGCAGGTAAGTAGGTAGATGGGTAGGTAGATTGGTAGATATGTGCGTAGGTAGTTGGGTAGGTAGGTTGGTAGTGGGTGGGTAGATAAATAGGTATCTAGACAGGTAGTCAGGCAGGCATGTAGGTAGGTGGGTGGGTACGGAGGCAGGTATGTAATTGGGTAGGTAGGTAGGTGGGTGGGTGGATAGGTAGGTAGTTTGTTAGGGAGGGGGTGGGTGGGTGCGGAGGTAGACAAATAGATTGATAAGTGATAAGTAGGTGGATAGATAGGTAGGTATGCAATTAGTTAGGTAAGTATTTAGGTTTGTGGGTGGGTATGTATGTATGTAGGTAGGTAGGTAGGTAGGTAGTTAGGTAGGTAGTTAGGAATATCATTAGGTAGGTAGGTAGTTAGGTAGGTAGGTAGGTAGGTAGTTAGGTATGTCATTAGATAGATAGGTAGGCAGGTAGGTAGTTAGGTAAAATAGTACCTATCTACTGCGAAAATGGAATCCAGAAAATAAGGCAATAGAATATTGTGAAAAGGACACAATAGAATACAAATGTGTTTCAAAGGAAGTTTATGAAGAGACGTCGAGGCAATGCCGCAAGTTGTGTTTGTACTGGCTTTGTGTCAACAACTGATGCCTGGCCTGGGGCAGACAGTTACAGCGTTATTAGAGATTTAAGGTGAGGTAAATGCTTGATCCCGTTTTAGATTTCAGAAACTGTTTCAGATAGACAGGCATGTAGATAAATAGACAGACAGACAATCAGACAGAGAGATAGATAGGTAGGTTTGAAGATAGGATGTTAGTAGCTATGTAGGTAAGTGGGTAGATACGTAAGTATGTAGTTAGGTAGATAGTTAGGTAGGTAGGTAAGTAGGTGGTAGATTGAAAGGTAGGTAGTTATATATGTAGGTAAGTTGTGTGTACGCACTAATAATCTGAACTAGTGTACCCTACTACAGTCAACTGATCGGCACACAGCAATACTTCGCGTGCGATTACCTACACGATCTGTCTATAAAATGAAGCAGAAAATGTACCGAGTAAGTGGCATGTGCAGTCCATCTCGTACAGCGGTGAAATAAAATCTCTGAACTTTCTCCTGTATTGTTGCAGCTGTATTTATCAACCCCGTGAATATGTTCTCTCTGATTGTAGCGTTTCACTTCTTGTAGTTCTTGTTGTTGTCCTCTTTGTCTGTGTATTACGTGCACGTGTGTTGGTGAGAGGCAACGGGGGTGTGGTTTCTGAGACGAATGTTGAGAATGCCTTGATCTGACAGAGTAACTAACGACGACTGCCTGGAGGTGGATAATGAGACTAGAACATTATATACAACTATAAGAAAGAGGCATAAAACAGCATTCTTTGGTGATGGTATAAGAAGAGGGAAAGTGGAGAACATCTTGACAACCGGAAAGATCAATGGGAGAAGTGGCAGAGGCAAACGGAGAGAATGATGCCGGATGCACTGAGACGGAGGTATGGAGGGATATTATCAGCAGAGTTGATCTAGATTCTGAGGTCGTTGGATGTGAGCATTCGATGGATATATTCTCCAGGACACTCTGGTGTGGTTGGAAATGAACAGGCAGACTGATTGGCTGGTGCCGCATCATTGATGGGTTATTTGAAGCAAGATAAGGCAGATGTGGAGAAGACCATCTGGGAGCAAGTAAATAATTCAGAAGAACAGATGGACTATCATGGTCTAGAGTTCTAGAGAGAATGCAGCCACAAGGGGTGGTCAGAGGATCTGGTCTATAATCATCACTCAGAGGTTAAGCAAGACGGACATATGATCAAACTGTAACGGGTACCATTAGTATTGGAACTCTTCGCTGGCTGTTGAAGATGAGGAATGTCCCGAGTGCAGTGATGTTGGTTCTTTACTCAACTCTACTCAACTGATGTTGAACACTAAGGACTGAGATCTGTGGGGAGAGATAAACGCCTACGCCACCCGACAAGCGGTACGATGATGATGGCAATACCAAGGAAATATGTTGGCTTGAACAGGGTGTGAATATTTAGCATACTGGATATGGAAAACCATTGGAAGCCAGGCTCCACTGATAGCGCATCATGTGGTTGGGGGGGGGGGGAGAGAGAGAGAGAGAGAGAGAGAGAGAGAGAGAGAGAGAGAGAGAGAGAGATCAGGAATGGAATAAAGACAAAGAAAATTATTACAGATAGGTCACACCCTGAGCGCGTGAGACGTCAGAAGATGCGTGATGGTGGAAATGACCTTGTATCCACATACATCCATTGTGGGCAGACATTCACAGTGTGAATTGGTATGATCAGTCACATTCGCTGCCGCCATGTGTTGTAGTTAGTATGCCTGTTTGAAGCACAACGTAACAAACTATCGTCTGTCAAGACGGCGGGGTGCCAGTAGTGTTATTGGCGTCTATGAAAATATTGTTGTAATAATATAAATTAACTTTCAATTGTATATCCATCAATTCTCCCCCTGTTGTACAGCTACTTTGAATCTCTGACTCTTAAATAATGACATTTCTCGACATGAGGCAGCGTGGTAGCCATAGCTTGTTCTATGAATTCCCCAATCTCTAATCCTTTCCACAAATAGCCCAATTAATCCACAAAATCCCCCAAGAAGAACTATCTTAAGCCCACGATATCAGTGTCACTTTCAACATGGCAAACGTCCATGGGATTCCTCCTGCCTTTAGCCCCAACACCTACACTCACACACGACCTAGCTTCAATTTCATTTTAATGTTAAGATAACCGATCTCTCATATTACATTAGCCCTTGATAAATGTCGTATAATTTGACATCTCTACTTGATCCTTCAGACTTGCAACTAGATATAGCGCAAATTCATATTGCAACTCGAGTATTTCCACTGCAATCTTGCACAGCTCTGATTATTCTTAAACTCTTACACGAGTGGGAGAAATGTTTAAAAATGTAATTTTGAGTTAAGGGGCGAGAACTTCATTTAAGCCTTAACAAGAAAGGGAAATAAATAAAAGGTTAGTTAAGGACACACATTTCACGAATTAGATCGTACTAGATATAGGATGCTAGAGCTATATTACTTTAGAAAACTCGGTACTGGAGTGGGCGATGGTGTCATTATGCGCCAGCCGCTTTACTTCTAAGATAATTAACTTAACTAGCTTTATTTCCAAGGTACGAAAGGTTTCAACTTTGTTTAAGGCAAGAGGTGGACTATATTAAACAACTAAGACTAAAGTCTAGTATCTGCGCTTGATCTTGCCGTCTGGCGACCTGAGGAAACCACGAGCCCTTTAAAAATTTATACAAACAAAACAAAATTCACTTTAATTACATAACACATTAATATTAAATAACAATAATATACCAAAACTATTTCAAGCAAGAAATACTGTGTAACAATAATATTTATATTTTCCCCGCATATCCTATTTACAGGACATTTTTACCGCTGTTAATTTCTTGGCAATAATACGCTCAGTAGTTTGAGATTGCTTTCTGAGCTACCGGCTCACATACCCCCGTAAGTAACCAACGCGACGCGATCAGCTGCCAAATCTCGAGCAGTTGCGTTACCCTACGTGGATATACTGGATTACGAAGAAAGTCGTTTAGCCCTTAGCCAGGGAGAACGGCAACAATAATATAACAAAGCTATATCAATAAGAACCACTTTAAAGGAACACATGTAATTTAACTAGTGGAAAGGGACATAACAGTTATTTCAAGGGACATTACTAAGAGTAGCATATTACGTGATTTGAATAATTGTAGTATTTATCTACTTTTTTTAATAAAATGTTCATATAAATTAGTGACTGCTATATGTTTATAGAAATTAGCGGCAATTATATGCTGCATAAATAATAGGATCATAACTTTAAGTCCTCTTCAAAATTTGTGTAAAAGTAATCGCTTTATTCGTCATGCGTGAGAATTTTATAACCCATTTTTTTTCCATTTCTCTTAGATATTAGATTAAATGTTTTATCATTTAATGACATGCAGGAACACGATGTCTAAAATACATATATTTTTTCCAGCAGGTAAAAGGCCCAAAATTCTTAATATTAAAATAAGACATCAAATAAACATCCTGAATGGGTAAACATCGTAGGCAGCCGTTAATTATGGCTAATCCAGTCACAGGATTACTAATCTGAGCTAGAGATGGACCCTACTACAACTTCTCTTCTAAGGGGGAAAGGTATAATCGAAACTCATCATTTTTACAACAAGCCATTTCAAATAACGCTTCTCTGCCCTTTGGCTAAGATCAAAGTGTAGTATCTGCAACGTGAGCCCCTAAAAACAAATAATTTGGTCACACGGTTATTAATCTGGGGCTGGGATGGACTCTAATTATATCTTCGGCTTATGAGGCTCTGTGTCGAAGGAGATTACGAATGCAATTCCATATCCTGCATACCGCGTTCGAAAAACAGCTGTGGGCGATTTGGCAGCAGACCGCCTTGGGATGGTTTTTCATACAGTATTATAAGTGCTGGTCGTTCAGAAAGCAATAGGAAACGTTTTTAAATCAACAAACAGAGATGTCCTGTAAAGAATATGCAAAAAAAAAATATTACAGGACATTGCAGTCAACACCAGCATTTTTCAGCTGCTGTTGATGTCTTGGCAAATTTTACGTTCAGTAATTTGCCAGTGCTTTCTGAACGATCGGCTCACATACTTTTCCGTAAGAAACCAATGCGACGCGATCCGCTGCCGAATCTCCCGCTGTGTTTCGTACGTGAGTATACGGGATTACGAACAGTTTCCTTAATACCTTCGCCAGGGAGACGGTAATAGGACACTACTGAACGTAAACTTGCCAAGGAATTACAAACAGCCACACATTACTAGATGTGACTGCTATTTCCTGTACAAATATGCAACTAACTTTAACATTTTTATGAGATTACACGGGGTAAGTGTAATGGAATATGCGTCGGTGTCTTTTCGCAGAGCTACCTGCAGAAAGCGCCGCACAGAACACGAAATCCTTAGTCTCTACGCCAACACCCCACGAACTCGGGACAAATTGCCGTGGCGAACCGAATGGCGAAGTCGGAAAGTGAACTCAGACGTGCGGAACGCGAGGAAGGCGGCTTGGCCACGGAGAGAAAATCGCCGCCTCGGAACAGCACGATGGGGGATGGGGTTCCGATAGCCAGAAGACTTCCCCTTTCTGGAATTTTTTGGCTCTTTACCACCTCGACATTCTCACGTTCTCGATACTCTCTACGGCGGGCACACCCGGGTCATGACTCCGGGTGTCTTTCTCCTGCTGTTATTTCGAACCTTGTGAAGAGTCGTTTTTCTCACTTTCTCGATACTCTCTGGGGGCGGATTTACTCAGGTCATGACTCCTGGTGTCTTTCTTCTGCTGTGTCTTTCTTCTAAAACTACCCCAGCCTTCCTATGAGGAGGGGATCTGAGCACGTATGTAATAATAGTTTAGTGTGTAGCGAGGATGATTTATTGAGTATCTAAGTAATCTTACGACAGTTGGTATGGAATACGCAACATCTATAGGTGTGCCCAGAATGTTATTATGTCGATTGTAAGGTTTACAAACAAAACACATGTCGTATACTGTATTCAACGAACAATAATCGATTGCTCGAATATATAGAAGCATTATCTATTAGGCTTGGTGATTCCAGCCCTTGCAATGCTTACAGAAGGACTTCCTGTTAAGTCTTAGACTTCCGCTGGGACAACGTTTATCCATACTCGAACAATATCAGTGACTATGCAATTCATATTTTAGTCAAAGTATTCTTTGTTTATCCACTTCATATGATATATGCGAAAATGCCAGGCACGAAATCGTGCAATATTTTGTTTTTAGCGGCTAAGGGAATAAATACACTTTTTAAAAAAAATCATATCGATTGTTGAATCAGTCAGTCAATCAATCAGCATGAGAACGACCCCCAACGAACAATTCATACCAACTATGAACTACAATGGGGGAGAACAGTCAAAGGGGAAGCGGTCCATACCTGACAACTACTTCAAGCAAAACTTGGCAGATCAGCGACCACTAGCGCGGGCAACAGGTCACATCGCCACACATTTACGTCATCATCAGACAAGACCCCGTCAACATGACACAGAATACCACACACGCCTCACATGTCTTGCCGGATGCATACACCCGGGCATGGCCCACATTCCTTGTCGGATGTACACACACGGGCATCCTCCACATCCCGTGGCTGATGTACGCACCCGGGCATGCCTCACATCCCTTGCCTGATGTGCGCACCCGGGCATGCCTCAAATCCCTTGCCTGATGTACGCACCCGGGCATGCCTCACATCCTTTGTCTGATGTACACACCAGGGCATGCCTCAAATCCCTTGCCTGATGTACGCACCCGGGCATGCCTCACATCCTTTGTCTGATGTACGCACCCGGGCATGCCTCAAATCCCTTGCCTGATGTACGCACCCGGGCATGCCTCACATCCCTTGCCTGATGTACGCACCCGGGCATGCCTCACATCCTTTGTCTGATGTACGCACCCGGGCATGCCTCACATCCTTTGTCTGATGTACGCACCCGGGCATGCCTCACATCCTTTGTCTGATGTACGCACCCGGGCATGCCTCACATCCTTTGTCTGATGTACACACCAGGGCATGCCTCAAATCCCTTGCCTGATGTACACACCGGGCATGCCTCACATCCCTGACTTGGTGTACCCACCCGGGCATGCCTCACATTCCGTGCCTGATGTACACAGCCGGACACGCCGGGATAAAGGGTGGACCAGTGTCACAAAATAGACCACCGTGATTAACCAGTGATGACAATAAAAGGCGTTCGGATTAACGACATGTTCGAGGCCACAGGTTGTTTCAACAAATACAGAAAAAAACAGTCTGGGTTGCAGCTGCACGTGTTCACATCTGGTCGGCAAAATTTGAACATTCGGTGGTGAGTGAGATGAATCTATACACCACTTTGACAGTTGATAAACAGTCCCCTCTGTCATTTAGAGTTTCCGGATATCAAGCGAAATGGCGGCTGTGATTGTCACCACTCGACAGAAGATTGGCGGCTTGTTATTGAAAACTGTTGTTGGGACCATACAGTAACTCGCTAGCTTGTTTTGGATATCAAAACATGGGAGGACGAATCTGACATTGATTAAGCCAGGGGAGATAGATTCCTGACAATAGAGGATCTGCCCATAATAACACCTGTGTGGACATAAAGAATAACGTCACGTGACCAATTTTAGGCGTTTGCCAAAAACCCGATTTGGGGACAACTAGTGTACTTCGAAATGTTGATCTAGGCAGACGTGTTTTGGGCACGGCAGTTAGGATTTGGAATAATGTCTACCGTGTGCGAATTAAATGAATTAGTTTTACACGTGCCTGGCATGGCAATTGTAGATGTGATTCGGAAGGATTGCAGTGTTGTTTAATGTAGTTTTATATGGTGTTACTAGTCCTAATTAATTTAGGCAGTGGCATGGTAGACACTGGTTAACGTAGGGAAGTGATAATTGGCTCTGTTGGTTGAAAATAGATTAGTAAAGTATTGGTAAGCTTTACTAGTTGAGAATTGAGTAATGAGGGATAACTGGGATATTCCAGTGGGTGTCCCTGGTGGGCGGGGCTCCGCATTCTGTTTGTTGATTTTTTTTTCTTGTCCTGGGCTGATGATAACCAATGTGTTGAGTCATCTGTCCCTGACAGAGTTAGGTTCATTGTATTTTGCTGAGCAAGGGCCAATGGCCACGATCATCTAATAGAGATCAGTGACGGAGAGGCTATCACCAGTTGTATTATCTATTTTACAGGTTCCCTCTGGTCGGGATGAAGAACACAGAACAATTGTAAAATCAGATCCCGGATAAATTATGATGCAGAAAGCTTGGCCAGCAACTTTCGCAATGGGTCTATAATGGAATAATTTGATCAACATTGCTCAGTGGAGCTGAATGGTAGAAGTATCCTACAGGGTAAGTACCGAATGAGTTGTAGGTCATACCAGCCTTTAACACACCAGTAGTGATGGATGTTCAGTCCACGTATGACGAGAACAGTAGCGACTGATGTTCACATTGGAGGAAAGATAACATTTAAGTGTAGTTGTTCCATGTATCAAGGAAATCATAACCTTCAGACAATATCTAGAAAATATAGAAATCTATTTTAGTCTAGATACAATGACTGTTTAACAGTGAAAACTATAGAACATTTCGCAGGAAGGATAAACGTCATGTTCATAGGACAGTGTTCCATGATTTTTTCACTACGCAGGAATTATGAAGTCTGAGTTTCTATAAACTATTAGGAACAGTTGTGTTAGGAACAAAAATAGTATCGTTCACGGATTATATATTTGAATGGGAGTCAGATCTCATGGTCATCAGAGCTCCTGGAGAAGGACACGACTTCGGTGAGGTCCATTGTGCTGATTCTTGCGATGTCGTGTAATCCTTGCCATGATGAATGGACTCTGATCATGAACTCTGTGGTCTGACCTATACATTTACCTTAGAATACACGACACACATTTTCTTCGCATACACGTCTCATATACGTTACACTTTTCTTTTAATAAATTAATCTTTATTAATTTTGGAAGCAAGAGTTGTTGAATATGCTGCGTTGGGGGAGAATGAGAGGGGGCATAGTATGACAGTGAGAGAGTGATAGGAAAAGGTGTCCATGGGCTGATGGAGTGTGTTGGACGGAAGCTGGTGGATTCTCCAGGATATTGATAAGAAAAAAAAAATTATAATGTGGGTGTTGACTCCCCTCATTCCAGGGACGACACTTTAAAGGAAGAGACGACAACCAGCAGGCAGACGATACAACAATACACGCAAGAAAAAGCATGGGCATGGCCGATATCAACAATACAATACAGACCCAGCTGGCCGGTAGCGACACTAGTTCATTTAAATGAATTAGGGATGACTCCTGGCCAGGCATGTAGATGCTGTCTTCGATGAGGAGACATAACAACCAACGCCTCATTGAGACGGCTGCTGCATCGGAGGACTGAGCACATATAGGAATACCCGATGTACGGGCATGTCCATAGTCATAACATAACATCATGATACCATGCAGTGCCTTGCCGGCTAGCGTTGGCAATCATGCCCCTCCACAAATTGCGATCTCCGACGGCATGGATGAATTGGTGTGTTGACTCCTTTCCGTAACAAGGCACAAAACTTTCAAGAAGCTTCCCATGCGGTCTTTCTCTATCTCTCTTTCTACAAATCTTTCCAGTTGTCACAGCGTGTTCCAGTGTTTGGTTTCTCATAATATGACCCAAACACTATGGCTGCTTCTTTCTGATGTTTGTGATAAGCTAGCTGTCTTCGCGACTTAGCGTCCATCAAAATGTCCAGAATTCTCATTTTGGCTGCCCGATTAATTGTCATCATTCTTCGATAAAAGTAAATCTCCGAGACTTCTAGGTACATTTTCGTTTGTTTACTAATTGTCCAAGATTCGCAGCTGTATGTAAAAACTGGTTCTATGTAACATGCAAGAACTCTTTTTTCTAAGACAAGGACTTATCGCACAAAACGTTCTTCATTTGACAGAATTCAGATTTTCTTTATCCTATTCTGTTCTTTGTCGGCTTCCTGGCCTAGAGGTTTGCAGCTTTTCTCAGTAATCTCGTATACTCTCGTAAGTAATGTGACGACGGTGAGAATCAGCAGTGGTTCGAATTGCGTAGGTAACTTACGGGGTATGTGAGCCCGCCGCTCAGAAAGCAATGGCAAACTACTGAGCGTAATCTTGCCAAGAAATCAACAATCAGCTGAAAGATGCTGATGTTGACAGCGATGTCCTGTAAAGGATATGCGAACATTTTGTATTTCTGTTCTTTATCTCAGTGATGCATCTTCCATCTGATATTATCCATGTGCCTTGATATCTAAATTTCTGCACCTGCCCCACAATAACGTCATTTACTTTAATTTCACATTTAGCACAATATGTTTCTTTGATAACACCATGACTTCGTACTTTCTGTTATAACATAACATAACAGTACGACTCGTCGGTGTGTTGCCGGGGCCCTTACAGGGAGCAAAGAATAGTAACACTGTTGCCTACCATGCACGCCGTAAAAGGCGACTAAGGAGGTTATGGTTCCGTCGCCCTGCTACTGAGTGAGTGCGTGGCGCGACACGGTGAGCTGTGAATTTCGCGTGGAATGCGTTTACATCTGTCCGCAGTTTGTAGCGTGAACTGCATGTTCGGAACGATGGCGGCCGGCTGTTGCTGGATTGACTGGTTTGCCTTTTCGGTTCACGAGTGCATTTTTCAGGAGACTCCTGGGAGTCGTCGCTGGAGCTGCGGAGTTCGTGCTTTGTGCGGCGCTTTCAGCGTGTTGCCCTGCGAAAAGAGACTGAGCCATATGGGAAAAACCCGGGTCAATGAAGTCTTTCTGGTTAATGCCGTTTCCATCGACAATGAACTGTATTTCTCGTGGAGGACTTTTGTCTTGGCATTCTGGCGGCGGCATTATGCACAGTGTACCTGTGCGGGCTGTTGGCTTGCCGATACTCCTGTCTATTCCATTGTTCACATAGGACAGTGAGGAGCATTTTGTGTGATATTCACTGGCACAGGAAGGGGGCATAATGGGGACGATCCGTTGCTGTGAAGTTAGAACCGCGACTAACTAACTATAACAGTACGACTGTAACCCACGTAATGGTTTGAAAACCGCTGCAGCAGATGATAAGCTTGCTACACATAATAAACACAAGAAACGTGCTTTGGGATGCAAGCTAACAGGCAGATAAGTACACCCCCTTCCCTGCCTCTTTCAAATTGCCTGCACGTGGCGACATGTCGGCACACTTCAAACGTGCACGTGGATGCGGAACAGACAAGAGGACCCACCAATGCACGCAAACAGGGCCCTGGTGTTCCGTTTTCACTCGTGCATTGACAGTTATACAACGGGAGGGCCAGAGTGGTCGTGCGAGGGGGTTCTAAGACGGTGACTTAATTTAGAATGTCATGTCAAATTTGACGACTTCCGGTGAGGGAAATGGCATGTCTCATACTTAGTAATATTGAGGCGATTTAACGTTAAAACATGTACATTGGGGGGGGGGGGGGGGGGGGGCCACACACTGTAGTGAAGCGGTTAAAACGCTGGCCTCGCTCACCGACGGATATGGGTTCGATTCCGGGCCTCGTCATTACTAATGGGAGTTTACGCACAGGAAGTGAGCCGTATAAATACTGTAATATAATAATTAATTTAATTATTGTATATATATATATATATATATATATATATATATATATATATATATATATATATATATATATATCGGCTCCGTGGCCGAGGGGTTAGCAGCTTTCTCCGCTAACTCCGAATACTCTCGTCACGTGACGCGACGAGAATTAGCAGTGGTTCGAATCGCAAAAGTGACTTATGAGAGTATGGAGCCGGTCGCTCAGAAAGTCGTGGCGTGCTGATGAGCGTAATCTAGCCTAGGAATCAACATACGGCTGAAAGATGCTGGTGTTGACCGCAATATCCTGAAACAGGATGGAAACGCGGAAAAAAAAAATAAAAAAAAAAAAAAATATATATATATATATATATATATATATATATATATATATATCATGTGCCATGCCGGAAAGCGTGGGCGGTCATGACTCGCCATTTCACTCGATCACCAGTGTCGTGGATCAGCTCAGTGTTCCTGTCTCGTCCATGCCATGTGGCCAAGCCATCCAGGTATTTTCCTCTCGGTCTTCCTCTTGGTCTGTTCCCTTCGATCTTGCCAGTTGTCACTAAGTTCTCCAATCCATTTCTTCACATAACATGTCCAAAAAATTTTGACTTTCTACGTCTAATTTCTCTAATCAGTTTACGATGTTCATTTGTCTCCTGTAGTACTTGGTCATTTGTTTTTCTGTCTGTCCATGGTATTCTATATATATATATATATATATATATATATATATATATATATATATATATATATATATATATATATATATATATAGACTGTTACAGTGATCACAGATTAATTACAGGCACATTGAGGGTAAAGTTAAAGAAAGTCAAGTATACAGCAGGAAACCCCAAATATGACTTGTGCAAATTGAAAACTGACGAAGAAATACAAGATAATTTTAACATAGAAGTAAAGAACAAATTTGATTTATTGTCTGATCTAGAGATCCTATTTCAAGATGTAATGATCAATGGGAAATGCTGAAGAATTCAATCAGTTGTGCAGCAGAAAAAAACTATTCCAAAAGTAAAGAAAGTGGGCCGTAAGACATGGATGACTGAAGAAATTTTACAACTAATGGAAACAAGAAGACAGAACAAAAATACTCCTGCCAAATATGAAGAAATTCACAGTAGAGTCAGAACATTATGTAAGGAGGCAAAAGAAACATGGCTTGAGAAAAATTGCAGAGACATTGAAAAACAACACAACAGTAAAAATGCGAAACTAATGCACACAAGAATTCAGGAGCTTTCTAATCAAAGGCAAAAGATGGAAGAGTCATAATAGAAAAAGATCAGATCTTACATGTGTGGTCAGACTACGTGAAAAACCTTTATGACGATAACAGAGACGAACAGCATGATGTTCAAAATAATAATGAAGGACCAGCAATTTTGAAGATGGAGGTTCAAAATGCTCTTAACCATATGAAATATGGCAAGACACCCGGTTCAGACAGCGTCACAACAGAAATGATTAATGCTTTAAAAGAATATGGAATAGATAAAGTTACCAGTCTGCTTAATACAATATATGATACTAGAAATATACCTCAGGAGTTATGTAATTCTGTATTTATTGCAATCCCAAAGAAATCAGGAGCCGTGGAATGTGATCAACATCGAACAATTAGTATAATGAGTCACATCACGAAGATTTTGCTAAGAATTATCATGCAAAGAGTTAGGAGGAAAATACAACCTGAAATAGGAGAAGAACAATGTGGGTTTGTAGAAGGCAAGGGTACAATAAATGCTGTGTATATACAGAGAACCGTAATCGAACGTTCTACAGAAGTAAACAAAGATCTACACCTTTGCTATATTGACTACACAAAGGCTTTCGATAAAGTGAGACATTTCAACATGATAAGGATGCTTGGCCGGTCTCTCTGGCTGTGGGGTTACAACACTTTTTCTCTGTAATCCCGTTTATCACGCAGAGTCTCGTAGCGGAGCGAGAGCTGAGGCGGTTCGACCCCCGCTCGTGACTTGCGGGATACTGAGCCGGCCGCTCAGAAAGCAATGGCAAACTACTGAGCGTAATCTTGCCAAGAGATCAACATACAGCTGAAAAGATGCTGGTGTTGACAGCTAAGTCCTGTAAAGGATATGCTAATAAAAAAATAAAAAGGATGCTTGAAGATCTACAAATTGATGGAAAAGACCTTAGACTTGTAAAAAAACATATAGTGGAAACAACAAGCTGCCATAAGAGTTGATAATGAAGTAAGCCAATATCAGCCTATTAAGAGAGGTGTGAGATAGGGATGTGTAATGTCTCCAGATCTGTTTTCCCTGTACAGTGAAAGTATTTTCAGAAATATTGAAGATATGGAAGGAATCAACATTGGGGGACCATGCATCAATAACATTAGATTTGCAGATGATACAGTCTTGATTGCAGACAATGAACAGGACCTGCAAAATTTAGTAGATGGGGTTGTTACACACAGAGAACAACTAGGGTTAGAATTAAATTGCCGCAGAAGTCGGATGTGTCGGCCTAACGGCGCAAGAACGCAGCTCTGCTGTAAACAGGCACAACGCAATCAGGTCCGGAAACAAACTCCGGATGAACGAAGAAGAAGAAGAATTAAATTGTAAAAAGACACAGATTATGGTCGTCAATAGGAAGAACGAAATACCACAATGTAATATACAAGTAAATGGAAATATTCTTCAACAAGTGAATAGGTACAATTATCTCGGAACAGTAATAACATCTGATGGGAGATGCCTTGAAGAGATTAGAACAAGAATCGCCATGGCAAAAGTAGCCTTTAGCAAGATGAAAAACATACTGACCAATAAAAAGATGTCAATTGAAACGAGAAAAAGAGTGTTCAGATGCTAATAGAACCTGTACTTTTATATGGATGTGAAGCTTGGACAATGAGCAGTCAGGCTGAAAAACATCTGATGGCTGTGGAAATGTGGTTTCTGCGGAAAATGCAAAGAATACCATGGACAGCCAGAAAGACCAATGAACAAGTTCTTCACGAAACAAATGAAGATCGTAAACTGATTAGAGACACTAGACGTAGACAGTCACAATTTTTTGGGCATGTTATGAGAAGAAATGATTTGGAGAATTTGGTGACAACTGGTAAGATCGAGGGGAACAGACCGAGGGGAAGACCTAGAAGCAAGTACTTGGATGGCTTGGCCTTGTGGCATGGTCGAGACAGAAACACGGAGCTGATCCACGACTCAGGTGATCGAGTGAAATGGCAGAACATGACCGCCCACGCTTACCGGCATGGCACATGATGGATGGATGGATATATATATATATATATATATATATATATATATATATATATATATATATATATATATATATATATATATATATATATATATATAAGGGCTGCGACCGATTAATTTTTATTTAATAGTTAACTTTTGAAAAATTATCTATTAATTATTAATAGTTAATTTCGATTAAAACAAAACATTTATAGTCACATAACTCACATTATACTCGTATTTGTCAAAAATCGAAATAACACTGGATTGACTTGTTCATTTGTCATCTAATAACCAACTAAGCAAACAGACGAGTATGTCGACAGTATTTGGTTCAAGTGACGACCGAGTCTTATTAACAATATAACCTGCAGAGCTGAACAATCGTTCACATGGAACTGAGGTAGCCGGTATGCACAGAATGGTTTTAGCTAGGAATGTCAATTTTGGATATTGATGTTTCATTAAGTTTCCACCATTGTAGAGTGTCAACCAGTTCAGCAACTTTCGTCTCCATTTTATAACGCAGCAATTCATCAGAAGAGCTGACGACATTATCTTCCGTGTCTGAGTCCATTTGCTTAATACGCTTTTAATTTGGTTCACATATAATTTCATTGTCAATGTCAGTATCATTCGTTGCAGCAGTCTCCATCTGCTCATCATGAATATCAGCTGCTATTTGTTGTTCAATACGTGACCAAGTTCGTTCTTTGCATCTTTTGACAAACACTTCAGGTATTTGTAGCGTGGATCAAGTGATGTTTCAATCTGTAGTATTTCAATACTTGTCATATTAGCTACACGTTCACTGAAGTCATTAATAGATGCTGCCTTAAATTTAGCTATGTAGCCCGGATCATCATCGTGTACAGTCATATCCTTTGTCAACGATGATAGCAGTGGCAATACACAGCTACATGAAACATAATCTTGACCGCCAAGCAGGACGTGGTCTGACAGAATAAGTCCAAAACTTTGACATATTTTGAAATCTTCTCCCAATCCGAATCTGACAAGTTTTGGACCTTTGTAGTGCATCTTTTCATCTGGCATGTAGACAGCTAATGCTTCTCTGGCCTGTAGAAGACTCTGTAGCATAATAAAAATACTGTTCCATCTTGTTGGTACATCTTGCTGCAGCTTACACAATGGTGACTCAGTACAATTTTGCAACTCGGTTGTGTTTGCAGCAGTGTCTAAAATGTCCGACAATTTTTTGACATTTCCCAAACAATATTTCTGTATCAGCAGCTTTAAATCCATGCAATATGCTCAGTTGTAAGCTATGAGCCAAACAAGGAATATGAGCAAAACCGTATTTCTTGCATTGTCAGTAACTACAGCCTGAATTTTGTTCGTTATATCCCATTCTATTGCAAACTGTTTATATAACTGGGCAACACTGTCAGAATAATGACGTTCAACAACATTCACGCATTCAAGAACAACATTTTTTTTCAATTTCCAGTTATCGGCAATCCAATGGCCAGTAATTCCACAATAAAGTTACCTAGAGAGATGTCCCAAAATCAGATGTTAACGCAATTCTCTTTGCGTTTTTCACCGATTCTTTAACATTTTGAATCTTGCTGTTATATTTAGCTGTCAACAGTTTGTCAATAGTGCGGCGGGAAGGTAGCTTATATTCAGCATTTTGCAATGCTGTGCTTAATACTTGTTGAAGGCCGTCGTCATCTACTATTGATATTGGTCTGCCACTACTAGCAATCCAGTTTGCAAGTAATACTTGAATATCATGTTGTAATGCAGCACTCACTGGACGATCAGTTGAACGACAAAAGTGACTCAAAGTAGCCTGCTTCGAAGCAGGTGACGATGATGCAATAGACCGTCTCAGCTTAAGTTTCTGATAATGTAGTGGATGTTTGTTTTGAAGGTGGTAAGTAAGCAAGGTGTTAGAACCATGGTATGCAAACGATTTATCACAATGAACACAATAAACCTTTTCAGCATTTTCAATATTTCCATCAGTCAATACTTTAAAACCAAAATGTTCACGTAATCGTCAGGACATTTGTTTATATTTCTCCGCTGCCATGTTGTTACTTTTAGTCTTACGGGTCATTTGTATAAGTGATGAGAGAAAAGTTTTCGATTAATCGTTTAAAAAAAAAATTAATCGTTAAATAAATTAACGATTAATCGAATAATTAATCGTTAACTTCCGCAGCCCTAATATATATATATATATATATATATATATATATATATATATATATATATATATATATATATATATATTAGGGCTGCGGAAGTTAACTATAATATAATTAAATATTGTTGCACACATAAAACTATATACGGCAGGTGTATCTTTCAATCATCAGTCGTACATCAATCATTTATTGTTCGTGTTACATTCACACAGGAAAGAATACATTGTCAAATAAATGGTATAAACATAATGCATATTACCATGTTATGAGACAGGCAGGTAGACACACATACACACGCACATGCATAAACACATACATACATACCTGCATACACACTTACATTATTTACTCAAACTCTCACAGTTATGCACTCACTAAAAAATACACAAATACACACTCCATCGCACACACATATACAGTTTTTTTTTTTTTTTTTTTTTGCAAATCCTTTACAGGACGTAGCTGTCAACACTAGCATCTTTCAGCTGTATGTTGATTTCTTGGCAAGATTACGCTCAGTAGTTTGCCATTGCTTTCTGAGCAGCCGGCTCACATACCCTGTAAGTTACCGATGCGATTCGAACCACTGCTGATTCTCACCGTCATCACGTTACCTACGAGAGTATACGAGATTACGGAGAAAAGTCATAACCTCTAAGCCACGAAGCCGGCTACATATACAGTACTGACTCATAATATGCATGGTCATACACAAAGGACAGCCGCCGACCGAGTGGAATCACGAAAAGTCCTTATAAGGACTGCAGACAGCAAGCCAGGCGAGCCAGGAGCCTACACCAACAACGAAAACCACAAGCACAGACGAGCACAAAGGATAGCCGCCGACCGATCCCCCTGCTGACGTCACAGACACAAACGATACATAAACAGTCCGAGAAAGGACTCACAAGACAAGAATTAGGGTGAATAAACCCACAAAAACCACGGACCTCAACAATAACCACAGCTGATGAAGCAGGTTAGACGAGGGCGAATTTGGAATTTTTGTTTTTGAAAATTGGAATTGGAATTGGAATATGCATGCATACTCTCTCTCTCTCTCTCTCTCTCTCTCTCTCTCTCTCTCTCTCTCTCTCTCTCTCTCTCTCTATCTCTCTCTCTCTCTCTCTCTCTGTCTTTCTCTTAGCAACGGGCAGATGGGCGGGTGGCAGGCGAGTAGACGGATAGCCAGAAAGGCAGGCAGACAGACAGACAGGTAGGTAGGTAGGTAGGTAGGTAGGTAGTAAAGTAGGTAGAACTTCTAACCCATGAAATTACATATGGACCTAAAACATTGTTACATTGCTCTCATGAAGACATATTATGACTTTATTCTTTGCTGTTCTTCTGTACTTAGCTGTTCCCCCGTCCCTTAAATGCCGTGTCTTCTTAAATTACCACAAGTCTGATCTTTCGCATGCCCTCGCGACAGCCTCGTCTGCAGCCAGAATCCCTACATCAACACAAACAACCATCGCCCAGGTATGCGATAATTACCTGTTCTGACAGTCTGGAAGTCTAGGCTTTTAATTGCAGACCTGTGTCGTATTCATTCCCAGGAAACAGTACACCACGGGAATTTAAGGCACCTTGCAGTTAAGCTAGCTGAAACATTTGGCTTCGCTTAAGTAATATGCGGGCTGCGTGGCATGGTTACTGTAAACAATGCGTGCCGTAATTTTTATAGATAATAAAAGAGATATGTGCAAGATCGTGTGGCAATAATAAGGAGGAACTGTGTTCGTTTATCGTGTCTCCACTTTACCTTGTGTCTTGGTGACCCATGAGAGATGACGGCGGTAGCGTGGCTGCTGACAGGGATCTACAAGATAGAAATGCCCGCTAGAAAATATCTGTTTGGTAAAGATGTTTGTTACTGGACTTTTCTTATATCACATACGTGATCGAATGGATCACAGCTTTCGTTCTTAAACATCGGGTGTGCTGATGCTGGGGTAGGGGGTTCAACTCCTACACCGGTTAGATGGACTAAAATGTTGACTTCTCGTCCATGACGTTGGGGTGTAAATTACAAGTACCTCAGATATCGTAGTAGATGGCGCGGGACACTAGTAATAGAGAAAGCTAATGCACACGGAAAATGCAGTCCAGTGCAACTAGAAGTAGTGTGTGTGGAATACGCTCGAGTTCAAAGCGCGCGAGCGAGCGCAAGGAGGAACCAATACTTCAATATATACTAATGGGGGAGGGACGGAGGACTTTTGGCTGTCGCATCTGTTCACCAGAAAATGTCTCCAGCATCTCAGCTGGGTAGCTTTTTTTTAATGAAGATTTACTTTTTAATGTAGTTGTATCGGTGTCCTTGTTATGTGTCTGCTGATGAATGTTGTTTAACCGCAACGTTCATACTGTAACTTGTGATTGTGTTCACGTAAAGCTGATTAATTTCGCGTTCCGTATTTTTTAAAATACTGACAGTCAACCTCAGCGTATTCCCCTCCCCCAACCCCCCACCCCTTTTACTATTCATGATTGAAATGCGTATTTCTTGTTATTTTTCATGTGCCCATTTTGCACAACAGATTTTCGGTTCTAACAAACGCACACCAGAAGAAGAGGTTAGCCATGTAAACAGTAGGTAGAGGGAATAGCAAAGTCCACGGCAATTTCGACACGGTATGGTACAAGAGGAACTATATGAGATGAGATGGGAGGGGATGAGATAAGATGAGATGAGATGAGATGAGATGAGATGATTATGTGGTTGTTTCGGGATTTGAAATTTAAATATTGAGCACAACCCACTACTGGCAACGCCGATTGCATTCTGATATGAACCTAAGGCGATGAGGAGATGAGATGAGTAGATTTGATTAGGTTATGTTAGATTAGATTAGGTTAGATGATATTAGATGAGTTGAGATAAACTGAGATTAGATTAGATAAGATTATATTAAATTAGAAGAGGTGACATGATATGAGTTTCCGTTGTTCATCCTACTATCACATATCATTATCATCATCATGTGCCATGGAGATAAGCGAGGACTGTCATTGTTTGTCATTTTACACTACCACCGGAGTCTTGGCTCGGTTCTATAATTTAGTGTTACGGTCATGCCACGTACACAAGCCATATGGAAATTTATCTCTTTGCATTCACGTGTTGTTCTTTGCAATAATCTTGCCAGTTGTCACTAAATTTTAGAATTTATGTGCCCAAATACGAGGGAGGGGGGGGGGGGGAATTTCAATACGTAAGTCACAAATGGCTGTAGAAAATAATTAAATATGATGACAACTTGAAACCAGTTTATTTTTATACATGCATTGTCCCTTTATTTCTCAACATATTTTTTCCACCAACATTGATGCACTTATCCCATCGTTTTATAAGTCCTGCCAAACTGGCTGCATAGAACTGCGTACTCTGTTTTCTAAACCACGTTTTCACTTCACATTCAAATCCGGCGTCATTCGCGAAATCTCTCCCGCCAATGTGGCTTTCAGTGGACCCAAAGGTGGAAATCGCTAGGGTCTAAGTTGGAGCTATAACGTGGATGTTCCAGAACTTCCCACCTTAGTTGGTT
The DNA here is from genome assembly GCA_963921405.1 of Cepaea hortensis. Lineage (NCBI taxonomy): Eukaryota > Metazoa > Mollusca > Gastropoda > Stylommatophora > Helicidae > Cepaea > Cepaea hortensis. Next base: position 65,752,265 of record OY992879.1, read on the forward strand.
GAGTTAATCGAGCCGTATGTGGTCTGACATTGTCATGAAGAAGTAACACTCTTCTAGGCAGCAGTCCTGAACGTTTTCTTAGAATTGCATCATGAAGCATCGATACAACTCACATTGTCACCTTTCTTCTTGAAATACAGCATGCAGGGCGATGCGCTACTTTCTTGAATTTCCAACCATTGAAGACAGGCTACAAATTTGAAGAGCACGTGCCTACCTCAGAGTTACCGCAAACACACAACATCCACTGCATAGTGAATTAGGAAGGTGAAGGGCAGCAGGTTAAAAATAGGAAGGTCGTGGATGGGTCAAGCCAAAGACATTCTTCAACAGGTGTGTTCACTTGAGGACTTAGAACCTGGCCAGGAGTGGGTACAAGTGCCAACAGATTTCTGTATGTCCTTTTAAGTTTGCATCCAACTAGACAGAAAATGTAGACAAGAAAATCCGGGGCGGAAGTGCAAGCGTTGATTTTCGATAATTCGTTAGACGGTGATGCTGTCATTTACACAGATGGGTCGGTCGTCCGACACGTGAGAAGCTCATGGGCCTTTATGGCACGGGCCGGAGGAAGAATTGTGAAGGAGGACTCTGGTGCTTTTGTTGAGAACACAATTATCCTGACTATGGAAGTCATGGCAGTAAGTAAAGCAATAACATGGCTCGAGACACATATATTCAATAGGGCATGTTTCCTTAGCGACTCAATGAGCATGCTCAAGACGATAGAGACGGGGTGGATCCGAAGAGAGTGGTTGCTGTCTCTGGGGCGGTCTTGGCTGACAAAGATTAGTTTCATCTTCGTGCCAGGACATGCGGGGGTACAAGGAAATGAGCGGGCTGACAAGCTCGCAGGTAAGGCTAATGTGGAGGGCGGACGCGCCATGGACCAGGCTGACATTCTGAATGCTCTACGAGAAGTAAGACTTTTGCGGGAACCAAGTGATGACAGCGAATCTACAACCATGGTCAGACTGCTGAGAACAGCAAATTAAAAGAGGTGTGGCAAAATAAGAACACTACGCAAGAAGCCAAAGAAGATTGATAAACCAACACTGAACCGGTGTCGTTACCCGCTACACGCTCCGGGATTTGCTGAGGAGGGGATCCGGGCACTTATGCACTGAATGTTTCGATGTGCAGTGAGGATGCTCTGTCGACTAACTAACTAACAAATAGAAAAAGAAAGATGTATCCCTTATCCATCTATCCACTGCGCTATCAAGGCTCCGGGTGTTAATCCGCTAAATTATAAATCAGAAACGGATGTCGAAACCTTCCAATTGACCCACTCTATTACATCTTTTTCTCGCCGTGAACCCAATCCTGCATCTATTCTGGTAACCCAAAATGTAACATTCTCAAAATTAACTTTATTTGCTAGGGCCCCTCACACGTCTCCCTACCCCCTCCACCCTACCTTTCCGCTCAAAGCCATCACCCAATCGGCCGAAGTCTCGCGTTGTGACAAAAGATCTTTGTTTAATCAAGACGAACCCAGCTGGGGCCCACAGCAACATCCGGCTGCAGCTACTTATTAGAATATAATTAACCATTGTGAACTTTAAGATAGCGCTTCTTGGCCTCCTCTCCACGTCGTCCCCACGGGATATTATCTAGGTCACAGAATTATTTGATTTCTAAACTTACCTCTTTCGCGCCGAAGTCCCCGTGGTATGTGACAGGCTCTTCCAGTCTAAAACCCCAGACAGCGCGCGATGTGTTCCTTCACATTTTAAATTTTGTCTAAGCATACTTAAGAAACCTGACATCCTCAGTACACTTCTCATGAATGATTAGCCTGTTTGTAAGTAACGAGAGGGACGATAGAAATATGATGACATAAAATAAAAGAACAAACATTATTAAAATGTTGAATTCTCGTCCTTGACTTGGGAATCTAAAGAGACACGAATTTCCGGAAAAGACAAGTTAAAAAGGTAGTATACTTGGGAAAAGGAAGATGATATCGTACTTTCTTCTCGGTATGTGGGACCTGTGTATTGGTAGCACGTTATACATCCTAGCTTGTGGCTAGGATTTGATTAGGCATTTTCTTCATGTTTGACTGGTAGTGCATGGTTCCCTCTCCCTGCTACTGAGTTGAGTGGGTGGGGCGACACTGTGAGCTGTGCATTTCCTTTGGAGTGCTTTTACATCTGTCCGAGGTTGTTTGTAGCGTGATATGCAGGTTCAGAAAAGATGACGGCTGGCCGGTCGCTGAACTGGGTTGCTTTATGCAGTAATGTGTGGCTGCTGGTTTTCTAGTGACTGCCGCTTCCATTCATGGTGACCTATGTTTTTCGTGGCGGACCTTTTAGTATTGTCATTCTGGCAGCGGCATTATGCAAAGTATACCTATGAGTGTTTTTGGTTTGTCAAGACTCCTGTTTGTTCCACTTTTCACTTGGCGCAGTGAGAAGCATTTTGTGTGATATTCACTGGCGCAAAAACGGAGCGTAATGGGGCGACCCTTGGCTATGAAGTTGGAACCGCGACTAACTGACTAACATCCTATAGCACCCCACATTCGAGCGGACTGTTACCCAGGCTAAATTTTCAAACAGAAAAAAAAAAATAATCTACAAAATTGATAATTATCATTATTATCATGAACCAAGCCGATGAGCGCGCACTGTCATGTTTCATCATCTTACATGATCACCAGATTTGTGGATCAGCTCTGTGTTCTTGTCTCGACCATGCCATGTGGCCAAGTCATCCAGGTATTTACTTCTCTGCCTTCCCCTTGTTCTCTTCCCCTCAATCTTGCTTTGTTTACGTTCACAGCATTCATATGGCAATGTTTTCCCCTATGTGAATGTAACTCGCATAATCGATAATTGATGTACGAAAGATGAATGGGTGGAAGAGCTAAATGTAAGACGGGCCTGCGTGCCCAGTTTGTGACCCAGTGAAAGAAAATTCTCTCTCTCTCTCTCTCTCTCTCTCTCTCTCTCTCTCTCTCTCTCTCTGTGTGTCTTCTTGTTTCTCCCCTATCCCGCCCCACTGCGCTAATCACTATTTAATACATTTTAGCGATTTCTCTCTCTCTCTCTCTCTCTCTCTCTCTCTCTCTCTCTCTCTCTCTCTCTCTCTCTCTCTCTCTCACTCTCTGTCTTCTTGTTTCTACCCCACCCCGCCCCACTGCGCTAATCACTATTTAATACATTTTAGCGATCTCTCTCTCTCTCTCTCTCTCTCTCTCTCTTTTCTCTCTCTCTCTCTCTCTCACTCACTCTTCCCCGCATTAATCACTATCCCACTCTGTCCCCCTCTCTCCCCTCTTCCTCCCTCTCTCGCCATCCCATCCCCCTCTCTCTTTCTCCCCCTCTCCTTCTTTGTCCCTCTCTCCCTCCCTCTCACCCCCTCCTCTCTCTCTTTCTCACTCTCTTTCTCTCCCTCCCTCTGTCTGTCTGTCTGTGTGTCTGTCTGTCTGTCTGTCTCTCTGTCTCTCTCTCTGTCTCTCTCTGTCTCTCTCTCTCTCTCTCTCTCTCTCTCTCTCTCTCTCTCTCTCTCTCTCTCTCTCTCTCTCTCTGCCTAAACCTCGAGAAGTTTGCTCTAAGACATAAGACTTCCTACAACCTGTTTCACACAGTCTCACCCACCTCCCATCATCCCATCTCCTGCCCCACACATTTTCCCCACATCCACCCTCACTTAGCAGTCTCTCCCGTCACTCTCTGTCTCCCACCACACCCCTTTCCAAACACATATTACCTAACATATGTTGCAACCATCTTTCCTTTGACGACCCCGAAGCATTCACCAGGTCCGACCTTTTCTAGTGTATACCAAACATTGCTTAACCCCACGCGACCTGACCTTGTCGTAAGGTCAACGAGTGGGTACACTTTGGCAAAGGGCTGTGACACAATGACAGGACTGACAACAGGCACACGAACGCGACCGAGCAGATGAGTCACGCCACGATCTTGTGTACATACAGCGGTTTACAAGTTTCTTCAACATGTCACTACACCATATATTTAGCTGTCTGACAATCCATAAACTCACTGACAAATCGAGGAGTCCGCGGGTAGCAGAAGTGGGTTTGTCTATACAGCGCCCGTGCTGATGTATGTTTGTACCGTACTGTTGTATGAATGAGTCAACGAAGACCGTTTTGTCCTTAAAAGTTAGAAAGAAAGTTCTTGCATGTTACATAGAGTCAATTTAAACATGTGGCTGCGAATCCTGGACAATTAGTAAACAGGCTAAAAATTGTCTTGATTTAGAAGCCTTGAAGATGTGGTTTTATAGAAGAATGTTGATAATTAGTTTGACAGCCAAACTGAGCAATCTGGACGTGGAAGTTGAGTCACGAAGACAACTTATCATAAACATCAGAAAGAGGAAGAAAATTCTACCAACTAGCCAAAATTAAAAATGTTCTTGATGAAGACACAAGGAAGATATTCTATACTTCTGACATAGAGACATTTTGACTATCGCTCTAAAATCTGGGACGGTTGTTCCAGTTAAATCGCCAAGCGACTTTACTCACTCCAGAAATGGGCTGTAAGTTTAATTTATAGTAAACACATAACTGACAATCCCAGCCTACATAAACACCTTCAGTTACTACCACTCCGCAAAAGCCTACTTTTCAATAAGTCCAAACTAATTAACAAAATCCTACATGCAATGTCCCATATTACCTTTAGCCATTGTTTTATAATGCGAGACACTAAACAACTAAATATAATACACATCCCGAAGCCTAGGACAGACTTACACAAAACAAGTTCGGCGTTCTCGGCAACTCAACTGTGGAACAATCTACCACAAAAAAATCAAAGACATCACCAATCCCTATACATATAAGGGGTGTTCATTTGAAATTCGTTCGTGCCGCACCGCGCGTAATTGCGTAAGTTTATCATGATCATGTCATAGTCATGTGATAAGTAATGACCAATGAATAAAAGAGCAAGTGCTTATCGTCCCATGATGCATAGGTTCTGTTTCTGACCGTTGAGAAAATGGCCGGGTTGATCCAAAATCCGTCCAAAGAAGCTCAAAGAGCGGTGATTCAGTTTCTTTCATTTGAAGGATGTCGACCAGTGGACATTCATCGAAGAATGCAGGCAGCGGACGGTAACAAATGTGTGTCGAAGACAACAGTGACAGACTGGGCACGAATGTTTCGGAAAGGACGTCAGTTCACGACAGATCTTCGTCGGCCGGGTTAAGCGCATATTGTTGCAACAGAATAAACCATCGTCAAAATTGATGCAGCAGTACAGATGAACCATTGTCGAAGCATACGTTCGCTAGCGAAAGAATTTGATGTGTCAATTGGGACAATTCAAAAGGTTGTTCATAAGAAACTGCAATATCGGAAGGTGTGTTCACAGTGGGTACCACGGATGTTGACCGACCACCAAAAAGAGGAACGCATGGGATGGTGTTTGGACCACTTGCTGCGTTACAGAGTGGAGGGTGATGCAATTCTCTTCCGCATAGTGAATGGCGATGAATCATGGTGTCACCACTTGGAGCCGAGCAGCAAAAGAGAGAGCATGCAATGGAAGCATGCTGAATCACCAAAAGCCAAAAAATTCAAGTTACAGTTTTCCGCGGTAATGTTATGCTGAGAGCATTTTTGACCATGAAAAGCTATTGTTGGCCGACTTTAAAGAACCTGGTGTCAACATCAACTCTACCCACTACTTGCAAACACTAGACCAGCTGCAAAAAGCCATCAAGAATAAACGACCCGGCATGCTTTCTCGCGGTGTGATTTTGTTGCACGATAATGCTCGCTCGTTTGTCGCAAAGATTGTGCAGGAAGCACTAACAAGGAAGAAGTGGGAAATTCTGCAACATCCAACCTATAGTCCTGATTTGTCATCATATGATTTTCATTTGTTCGAACCTCTAATAAAAAGTTCTAAAGGAGCAACGATTTTACACAGATGCAGACGTAATGAACGCGGTAAACAGTAAGCAACCACAATCCTTTTTTGCGGACGGCATTCCTCGCCTACCTAAGCAATGGGATGCTTGGCTGAATGCCTACGGCGACTTCTTCTGATCAACACATGGTGCATAATTCATTCAAAATGAATGCTTTGTTTAATTCTACCACATCTGTTAATGTTTCTTTCATGCTTTTATAATAAAGTCATTGGAACGGGTTTCAAATGAACGCCCCTAATATAATTGCAAATTATTCGAACACTTTCTCAGTACGGAATACTTTTCCCCATAATAATAATAATAATAATAATAATAATAATAATAATAATAATAATAATAAACCCTAGTATATCAGCCACCGGTCTTCCTGGGTAGGGTTTAAACGACATTCTCCGTAATCCCGTTTATCCACGTAGAGTAACGCACGTGCGAGAATTGGTAGCGGTTCTCGCCGCGTTGGTGACTTAAGGGATAAGTGAGGCGGCCGCTCAGAAAGCAATGGCAAACTACTGAGCTTAATCTTGCCAAGACATCAACAACAGCGGTAAAATTCTGATGTTGACAGCGATGTCCTGCAAAGGATACGCGAAAAAAAAGAGTATATCAGCCAGACCCCTTTCGGTTAACCAGTATATTCCCTATAGCTAATAACAATTGCCACATAATTCATCAATGTTATTGAGTCATGTAGTTTTGATTTTTGCAATTTCCTCCATGCCTTTAAAGTCATATCCGTTATACTATTGTTGTTCTTAGTTAGCCTCGAAAGATGTGTGGATGAAATAATGTATGATAGAGAGTGATAGAAGGGCATAATGTTAGACGGGCCTGTGTGCCCAATTCTTAACCCTCCGAAAATAAAGTGTGTTGGTTCATTCGTCCCCTCCCTTTCTCTCTGTCCAGGTCTCTCTTCATCCCTCCCTCCCTCCATCTCTCTGTCTCTATATGTATTTCTCTGTCTGTCTGTCTGTCTGTCTGTCTGTCTGTCTGTCTATACCTCGAGTAATCCACTCTAACATAATACTTCCTACAGCCTGTCTCACACAGTCTCTCATCAACCCGCCTCCTGCCCCACACATTTTCCCACATCCACCGTCCCTTCTCAACACCTCTGACCCACAATCTTCTCCGATTCCACACTTTTCTCACACATTCACCCACATCTAACCCCGCCCCGACCTATATTTCCCAAAGAGGAACTGGTGTGGAGCACTGTGTGAGCAACACTCTTGCCTGAGGCAGCAAGCTTCTACCGGATCCCGCAGTGCCACTCTAGGTTGTGCCTACCTGATGGGGCAAATACTGACAGGACTACTCTGTGCCTGTTGACTGACCTTAATTAGTCTACTTAATGTGTGACAGATGTCACAAGGGTGATAACCACTGCTGGGCGGAGCGTGGCAATTTGTAGCTGTTTTTTGTTTGGGGGGGGGGGGGGGGAATAGCGTTGTGATAGGCAAATGACAGGCAGGCAGGCAGACAGATAGGCTGGCAGGCAGGCAGGCAGGCAGGAGGAGGAGAGATGGATGGGTCTATGGACGAACAGACGGGGGGACAGACAGACAGATAGACAGACAGACAAGCAGACTGACAAGCAGATAGACAGACTGACTGGCAGACCGACAGGCAGACAGGTAGACAGGCAGGCAGGCAGACGGAAGGATGGATGGGTGGACGGAAGGACGGATAGACAGACAGACAGACAGACAGACAGACAGACAGACAGGCAGGCAGGCAAGTAGACAGGCAGACAGGCAGACAGATAGACAGACAGACAAGCAAGAGGATGGATGGATGGACAGACAGACAGACCTAGAAATAGAGAGATAGATCTTCTTTCTTCTTCTTCTTCTTCTTCTTCTTCTTCTTCTTCTTCTTCTTCTTCTTCTTCTTCTCCCATCTACCTCAGTGAAATGTTGAAGGGAGATAAAAGATCTTTTACGTGCTCTGTCTAATGCTCTTTGTAAGTTGGTATTCGGAAATAAAGTGTGTTGGTTCATTCGTCCCCTCCCTTTCTCTCTATCCTCCTCTCTCTTCATACCCCTCTCCCTCCCTCCATCTCTCTGTCTCTCTATCTCTCTCCCATCTACCTCAGTGAAATGTTGAAGGGAGATATAAAGATTTGCTACGTGCTTTTTCTAATACTCTTTGTAAGTTGGTATTCATTTCTCTAAGGTTGTTCTTGATACCATCACTCCATCTTTTACGTGGTCTTTCCTTTGTCCTGTATCCATTTTATTTCTTGAATGTGGCTCTTTGTGGCAGATACTACCAGGCACTCTTGAAATTATTTAATCTGATGTTCTTTAATGAAATGCACGACAGGTTTCAAACCTAATCGTCTTCTAATTTAATAATTTGTGCATGCATACATATTGATAAATAGAAAACAAGGCTAACAGCTAACAGTTTACCACAACAAGCAATGATGTACAGACAAAATTAAACCAACTGAAGAGACCGGCCATGTGCACAATGGACAGAGGGAATAGCAGAGTCCATGGATCTCGATACATGAAGCCCATAAAAGGGCACTCTCCCGCTGTTTATCCTTCACTTCGACACCGCATGGCATAGGAGGAACAAGATGAGAATATTTGATGACTGGACAGACAGACAGACAGACAGACAGACAGACAGACAGACAGACAGACAGGTAGGCAGGCTGGCAGGCAGACAGGCTGGCAGAAAGGCAGACAGGCAGACAGGCAGACAGGCAGGCAGGCAGACAGGCAGGCAGGCAGATAGACAGACAGACAATTTTATATTTAGCCATTCTCATTGACTCATTTCCTGCCCCTGAGCTTTTCATTGCACACCCAACATCTTGTTCATTGTCAAATTTTATGTTCTTTAAGAAGTAAAATCTCAAGTGGCGAGAATACAAATAGGCCAGGCACCTGAGTCATCGTCTAGGAAACTGCATTTTCCTGTTGTTGGATCCTTAACGGTTACTTTCTTTGACCACGGAAGTCTCCATAAGTCTCCTCGCATAGATCACACAAGAAAATGTACAACCCAGCGCACTAGCCCCGTAGCACCGACGAGAAACAAAATGTGTGTTTAGCATAATCTAAGCACAAACGTTAGTTGAATGTACTTTTATTTGACGTTGCCATCAACCTCGGAATTTATTGGCTGTTGGTTCCTCCGAAGTGGGAGAGTGTCTGCCTGCACGGCGAAGAACCACCAGTCTGCACAGCAATAAGCCAGACATGGGGCAAACCTCAGTCCGGTATGACATCACACTGATGTTGGACAACAGTGATGTCACCATCCGACATACAGGACTTCACGCTGGAGTTCACAGCCAGCGAACGCAAGCAAGCAAGCATTGGTTGTTGGTGATTTAGTAGACAAGTTTATATTTTATAGTTTCCTATTGCTTTCTGAAAGGCTGGAGCTCAAATGATCGAAAGCAACGCAACGCGATCTAAACATAAAATAAAAATAATGTGTCTTGGTTGTAGAAAGCAGAGTCTAGAATTGAATGGTTGATAGGAAATTGTGGCTAGATGTAAGTGTGGGTGGTAGAAAATGGTGGCCAGATGTGGGTGGGTGATATTAAATTTGCCTAGTTGTGACTGGGAGATAGGAAATGGTGGCTATAGGTGAATAGGAAAAATAAAAAGAAATAGTGGCTAGAAATATATATAAGATATGAGGTGGTGATTAAACATGAACACAAGGTAGGAAATGGTGACTAAAAATGAATAGGAGATTAGAAATAGTTACTAGAAATGTAAATAAAATAGGAAATGGTGACGAAATGTACAGAACATGAGAAAAGGGGACTAGAAATGAATAAAAGATTAAAAATTGTGATTAGAAATTAAAATAAGATAGGAAATAGTAATTAAAAATGAACAGAAGAAGTGAAATAATGACTTGAAATTACTAGAAGACAGACAGTAGTAGAAGACAGGAAAATGATAAGAAATAAACAAAAAGTAGATATAAGTGCAGAGATAATATATGTAGTTTTACCTTTGATGTCTGATTCTCAATCTGCGACCTGAGTCTGTTGCTGCGAGTGTCTCGACTGTAGACGTTGTTGTTGCTGATGTGGAGGGTGAAGAAGTTCCAAGTGTTGGTTGATTAGCTGCAGAGGAGGATCCGTCCGAGGATAAGGATAAGGACGATGGTGAAGATGTAGACGAAGATATTCCAGTGTCTGAAGACACTAGTGATGTATTCAAAGATGGTGGTAACACGGAAACATCAGATGTATCCATGGATGTGGATGAGGAGTTATCCGGGTGGAACGGACGGGGCTGGGGCATTGGCTGTGAAGGGTTAAATGCTTTCACTGAAGGTGTAACAGCCGTGAAGCTATTCAAAGTCAAAGATCTGGAGATGGCTGAATCATCTGACGCAGCCGTGCAGCTGAAGCCAGCTGAGACTGCAGCTGTAGACCTGCATATCCCTACTTGGGTGTTTGTGTCAGGAAACTGGCGTTGCCCCATTCTGGAACTGTTCAATGACACTTCTGTTTCGAGGGCCAAACTGCGAAGAACACCCGAGGAACTGCTAATACTTGCAGATTTGCTGGCTTCGGCATAATTCTGATCACAACGGCCTTCATGCATGCGTGGAGTTATATCTCCTGTCACTCTGTGTCCAATATTGCCAAGTTTTAGGTTCCTGCTGCTAAATGAAGGCACAAATGTGATACCTTTACTGGGAAGAATGCTCAAGGAACCAGGTGTCCGACTGGGCATGTTTCTAGTTTCCTGTCTCACAAGACTCTTCTGGGGTAGTTTGAGATTAGATGATTCTCCTCGAAGACCCTTTACCTCGGAGGGTTTCCTTCCCAAATTTGTTAGCTTTAAAGTGTTGCCTCTGGGAGGTGGAAGAAGAGGTTTTTCTAGAACAGCTTTCGAGAAAGGTATGGAAAACGTGGCGGCTGGTGGGTTTGCATTGTATGTCTTTTCGCTAAAGTTGTTGTCTTTGGTGAAGGTTTGGCAGCTGTCTGAATTTGAATGTCTAATTGTAGCACTGCATTCATTGACTACAGCGCTACTGTTTATATGCATTGGTGAAGAAGGTTTTGTTAGAATAAATGTGTTTTTCCCAGAGCCATACATATTGCTGCTACTGAAAGACTTGGTACTATTTCTGTTTGCTTTTGTTATAAGTAATGCATCCTTACTGTTTTGAATTTGTGAATCAATTGTTCTTGACAAGGGTATTGCTTTAGTAGTAAATTTAGAAAGACTTGTGGCATCTTCATCCATGTCAGTTTCAACGTTGCTACAATTACTGCTATTGACACTGTTGCCGGCCATCTCTTTTGAACTTTCTGCAACGAAATTTGAAATTTGTGACGAATAGGCGTTATCTGTATCCATGGTTACAGATTTCGTTTCAGGGTCGGTAACAGATCTGCGAACTATATTCTGGTTAGCCGTAACCATGTCAGCCAGTTTGTATCCCAGAGAAGCAGGAGGGTTTGAAGGTGGAATATTAGTCTCTCCTCCTGACGCGGGTGACGTCGGAAAAGAAAATCCAGTAGTATAGGAGACGCTTGTTGGAGAATCTGACGAAATGGAACTGATCCGCTGACCTACATCGAACAGCATCATCTGTTGCTCCTCGCTTGTTCTAAAAAACAGTTTGTTTATATGTGATCCTGCCAGTGAGCAACCGTGGGGTAACTGGGAGTTTTCCACTTCTCCACCACTTTCCGCTAAGATATGGTTGGAATCGACAGTTGGCATATGTACCTTGTGAATAGAATACCCACTATTATTGACATTGCCGGAATTGGGAATATCCGTAGTAGGCGCGTTTATTGCAGGGTCGCCGATATATGCAAGGTTAAAATTCTTATCTAAATAGGCAAAATTTGTAATTTTTATAAGTTTTTCTCCATGTCTTAGAATAATCCATCTGTCTATATGGTTGACTTCGATCACTGTACCCGTAGTTTCAATGTGGTTTAGGGTTGGTGCCTGCATTTCATTGCCTGGGTCCAAATCGTGTGTGAGAGGCAACAAGGCTGGACTGTCAGGATGCGTAGTGTGTTCATGGCCAGACACCCGGATACTGCCTGGGTTAGGTGACGAGCATGCAACAGATGGTACCTCAAGCTTCGTCCGGTGCTGCAAGACGCCCGAATTGCATAGTATCCCCGAAGAAGAGCCCTCATTTCGAGGTAAAACTGCACAATCCATCTGAAGTTTGTTTAAAGAATTGGACACTCCATTTGGTTCTGAACGTGCCCCGGGATCATCTGGTAGATCACCACGTAGTCCTTGATTCCCAGGCACTATATTCATATTTAGATCCTGTTTACTCAAAGTGATTCTTGAAAACTGTGTGGCAACCATAAATCCATGACGAGATTTTCCGTCATCTGCCAGATCAGCATTGCTATGTAGTTCTATGCTGCGTTTCTCAGCAACATCAGACGTTGCTTCCCAGTCCATTTGAAGCAAGTTTCGCAAACACTTCCAACTTGTATGCACACTCGACAACAAAGGAAATTATGCCCTCCACATGTCCTCGGAAATTATAAAGATAGCATCAACATACGTCAACACGGCTTTCCAAGCACTTCTGTGTGTTGTCGTTGTTGTTGTTGTTCATGTACATTTAAAGTACACTTAAGGGAAGTTCAGTATTTAAAAGTCACCTTACTTACTACAACAATTGTTGAATTCTTTGTGTCACAGCTCAGATCCACATTACTACAATTGTTGAGTGTTGTATGTTACAGCTCACTATGTTCTGACACGACCCTTGACAGGCACTTATGGTGATTCACCGCCCTTATCTGTATGCCGATGTTGCCGCTTTGTGGTCATCATCACAACGTCTCAATTTCTGACTCATCCTCTGTCGTTGATAGAGGGCATATGGTGCGAAACATGAGACCTGTTGAAGTAGTAAATAAAGACATATACGAAATAGGTAATAGGGTATGTTCGTAAAAGCATGTACATATACAAACATATAAGAAATTGGTAGTAGGGTACGTTCGTAAAAACATGTACATATACAAACCTATAAGAAATTGGTAGTAGGGTACGTTCGTAAAAGCATGTACATATACAAACATATCAGAAATTGGTAGTAGGGTACGTTCGTAAAAACATGTACATATACAAACCTATAAGAAATTGGTAGTAGGGTACGTTCGTAAAAGCATGTACATATACAAACATATCAGAAATTGGTAGTAGGGTACGTTCGTAAAAACATGTACATATACAAACATATAAGAAATTGGTAGTAGGGTACGTTCGTAAAAACATGTACATATACAAACATATAAGAAATTGGTAGTAGGGTACGTTCGTAAAAGCATGTACATATACAAACATATAAGAAATTGGTAGTAGGGTACGTTCGTAAAAACATGTACATATACAAACATATAAGAAATTGGTAGTAGGGTACGTTCGTAAAAACATGTACATATACAAACATATAAGAAATTGGTAGTAGGGTACGTTCGTAAAAGCATGTACATATACAAACATATAAGAAATTGGTAGTAGGGTACGTTCGTAAAAACATGTACATATACAAACATATAAGAAATTGGTAGTAGGGTGCGTTCGTAAAAACATGTACATATACAAACATATAAGAAATTGGTAGTAGGGCACGTTCGTAAAAGCATGTACATATACAAACATATAAGAAATTGGTAGTAGGGTACGTTCGTAAAAACATGTACATATACAAACATATAAGAAATTGGTAGTAGGGTACGTTCGTAAAAACATGTACATATACAAACATATAAGAAATAGGTAATAAGTTGTGTTCATAAAATCATGTACATATGCAAACACATAAGAAATAGGTGAGAGGGTATGTTCGTCAGAACATGCATATATTCAAAGTTAGTTGCATATCCTTTATATGTGTCGCAGTCAACCCCAACAATTTTAGGCTGTTCGTGATTCCTTGGCAAGTTTATGTTCAGCAGTTTGCTATTTGCTTTCTGAACGATCAGCATTCATACCTTTGTATGAAAACCAACACAAGGCGCTCTGCTGCCAAATCTCTCGCTGCTGTGTTTCGAACGCGGTATGCGCATTATGAATTGCATCCGTAACCCCTTCACAACAGAGACACATATACAAACATGTAATGTATTTGTGGTGGTGAAAACATGCACATATATAAACATGTACAAATATATAAGAAAACATGTAATGTGTTTGTGGTGGTGAAAACATGCACATATATAAACATGTACAAATATATAAGAAAACATGTAATGTGTTTGTGGTGGTGAAAACATGCACATATATAAACATGTACAAATATATAAGAAAACATGTAATGTGTTTGTGGTGGTGAAAACATGCACATATATAAACATGTACAAATATATAAGAAAACATGTAATGTGTTTGTGGTGGTGAAAACATGCACATATATAAACATGTACAAATATATAAGAAAACATGTAATGTGTTTGTGGTGGTGAAAACATGCACATATATAAACATGTACAAATATATAAGAAAACATGTAATGTGTTTGTGGTGGTGAAAACATGCACATATATAAACATGTACAAATATATAAGAAAACATGTAATGTGGCTGTGGTGGTAAAACATGTACATATATAAGCATGTACAAATATATAAGAAAACATGTAATGTGTTTGTGGTGGTGAAAACATGCACATATATAAACATGTACAAATATATAAGAAAACATGTAATGTGGCTGTGGTGGTAAAACATGTACATATATAAGCATGTACAAATATATAAGAAAACATGTAATGTGGCTGTGGTGGTAAAACATGTACATATGTTAATTAACATGACATTGCAGTTCTGTTGAGCATTGTTTTATATTGTTGTTGCTACTTGTATTGAATAATAGAATATCAGCATTTTAGTTTATTATATTGACGTTTTATGTTATGGGTGTGGGTACGGGCAGGTAGTGAGGGGTTCAGACAGACAGACAGACAGACAGACAGACAGACAGACAGACAGACAGACAGACAGACAGACAGACAGACAGACAGACAGACAGACAGACAGACAGACAGACAGACAGACAGACAGGAAGGCAGGCAGACAGACAGACAGACAGACGAGCAGCCAGACTGACTGATATTCTTATATACATTAAGACAATTGCTTGCTTGCTTGCTTGTGTTCGTTGGCTTGAGCTCCAACGCGAAGTCCTGTATGTCGGATGAAGGCATCCTGTTGTCCAACATCAGTGTGATGTCATACAGGACCTGAGGTTTGCATGAGTATCCGTTGTCCCATGTCTGGCTTATTGGTGTGCAGACTGGTGGTTCCTCGCCGTACAGGCAGACACTCTCCGACTTCGGAGGAATCGGTGATCCTACTGACCTTAGCCAGGACCCCGAAGGGACCTGTTGCCCAGGACGCTCGACGAGGACGCGTCAATAGGTCTTGGCCAGTATATAACCCGGCCCTGGTGCCTTGGAAACACCTCGGCGTCCCATTAAGTCAATTAACTGGACGCACACTGATGAAACAGACAGACAGAATACCAGATAGACTAATGTAAAGAATGTTTGTGTATCAGTCTCTGTCTGTCTGTATTATGTCTGTCTGTTTATATTATGTCTGTCTGTCTGTATTATGTATGTCTGTCTATATTAAGTATGTCTGTTTATATTGTGTGTGTCAGTCTACATTATGTCTACATGTCTGTCTACCTTTTTATATATCCAAATGTGTGCGTGTGTGTGGGTGTGGGTGTGTGGGTGTGTGTGTGTGTGCGTGTGTGTGCCTGTATGTAGTGAGGCATACAGGCAGGCAGGTGAATAAATATGTAGGCATGTAGGCAAATATGTAGAGGTGAAGGCAGAGATGTAGACGTGTGGGAACAACTGTAGGTATGTGAGTAGATATGTAGATCTGTGGGCACAACTGTAGGTATGTGGGTAGATATGTAGATATGTAGATCTGTGGGAACAACTGTAGGTATGTGGGTAGATATGTAGATCTGTGGGAACAACTGTAGGTATGTGGGTAGATATGTAGATCTGTGGGCACAACTGTAGGTATGTGGGTAGATATGTAGATCTGTGGGAACAAATGTAGGTATGTGAGTAGATATGTAGATATGTAGATCTGTGGGAACAACTGTAGGTATGTGGGTAGATATGTAGATCTGTGGGCACAACTGTAGGTATGTGGGTAGATATGTAGATATGTAGATCTGTGGGAACAACTGTAGGTATGTGGGTAGATATATAGATCTGTGGGCACAACTGTAGGTATGTGGGTAGATATGTAGATATGTAGATCTGTGGGAACAACTGTAGGTATGTGGGTAGATATGTAGACGTGTGGGAACAACTGTAGGTATGTGAGTAGATATGTAGATATGTGGGCACAACTGAAGGTATGTGGGTAGATATGTAGATCTGTGGGCACAACTGTAGGTATGTGGGTAGATATGTAGATCTGTGGGAACAACTGTAGGTATGTGGGTAGATGTGTGGGAACAACTGTAGATATGTGGGTAAATATGTAGATATGTGGGCACAACTGTAGGTATGTGGGTAGATATGTAGACGTGTGGGAACAACTGTAGGTATGTGGGTAGATATGTAGATCTGTGGGAACAACTGTAGGTATGTGGGTAGATGTGTGGGAATAACTGTAGGTATGTGGGTAGATATGTAGACGTGTAGAACAACTGTAGGTATGTGGGTAGATATGTAGATCTGTGGGGACAACTGTAGGTATGTGGGTAGATATGTAGATCTGTGGGGACAACTGTAGGTATGTGGGTAGATATGTAGATCTGTGGGAACAACTGTAGGTATGTGGGTAGATATGTAGATCTGTGGGAACAACTGTAGGTATGTGGGTAGATATGTAGATCTGTGGGCACAACTGTAGGTATGTGGGTAGATATGTAGATCTGTGGGAACAACTGTAGGTATGTGGGTAGATATGTAGATCTGTGGGAACAACTGGAGGTATGTGGTTAGATATGTAGATCTGTGGGAACAACTGTAGGTATGTGGGTAGATATGTAGATCTGTGGGAACAACTGTAGGTATGTGGGTAGATATGTAGATCTGTGGGAACAACTGGAGGTATGTGGTTAGATATGTAGATCTGTGGGAACAACTGTAGGTATGTGGGTAGATATGTAGATCTGTGGGAACAACTGTAGGTATGTGGGTAGATAAGTAGATCTGTGGGAACAACTGGAGGTATGTGGGTAGATATGTAGACATGTGGGAAGTCAGTTATAATACGTGCATTAATATGGGTCTGAGTGGCCGAATGGATATGAGCCCTCACTATTAAACTTCCGGTATGCTTATGCCGAGGTAGGGGTTCATTCTCTACACAGGTCAGTTGGACTAAAATGTTGGCTTTTCGTCCCTGACATGGGGACGTAACTTACAAGTAACTCAGAAGTTGGAGTGGGATCGCCTGATGGTGAAGGACACTGGTAATAGGGGAAGTTAGCCCACACGCCCAAGTCAGTCCAGAATGGACTACGCTTGAGTTCAAAGTGAGCGAACAAAAAAAAAATACAGCAAAATAAAAACAGCAAGACATTAATGGCACACCCACAACACAACACAACACAACACAACACAACACAACATATCAGTGAACAATCACACAGTTAATCAACATGACCGTTGACCCATCCTCAATAACGATCTGCAAGTAAAACAGTACATGCAAACTATAAACTTTATCGCTAATGAATCCACTTCGTTGTCCAGAATGAGAGACTCGGGAGTAAGAATTAGCACGGCTAGATACGAGAGGCACATCGGGAGAACAAGGGCCCTGGTCAACCAACAAAGAATTGGCACTATCAGTCTCAGGACGATGATGCATATGTTGGGAGTGGGGGGGGGGGGGGGGGGGGGGTCCTGAGCACATATGGATTTGTTCGGAGTGCAAGGATGACACCCCAACATATAACAGATGACAATTAGTCATGTAGAACTGATGTATGACTTTCGCATATTCCTAAAGCGTGACAATGTCTATGGTATTTATGTTGCTGAAGATTAATCTATAATAGTAAGTGATGTATGAATAGGACTGCCAGACGTCCCGCAAATATTTAGCCTATTATTCTCCGTCCGCCAGGCAAAGCTAAAAATCTTTAAAATGACAGGCTTTTCTTATATTTTATGTTATAATTTTTTTATGTATTGTTGTTACAATTAACAATGTATCTACACTCTACCGTATGTTTACATTGTTAAAATGTACAGTCTATGCATGTTTGTGAAGTATACTTCTGTATCCCTTGGACGCAATGGCAATGTGCAAAGAGTGTTCTCTTTGATTAATACTCAATGGACACAGGAAAGTAACTGACTCTTACTCGACTCTGTAAAGGGCATGATTCTCACAAAGTACAATTTGAAGAATATTACCTCTGAACAGTTTTATGCATATGTAATTGCTAACGAGGATCTTCTACGAAAAGTTGGCTCCTCCTAGAAATATGTTGTGTAATTAATAAAGATTATAAGTAATAAATGTACGATCGGCTGTTTAAATAATGTTTTTTAGCATTTTAAAAAAGGCCTCCATTGCATTTATATTTATGTTTTAACATATTGTTTCTTGGTCCATTCACTAAGAGTAAGATACACTTATTGGCAGCTATTGTAATACAATTATACTGCTTGCGGGTTTAATCTAAAACGATTTAAATGAGACATTCAGTGTCCTCCTTTGTCCTCTTATTTGTCTTATTATGTCCTCCTTTTGGTGCCCACGTATCTGTCAATTCTATGTATGGATGAAGCAGTGTAGTAAATGAGAGAGAGAGAGAGAAAGAGAGAGAGAGAGAGAGAGGGGGGGGGGGACGAGATGAGCAAAATGTCAGACGAGTTTGCGTACCTAGTTTAAATAAAGTTATGTCTGTCTGTCTGTCTGTCTGTCTGTCTGCCTGCCTGCCTGCCTGTCTGTCTGTCTGTCTGTATGCTTGTGTTTGTCTTACAATCTATGTTAATATCCGCACTAATAAATAACAATTTCACCTTACAGCCTTGAAAGACGATAGTTTGATACATCGTACATTAAAAAAAAATGCATAATAGCTACAACCCATGGCGAGGACAAAGGGTGGAGTTAAACCTCTCCCCATAGCACAAAACCTGGCCTGAATTTGAGAGAACATCTGTTGCCCATGCAGCATGATCCCTCTCTCTACCTACCTTATTTATTCCAGAGGAAAGGTGACACCAATACATCTAGAACAAGACCAGCTGCAGAAGCTACCGGATCAGCAATGCAATCCTCTAACTGTCCGCCTGTCAGTGCTTCGATCTTAGACCAGTTGCCGACGAAAGCACAGGACCTGGTCTGTCTTGCCATGACATTTGGGCTGAATTCCTCGGACTATTCACTAGGGTAAAGCTTGTACCCTACCAATTTCACACATCCGCCCAAAACCCTTGGTACAAAATGGGGTGTCGGGTTTGGTTAGCACAGTCCAACATTCGGTGCTAATAAGTCGGCGCTAATAGAAAGCAGGTAGTACCGTCTACTGTTATACAGTTGCTCAGTCATACCTGACTAAGACCTGACACTATCTATGTTAACTCCGCCACTAATGCATAACTAACCAGACATATATAACTGGGAATAACCAACCGGCATGACTCATATGCAGAAGTATATCCTATCTCCTTAAATTTAATCGCCCAGCAACCCTGACTAGTCAAAAAAGGCTTAATATGTCCTAGTTTGTTTTAAATTTTTTTTTTTTTTTTTTTTTTTTTGGGGGGGGGGGGGGAGTAGCATTCCACGGATTACCTAGCGCCCAAAACACACAAGGGCGTGGTGTGTGGACGCCATGATTCGCCTATTGACAAGCTCACTCCATTGTGACGTCGCTGGGTCCCGAATGCCTCGACGTCATCCTGCCTGTTGTGTGTCTTCGCGGCGTACACAGAGCTCTCTGAACCGTGAAGGTATTAATATCCTGTTAGCTCCCGTTTGGGAGATACTTGTGAAAGCCGACAAAGACGGGTGTGTCTTAACGTTTGAAGTGGCTGACAGGTAATGTTGGTTATTGACAGGCTATAAGGAGGGTCTTTTTTTGTGTGGATGGATGCGAATGTTGGACAATGAATAAATGATGGTGAAGAAACGGGATGCAGTGGAAAATGGCTTTTTGAACAAAGAAGATATAAACAACAGATAGCGCGATTTATTGCCTGGTACATTTCGCTAAATAGCGTCAAGTACATAAACTAAAGCGACGTTTATGAAATTCAAAACAATGCATTCCTTTCGTGAATTTAAACACAGAAGCCACAAACAATATATTGCACGATTTATTGCCTGTAATATTTCGCTGCATCTCGTTAGGTGCATACTGCGGAGTTATATATCATATGAAGTGAATAAATGAATAATACTTTAAATATTGAGCACAACCAACTACTGGCAACGCCGATCGCACTCTGGTATGAACCTAAGGCCTATCCACGTCAATATGGAAGCACTATACTCGAGTTTCACCCTCGTTTGAGCTCGTCAGTAGTGCATATCCCTGACCGGATCCGGAAACAGTCCCGGATCCGGTCAGGGATATGCACTACTGACGAGCTCAAACGAGGGCGAAACTCGAGTATAGTGCTTCCATATTGACGTGGATAGGCCTTAGGTTCATACCAGAGTGCGATCGGCGTTGCCAGTAGTGGGTTGTGCTCAATATTTAAATTTCAAATCCCGAAACAAGCACATAATCAATTGATTATTGCTCACTGGATTTAGGAGGCCTGGTGTTCCTTGCCAGTGAGAAGTCCTGATCGTTCGGGTCCCATCGATTGACGGACGTCGGTCGCGGCGATTGGGCAATTTTGAGCATAGCCTACGATGGGTAGCGTTGTGATGTTCTGTTGTGATAATTTGGTGTGTCCAGTGTGTGCCGCGTGGTTACACACCCGCTTCACACGCGTGATCCGGGACTGTTTCCGGATCCGGTCAGGGATATGCACTACTGACGAGCTCAAAAGAGGGCGAAACTCGAGTATAGTGCTTCCATATTGACGTCGATAGGCCTTAGGTTCATACCAGAGTGCGATCGGTGTTGCCAGTAGTGGGTTGTGCTCAATATTTAAATTTCAAATCCCGAAACAACCACATAATCGAATAATACTTTAGCTGAAACAATTAAAACACGTAGCCACAGGTATTGTTGCAAGGCGAAGCATTTGATATTCTCACGGTAATTTCAAACTGAAAACAAACTTGTTTTCCTGTTTGCATACAACTTGCCGCAACCACCTAAGGTGTTTACTTTTTTTTGCCCCAATATAAAATTCAATATCTCAGTAACCAACTGAGGGAAAATGATGAGATTTAGCATATAACCCTATCATTATGTCCATCCAACAAAAATAGTTTTTGTTCCACAGATTGTACAACAGATTTCAATGTTTGTTTATATGCGGTATATAATTTACGGCTCAGAGATTAAGTCCATCATTTTAAAAGAATTACAGCTTCACCAAGACACATCCGCGCTTTTTTTTTTTTTTAATTGTCTCGCGGTTTTCGTTTTGGCACAAACTGCGCGCATTTATATGGGATTGTTCAGAAGTGTCTCCGATGTGGGTTCTTTCATGAAACGTGATTATATAAATAAATATAAAAATAAATATTATCATTAAAATAATATTACAAGCTAATATTTGAATGTGTGAATATTGTTCAATTGGATTAAAAGTGAAATTGTGTACACTTCAAACAGTGACGTGCAGAGGTTCTTTGAAGCCCGGGCCCAACCCCTGGATTGGATGCCCCTTTATTGTTCTTTCCTTAATTCATTCTTCCTCCCCTCCGACTGCAATGGGCTGCCCCCTCTCCCTAATTGGATGCCCCCCTGCCGGCTGGATGCCCGGGGCCGTCGCACCCCCGCACCCCCTCTGCACGCCACTGACTTCAAAGCATCGCTATGAAGTTGTACACATATTTTTGTCAAGAAGCTGGTCGCAGGAAACTGTTTCATACTGTTACAAATCCCGAAAAAAGAACAGTGCGTGCATTGGGTTTGATTAAACGATCATGTCGTCGATGGGTGTAAGAATCTGGAATGAAACCAACAAGCGATAAGCAAACGGTAGGTAGAAAGGCAATTCTAGACAGCTTTGACAAGGATGTCATCAGGCGAGTTATTATAAAAATGATGGATGCCAAAGAAACAGTGACTGTAAGAAAACTTAGGGTGTTGTTGAGAAAGAACAATAACATAGAGCTATCCAAAACAACTTTGTGGAAAATTATAAGGACATTAGACTTCACTTTTAGAAAGTACCAGGGAGGTAGAAATATCCTTTGCGAGCAACCGCATGTAGGATCTATGAGAAGCAGATACCTAAGTGAAATAAGGGAAATGCGCAAAGAAAATTATGACATAGTGTATTTGGATGAGACGTGGATCAATGCGCACCACACAAGTGAAAAGGAATGGCAATCAATGGAAGGAAAGATAAAGCGTTATGTGCCCAGTAGTAAAGGACAGCGTTTGGTCATAGCCTATGCTGGTAGTACTCATACAGGTTTACTACAGAATGCTGCGCTCGTGTTCGTATCAAAGCATACAGACAATAGGGATTATCATAATGAGATGAATGGTAATGTATTTAGAGATTGGCTCGAGAATACAGTACTTCCATCCCTTGACAGACCGTCTTGTCTAATCATGGACAATGCATCATATCACAATGTTGTTGCCCAAGAAGACAAAATACCTACGTCATCGAGCACAACGGAAGCAATACAGATATGGCTCCGAATGGAAAATATACCATTTCCAGAAACATATTTCAAGCTACAGTTTTTGTCTCTTGTAAAACAGGCGCAAAAAAGGAAAAAATATCAAATCGACAAGTTGATAGAAGGGCATGGCCATAGGTACTTGAGTCTTCCGAAGTATCATTCTCATTTAAACCCTATAGAACTTGTGTGGGCTAAAATTAAAGGGCAGGTGGCAGTTGCCAATACTATATTCAAATTATCTGAAGTCAAGATTCTAACGCAGTCCGCGCTATTAAATATTGATAAAAGTTACTGGGAAAAAATGTGAAAACCATGTGTTGACAGAGGAAGAGGACTATTGGAGAAAGGATGGATTGAATTTTATGCAACCGAGAGCAATCATCAACCTACTGGAATCGTTCGACACAGATTAAGGTCTGAGCAGATCGCAGACCTTAATCTACGTACACACTTACTGGGATATTTTGCTCCAACTATTCAGACGAATTGCAGGCCCTAAACATTATAGCATCAGCATAATGTCAATGGCAACAATTTGTAATCCCTAGTGATGAATTTTCAATTCCGCAAGCCCTCAGCGGCGACAAACAACTGTATTGAAACACACACACACACACACACACACACACACACACACACACACACACACACACACTAAACGCATTTAATACCAACAGAAGAGTAATATTGCGGTGGAAACTGACATATTGTGGCATGACAAGAAACGTGAGAGCAAACTAGTTGTCAAATTAGGGGAAAACACACGTGCATACGAATCAATCTATAAACTTCAATGAAAATAGGACCAACATCTTGGTCGTTAAGAAGAAAGTCCACTACAGAGACACTGACAACTATTTTCACAGTGCAAAACAGGTAACATAGGCAAAACATGTTCCGTCTCTGAATGGTAAACAGCAGAGTAGACAATCTTTCACCAAGACTCAAAGCGGGTCTGTCACCCATGTGTACGTGTGAATAAACTACACAGAAAACTGAACAAATCCTTACAAATGGAAACATGATGACTAAATTGCGGTATCATTTGTGGTCACTCCATACGCACTTTAACGCACAGCTATTTGGAAGCTTTCACGAACTCAATATAAAAATCTAACATGAATACTTGTGTACACATTATTAACCAACAGCTGAAGAAACTAGAAGGAAATGAAAAATAAGGTAAGAACATATATTCCTTCTACTTTCCTGTCAATTTACAAATTATTTACCCCATGCCTATGTAAATTCTCTGTCTTTACTAATATTACACATTGCACCCCTCTCGGGATTCTCCTTGGTGAAGTGGTCAAGCCGTCTGACTCGGGCTCTGAAGGTTGTATGTTCGATTCCGGGCCGCGTCCTTCATTTCACGAGTGCATTTTTTCGGAGACTCCCGAGGGTCGTCGCTGGAGCTACGGAGTTCGTGCTTTGTGCGACGCTTTCCGCGCTGCGGAAAGAAACTGAGCTATATGGGATAAAAACCCGATGCAATGCGGCCGACCCTGTCGACTTTTAAGCTACTTCTTTTATTGCACCCACTCCTATACGAATCCGGATACGCCTTGTGTCGTCATGTGAATTGGCGGGCCATTCATTCTGTAAAAGCAAGTATGTTAGCGAGAAATCACTAGTTTTACAGCAAAACATCAAAGAAATGTCGCCGATGATTTAAGTTGCTTTTGGACCTATCACAGACATATTCCTTGGGTGGGGGTAAATATAAGACGGCAGGAAAAATTTCATAACGATGCAACAGACAGTTTTCAAAATAATTGATCGTGAATGACGGTATTCATTTCTGGACATACTATAATTTGCTAATGCCTCACTATATATCTTCCGGTCAAGATGGCGAAGGACGGTTGTGTTGTTTTTTCTGACCCCTACCTTCTACCTTTTCGCGCACGGGATGGATATTTTCATCTCCTACGTGTAATTTGTGTGCCAGGATGTAAAACCAGGAGTTTTTCCTCAAGATCTGCGCGGATGCTACAGAGTTTCGTGCATTAAGCGAAGCTATCCTTCAGTGAATTTTCGCAGCGTGTGTAGTTCTGTGGTGTTCGTTTTTTTTTTTCAACATGGCGGAACAATTTGTGTGTTCCTTACGGACGGCAGTCAACAGAACAAGACGGCGGGGTCAACGTGGTGGCCGCAAGCCAGGCAAGCGTGGAGGGGTAAGGCGTGTTATACTTAAATGTGACCGTCTGGCCTCAGGTATACCCACATCCTATATTGGAACTGCGCCAGCATAAAACAACGTGGCCCAATTCTCGAAAATCTGGTTTACAGGAACGACATTATGGCACTCCAGGAGACGAGACTGGGTGATCAGCTACTCAAAATGGCCGACTTCAAATGTTTCTATAACAATCGACATCTGGGAATGGCGATTCTCATCCCCGATAGTATGGTTGCTTCAGAGGTAGACATGTCCAGCTGGGACAATCCATCCATCCATCATGTGCCATGCCGGTAAGCGTGGGCGGTCATGTTCTGCCATCTCACTCGATCAACAGAGTCGTGGATCAGTTCCGTGTTTCTGTCTCGACCATGCCACAAGGCCAAGCCATCCAGATACTTGTTTCTAGGTCTTCCCCTTGGTCTGTTCCCCTCGATCTTACCAGTTGTCACCAAGTTCTCCAAATCATTTCTTCTCATAACATGCCCAAAAAATTGTGACTGTCTACGTCTAATGTCTCTGATCAGTTTACGATCTTCATTTGTTTCTTGAAGGACTTGTTCATTGGTCTTTCTGGCTGTCCATGGTATTCTTTGCATTTTCCTCAGAAACCACATTTCTACAGCCATCAGATGTTTTTCAGCCTGGCTGCTCATTGTCCAAGCTTCACATCCATATAAAAGTACAGGTTCTATGTAGCATCTCAACACTCTTTTTCTCGTTTCAATTGACATCTTTTTATTGGTCAGTATGTTTTTCATCTTGCTAAAGGCTACTTTTGCCATGGCGATTCTTGTTCTAATCTCTTCAAGGCATCTCCCATCAGATGTTATTACTGTTCCGAGATAATTGTACCTGCTCACTTGTTGAAGAATATTCCCATTTACTTGTATATTACATTGTGGTATTTCGTCCTTCCTAGTGACGACCATAATCTGTGTCTTTTTACAATTTAATTCTAACCCTAGTTGTTCACTGTGTGTAACAATCGCATCTACTAAATGTTGCAGGTCCTGTTCATTGTCTGCAATCAAGACTGTATCATCTGCATATCTAATGTTATTGATGCATCGTCCCCCAATGTTGATTCCTTCCATATCTTCAATATTTCTGAAAATACTTTCACTGTACAGGGAAAACAGATCTGGAGACATTACACATCCCTGTCTCACACCCCTTTTAATAGGCTGATATTGGCTTACTTCATTATCAACTCTTATGGCAGCTTGTTGTTTCCAATATATGTTTTTTACAAGTCTAAGATCTTTTCCATCAATTTGTAGATCTTCAAGCATCCTTATCATGTTGACATGTCTCACTTTATCAAAAGCCTTTGTGTAGTCAATAAAGCAAAGGTGTAGATCTTTGTTTACTTCTATAGAACGTTCGATTATGTTTCTCAGTATATACACAGCATTTACTGTACCCTTGCCTTCCACAAACCCACATTGTTCTTCTCCTATTTCAGGTTGTATTTTCCTCCTAACTCTTTGCATGATAATTCTTAGCAAAATCTTCGTGATGTGACTCATTATACTAATTGTTCGATGTTGATCACATTCCAAGGCTCCTGATTTCTTTGGGATTGCAATAAATACAGAATTACATAACTCATGAGGTATATTTCCAGTATCATATATTGTATTAAGCAGACTGGTAACTTTATCTATTCCATATTCTTCTAAAGCATTAATCATTTCTGTTGTGACGCTGTCTGGACCGGGGGTTTTGCCAGATTTCATATGATTAAGAGCATTCTGAACCTCCATCTTCAAAATTGCTGGCCCTTCATTGTTATTTTGAACAATATATTGTTCGTCTCTGCTATCGTCATAAAGGTTTTTCACGTAATCTGACCATACATGTAAAATCTGATCTTTTTCTATTATGACTCTTCCATCTTTTGTCTTTAGGCAGCCTGCTGATGTACGTGTTCTTTGATTAGTAATCTCCTGAATTCTTTTGTGCATTAGTTTCGCATTTTTACTGTTGTGTTGTTTTTCAATTTCTCTGCAATTTTTCTCAAGCCATGTTTCTTTAGCCTCCTTACATAAGGTTCTGACTTTTCTGTGAATTTCTTCATATTTGGCAGGATTATTTTTGTTCTGTCTTCTTGTTTCCATTAGTTGTAAAATTTCTTCAGTCATCCATGTCTTACGGCCAACTTTCTTTACTTTTGGAATAGTTTTTTCTGCTGCACAACTGATTGAATTCTTCAGCATTTCCCATTGATCATCTACATCTTGAAATAGGATCTCTAGATCAGACAATAAATCAAATTTGTTCTTTACATCTATGTTAAAATTATCTTGTATTTCTTTGTCAGTTTTCAATTTGCACAAGTCATATTTAGGGTTTCCTGCTGTATACTTGACTTTCTTTAACTTTACCCTCAATGTGCCAGTAATTAATCTGTGATCACTGTAACAGTCTGCATTTGGAACTGTTTTTACAACTGTTAATGCATTTCGAAACCTTTTGCTTATCAGGATGTAATCTATCTGGTTTTTAATCCTGCTGTCTGGACTCCTCCATGTCCATAATCTTCTAGGATGTTGTTTAAACCAGGTGTTTCCTACAACCAATTCTTGTTCTTTTGCCCATTCTACAAGTCTGTAACCTCTTTCATTTCTCTCTCCCAAACCATGGTTGCCTACACTGTATCCATCGCTTTGCTTTCCTATTTTTGCGTTGAAATCACCCATTATGATATTTATTTCTGATTTTTTACAGTTCTTTAAAGCAGACTCCATGTCATTATAAAATTCCTCTATACTTTCTTCACTGCTTTCACTTGTTGGGGCATATACTTGAATTACATTTATTTTAAAAGGTCTTCCGTTTAATTTTACTAATAGAACTCTGTCTGACACAGCCCAATATCCTTTGACAGAATTTGATGTTTGCTTATCTAATATAATGGCTACACCTCTTTGCTGTTCTTCTCCCCCCGAGTAAATAATCTTACAATCCTCTCCTGTCCTTATCCCTGCTCCTCTCCATCTCGTTTCCGATATTCCTAATATGTTAATCTTCTCTCTCTCCATTTCTTTTTTGATGTCCTCCAACTTTCCATCTGCATTCATTGTTCTAACATTCCAAGTTCCTACTTTCAATGATATTAATCTTTTGCACCTAGTAGCCTGTTGACGGTCTGGAGTCACCTGGTGCGCATGACTATCCTTACCGGGCGAGGCTGCTCCTATGGAGCACCCATTTACGCCGTTTCTCTGATTATCGATAAGTGAACACAACATGATTTTCTTGGCATGTGTAAAGAAGGTAGTTTGCCATTGCTTTCCTTCCCAGCAGTGACCATACTGGTCAGTGACCGTAGCCATTGTCTCCTCAAAAAAAGGAGATCCTCTGCCTACCGTCGTGAAGCTGGAGACCATAACCTACAACTATCTGTCGGCTGCTCTCCATCTTCATCCACCACCTGCACCCATGGCTTCACGTAACCCTGATCGGGGGGCTAAACGGGTACTCCACCTTGCCCAAGGGTGTCCCGTAGGCTAGCGGAGGGAAGGAGGCGCCTTACTTCTCCTTTGATAGGGGATACCCCTACCCCGCTACCCTAAGCTGGGACAATAACGACATACAAATACAGGCGGTCAGAGTTAAATCCGGTCTACTATTCGTGGTGGCTAATGTTTATGCCCGTAACGTGTGTGTGGATTCCCAGAAGTGGCAGTGCTTAGGTGACATATTAGGTCATGAAAAAAATGTCATTTTCTGTGGCGATTTCAACGCTAAAGGCAGATCATGGGGAAACATTTCCTCCAACAGACAGGGGGAGGAGCTCGAGACTGCACTTGAAACCATTGACCTGGTGTGTATCAGCAGTGGCTGTGTCACCAGGGCAGATAGCCGCCCAGGTGATGAGGACAGTGCTATTGATCTGGTGTTGGTTTCTCCTTCATTCATTTCAGTGTGTAGATGGGATGTCCTAGGGTATCATGGCAGCGACCACCACCCTTGCAGATATTGGTGGAGACAGGCAGAACCAAGCAGCACAAGTCAACGGTCAAGACTTTCCAGTATGACTGTACAGAGTAAGATGTGATGAGTAAAATAAGAAGCGACAAGCGCAGAAAGATTCAGGGCAGGAAAAACAGCTAGGAGCAGCCACCTTAGTGGAATTTTGAGGTGGAGAAGGCCTGGATGGATAAGTCTAGTGCTGTAAGGAAATGGCAAAACGCCAAGAAGAACAGAGTTGGCCATCCTGGTCCCTGCATGCACTTAGAAAGAGAGATGCATACAAAAGTAAGCTATTTCAAAAAAAAAAAAAAATGGTTAAGGTGGTTACAGGTGAAAAATGGCAGAGGTATGTCAAAGAGTAAGCACGGACAAGTCACTGAAATTGTTCTGGCGACTACATAAAAGCATGAGTGGGGTAGTCAAGAATAAGAAAATTCCTGACTTCCAAGGTGCTGACCTCATCTGGCAGATGAGTGACGAGAACAAGGGAAAAGCCCTCTTCGAACGCTATCTAGAGCAGAGCAAAAAGACAGACATGAGAGGCCGAAATCTTGCCAAGGAGATCACCTCAGACAGGTGCAAGGCCCAGAACATTTCGGATGAAGACACAGTGACAGTGAAAGAAATCAAGGCTGTGCTTCGACGATTTAAAACAAAACAGCGCTCCAGGGCCAGATAGCATAAGATATGACGACATCAATAGGTGTACCGACAACGAGCTAGAGAAACTAGCTGACATGTACAACAACAGTATAGGAAGTGCTAGCATCAAGGAGGAGTGGTTACACAGCTATCTGATTCCCTTGCCGAAGCCTGACAAAGACCACACAAAAAATTCAGGGATATCGAGTAATCACCATGCAGAATGCAATAGGCAAACTGCTGGAGAAGTTAATTGCCAGAAAAATATCAAGCCAGCTAGAGAAGCACGGTGTTTTCCCACCTACGCTGAGAGGGTACCGTCCCAAAAGAGAAAGCTGGACCAATGCAGCAGTTTTTGCCCATGATGTTTATGAAGATTTCCACTCAGGCATTGAAACCTTTGCTGCAGTGATTGATCTTGAGGACGCGTACAACAGAGTATTATTGGATTTTCTAATGCTTCAGCCTCTTGAACTCAAGATAAGCCCGTTCTTCCTTAGTTGGATCGCTGCAGTTCTCTTCCAACGGAAAGTAGTTTTTAGATGTGCCAGTTGGACTTTAGAACCAACAACAATATATCCTGGCCTACCACAGGGATCACATTATCTCCGGTGCTGTTCAAAGCCTACACTGTGAGAATCACCAGCGAGCAGATCACTGGACCGGAGAGGATATTGTCATATGCCGACGATGTTTTAGTGTATCGTCAGGGTAAGGATAGAGATCAGGTTGCTGTGGAACTGCAAACCGAACTCAATCGCATAAGTACTTGGTGTGCTGAAGCTGGGGCAATGGTTAACCCAACAAAGGCAACAGTGACATGGTTCTCTTTGAATAATCATATTGTCAACACTCCAACACCAACTGTTAATCTGTGTTCAGAGACTGTGGAAAGAACGCAGGTAATGAATTACCAGGGGATACGTTTTGATCGAAGCCTTGCTTATAATGAGATCATTGACCAGGTGATAACAAAGGCCAAGCGGGGTTTGGCTGCGATGTGGATGATGGCAGCAGCAAACTGTGAGCAGCGCCATCTATGCCTCATATATGAGGGGCTGGTCACGTCTGTTTTTGAGTATGCGATGGCAATCCTGACTCTCAGTCGTAAGCACATAGCAAGGAAGGAAAGGATACAAAACGAAGCTATACGCATTATTCGTGGATGTACAAGAGATACAGCATGCAGGGCGATTTTCGCTACCTTCTTGATTTTCCAACCATTGAAGACAGACTACAAATTTGCAGAGCACGTGCCTACCTCAGAATTAACGCAAACACACAACATCCACTGCATAGTGAAATTAGGAAGGTGAAGGGCAGCAGGTTAAAACGAGGAAGGTCGTGGATGGGTCAAGCCGAAGACATTCTTCAACAGGTGTGTTCACTGGAGGACTTAGAACCTGTCAAGGAATTGATACATGTGCCAACAGATTTCTGTACGTTCGTTTCAGTTTGCATCCAACTAGACAGAAAATGCAGACAAGAAAATCCGGTTGTTGTGGAGGCGGAAGTACAAGCGTTGATTTTAGAGAATTCGTTAGACGGTGATGCTGTCATCTACACAGATGGGTCGGTCGTCCGACATGTGAGAAGCTCATGGGCCTTTACGGCGCGGGCCGGAGGGAGAATTGTGAAGGAGGACTCTGTTGCTTTTGTTGAGACCACAACTAGCCTGACTATGGAAGTCATGGCAGGTAAGTGAAGCAATAACATGGCTCGAGACACACACATTCAATAGGACATGTTCTCTGAGCGACTCAATGAGCATGCTCAAGAGAATAGAGATGGGGTGGATACGAAGAGAGTGGTTGCTGTCTCTGGAGTGGTCTCAGCTGACAAAGATTAGTTTCATCTTCGTGCCAGGACATGCGGAAGTACAAGGAGATTAGCGGGCTGACAAGCTCGCAGGTATGGCTAAGGTGGAGGGCGAACGCGCTATGGACCAGGCTGACATTCCGAATGCTCTACGAGAAGTAAGACATGTGCGAGAACCAAGTGATGACTGCGAATCTACAACCATAGTCCGATTGCGAGAACAGCAAATTAAAAGAGGGAAGGTGGCCAAAGAAGAACACTACGCAGGAAGCCAAAGAAGATTGATAAGCCAACACAGACCTGGTGTCGTTAGCCGCTATATGCTGCGGGATTTGCTGAGGATGGGATCCGAGCACTTATGGACTGAATAGTTCGATGTATAATGAGGATGATCTGTCGACTGGTCACCAAACTGTCACGCCTCACTATATTTGAGCAATCGTTTATTGTTCGTCAACTTTTAAACAGCTTTCGTATGCGGTGTCTGCGAAGAATACAAACTTCGGTTTTCGTTGCATTCGATTTTCGTCGGTTTCGGTTTTCATAGATTTTTTACGCGAAAAAATTGTCTCGGTTGTCGTCGATTGCCTCAAATTTCGTCGACATGCCGCTTTGGCCTCGCTGCTAATTTTCGAAAACAAAGGGACCCACACGTTCTTCTGCTCAGTTTGACGTTGATTTTCATTGTGTGAGCATCACCTTCTTCTAATAATAAAATACAAAAGCGGCATTAAGATTGTTGAAATCAAGCTCGTGTACGGGGAGTCGCCATCCAAGGCATGTTTCATTGTGACGAAAAAGGAAAAAAATAAAGGAGCTAATGTAGCGAAAGATGTGAATGTGTTAACGAAATAGATATCACCAAAAATTGAAGATGTCGAACAGTTAAAATTAATTTGGATAAATCAAAACTAGTTAGATGACGATTCTGTTTTTCTGTTTCAGAGGCAATCATGTGTGTGTGGGGGGGGGGGGGGGAGCCAGACTGTTGTATGTCGACCTCATTAAGAAAGTGCTTGCCACGAGTGCTAGTGTACTTAGTGATTTTAAGGCAAGCAGAGGATGGTTTGAAAAATTCAAGCGGCGCACTGACATACATAGTGTTACTAGGCACGGCGAATGTGCGAGTTCGGACAAATATGGGCCCGAAAAAGAATTAATTTTGGTTTACTTTGATTCAGATGGAAATAATTGCCTCGGCTTTCGTCGGTTTCGGATTTCGCCGATTGTTTTCGGACGGATTTTCGACGAAAACCGAGGTTTGATTGTACTTGGTATTAAGTTGCAAGACTAACTCATAAATACTGAAGTATTGGAAACATCAGGTTGTGTGACGGTTTGTTCCATGCTCAGTCTTCGTAGGCTTAGATGGATAGGACACGTTAGGAGGATGGATGATGGTAGAAAAGCAAAGGACATCTTATTTTGGTGAATTACAGATGGGTAAGAGATCTCAGGGTCGGGTACGATACAACGATGTGTGTAAGCGGAACATGATTGATACAAGCATTGATATTGCACCGTTGGAGCAAGTTACCGCTGATCGTGTTGCATGAAGGATAAAGATCCGAAATGGAATAAAGACAAAGGAGAAAATGATTGCAGATAGATCACACATTGAGTGTGTGAGACGTAACGCTGGAAATGACCATGCGTTTACAAGCATCCATTGTGGACTAGCATTTACCGCGTGAATTGGTATGACCAGTCACATTTCGCTGCAGCCATAGGATGTAGTCATTATGCCTTTTTGAGACACAATGTAACAAACTATGGCATGGTGCCAGTACAGTATTGTTGAATACAGTATACGAAACGCTGTTTCTTATACTGTATTCATGGTCACAGCGCGAACAAAGACAAAAAGCGTTTCGGCACTTCACTGACTGATTTATTGATTCGTTGATTGGTTTATTCGTTGAGGGACTGATATTGGCACGCGTCATAACAAAAAAGCACGTCCTATGTCTTCTGCGGGTGTCTGATCTGAAGGAGACTTTGCTTGCCATGCTTCTACAACCCTCTCCATTGTCTCGTACTCTCTATGCAAAATAAATTGTCGCCAGATTATCCTCAGTGCACATAGAACGACTCAGACCATAAGTGTTCGCATTATCCCTTATGTAACTCCCTCAGCGTGGAGCGGTCAAAGACAGCAGTTCTATGTTGGTTGACTGTTCATCTTTGGTCCTCTGGATGGTACTCATGTTTGATTTCACACATTTTGACTCGATGTGCTTGCAGCCTGGTCAAGATCTGGAAAGTGCTCATGTTTGGTTTCACACATTTTGAATTGATGCTCATGCAGTCTGGTCAAGATATGGATAGTGCTCTTGTTTGATTTCAAACATTATGACTTAATAATCTTGCAGTCTAGTCAAGATATGGACAGTGCTTATGTTTGGTTTCACACATTTTGACTTGATGCTCTTGCAGTCTAGACAAGATATGGACAGTGCTTATGTTTGGTTTCACACATTTTGACTTGATGCTCTTGCAGTCTAGACAAGATATGGACAGTGCTTATGTTTGGTTTCACACATTTTGACTTGATTCTCTTGCAGTCTAGTCAAGATATGGATAGTGCTTATGTTTGGTTTCACACATTTTGACTTGATTCTCTTGCAGTCTGGTCAAGATATGGATAGTGCTTATGTTTGGTTTCACACATTTTGACTTGATTCTCTTGCAGTCTAGACAAGATATGGACAGTGCTTATGTTTGGTTTCACACATTTTGACTTGATGCTCTTGCAGTCTAGACAAGATATGGACAGTGCTTATGTTTGGTTTCACACATTTTGACTTGATGCTCTTGCAGTCTAGACAAGATATGGACAGTGCTTATGTTTGGTTTCACACATTTTGACTTGATTTTCTTGCAGTCTAGACAAGATATGGACAGTGCTTATGTTTGGTTTCACACATTTTGACTTGATGCTCTTGCAGTCTAGACAAGATATGGACAGTGCTTATGTTTGGTTTCACACATTTTGACTTGATTCTCTTGCAGTCTAGTCAAGATATGGACAGTGCTTATGTTTGGTTTCACACATTTTGACTTGATTCTCTTGCAGTCTAGACAAGATATGGACAGTGCTTATGTTTGGTTTCACACATTTTGACTTGATGGTCTTGCAGTCTAGACAAGATATGGACAGTGCTTATGTTTGGTTTCACACATTTTGACTTGATTCTCTTGCAGTCTAGTCAAGATATGGATAGTGCTTATGTTTGGTTTCACACATTTTGACTTGATTCTCTTGCAGTCTAGACAAGATATGGACAGTGCTTATGTTTGGTTTCACACATTTTGACTTGATTCTCTTGCAGTCTAGTCAAGATATGGATAGTGCTTATGTTTGGTTTCACACATTTTGACTTGATTCTCTTGCAGTCTAGTCAAGATATGGATAGTGCTTATGTTTGGTTTCACACATTTTGACTTGATTCTCTTGCAGTCTAGTCAAGATATAGATAGTGCTTATGTTTGGTTTCACACATTTTGACTTGATTCTCTTGCAGTCTAGTCAAGATATGGATAGTGCTTATGTTTGGTTTCACACATTTTGACTTGATTCTCTTGCAGTCTAGACAAGATATGGACAGTGCTTATGTTTGGTTTCACACATTTTGACTTGATTCTCTTGCAGTCTAGTCAAGATATGGATAGTGCTTATGTTTGGTTTCACACATTTTGACTTGATTCTCTTGCAGTCTAGTCAAGATATGGATAGTGCTTATGTTTGGTTTCACACATTTTGACTTGATTCTCTTGCAGTCTAGTCAAGATATAGATAGTGCTTATGTTTGGTTTCGCACATTTTGACTTGATTCTCTTGCAGTCTAGTCAAGATATGGATAGTGCTTATGTTTGGTTTCACACATTTTGACTTGATTCTCTTGCAGTCTAGTCAAGATATAGATAGTGCTTATGTTTGGTTTCACACATTTTGACTTGATTCTCTTGCAGTCTAGACAAGATATGGACAGTGCTTATGTTTGGTTTCACACATTTTGACTTGATGGTCTTGCAGTCTAGACAAGATATGGACAGTGCTTATGTTTGGTTTCACACATTTTGACTTGATTCTCTTGCAGTCTAGTCAAGATATGGATAGTGCTTATGTTTGGTTTCACACATTTTGACTTGATTCTCTTGCAGTCTAGACAAGATATGGACAGTGCTTATGTTTGGTTTCACACATTTTGACTTGATTCTCTTGCAGTCTAGTCAAGATATGGATAGTGCTTATGTTTGGTTTCACACATTTTGACTTGATTCTCTTGCAGTCTAGTCAAGATATAGATAGTGCTTATGTTTGGTTTCACACATTTTGACTTGATTCTCTTGCAGTCTAGTCAAGATATGGATAGTGCTTATGTTTGGTTTCACACATTTTGACTTGATTCTCTTGCAGTCTAGTCAAGATATAGATAGTGCTTATGTTTGGTTTCACACATTTTGACTTGATTCTCTTGCAGTCTAGTCAAGATATGGATAGTGCTTATGTTTGGTTTCACACATTTTGACTTGATTCTCTTGCAGTCTAGTCAAGATATGGATAGTGCTTATGTTTGGTTTCACACATTTTGACTTGATGCTCTTGCAGTCTGGTCAAGATATGGATAGTGCTCTTGTTTGGATTCCGACATTTTAACTTGATACTGGGGCAGTCTGGTCAAAGTTTCAGGTTCACAGTCATCACTTGTTTTATTTAATCACGTTGTTTCTTTGAGGATATTCAGTTTAAAAATGTTTAGCTGATTAATTGCCAAGGGATTATTAATTGCCTTAAGCGAATTCCCGTATCTGCCATGAGATTATATATCACCGAAAGTTTGTCATTGTGTTATGCTTGCTTGCTTGCTTGTGTTCGTTGGCTTGAGCTCCAACGCGAAGTCCTGTATGTCGGATGAAGGCATCCTGTTGTCCAACATCAATGTGATTTCATACAGGACTTGAGGTTTGCGTGAGTATCCGTTGTCCCATGTCTGGCTTATTGGTGTGCAGACTGGTGGTTCCTCGTCGTACAGGCAGACACTCTCCGACTTCGGAGGAATCGGCGATCCTACTGACCTTAGCCAGGACCCCGAAGGGACCTGTTGCCCAGGACGCTTGACGAGGACGCGTCAATAGGTCTTGGCCAGTATATAACCTGGCCCTGGTGCCTTGTAAACACCTCTGCGTCCCATTGTGTTATAATACAACATGTCTGCAACCATATAAACACTCCTACTTTCACATTTTTCCGCCATCCATTTTTGTTTGATCCAAACCTAATTATTATGTGTGGCACTGAATCTGGTAAAAGGCAGAACAATCGACATTATTTCACTAGGTTTTATCCCATGTGGCTCGAGCACTTTCCACAGGCAGTCCTGTCGAAAGTGTTGCACAAACCAACGAGCTCCATAACTCAAGCGACGCCCCCCTCCCCAAGAATCTCTGAGAAAATCGCACTCATGAACGGTACGACGTGGCTCGGAATCGAGCCCAGAACCTTGCGAGGCAGGCTGCATAACTACTTCACCACGAAGTCGGAAATGAATAATTTGCTGAGAACGTGGATGGAGCAGCAAGGGATAGATAAGGATAGAACGACTTGGGGTGACTTGACTGAGGCGTTATCCTTAATGAGAGATACAAGAAGACAGACGAAGACAAGATATTCTCAATATATTGGTAAATCCCCACTACCCCAGGCTCTTTATTTCATACATTTTGAGAACCAGTGTCTAAAACACTTGACATGAAAGTACGTCCTCGCTCCTCATTCACGGCCTGCATTTTCCCCACCCTCTCCCTCCCCCTTTCCTTGTTCAAAACATATTATCCCTAACTTGTAGGTGGCCCGCGATCAAAGGACAACCATTGGCTCGATCACCGCAGTCATCTCTTTGATGTCTGAGAACACAGGAACTTGTAAAGAAATTAACTACTAACTCAAAAGATGTTTCTTTGAATACGTTAATGGTGCACGCTGTTGCAGCAGAAACACCAGCAGCTGCTTCCCAGGGATTCTCAACCTTGTCAGGTTAACGGCCACTTGTGTAGTAAGGACGATAGTAGCAAAATAGTATTCGATATACTTCGTCTTCTTCTTCTTCTTCTTCTTCTTCTTCTTCTTCTTCTTCTTCGTGCTCCTGCTTCTTCTTCCTTCTCCTTCCCTTCTTCATTGTCTTCCTCTTCTTCCATTACTTCCTCTTTCCTCCCCTACTTTTTCTTCTTTGTCTTCCCTTTCTTCTATCATTGGATCGTGTTTTTGACGAAAGACGTCGAGTGCACCAGTTTCATTCACAGCCAGGCTGCTATAGTTCGGCTTCAGGAAGACATTTTAACATTTAGAGTTGAAGCTTCCATCATAACATGTCCTTGGTTTCTTGGACTTCATGAATCGACATCATAGCCCTCCGAGCAAACACACAGACACCCAGTCTCTGTCACCAAATGCCGCCTGGTGTAGTTGCTGATCGTTCAAATAACAATATGAGTGTAAACACATCGGATTCGTCCTGGCATGCCTCGCTTGATGCTGAAGTTAGCCAGTTGTATATCATTTACAGGACGTGTCAATCAACCCTAGAGTTTTATTTTCTAGAGAGCGGGGGAGGGGTGGTGGCTGTTTGTGATTTCTTGGCAAGTTTACCTTAAGTAGTTTGCCATTGTTTATTGAACGACCTGCAGGCATACCTTTTTATTGGAATCAACGCAAGATTGTCTGCCTCCAAATCACCCCCAGCTGTGTTTAGAACGTAGTATGCGGAATTACGAATTGTATCCATAAATCCTTCGCCTTAGAGACGGTGTGTTGATGAAACCACACTGCAACCCTAACCCAATCATTCATATATATTATATACAATGTTTCCTTATTATTGTATCTTCAACCAGCAGTCGTTCATAGTCTTCAGAATGCCGGCTTTGTCCATTATGAGTGTCCATCTACTGGATTTCATGAAGCCAACAGATCAGATCGCGCGTTACCCCGCATACCAACTTGGAAGTCAATCAATCAGTTGTCGTCTCCACAATGAATGTTGGCTGCAATGGATCTCCAATACTGTCTGTCTCCCGCTTTGATTGTACATTATGTCAAATATATTTTAGTCCATATCTTAATACTTGCTTGCTTGTGTTCGCTGGCTGTGAACTCCAGCGTGAAGTCCTGTATGTCGGATGAAGACATCCTGTTGTCCAACATCAGTGTGATGTCATACAGGACCTGAGATTTGCGTGAGTATCCGTTGTCCCATGTCTGGCTTATTGGTGTGCAGACTTGTAGTTCCTCGCCGTGCAGGCAGATACTCTCCGGATTCGGAAGAATCAGCGATCCTACTACGTTAGCCAGGACCCCGAAGGCACCTGTTGCCCAGGACGCACGACTAGGACGTGTTAGTGTGGTCAGTATAGAACCTGGCCCTGGTGCCCTGGAAACACCTCTGCGTCCCTTCTTAATGTTATCTTCCCACTTGTATCGTTGTCTAACTCTGGCTCGCTTGCCTTCAACCTTACCCTCCAGTATTGTATTTATAAGAGTGTTATGTCGTTTAACGTGGCCAAAGCATTTAACTTGACTCTTGTTTTGATTCTTTCATCAACTCTCTTTTCATTCCAAGTTTCTCTAGAACCCGTGTATGTGATTGTTGTTGTTTCCATGACAAACGAGATATTCTTCTGTAAATCTATATCTCCAGAGCCTTTATTCGACTTTCTCATTGCTTTTTTATTGGCCAGGATTCTTACGCCATATAGTAGTTTTGAATATACATAATATTTGACAATTCTCATTTTTTACGCCCTGTTAATCTCTCTATATGTTAATACTGATTTTATGCTGTTGAAAACATTTTTGGCCATTCCAATTCTCTTTTAACTTTCTTTTTCACTTCGGCCAACTTATGTTATTACATATCCAAGATAGGAGAAACTTGTTATTTGTTCTAGAATCTTCCCGTTTACTGTGATGTTCATTGATGGCCTCTCCTTTCCACTGAAAATTATCATTGTTTTCGTTTGTTAGCTGATTAATTGCCATGGGATAATTATTCGTCTTAGTAACATCCCGTATCTGCCAAGGTCTAATATACAGTAGTTGCAATCCCTTTTAATGTAATATATAATACAACATGTCTGCTACCGTATTAACAACTTGTAGCTCACAACTGACACTCCCCTAGTTCCCATTTTCCGCCATCCATTTTTATTTGGTCCAAGCTTACTTGTTTGTTTGGCACTGAATCAGTTAATTTTTGGCTAAGATCAAAGTGTAGTATCTGCCGAATCATCCGAAAGACACACAGGGGCGTGGGGACCTCATGAGGCGGCTTTGGCCCATGGGAGAACTGCGAGCCCTTCAATAAAAAAAAACATAATACGCCACCAAAAAACGAAAACTATGATTATGATGACATGGAAAGTATATCCATGTAAAGAAGAGATTATGCTTGGTACGCACTCATTCCACGTCGTTTCATGCTGAAACGTACACAGTACAGGCAGAGAATTAGACAACCATTGCTCTGGTGACGTCAGTATCCGCATCCCATCTCATCACAACTGCAGGCGTATCTGCCACTTCCATCTTCCTACTTGAGGTCACAGACCTATAGGCTCCGTTCAGCTCGGCAATGACCTTCCCCCTGGCTCTAGCCCAGAACCTCCAGCCTGACGTCTCTCCACGATGCACAACTGAGTCATCTCTGCCCGCGTTTCATCTTCCTGGGGTTAGCTTGCTCGAATGAATAATTGCGCTCGCTCTTAAACTTCCGATGTGCTGATGTCTAGTAGCGGGTTCAACCCCTACACCGGTAAGTGAGACTAAAATACTAACTTCTCATCCGTGACTTTGGGGCGTAAGTTTAAATACCTCTGAGGTCGGGGTGGGTTAGCCTGAAGGCGAGGAACAATGATAATAGGGAAAGCCACTCCACAAGCAAAAAATCAGCCCATGCACTAGTAGTAGCACGGTTGTGGACTACGCTTAAGTTCAAAGCGGACGAATGCAGAAAAAAGCCATCTTCAGCTGTGGAACCTCATCTTCTGTCAGCTCGTGACATCATTCTCTACCTCTCTGTCCAGGTGCAAGTCGTTCTTATTTCTGCAGCCGTCGATACATTTCTGGCCCTGAGCATCTCTTGCCTGGATGTATATTCTCCAACATTAAACTGGGGCAACGAGTTAGCTTATGCAGTCTTTGCATTCCCATCTGCTTTGATCATTTCCCTGCAGCATCTATAATAATCTGCCCATATAGTTTTTATCAATCTCTTTACCGTCGATGGCTTTGAGGTCCACATTTGCCGTTAAGTGTAGGGAGAAGCTGAGAAGTTCGATCTTCAGTCAAGTGTATCGCCTGGGCAACTCTGTGTGTGTGTATGTTGGTGTAGTATACCCATGATAGAATCCAGCCGTCTGATTACTGTCTAGCTCTAGCCTTTTAGCTTGACCGTCTTTGGCTGTAGAACGACATATACCCGAAATACTTTCTTTCTTTCTTTCTTTCTTTCTTTCTTTCTTTCTTTCTTTCTTTCTTTCCTTCTCTTTGTTTGTATGTTTCTTTCTTTCTTGCTTTCCTTCTTCTTCTTCTTCTTCTTCTTCTTCTTCTTCTTCTTCTTCTTCTTCTTCTTCTTCTTCTCTTCTTCTTCTTCTTCTTCTTCTTCTTCTTCTTCGTCTTGTTGCCGAATCACAGACTTCTTATGTCGGGGAATTGTTAAACGCCATCACTAAAAACTCTAAATGAGATACCAGGCAGAGTTAATAGAGTGGTAACTACAGGAACAACACTAAATGGCCAGCACAAAATCAGGCCCGTTTCCCCATCTTGTGCCTCAGTCAGTATATGGTGCTAAACCCACATGTGCATAGACCAGTCGGCACTCTGTGGGTGATGTCAGTCTCCGACCCGCTTTCTTTACCCGTTGCAGGATGGGTCGGCCTGGGACCAATCCCCACTCACCTAGATACGGATCGAACCCGTGACACTGAACCTGCAGGCCAGTATCAAGCCATTACACTATATGACGCAGGATTCGAATCCCAACCTCTTTTCACTACACAATATGATACTGAAATCAACCCCCCAGCCTCTGCCCACTACACTATATGATACTTGATTGGAACCCCAGCCTCTTTCTACTACACTATATGACGCTGGATTCGAACCCCAACCTCTTTTCACTACACTATATGATACTTGATTGGAACCCCAACGTCTGCCCACTACACTATATGATACTTGATTTGAACCCCAACCTCTTTCCACTACACTATATGATACTTGATTGGAACCCCAACCTCTTTCCACTACACTATATGATACTGGATTCGAACTCCAACCTCTTTCGAGTACAGTATATGACGCTGTATTCGAACCCCAAGACTCCTTTGCCTGACACAGCGCTAATCTTTCAGCCACGTCGCCCTCTACACGTTTCCTAACACCACCCCCCCCCCACTCCTATTGTTATCATAACAGCGGTAATTTATGCAACAGCCGGCTCAGCTGAAACCTAACCTACCCCAGTGGCCTGGGTTGACACGACACGAGAACTGAGATGAAGCCGGGCTGCCAAGGTTAGTGACACAACAAGGCCATCGACCTGTGACAGCGCAGTTGGGCATTGTTGGCGTTTCGTTGCACCTGAGATCGTTTCTTATTATTCGCACCTGTGCAGTATGTCGACCTGTTTGTTGTTCAACGTGCAGTCTTTTTGTTTTATTAATGATGTTTGTGTGTTAGTCGGTTTTCTGTCTGTGTTGATCACGTCTTCTTAGATTTAATTCTTCTCTGTCTGTGTTTGTGAGTCCTTCTATATTTATCTCCCTCAGGTTATGTCTGTCTTGATAGTTATTAGTTGAATGTGTTCGTTTGTTGTTTCCTCTCGCTCCATCTCCCTGAAGGGCAGAATGTCAGACGAGCCTGCGTGCCTAACTCTTAACCTTTCAATAATAAAGTGTGTTCGTTGGTTTGTTCGTTTTCTCGTTCTGTCTGAATAGCTATCCTATGCTTTGTTAGTTCTCCCTCTCTCTCTCACTCTCTCCCTCACCCTGTTTCTCTCTCTCTATCTCTCTCTCTCTCACACACACACACACACACACACACACACACACACACACACTTTCTCTCTAACCCTTTCTACCTAGGATTCCATATTTATTGTGTATCCTCATCTTTCATATTATTACTTTTTTTGTCACTTGATGTTTACATGTACAGCATGTAGTGCCGAGAAGTAAATACCTGGATGGCTTGGCCACATGGCATGGTCGAGACAGGAACACTGAGCTGATCCACGACTCTGGTGATCGAGTGAAATGGCAAGTCATGACCGCCCACGCTTTCCGGCATGGCACATGATTGATTGATGGTAATATGCATTGTTTATGTTCACAATTTTCATTTGACAATGCTTTTATCCCTGAATGCAAATAGTCAACAGAGGTACGAAAGGTGATTGATTGTAAGGGCCGAATGAAAGACGGGCCTGCGTGTCCAATTTGTGATCCTTTAAAAATAAAGTTCGTTCGTTCGTTCTATTACTACCTCTCTCACTATTTCTTTATGTCTTTATTAGTTCTTCTCTACCTATGTTTATTAGATCTCTCTCTCTCTCTCTCTCTCTCTCTCTCTCTCTCTCTCTCTCTCTCTCTCTCTCTCTCTCTCTCTCTCTCTCATCCTGTTGATTAGTTTTCCACTGTCAATGTTGATTGTTTCTTCTTCTGTAGTGTTGCAAATTTTTCGATGTATAATGTGGTGGTTAGTTCTTATCTAGATACATTAATTAGTTCTTAGACATACAAACACACACATATTAGGCAGTCAAACAGACAGACAGACTGACATTGTGCATGTGCAAGAATGTGGCAGGTGTTAGAATTACCAAGAAGTAATTTTGGTCTACTGGAGTGGAG
Organism: Cepaea hortensis; assembly: GCA_963921405.1. Classification (NCBI taxonomy): domain Eukaryota; kingdom Metazoa; phylum Mollusca; class Gastropoda; order Stylommatophora; family Helicidae; genus Cepaea; species Cepaea hortensis. Next base: position 65,795,476 of record OY992879.1, read on the forward strand.
GCGCTGACCTAAATCTGGTGAATTTATCCCAGTGTTAAAATTCCGCGAAAGCATATTTGATAGCACGATTGGTTGGGGGGGGGGGGGGGGGAGAGAGGCACGAAAGTGTTAAAAAGAGGAAGGGAGAGTTTAGGCCAACATAAAGGTAATAGGTTATTTACTTTCCTCGGAGTTCAGAGAGTCAAATTCTCGGAGTTCAGAGAGTCAAATTCTCGGAGTAAGAGAACGAGCTACATCATCCAGTAATGCACTGACCCAGTCTATGTTACACATGTAAAACTCTAACGTAGGTCTGCATGGTCGAATGAATAAGAGCGCGTGTTCTTATACATCTTGTGTGCTGATGCCGATGTAAGGGGTTCAACCCCTACACCGGACAGTTGCACTAAAATGTATGACGACCTATTGTCCTTGACTGAGGACATAAATTACAAGTACCTCTTATGTCGGAGTGGGTTCGCCTGATGGCGAGAGTTATTGGTAATATGGAGACCTAATCCACACGCACAATTCAGTCCAGCACTACTAGTAGTAGTTTGTATAAACTACGCTTGAGTTCAAAGCGAGCGAGCGCCCAAAAATAAGAAAATCTCCAACAACGAGGGTTAAACGAATGCGTTCGTCGTCTCACTAAGTGAGGTTAGAATGGTACACCGGCAGTGGCATGAGTGCAGCTGGGCGTGGGCGTGATGTCAGCTGCCCACGTTAGCTATGAGAGGGAAACATTGACCACATATTCCCCCGTGCAGTGACGTCTATAGAATGTGTTGGCCCTATCACATCACAGCCACATGGAAGGTTGGTCGTTTCGGCACATGCTCTGCCAAAAGCAGCAACATTTACATTCAGCGATTTCACTGTTTTTCCAATCCAGGAATATACATTGTAATACACGTACGAAAGGACTCTGTAGCGAAGGGCTACGATGGTAATTCGTAATCCCGCATACCGCATTCGAAACACAGCTGCGAACTATTTGGAAGCAGGCCGTCTTGCGTTGGTTTCCATATGTGGTATGAGTGTCGGTCGGTCAGAAACAATGGCAAAGTACTGAACGTAAACTTTACCAGGGTTCACAAACGGCTAAATAATGTTTGAGTTGACTACTGTAATGGATATGCAACTAACTTACCGAAAAGGACGGGGTGGTGGGGGCAGATATATATATATATATATATATATATATATATATATATATATATATATATATATATATAGTCAGACTGCTCCTGGTGTCATTAGTATTAGGACTCTTCGCTGGCGGTTGTAGATTAGACCGGAGCATGTATTATAGCAGATGCAGGAGGATGTGGTTCAGACGGACGACACTGACAGATGACACTCTAATTCCGTCTCAGATTAAATCGTAGTTTATTGGAAGTTGTATCATTTCACGTTCAAAATACTGGAGTACAAACAATCAAAATGCTGTTATAGTCGGGTTTATCTCGCTCCCCAGGTGGTGCCCCCAACATCATGCGACCTTACTTGATGGTAGTACTGTCACAACTGACTTCGTTCCCTAGATGCTTGTCATAGGATGATCACCCCTAGCTACCCCTTAGCGAAGTGCCCATCCGTGCCTATAATCTTCCCATTGCACACCAAGCCAAATCCCCCACTAGAGATACTCTGTTATAATATGAGAATGTCCCGAGAATTGTGATGTCGATTCTGGACGTACTTAATATGGCCCTGAGATGTGAAAGTATCACGAAGCTTCACCAACTAGAAGCCGATGGCGTGGCGGAAGACTTGCGTGGGGCTTTTAAGCTCCATTACATCTTTACTATATAGTGTCTATAGTATTGATAACTGAAGCCGGTGGGTGACGGCGCTCATCCAGTTAGCCTCCCTACATCAACGTTAAATGAAGCAAGTGTTTAATGGTGATCTTGATCCCTTTTGTTTCTGAACACTGACGACGACGACGAGGACGACGACGAAGAAGAAGAAGAAGAAGAAGAAGAAGAAGAAGAAGAAGAAGAAGAAGAAGAAGAAGAAGAAGAAGAAGAAGAAGAAGAAGAAGAAGAAGAAGAAGAAGGAGACTGATGAAAAGAAGGCGGTGGATACAGAAGGGAAGGGTGAGAAAGAAGAAGTAGCAGGAGAAAGAAAGACAGACAGACAGAAAGAAGAAGAAGAAGAAGAAGAAGAAGAAGAAGAAGAAGAAGAAGAAGAAGAAGAAGAAGAAGAAGAAGAAGAAGAAGAAGAAGAAGAAGAAGATTTTTAAAACAAAACAAACAACATTAAAAAAAAACATACATTCATGAAGCGATAAATATCTCTATAGTCACGAATAGTCATGATCGCCCATGACAATCAGCAAGAAACGCGAAGACGATCCTACAGTCCCGGACAGATAGTTATATTCAGTGTGTTTTTATTGTGCCCTCCTTTTCTTCTGTTGTCATTCTTGATCTCCACTGCATGCATTAAGACCGCAATTCTAAAGTAACCTGAAACCTTTTATGTCTTATTAATGGATCTAATTCCTGGTTTACGTTACTGAGAAGGATATTTGCAATCTCTGCAATGTCTTTTAATGTCGTTCTTTGTCTACTGGTTTTGTTTTGTTATATTTGACTTTCGCGCGCTGATTCTCACGCTGTTCCCTTTATTCTTTGCTCTCAATAGATTGATTTCGTTGGTACTGTTTTTACTTTGAAATTCTTTTGTGTGTGAATATTTCGGTTAGGGGAATTTGTAATTATAATTGCTTCATTCCATACCAAACAACGGATTGATTGTGTGTTTAGTACGTGGTGTTCTTTGTTTCAGAAATCTCATTGTATGCCTGTTACTAAATGTTTGAATTTATCAATGTACGGTTGTTGTGTTTTCTTTAAGTGGGGTATGTTGATTGTAAGACAGATTTTCATATAGGGAAACAGACAGAAGGGCATGCATGTAGACACAGAGAGTCAGAGATAGATAATTAGAGAGACAGACAAAGTGACAAGCATGTAGCCAGGCATAGACAGACAGACAGATAGACAGATAGACAGACATACAGATAGCCAGTCAGGCAGCCAGACAGACAGGCAGGCAGGCAGGCAGGCAGACAGACAGACAGACAGACAGACAGAAAGACAGACAGACAGACAGACAGACAGACAGACAGATATAGATAGATAGACAACAGGCCTGCATACTATTGCAGCTGTTTTGTTTTTATGACTATCAAGACATATTTATCGAAACCACAAAAGTAACAGCTTACCATGGTAATTATCCTGCTGCAATTTTCCAATAAAAAATAAAATACGCAGTAAACTCCCAACTCTCCACACATCGACCAGCTGTGTGACTCTCGCTCACCGGTGCGCGAGAACTGGCCTTGAAAATCACAACTGGTACACGCATACCGCATTACGAAACCACACCTCTACAGTCGACAAGCAGGGAATAAATAAATAGTAGCAATTTAAGTTAACATTGCGAGGCCTACACAGACATAAATGTGTTAGTTCAGCTGTTGTAGTAACCTATATGTGAAATTCAACTCAGCTATTGATGTATCTAGGACATGGCTAAGTTTGCGTAAATAGGACAAGTTCTACCTTCTGCGGTCGATTCTGGGACGAGGAATATTCTTGCTCGTGGTTCGCTCGGCCATTGGCCTTGTCGTTACAGATTTGCCAATGTCAAGGGAACTGCAAAGTGCACCGGGTCATAGTTCATTATTTTGTCGTTATTTACAAAATTGTTTACGTTGTGTGGTTAGGGGAAAATGTGTCACTTAAAGTGAGAACGAGTCTGTAAAACAAGCCTTCTTACGTGCCATAAGACACACTGCGGAACTGATAATAGTCAATGGGGTGGCGTCTTCACATTGAAAGATGGCTACAAGAATATTCCAGACTCCATGCCTCTCGCACTGGTTGTACTTATGACAAACTGCTCTTCGTCCATCTCTCGATGTCATCGTCCCGCTTGTATCGCTGTTTACTTCTTGCTCGATTGCCTTCATCTCTTCCCTCCAGTGTGGTTGTTACAAATATGGGTGGCTTAGAGATTACGGTTCTGGATTGGGGTTAGAAATTACGGTGCTGTCTCAGAAGTTACGGTTTGGCCACGGGGTCAGAAGTTACGGTTCTGTCTTGGGATCAGAAGTTACGGTTCAGCCTCAGTAGTTAAAGTTCTGCATACTATTTCAGGATCCTCGCCGGTGCTACGGAGTTCGTGCACTGAGCTGAGTGTCTCCAAACTCAGGTTTGAGTTAAGAGGAGAACGGAGCACTTATGGGTTACACCCATGTGCCGTGATGTTGATCCATCGACTAGACTAAACTAAACTAGTTACAGTTCTGCCACGGGATCAGTAGTTACGGTTCTGTCTCGGGATCAGAAATTACGGTTCAGCCTCAGAAGTTACGATTCTGCCTCATAAGTTACGGTTCTGTCTCAGAAGTTACGGTTCTGCCACGGGATCAGAAGTTATGTTTCTGCCACGGGATCAGAAGTTACGGTTCTGCCTCAGCAGTTACAGTTATGTCTCGGAATCAGAAGTTACAGTTTAGCCTCAGAAGTTACGGTTTAGCCTCAGACGTTACAGTTCTGCCACAGGATCAGAAGTTACGTTTCTGCCACGGGATAAGAAGTTACGGTTCTACCACAAAAGTTACAGTTCTGCCTCAGAGGTTACGGTTCTGTCTATCGCCTCACAAAAGAATAAAACCAGCATTCGTGAACATAGACAGACCTAAAACGACACAACTCGACTGGAATGAATTGTTTATAATCAACAACCACATTTTAGCGGAGAGATTTTAACTGTCTGTCATTACTGCCTAAAGTACATTGCGGAGTATGACAGAGGGCGGGGAGTGGGGTTGATCCTGATGAATTAAGGCCGCCTGGCTAGTGCAATTGCCGCGAACTGTGCAGGTTAGGGTTGTCTTTTTTCCCCTCCCGACAGTAAACAATCCATTACCTTAGCGAGGATTCGAACCCGGGTCTCCTGAATTGGAATTAAAGAAATATGCCAACAAAAGCCATAAAATCAACAGTAAACAAATAACATGAAATAAAAAGAATAAACATTAACCACAGACAACAAAACAACGAGAAACAGTAGATAATAGGAATAGCGAGAACTGAGAAAACAACAACATACAACCAACAGTAAAGGGAAAGACGATAGGAAAAGCAGTCAGTAAAAACAATAAAACAGTGAGAGACAAATGACAGTAGATGCTAGAGATAGGGATAACGTATACGTAAATACGAGGGTAAGTTAATAAGTAAGTCACAAATGGCTGTAGAAAAATAACTATATATGATAGCAACTTAAAACCAGTTTATTTTTTTACGTATATTGTCAGTTTATTTCTCAACATAATTTCCACCAACATTGATGCACTTATCCCATCGTTTTATCAGTCCTCCCAAACCGGCTGCTTAGAACTGCGTGCTATGATTTCTAATCCACGTTTTCATTTCACATTCAACTTCGGCGTCATTCGCGAAATGTCTCCCGCCAAGGTGGGTTTTCACTATTTATGCTGACAAATGTTTATCCCTTAAAGCGGTGTATAGCTGCGTAGAAAAGGTTACGAGGGCGAGTCAATAAGTAAGTCACACAGTTCTATGGGATGGCAGGTAAGTGAAAACAAAGCACGCAGTTCTCTGCAGCCGGTTTGGGGGGACTGATAAAACGATGGCATCAGTGCATCAATGTTGGTGGCAATTATGTTGAGAAATAAAGGGACAATGTATATATAAAAATAAACTGGTTTCAAGTTGTTATCATATTTAGTTATTTTTCTACAGCTATTTGTGTCTAGCTTATTAACTTACCCTCGTAATAATGATGATGATGATGATGATGATGATGCTGATGATGATGATGATGATGATGATGATGATGATGATGATGATTAATGACATAAAAGTAACATACATAACATTATATCGAAAATAATAAACATGAATCAATCTATTGTAGGGAAAGATACATCCAGTCGCAACGGAACAGGCATCAATGATATTGTCGGCGAAGGAAGGAATCCAGGATGATGGAATAGAGCAGTACATATACTAGAACAATTCTAGACGTCTATATAAAATTTTATTTGCGGGTCTACTTACATTATAAAACGAATTTCAGAAAGGTGGGGAGTACAGAACCGTAAAATATGGAGGGAAAAACAATATCAAGTAATCGGTTCTTGTATTAACGGGATCTTGAAATAATCTTAATCCCCCTTCCCCTCAGGAAGTCCTAAAATCCCCCCCCCCTCCTTGGGCCCGGGGGGGGGGGGGTGTTCCCCATCGGTTGAAAACCACTGGAATAGAGGAACCCGGCCAGGCATGCATCAGTGGAAGTTGTTGAATGCGCACAGGACCAAGACATCTTATACCACACTATGAACTACGCTGCTAAAGCTGGTTGAACGAGGTGGAAAATTTCCTTTTTTTTCGCACAACTAATGGATGGATGGAAGGATTGGAGCCCGGCGTTCTACCCACTCGGCCAACCTTTCGTGGGACAAATTTTAAACTGTAAGAAATCCCGCTGCATCCCCACGGGTTTCTTTTACCTGGCCGGAGAGATGTAATCAGACCAGGATTTGGCCTGTATTCTGGATGCGTGATCTTTACCGAGCGCAAGTGTACTGGTGTTGGGCTTTTTCTGCAGAGGTGGCGGAAGCATCTCAGCCAGTACACATGTTCCCGTATGTGTCAGCTACAACCATAACTTTCTTATTGTGCTGTTACTCAGCAATTACCGACGCAATTCGTAATCCCGCATACCACGTTCGAAACACAGCTGTGGGCCTTTTGGAAGCAGCCCGCCTTGCATCGGTTTCCATACAAATGTATGAGTTCAGAAAGCAATGGCAAACTACTGAACGTAAATTTGCTGAGACATCATGAACAGACAAAAAGTGCTGGGGTTGATGCAACGTCATAAAGGATATGCAAAAAAAAAAATGCTGGGGTTGATGCAACGTCGGAAAGGATATGCAGCAAACTTAACAGTTGTTCCATGATGACCGAATGCGATGTTTTATGGCCTTTCGGCTTCATGGGGATTCTCGAAGAATTATTAACTCTCTTTACTACCCAAGCTGGTATATGTTTGGGTTCTCGATTAGCTAATTGTCTGTCTGTTCTACCCATGAAAGTCGCTTGACACTCACACTGGAGAGACAATGTGCAAATCGAGTAGCCGAACATATACCAATGAGGGTGGAAAAGAGAGTTCGTCATTCTTCAGGAAACCTGTGCAGTAGACAGGGCATAAAAGGTCGAATGTATTAACATTACATTAACTGCTTGTCTAATAACTGAGTAGTTGAGTGGTCTCTGTCTGTATTTGTCAAAGTATCGGGTGGCTTTGTGAATGTCTGTCTATGTTTGTCTAAGAATTGAGTAGCTTTGTGGTCTCTGTCTATGTTTGTCTAAGAAAGGAGTAGCTGTGTGATGTCTCTATATGTTTGTCTAAGAATTGAGTAGCTGTGTGGTTTCTGTCTATGTTTGTCTAAGAAATGAGTGGTTGACTGATGTCTCTCTACGTTTGTCGAGGAATAGAGTAGCTGTGTGGTGATGTCTATGTTTGCCTAGGAATAGAGTAGCTCTGTGATGTCTGTCTATGTTTGTCTAGAAATAGAGTAGCTGTGTGATGTTTGTCTGTTTGTATAAGAATAGAGTAGCTGTGAGACGTCTCTCTATGTTTGTCAAGGAATAAAGTAGCTGTGTGGTGTCTATGGTTGTCTAGAAATAGAGTAGCTGTGAGACGCCTCTCTATGTTTGTCAAGGAATAAAGTAGCTGTGTGGTGTCTATGGTTGTCTAGGAATAGAGTAGCCGTGAGACGTCTCTCTATGTTTGTCAAGGAATAAAGTAGCTGTGTGGTGTCTATGGTTGTCTAGGAATAGAGTAGCCGTGTGATGTCTGTCTATGTTTGTCTAAATATATAGTAGCCGTGTGATGTCTGTCTATGTTTGTCTAAAAATATAGCAGCTGTGTGATGTCTGTCTATGTTTGTCTAGGAATAGAGTAGCTGTGTGATGTCTGTCTATGTTTGTCTAGGAATAGAGTAGCTGTGTGATGTCTGTCTATGTTTGTCTAGGAATAGAGTACCTGTGTGATGTCTGTCTATGTTTGTCTACGGAATATTTGCTGGGTGCAATCACACCATTAACCAGCAGACCTCATGTCTTACTGTGTCTCCTGGAGAGCTTCAGACTGCTACAGATCTTGCGATCAACCCCATTCATGGATGGATATCTGTTAGACTTGTGTCTGTCGGTGCCATTATGATGGTGTTTGTTTACCTTTTTTTCCGCTCTCGCTTGATGTGAACTCACGCGTAGTATATATACACTACTTCTAATAACATTGGACTGAATTATGTGTGCTTTCCCTATTTTACCAATGCCCCTCGTCATCAGGCGAACCCAATCCGACTTCAGAGGTACTTGTAATTTACGTCCCCGTGTCAAGGACGAGAAGTCAACATTTTAGTCCAATTGCCCCGTGTAGGGGTTGAACTCACCACCTCAGCATCAACGCACCGGATGTTAAGATTTAAGAACAAGAGTTCTCATAAATTCGGCCATGCCGACCTCCGTGTCGGTTATGAAATGCGTGATTCTTTGACTTTGTCATTTAACTCCAGTCTCACATTTCACAACTTCCGTGATCTTCCCAAGCAGACCTTGAATGTGGTTAATAAAGTTGTTGTTTTCATCACTTTGAAGCAAAATAAACACACAAAAAAAAACAACAACAACAACAATTGTTATACACGTCTTCCTGTGTGTGTATTGTTGGTCCAGCGGACTTTGGTGAGATAATATACTTGAAACAGAGACAGAGAGCACAGAAACTACTCAATTCTTAGACAAACATAGACATGCATCACAAAGCTAACATATACCGAAACACTAACATAGATGCGCACAACAAAACTACTATGTTCTGAAGCACAGACGCATACCACAAAACTACTCCATTCTGAAACAGAAACAGCGACACACATTGGAATCTACTCTGTTCGGAAACACAGACACTTACCACAAAATTACTCCATTTGAAACAAGCAGAACCACAAAACTACTCTGTTCTGAAACAGAAACAGATACGACGAAACTACTCTATTCTGAAACAGAAACATACACGACAAAACTACTCCATTCATTAGTTCCCTTTCCTACGTGTGATTGCCACACACAATATATCACCCGTACGAGGGAACCGAACCGACAAGAGAAAATTGTATGCAGTGAAAACGAAGCCCGGAGACGGCCAGTTTATCTGTATCCCATCCCAAAGTCACGTCAGTCTGTGCTCGGGCGGTAGCCTCAAGTTTCACTGATTATCAGTTTTATTCCGAGCCGATGAACGAGTGCCGCTTTCTGACAAATTGCGAGAGCTGATGCGAAAATCAGATAGTCGTTGTTGGAGATAAGACTAGGACAGTTAATGTCATGTTTGGTTGCACATGGGTGTAATTGCGTGTTAATTTGTCTGCAAGTGTATATAGTTTGTAGAAATCACCGTGGCAGATATGTTTATCGCTGTCATGATCAAGATTTCTATACATTAACGGTTGGGTAGTGGGTCCATTCCAGACATCGTTCAGAAAGCAATGGTAAACTATTGAAAGTAACATTGCATTTAAAGTCAACCTGGGGTATTTCGCACCGTCCCGAAAGGAATGCAATTAACATTCATAATTGATTCCCATTGTATGCAGCTTCGACAGTTCAGAAAGCAGAGGCAAAATATTGAACTAACATCGACAAGTACAGCACCAAATTCAATACATGCTTTGTTGACTGTAACGTACTCTACAGAACATTCAACCAACTAAATACCTGTATAATTCTCCGCCATTACTTATAGGCTGTATGTGATTTACTAGGCAATGTAAGTTCAGTAGTTTGCGGGTTGCTTTCTAAGCCGTCGACGCCTCAAACAGTGGAAATCAAACGCAAAACGTTCTGCTTCCAATGCGCTCGCTGCTGACGTTGAACCCACGACTCGATATGACGGTGCGTGTATGTGTTTGTGTGTATGCGTGTGTATGTATGTGTGTTTGTGGGTGTATGTGTGTTTGAGTGTGTATGTGTGTGTGTGCATGAGCGTGAGCACCTTCATCACGGCGTCGCCACCATGTTAACCACTAAGGAAATTATTAACTCGGTAGTCTCTCCTAAACCAAAAACCTGGCATAATAACCCCCATCCTCTCCTCTACTCGCTTCTTCAGGTCCAACTGTTGTAAACCAACCACTGAAATGTCAGGGCTCGCCACTAGCACCAAAACGTGACCTATTTCCTGAACCAAGAGGGAAATAATTACCGAGCAGCCCCGAACCTGCAGTTCCCTGGTCCACGTCGGCACCAAAACAGCTTCCCAAGACTTAACAGCTCCACCGTCAGGCCAGCTTGTGTTTGTGTGACTCAATCACTGACGTGGCAGTGATTCATTATTTACGAACTCTCCACTGATGCGTGGCGTCTGTCAGTTGAGTATCAGTCTAGCTTCAGTGACTGTTGTTTGTCTGTTGTGTTGATGGCAACTGTTGCGTTGGTGGATAAAACACATTGTCTGGAAAGCTAATTTTATAGTTGTGAGGCACTTACTGAGGAACACACGGGGCAGAACAATGAATAATTGGGTGGATGTGGAAGTTGTAATGGAATGTATGCTCGGCGTAGTGTGCGTGAGGCTTCATTGGGAGGTTAAAAGCAGAAGGTGAAAAGTAAGGAGGAAGAGAAAAACATGACTATGGAGCATGCAGAGAAGGAGTTGCAGGGAGGGAAAGAAGAAGAACAATAAGGAAGAAGAGTTGTGGGGGGGGGGGGGCAAGATGAGGAGAAAAAGAGGGGGCAAAGAAAGAAGAAGAAAAGGAAGAAAACAAGGAGGTGAAGAAGAAGAAGAAGAAGAAGAAGAAGAAGAAGAAGAAGAAGAAGAAGAAGAAGAAGAAGAAGAAGAAGAAGAAGAAGAAGAAGGGGATCAAGAGGAGGAGGAGGGAGAAAAAGAAGAAGAAGAAAGAAGAAGAAGAAGAAGAAGAAGAAGAAGAAGAAGAAGAAGAAGAAGAAGAAGAAGAAGAAGAAGAAGAAGAAGAAGAAGAAAAGAAGAAGAAGAAGAAAAAGAAGAAGGAGAAGAAGAAGAAGAAGAAGAAGAAGAAGAAAAAGAAGAAGGAGAAGAAGAAGGAGAAGAAGAAGAAAAAGAAGAAGTAGAAGAAGAAGAAGAAGAAGAAGAAGAAGAAGAAGAAGAAGAAGAAGAAGAAGAAGAAGAAGAAGAAGAAGAAGAAGAAGAAGAAGAAGAAGAAGAAGGGGGTCAGGAGGAGGAGGAAGAAGAAGAAGAAGAAGAAGAAGAAGAAGAAGAAGAAGAAGAAGAAGAAGAAGAAGAAGAAGAAGAAGGAGAAGAAGAAGAAGAAGAAGAAGAAGAAGAAGAAGAAGAAGAAGAAGAAGAAGAAGAAGAAGAAGAAGAAGAAGAAGAAGAAGAAGAAGAAGAAGAAGAAGAAGAAGAAGAAGAAGATGAAGAAGAAGAAGAAGAAGAAGAAGAAGAAGAAGAAGAAGAAGAAGAAGAAGAAGAAGAAGAAGAAGAAGAAGAAGAAGGGGATCAAGAGGAGGAGGAGGAGGAAGAAGAAGAAGAAGAAGAAGAAGAAGAAGAAGAAGAAGAAGAAGAAGAAGAAGAAGAAGAAGAAGAAGAAGAAGAAGAAGAAGAAGAAGAAGAAGAAGAAGAAGAAGAAGAAGACAATAATCTTTGCTATTTATTATTTCAAGCATTGTAAACCTCTGCGAACACTATGTTTAATAATTTATAGTCATTGCTCTCTAATACAGAGATCGATCTCCAAATCAACTACATATGATACAGCGAGCCTTAATCGACCAAGCGTGTCCAAAAATAAATTATTACCATAGAACGTATCCAGTCGTATACAGCGCGTGTTGTTGAATCTTATACTCACGAATGCCAACAATCGAGTTATGTGTTCTCTTACTTCCTAGGTTTGGTCAGAGCTTGTAATATAAATTTGGCTCCCCCGGTGGCAACTTATACTGTGCATTTATCCTCTTTGAATGAATTCACTCCTACATTTTCATAGCATGCATTTGTCCCTCCGTCATAGACGGGGAAACCTTGTGTGACAAATCGTTTAGGAAACGGCATGAAAAATGAAGGGACAATTTGTTTTTGTTTTTTTCGCATATCCTTTACAGGACATCGCTGTCAACATCAGCATCTTTCAGCTGATTGTTGATTTCTTGGCAAGATTACGCTCAGTAGTTTGCCATTGCTTTCTGAGCGACCAGCTCACATACCTCATAAGTTACCAATGCGGAGAGAACCGCTACCGATTCTCGCGCACGTCACGTTACTCACGATAGTATACGGGATTACGGAGAAAGTCGTGTAACACCTAGATCAGGGAGACCGGCTAATTAGCGAAAGTAAACAGAAGCGAGAAGTTTGATTAACAAAACAGCTGGCTGTTCGTAGAAGCAACAGTCAGCTTGTTCAGTTGTTTGACTGAAACTGTGGATGTGGTTCTAGAAAAACTGGGCATTGAAAGAAAGGTCATAAAAGTAATGAAAAACAGCCAAGTGAAATATTTCGAAGAAGAAGAAGAAGAAGAAGAAGAAGAAGAAGAAGAAGAAGAAGAAGAAGAAGAAGAAGAAGAAGAAGAAGAAGAAGAAGAAGAAGAAGAAGAAGAAGAAGAAGAAGAAAAAGAAGAAGAAGAAGAAGAAAAAGAAGAAGAAGAAGAAAAAGTCCCAGTGCATTACATTTTATAGTTTCTATCCAACAAAGCAACCAGCCAATGAACCAACCAACTTATCAACCAACTAACACAATTCACACACAATTCAAACACAATTCAATCAACCGATCAGTCAACCAACCAACAAAGTCAAAAGTTAGCTGCATATCCTTAACAGGACGTCGCAGTCAACACCAGAATGTTTTGCTGTTGTGATCTCTTGGCAAGTTTACATTCAGTAGTTAATCAACCAGCATAAAATCAAGTCACAGCCAACAATCAAATAGTCACTTTATAGTATGGAGACGGCACTTGATTGATTATATGAAACATGAAAAAAAGACCACCTTAATGTCAACAACAACCCACGTAAATAATGACGTCAACCGTGCAGGGCAAAATAATATTCCAAAGAAGGATGTAACTAATTTTGAAACAGTTGACGTCACAGGGGTAGCTAAGCTTACCTGACACCACATGATGTCAAAAACTCAATGAGCGAAATGGGTTACCGGTTCGACCTGTTTACAAAGTCTACGTTTATTAAAGAAGAAAAGTATCTGTCAGCGACAGACAGAAAAAAAATAATTAATATATTCTGGCAGATTTTTTAGCGATAGAAAGAAACAAGGAATTAAGATATACTGACAGATTGATCAGAGATAGACCGAAACAGGATATTAAGATATACTGACAGATTTATTACGGATAGACAGAAACGAGAAATTAAGATATACTGACAGATTTATTAGGGACAGAAAGAAATAAGAAATTAAGATATACTGGCAGATTTATCAGAGATAGATATAAAGAAGGAATTAAGATATACTGCCAGGATTATCAGAGATAGACAAAAACAAGGACAGATTTATCACCTTTAGACAGAAACATGGAAGTACGCTATATTGACAGGTTCATCAGAGATAGACAGAAACAAGGAATTAAGATATACTGACAGGTTCATCAGAGATAGACAGAAACAAGGAATTAAGATATACTGACAGGTTTATCAGCGATAGACAGGAACAAGGAATTAAGATACACTGACAGATTTATCAGGATAGACAGAAAAAAAATGAATTAAGATATACTGACAGGTTTATCAGAGATAGACAGAAATAAGGAATTCAGATATACTAACAGGTTTATCAGCGATAGACAGAAACAAGGAATTCAGATATACTGGCAGATTTATCAGTGATAGACAAAAACAGGATATTAAGATCTACAGATAGATTTATCAGATATAGACAGAAACAAGGAATTAAGATATACGGTTTTATGGGCGATAGACAGAAACAAGGAATTAAGATATATTGACAGATTTATCAACCATAGACAAAAACAAGGAATTACGATTTACTGACAGGTTTTACAGCGACAGACAGAAACAATGAATTAATAAGATGTACTGACAGATTTATCAGCCATAGATAGAAACAAGGAAGTAAGATTTACTGACAGATTAATCAACGATATACAGAAACAAGAAATTAATATATACTGACACGTGTATCAGCCATGGACAGAAACAAGGAAATAAGATTTACTGACCGATTCATTGTAAACGTCGCATATCCTTTCAAGTATGTTGCGATGAAATCCTGGTTGATTTTGATAGATAATTGTACTTTTAGTATTTTGTCATGCATAGAACAAAATCCGAGAATAGTTTAACTAGGAATGTTTTAGTCTGGAATTCACAGGCCAAAAGAAATTGGGAAAGACCTAAGAACTCACGCAGAAGAGGAGTTGAAACATAAATTACCAAAATGGGAGGATATGGGCACAGTTGCATGGACTAGCTAAAGATAGGGGTGAGTTAGTTGAATGACTTTTCCCCAATGTGGGATAGAAAGCAAATTAAGAGAAAGACGTATGCTTTTGCTTTCTCAACGAGATGTCTACATTTAAGTCTAACATAATATCGGTGTAGGGATTGAACCCACAACCCTCGCCAACAGCACACTGGAAGTTTAAGAACGAGTGCACTTGTCCTTTCGGCTACATCGACTGCTATAGTTACAGACGAAATATAGTGGAAGAAACGAAAGAATGCAAGACAAGAGATTGTTTGAAAAGAGGAAATACAAATATATAGCATAGGATTAGAGTGAAAGACAGGTGGATGTTGACAATTGATGTGTGCGGTCTTGTATGTGTGTATGTCGTGTATTTGTCTGTTTATTGATATGTGGTTGACTTGTTTCTTTGTTTCGTCTTTTATCTGACAGATAGATATATAGATAAGCAGATTGGCATATAGGCAGACAGACAGACAGACAGATAGATCATCACTAGTAAGTGCCTTGCAACCTTGCGTAGGCGTTGATATCTCTCCACAGATCTCTGTCTTTGGTGTTCTGGATCAACTCTGCTGGTGTTACTCCTCCATGCCACCGCCTCAATCCATCCAGCATCATTTCTCTTGGTCTGCCTCTACCTCTATTCCTTTTGATCTTTCCATTCGTCAAGACGTTCTTCCAATGCCTCTCGTCTCTTCACATGTCCAAACAGACGGATAGCTAGATCTTTATTTAAATTAAACGCTTTAAAATGAAATTCGTTCCACTCCACTCAACAAGCACAACGATTTGGTTGCAAGCTTTGAAAGAAAACATGAATAAACTATCGATTATTCCGGCACCTGAGCAGCTGCCAGTACAAGCTGAATTCTTGCAATATTTATTTACAATTTCATCAAGAGCTAGCGAAAGGAACAGATCGAAACATTGTGCATTAAATCGATGTCCGTACCGCCCCGAACTTTACCGAACATTGCCGATGTAAGTTACCGAGATTATTATGTGTATAGATGTCGTAGTTGATGTGGGGTTGCCATTAGGATATGGGGGTCTCAGAACATTGAACCATAGATGAATGATCAGTGCTCTTCCTCTACTGATGCCTGGTCTAAGCAGACATCGGCGATTAGGACTCTGCACTTCCCTTTACCATCTGGAGTTGATTCCTCTGACATTTATATCTGTTGTCCTGCTTCGTCGGCTGGTCGAGTGGATAGAATGCCATGTTGTTCTCCGAGAGACTAGGGTTCGAATCCTCGGTAAAGTATGGGTTTTTTAGGGGAGAAAAGAAAAAAGACCCTAACATGTACAGTTCGCACCTGCACACACCAGGAAGTCTTAATTACTAATGCTCATGACCCACCCCCTTATGTCCTACACCTCCTTACCTACCTTCTACCTAGCTACCTAGCTACCTACCTACCTACCTAGCTATCAACCTACCTACCTAGCTGCCTGCCTGCCTGCCTGCATGCCTGTATACCTACCCACTTACTTACATATCTACCTATATACCGACATATCTGTTTGAATACCTACCTAACTATGTACTTACCTAATACATACCTACTTATATACCTAACTACCTACTCACCTACCTACCTACGCACCTGCCTGCATACCTCCTACCTACCTACTTACCTAAGAGTCTACTTAATTATCTACCTACCTACGCAACTAACTACCTACGCACCTACCTACCTACGCGCCTCATTACCTACCTATGTACCCACCCACTTACCTAAATACCTACATAGCTACGCGCCTACTTACCTACCTACCTAAATTCCTACCTACCTACCGACCTACATACCTACGCGCCTACTTACCTACGTAATCGCTTCTCTAACTACCTATCTACCTACATACATACGCGCTTGGCTACCTACTTACCTACCTACCTACCTACGCGCTTCTCTACCTACCTACCTACCTACCTACCTAGGAACCTCTCAACCTACTTACCTATCTACCTATGCGCTTACTTACCTGGCTAACTACCTGTCTGCCTACCTAACTACCTACCTGCCTACTTACCTACCTCCCTACCTGCCTGTCTACCTACCTGACTACCAACCTAGCTACCTGCCTACCAACTATCTACAAAACTACCTATATAACTACCTACCTATATATCTACCTACATATCTACGTACTTACCTATCTACCTATCTACATACCTATCTAACTACCTACCTACCTTTATAACTACCTATCTACCTACCTATCTACCTACCTATCTACCTAATTACATACCTACCTACTCAACTAACTACCTACCTACCTATTACCTACCTACCTACCTATCTACCTACATACCTATCTACTTATCTATTTATAATGCCCATGTTAAACATTACCTCAGTGAGTCATGTATTATTGATTATTTTTCATGCGTTTTAATGATTATTGTTCTTTTGTTGTCAAAGATTTGCTTCAGAAGAGATGTTGAATGAAAGAATGTATGAGAGGAAATAGAGGAAATAGAAAAGAAGGGCAGAATGTCAGACGGGCCTGCGTCGCCAAATTCTAAACCCTTTGAAAATAAAGATTCTCGTTCGTTCGTTCGTTCTACCTAACTAACTACCTCCCTATCTATATATCCATCTACCTATCTTCCTATCCATCTACCTATCTACCTATCCATCTACCTATCTACCTATCCATCTACCTACCTATATACCTACATATATATCGACCTACCCTTCTATCTACATATCTGTCTATCTACATCCTACCTACCTACCTACCTACATCAGATCGAAGATGTACAACAGAGATTAAGGGCAAAATAGGACAAGTAAAAGCCGCATTTCAGAAAATGAAGAGTATCTTATGCAATAAGTCACTATCACTGAATGTAAGAAAGAGAGTGCTGAAATGCTATGTAGAACCAGTTTTGCTGTATGGCAGTGAATCTTGGAATATAAATGAACAAATTAACAAGAAATTAGAAGCAACAGAGATGTGGTTCCTGAGACGAATGTTGCGAATTCCTTGGACTGCCAGAGTAACTAACAACGACTGCCTGAAACAGGCTCATGAAACTAGAACATTATATACAACAATATGAAAGAAACAAACATCTTTCTTCGGTAATGTGATGAGAAGAGAAGCATTGGAGAACATCGTGACAACTGGAAAGATCCAGGGGAAGAGAGGTATATTCAGACCAAGAGAAATGATGCTGGATGGATTGAGACGGTGGCATGGAGGAATATCAGCAGCAGAATGGATCCAGAAAACCAAAGATCGAGATCTGTGGAGAGCCATGATCGCCTACGCCAGCTGGCAGGAAAGGACTATCACCTATTATAGGTATGTGATGTGAAAGGACAATGACCTGCTGACGGTCTTTGATGTGAAAGGACTGTCACCTGTTGTAGGTCTGTGTTATGCAACGACTTTAACCTGTTGTAGGCCTGTGTTATGCAACGACTTTAACCTGTTGTGGGTCTGTGTTACGCAACGACCATCACCTGTTGTAGGTCTGTGTTATGCAACGACTTTAACCTGTTGTAGGTTTGTGTTATGCAACGACCATCACCTGTTGTAATTAGTGAGATGAAAGAACTATCATTTGCTATAGGTATGCCATATGAAAATACTACCACCTGTTGTAATTCTGTGAGATGAAAGAACTATCACCTGTTGTAATTCTGTGAGATGAAAGAACTATCTGTCAAAACTATCATGTGTCATTAACTGCCAATATAGTACCTTGCAGGGGAGACTTTGAGCCTGATTAATTAAGGACTCCTGGCTAGTGCAGTCGCCGCGAACTGTGCAGGTTAGGATTTTCTTTTTGCCCCCGACAGAAAAAAATCCCACACCTTACCGAGGATTCAAACCCGGGTCTCCTGAAGGAGAATCCGGCGTTCTAGCCACTCGATCAGCCGCTCCTCGAAAGAACTATCACCTGTTGTAATTATGTGAGATGATAGAACTATCACCTGGTGTAGGTCTGTGTGATGAAAGGACTATCTCCTGTGGCTAATCCTGTCCTCTGTTGGCGGACTGGCCAATGCAAATGTCATACCATCTTCCGACAGCTATCTTGCCATTATAAATGTAGCTCCCTATCAACTAACGCTCCCGCCAATATTAACACTGACAGAAAGTAAATAGTTCATTAAGCCACCTGTACATCGCCCAGGAATCAATCCCCACTTCT
Source organism: Cepaea hortensis (assembly GCA_963921405.1). Taxonomy (NCBI): domain Eukaryota; kingdom Metazoa; phylum Mollusca; class Gastropoda; order Stylommatophora; family Helicidae; genus Cepaea; species Cepaea hortensis. The sequence goes on from OY992879.1 coordinate 65,814,179, forward strand.
GGAATCGATTCCGCCTCGGGATATGGGTATCAGAAGTTTATCTTCAACTGTAAAGCCATCGTGGAAGAGAACTGATCAGCTGACATCATAAAACACAGTCATATAACATGTGACCCCGTGATATAGAGCATGACTACGCTCGTATATGCTCGGGGAGATATTGTAGCCCGTCAGTTATCGATTGGGAGGCATGCAGAAGCGGGCTGAGGCGGGGATAGGCTGGCACGCCACGGCTAACTCACTTCCAAGTTGTATTTGTGGTCTCCTGGTTTTTAATGTTTTATAGTAAGAGGCCTAGATGAGGATGAGCGTGAAATGAGATTAACTGATTCAGTGACAAACAAACAGGAGGTTTGGACCAAACATGGTACGCAATCAAAAGTATTATAATGGGAATTCCCGTTCACTGAGTATTGCAATTGTAAAGATACCACACA
>OY992879.1:65817115-65819615 GCA_963921405.1 Cepaea hortensis
GAACGACAAAAACCAATGAAAAGGCAAGCAAGAAACACATGAAAACCGTAAAACTAAGAGAAATTAGACGTAGAGAGTCATAGTGTTCTAACCACGCTATGAAGAAAAATAAGAGTGCTAACTTGCTAACAACTCGCAATCTGAACAAGAAAGCCGCAAGAGAAAGGTTGAAGGTTAAACGATCAATACCAGGATGGCTTGGTCATAGGGCATAATTAGATGAGAAGTCAGCCCTTATTTGAGAAAGATAACCGCTTCGTCACTGGGACCAAATAGAACGACGTTAATGGCAATCTGGGCGAACAAACAACCACACTTGATTTTCAAAGGGTCAAGAATTGTGCCCGCAAACCCGTCTGACATTCTGAACTTCTTATCTCTCTGCTATCATACATTATTTCAACATTATTTTATTCGTACATCACTTATGAAGCTAATCTTCGACAATAACGACAACAGAACAATATGCATTAAAATGCATGGAATATGTGCAATAATCAATAATACATGACTCACCGAAACTAATTTTTGCCATGTCAGTTATAATTACCTAAGGTAGGTGCAGCGTACCATACAAAGGGGAATGTGTATTATCCATCCATCCATCCATCATGTGCCATGCCGGTAAGCGTGGGCGGTCATGTTCTGCCATCTCACTCGATCACCAGAGTCGTGGATCAGCTCCGTGTTTCTGTCTCGACCATTATGTGTATTATACTAGTCGTTATTTGAGTTAATTATTAATCTTTTTCTTTTTCTTGTTTAGGGAGCATGCAGTCTGTACTGGGATAGTGTTCAAACAGGTTGCGACTGTATGTAAGTGGATTGGTGGTGCCTTTGATTCCTTGTGGAAGACGGGACAGCAACGATAGGGGCCATCACCAGCCACAGGTGACACCAGACCGTCATCAAGCGATTGGCAGCAAAAATATCACCAGAGTTACCACAGAACACCAGAGTTACCACAGAACACCAGAGTTACCACAGAACACCAGAGTTACCACAGAACACCAGAGTTTCCACAGAACACCAGAGTTACCACAGAACACCAGAGTTAACACAGAAAACCAGGGTTAACACAGAAAACCAGGGTTACCACAGAAAACCAGGGTTACAACAGAGCACCAGGGTTACCACAGAGCACCAGAGTTACCACAGAACACCAGAGATACCACATAACACCAGAGTTACCATATAACACCAGAGTTAACACAGAACACCAGCGTTACCAAAGAACAATAAAGTTAACACAAAACGCCAAAGTTACCACAGAACAACAGAGTTACCACAGAACACCAGAGTTACCACAGAACACCAGAGTTACCACAGAACACCAGAGTTACCACAGAACACCAGAGTTACATACTCTCGTGTGTTGCCGGGGCCTATAAGGGAACCAAAGAATAGCAACACTGTAGCCTACCACGCATGTCGTAAGAGGCGACTAAGGAGGCTTGATGGTTCCGTCGCCCTGCTACTGAGTGAGTGCGTGGCGCGACACTGTGAGCTGTGAGTTTCGTGTGAAATGCTTTTGAATCTGCGCGAAATTTTTTGGAACGTGACTGCATGTTCGGAGCGATGGCAGATGGCTATGTCCCAGAGTTGACCGGTTTTTGCCTTATGCAGAAATGCGTGGCTGCTGGGCTTCTGGTTGACTGCCACTACCATCGACGATGAACTGTATTTCGTGGACTGTGTGGGTGAACATCTAGGAAACATACAGATGGGAAAATGACTTCTGATTCCATCAGAGATGAACTCTGGGTTTCGTGGGGGACTATTGTGTTGACATTCTGGCGGCGGCATTATGCACAGTGTATCTGTGCGGACTGTTGTTTGTCGACACTCCTGTCTTTTCCACTTTTCACCTTGGGCAGTGGGGAGCGTTTTGTGTGATATTCACTGGCACTGGAACGGAGCATAATGGGGACAACCCGTTGCTGTGAAGTTGGAACTGCGACTAACTAACTAACTAACTAACCAGAGTTACCACAGAACACCAGAGTTACCACAGAACACCAGAGTTACCACAGAACACCAGAGTTACCACAGAACACCAGAGTTACCACAGAACACCAGAGTTACCACAGAACACCAGGGACCGACATCTGCGGAGAGCTTGAACGCAACGCCACTTGGCGGGACACTTAATGATGTTACAGGATACATAATGTGGGCATTATGAATCAATCAAGGGCTTGGAGGTCAGCGTGGCATAAGAGAGCTGGTTCGTAAACATCCGGTGTGCTGATGCTCAGGCAGGTGGTTCAAACGCTACACCGGTCAGTTGGACTAAAATGTTGACTTCTCGTCCTTGACATGGAGACGTGAATTACAAGTAACTCTGAAGTCGGAATGAGTTCTCCTGATGGCGAGGGACACTGGTAATAGGGAAAGCTAATCCACACGCAAAATTCAGTCAAGTTCTAATAGAAGTTGCTTGTATGGACTACGTTTGGGTTAAAAGCGAGCCAGCGCAAAATATATATATATATATATA
>OY992879.1:65827115-65879615 GCA_963921405.1 Cepaea hortensis
TGGAGAAAGGGAAGAATTAACAGAAGAAAGTAACTTAGAAAGTCCACCTATTCTAAAAGAAGAAGTCGCTGACGCTGTAAAACATATGAAGAAAGGAAAAACAGCTGGGCCAGATGAAATCACAATAGAAAAATTAGAAGTATTGGGAGAATTTGGAGTACATATACTAACCAAAATGTTGAATGATATTTACGGCATTAGATATTTACCCAGTGATATGCTGAAATTTATAGCTATATATTTAAAAAAAAAACAGCTTTTCTTCCATCTATTGCATGATTGCTGCAAGATTGGTCAACTCCTTATCCACTGCCCGAACCTAGTTGTGTGTTGTGTGGTCTCCTGTCTGTCTAGCTGCTACTATTATCTTGATCAGGCTGTCGTACTCTTGTCTGTTTGTTTGTGCCCCCCCCCCCACCCCGAATGCACTTTGCCAATAACAATTACGACTACTTAGTCGCGGTTCCAACTTCACAGCACAGGGTGGCTTCATTATGCTCCGTTTCTGTGCCAGTGAATATCACACAAAATGCTTCTCACTGCCCCATGTGAAGAAAGGAAACAACAGGAGTCTCGACAAATCAACAGCCCGCACATGTGTGCTACGCATAATGTCACTGCCAGAATGCCGACACAAAAGTCCGACACAACAATACAGTTCATCGTCGATAGAAGCAGCAGTCACTAGAAAACCAGCAGCCACACATTCCTGCATAAAGCAAAGCAGTTAGTTTAGCGACCGATCGGTCGCCATTTTTCTTAACATGCAGTTCACGCTACAAACAGATGTAAAATCACACCACACGAAATTGACAGCTCACAGTGTCGCTCTACGCACTCAACTTAGTAGTAGGGCGACGGAGCCATGTACTACCAGCCCAACATAAGGAAAATGCGCAAGAAAACCGTAGCCACAAGCATAATAACCCCGAAGAGCTTAACAGCTCAACCGCCCACCCTCCATGTTGAGGACTGGAAGTGAAAAACTTTGTCACGGTATCCCTTACTCTAGCTCCTTGTATTGTCTATATCTTTGCTCCGTTTTCCATAAATCTCCTGCTCAGTTGTATTCATCTCCTACGATTTCAGTGCTTTCTCAAGTGTGTATTTAAACAGAACAATCATATCCTGTATTCGCTAATGTATTGTTGCAGTATTATCGTCATCTTCTATGGAGGCGTATCATCGAATAAAAGTTTAGAGAATGTTGTTTAGTCTCTTGTTGTCATTGTTACCTTTACCATCAATAAACAAACTCCTCGGTAATACATCATGGTCGGAGATGCCAGCCATTTGTCTTTGCCAAAACGCGGTTTCATTTCCCGGGGAGAACTACTGTACAAGCGGTCTCTCTGGTCTAGGAGTTACACGATTTTCTCCGTAATCCCGTACACTCTCGCGAGTAACGTTACGTGTGCGAGAATTGGTAGCGGTTCTCTCCGCGTCGGTAACTTACGGGGTATGTGAGCCGGTCGCTCAGAAAGCAATGGCAAGCTACTGAGCGTAATCTTGCCAGGAAATCAACAATCAGCTGAAAGATGCTGATGTTGACAGCGATGTCCTGTAAAGGATATGCGAAAAAAAAAAAAAAAAGAACTACTTTACAATGTCAAATCTATACATGCATTTTACTTCATCAATATCTATTTACGTCTTCGAGGCATAGCATTGTAACATAATCGTTTCCTATTTTAATGCGTTTTATTATTTTGACAAGTTGAAATCTTTCTAAGACCCCTGTCTAAACTGGATATTTATTCTTAACGCTATTTGTATTAGAATTGTTTCATTCATACCTGTCTACATTATTTTGTTTATGCTATACCTGCATTTATTAAGATTAGTTTCCTGCCTGACATGCTTACTTCCCTTACCAGATTTCTTATCTCCATTCTCATTTCCCTCTACCTTTCAATTCTTAGTTGTAACTTTTTTCGGCAGGTAGCTTAAATGTTGGTTTCCGTTAGAATTGCTGTTTGAGTAATCACTGAAGCCGTGTATGGTTGGCTAATGGATTGGTGACTAGGTGGGTTGTGGTTGATTAGAGGATTCAAAAGTGGTTTGTCGGTTGGTGGGTTTGTTTCTGAGTTGGTTCCTGGGTCTGTTAGTTTGTTGATTGTTTGGTTGTTTGGTTTGGTTGGTGTGCGGGTGGGTTGGTTCATTTGTGGATTGGTTGGTGGGCTGGTTCGTTCATTGGTTGGTGGGTTGGTTTGTTTGGTGGGCGGGTGGGTTGATTTATTGGTGGGCTGGTTCGTTGGTTGGTTGGTGGGTTGGTAGAGTGGTTGGTTAGTTAATTAGGTGACTGGTTGGTGGGTAGGTGAGTGAGTTGGTTGGTGAGCGGTTATGTTGGTTGGTGGTTTGGTTTGTTGGTAGATTGTTGACTGATTAGCTGGTTTACTGATTGATTAGTTGGTTGATTGGCTGGCCCGTTGGTTGATTACCTGATTCATTTGGTGACTGGTTAGTTGATTGTTGATTCTTGATTGCTTGGTCGGTTGCTTGTTTGACTGTTTGGATGGCGTTTAGGCTGGCTGGAGGTAGAGATGGAAGAAGAAGTTGAAGAAGAAGTAGAAAAAGAAGAAGAAGAAGAAGAAGAAGAAGAAGAAGAAGAAGAAGAAGAAGAAGAAGAAGAAGAAGAAGAAGAAGAAGAAGAAGAAGAAGAGCAACAACAATACCAACAAAAACAACAGTATCATCAACAACACCAACAACAACAACAACAACAACAACAACAACAACAACAACAACAACAACAACAACAACAACAATGAAGCAAAGAACTTGTCAAGCAACCACACACTATTTTGCCCTGTCAGTGTGAAATCGTTCCACTTCGCACCGCGACAACATGAACCACGAATGTTACTGTGACACAAACATCACACATCCTAGACATTTACCACGTGACCCGGCCAGCGCTAGTTAGCTACAACAAAACAGTTTTACATTTCAAAGACCGGATGTATCAATTGCAAAGAAAGTATGCATGGAACTTTCATTATCCCCTCTTGTTCATCTTATACCACGAGGAGTCGCGGCGATGCATAAACAGCTGGTTAGTGTCCGCTTATGAGCTTCATATGTCAATATTCCCATCATCATCATCATCACCATCACCATCGTCATCATCATCATCATCATCATCATCATCATCATCATCATCATCATCATCATCATCATCATCATCATCATCATCATCATCATCATCATCATCAAGTGCCCTGCCAGATGGTTTAGGTGTCCATGCCTCTCCACAGATCGCTGTCTTTGGAGTTCTTCATAAACTCTGCTGATGATGTTCCTTGTGACATGTTCTGGTCATTCGTCCCAGTTTTCAGTGAATAGGGGATTTGCCATATCTATACAATATAGAACGGTGTCCCTACTGATTGTATGACATCAGGGTTATTTCGAGAATGAACATTCTGGAACAAGTTGCACTATGTTAGCACGGTTTGAAAGGGCGCATGCAGTCATTTGATTGGCTGATTTGCAAAGCCTGCCGAGAGATTCCACCTGATCCCGGTGAAACCATAGTATGGCATTAACCATGCATATTTCAACTGGGCTGGTCGCTTTCTAGATGTGGTGAAATTCATCGCCATATTTCGTTCTCTCTTGTGTCACAGGTATGACTATAAACTCATTTTAAATGTTATGTCTCTGACTCGTGATGAGAAAGAATCAGGTATCAGTGTATTTGTATGAAAAATGTGAAAGTGTGAAACCAGAGCTTCATTGAAAGGTTAAACTGAATGTTTGCTTTCTGACAAACTGGCATGTCTAACACACTGAATATTATACCATGTCTATCGTTTCGTCTGATATGATACTTCTGCTGATTGCTTGGTGAATGTTATCTCACTCTCAATGCACATCTGCAATTTCTATGCGCTATAGAACTTCCCTATGGACGCACATCATTGCACATTCTTAATCAAACTGTATACAGTTCTTGAGAAACTATATATCTTGAGATTAATATGTTTGCAAGACGTGCATTTCACGCCAGCATTACACAATTGCTATGATGACTGGGCAAATATTTTAAGTTAATGAGACTTGCTAAAAGGAGACATAAAGATTTGCCATAATGCAATTTATCTCTGAAATGTGTGCATTTGTTAACTTCCAACAGTGGGTAGGTCTACATTACTTTTTCTGTCTGTCCATGGCACGCTTTGCATTTTCCTCAGAAAATACATTTTCACCGACATTAGATCCATTCGATGCTTTTCATCTTATCTGCTCATTGTCCAAGCTTCACATCCATATGTCGCAGAATTCTTGGAGTTGTCGATCGATGAAAGACTGTCGCGCCATTCGTCTACAGGCAGCCGCCATTCTTTGATGTTGGGAACAGACTGTCCTGATGAGAGTCGGCAAGATCTTTTGGTATGCGTAAAAGATTTCTCCAGATCACAAGCCGACAAGTCTTTTTGGAGTACCGGGAACAATTCCCCAGATCAAAGCGGGACAGCCGGCCGGTTGTTTACATCGAGTCGGGAAAGGAGAGAAAAAATAGTTTCTCGACGCCTAGTGTCTAGTCAGATTTGTGACGTCATTCAGACACAGTTTTAAAACAGTCTGGACAAACAGCTTTGGCAGGAGTCGACCAAATGTTGCAAGGCAACAAGGACGTGTTTGATGTTCCTGTTCTGATTATGGAAAGAGACCACTGTGTCTTATGTTGATTTACATCGGCGGACATTTGTCCATTGTGTGATTTAGTGGTCTCGATTTCAGACGGGAATAAATATATTGTATTTAATTAAAAAGACACAAATTAGTTAATTCTTAGGAGTCGAGCGTAGTTATGTGCGTTGGGAGACCTTATTATAAGAGCGTCGGCAGCAGTAGGCTATCGCGTTGCTTAAACTAGCTAGTGTGAGATATCAATTAACTCAGTGAGTTAAGAACAAGGTAGAAGGATGATATTTGAGGGAATGGAGGAAATGTCAAATGGTTGGATCTTCCAGTAGGGTGTCTACTGGGTATCTGCGGTTTTCCTTTAATCTTTCCTTGTCTTACCATGACTCAGACCGATGTGATGAGCTTCTCTGCCTTAAGACAGAGTTTAGTTCTCTGTTAAATATCTGAGTGCAGCCGTCGGCCTACACTCACCTAATGAAGGTCGGAATCTGGTTGCATTCAACGGCTGTTCTCTCTTCAACAGGTTCCACTATGTTTTCCCAAAAAGCTAACAGACAAGTCATAGAAGAAGATTATGGCTCGATCATTGAAGGCAGGTTTTACTCAGCGGCTTTTTCACTGGGCCCATAACCTAGAGGGTCTGCAAGAACCTGGCCTCTGCTGTGCAGGAACCGACGATCATCGAAGAGTAATACCTCTGTGGTAGTTCTCATCATATTAGAGTGAAGATACTTACAATACCACCAGTAACAGGGACAATAGTATTTATATAGAGAAATTAACCATTAACATTGCGTTTTCCAAATGGTGAATTCCTGTGAGAAATTAGCAATTAACATTGTGTTTTCCAAATATTGATTTCCTGTGAGACATTAACAATTAACATTTTGTTTTTCAAAGTGCCAGTAAACATTTATTTTACTGTACAAGGGTTATCAGATCACAGAACTTGTAATGGAATATTAGCTACATTGGGTGCGTCGGATTCATGGTCAGTATTGGACTACATCCACCATTGGTGACCAGGCATCCGGACTATCCAAGAACCACTGGAGGAAGTCGACATCTGGCCGGAGAGACGCATCATTTAGTGAGGTCATTCTGTACTAGATCTGTGGTGCTGTTGTGTGGCCGGTACTGTGATGAAAGCAGACTTTGATCCTGAGCTGTTCGGTCTGATTCTGCATACACCTTAGATTATACGACAGACATTCTACACACACACTTTGCCCATACCTGACATTTTTTTTTCTTTAATAAATTAATTTGTCATTTTGTTAGAAGCTAGAGTTGTGTAGTATGTTTTGGAAAAGAATGAGAGGGGGCATGGTCCAGTGGTAAGAAGAAGAAGAAGAAGAAGAAGAAGAAGAAGAAGAAGAAGAAGAAGAAGAAGAAGAAGAAGAAGAAGAAGAAGAAGAAGAAGAAGAAGAAGAAGAAGAAGAAGAAGAAGAAGAGAGAAAGTGATCCAAAGACTGAAGGGGTGTTGTGGACAGAGATCCAGGAGATCCTCAAGATAATGATATGGAGTTAAAAGAATGTGGGTGTTGATTCCCCTCATCCCAGGGACGACACTTATTACGACATTACTGTGGGCTCGACACGGGATGGTGATATCATAATCATGAGGATCCAGCTAGGGTAAATGTGGATAGGAGTTAAGACACATATCATACCTGTTCACACTTTACAAGTCTACATAGGTCTTTGGTCCTAATTCTACTCTTGTCATTGAGAGATTGTTTTGTGTTGTGCTGTGTGGTGTTAAATATATAGATACATTTTAAATAGTGAATATCTATATATTGTTTGGAGAAATTTACACTCAACCTGCTGACACACCTCTCTGAAATATGGCCACTCCCAAACTAGATATGGCAGAACTAAGGGCAAGGGGGGGGGGGGAGGAATGGGCTTGTCGGGTTCTGCACTAACAGAGTACATACAGGAGGTGGAGAGAGATGTTCTTCAAGCAGAAAGGGAAGATCGGAAGGCCGAGATGGAATTAAGAAAAATGGAATTAGAGACTAAAAGAATAGAAGCTGAGCAAGCCACTAAAAGGTTAGAACTTGAAGCTGAGCAAGCTTCTAAGAATCTTGAAGCGGAGCAAGCTGCTAAGAGATTGGAAGCCGAACAAGAAGCTCAGAAATGGGACCATAAGTACCGAATGCGGGAACTCGAGCATTAGAGGCTATCTAGTCTGGAAACTGAGGAAGCAGTGGGAGGTTCCTCTCTCCTTGGCTCAACCCCAGTGGGTGGACATAGTTACCATGCTGTAAAGTTTCCTTTGGCTGTCCATGAAGAAGACAAAGAGAAAATCGACCAGTACTTACAACTTTTCGAGGCAATGTCTGTTGCTATGGGTCTGGATCGTGACAAATTGTGTCTTAAATTGTCCCAGGGATTACGCGGGACAGGTTACGAGGTTTACTCCCACCTGCCACCAGGACACGAGAACAATTACGACGAATTGGAAACGGCTCTGCTGAAACGTTTCGAGGTTACGTCACATACCTACCGGAATAAAATTTCGAGCAGCGAAACGAGAACCGGGAGAGTTGTTTGCAGCCTACAGTCTGCGTCTGAAATACTATCTCCATAAATGGATGGATTTGGCTGGGTTCACGCATGACTATGAGAGTCTGGAAGAGCTCATGATAGTCGACCAGATGCGAAAGCAAATGTCGAAACCTCTCAGGACATTCTTGGGAGAACAAGGGGCGGAACGTATCGACATCGTGACGAAATTGGCAGAACGGTTCGTCGAGGTACATGGGGAGGCTGGAGAAAACCATTCCACAAACAGAAAAGGTCAGGAGAAACATGACCGGAAGAAATCCAAAAGCACGGAAACTAAGAAAGTGAAACCTTGTGTTAAAATTTCAGCGGAGAGTTTGAAGAAGACGAAGGAGGGAAGCAAGAGCACATCAAACTCTTTACCAAAACGAAAGTGGACAGAGAGCTGGTGTTCGATTTATAAGTCGCTCTCTCACAATACGAGGGACTGCAAATCGAAGGCTAAGAACCCTCACTTCGCGGCGTGTCAAGTGGCTCCAAAGGAGGTTGCCACCGAAAATGCTTAGGTCGACAAAGAAGCTCTGAACCAATAGAGATCACCGAAGTCCGGCACGAAAACATCTAGGATAGGGAAATGATGCAAACACTGCAGGTCGAACACGCATAATGCTAAAGACTGCAGGTTTAAGTCAGGAGAATCACATTTCGTCGTGTGCCCAGTGGAACCCAAGGTGGAGTCCACCGAACATGTCGAGGCCGAAAAAGAGACTCTAGACCAGGATAAGCCACCTGTAGTGGAATTGATAGAGGTTAACGGCCGACAAGTTGAGTGTCTATATGACACTGGCCTGGACGGGGAGACCGTGATTTCTGTTGATCTGGTACACCCAGAACAATCACAGGTGAGACCATGGAGATACAGCCTGCACAGAAGAGTGCTGTGGCTATGAAGTTGCCATCGCCAAAGTGGAGATTTGGCCAAGATATGTCACTGGCACAATCAAGGCCCCTGTATTGACCGATCCCACTTTTCCCGTCATCCTCCGTTGCCGGTATGTCTTTATTGGAATGCCAAGGTAGCCAATCCATATGGGAGCAATTCAGACCCACTCTCAGACGAGAACTGATCAGGCAGAAGCAATTGTCACTAACCCACTTCCGGTGGAGTTGCGAACTGCCTAGAGTGAGGATGCAACCTTAAGTCCTTGTTACAAGAAGCTGCAGAGAAGTGCTGATCCACCAAAACGGGGGCAGTACTATATGAAGAATAGGATACTCTACAGGAGAGACGGAAGGGGAGACAACTTACAAGGTCAGTTGGTAGTCCCGAAGGCCTAACGTTCCTAAATTTTCATATGGGGCATACCATCTCATTTAGTGGGCATATGGGTATTGCCGCCACCATGCAGCGAATTTCCTGCCATTACTATTGGTCGGGAATGACCGGTGATGTGCGTCGGTATGTGAAGTCATGCCCTGAGTGCCAGAGGGTGGCACCGAAACACTGGACAGCGCCGGTGGTCTTGGGTGAAATGCCCATCATGAATCCTCCTTTCGAGAGGGTAGCCATCGACATCGTGGGTCCACTTCCTAGGACTAGGAAGAGGAACATGTACATACTCACAATGGTGGATTGCTGTACAATGTGGGGTGAAGCTATACCATTGACCACAATTGACTCGAAACGAGTGGCTGACGCACTGATGGAGGCCTTTACCGGATTAGGCTTCCCTAATTAAATTCTGACCGACAATGGGTCCCAGTTTTGTTGGAATCTCATGGAGGAGGTATTTAGGGTGTTTTACTCTAACCATATTCACACCAGCCTTTACTACCCTCAAGCCAATGGGCAAGTCCAGCGGTTCAACGGCACGTTGATGACAATGCTCCGGAAACTGGCACAAGAAAAACCTGATAGGCGGGATGAATACATCCCCGCAGCACTTTTCGCCTATCGGGAAGTGCCTCATGGCTCAACAGGATTACCGCCAGCTACTCTGCTGTTTGTTCGTCCCATCAAGGGGCCATTGGAAGCCTTGCTGAGGAGTTGGACGGAGGAGGGGACGTCAGAAGAAGTGATCTCCTCTTATAAATACGTGGAGGAACTGAAGGAAAAACTTCACACGGGCTGGGCTCTGGCAACTCAAAACTTGAGAAAGGCCAGAAAGAGACATGCGGCGTACTACAACCGGAGGTCTAAAGACAGATCTCTAGAGGTGGGAGACAAAGTCTTGTTGCTACTCCCAACGGGAACCAACAAACTGGAAATAGGTTGACAAGGACCATTTCCCGTGGAAAGAGTGGTATCCAGAACTAACTATCAGATCCGGATCCGGGGAAAGTCGAAGACTTTCCATATTAATCTCCTGCGGAAGTACGAGGAGAGACCCGGAGACAAAGCATCCCACCTCATGGCAATGGCAGGCGCAGTGGAGACTGAAACGGGAACCAACGAGGGCAGGGAATATCCACTGGTACACCAGGAAACCTATAGGGATGTGCAGATGAACCCTGATCTGACTCCCCAGGAGAGGGAAAAGATTACCCAGGTTCTCGAGTCTCATAAGCAGATACTGACTGATAAACCAGGACGAACGAGGTTGGTTGAGTTCGAGATGACCTTGACCACACAAGAGTCTGTTCGCAAAAGGTTTACCCAGTGCCATTCTCTAAAGAAAAGGCCCTGGAGGAGGAAATACAGAAACTGCTGAAGAATGACGTGATTGCGCCATCCACATCCCCATACAATGCGGGGGTGGTTTTGTTACGCAAACCAAGTGGAGAACACCGGTTGTGTATAGACTATCGACTCTTCAACAGTCACACTCAATTTCAGGTGGAACCTTTGCCGAATCCAACTCAGTTATTCGCTAGGCTCCATAAGGCTAGGTACTTCTCAAAAGTGGATCTGAGTATGGGGTATTATCAGATCCCGGTCAAACCAGAGGTCCGACCCCTGCTGGCTTTCAGTACCCCCAGTGGACACTACGAATTCAAGGTCATGCTCTTTGGACTCAGCAATGCACCTAGTGTGTTTACTCGCATGATGAGGACCTTGCTAGATCCCTTACAGGATCCGTCCATTATCTCGTTCATGGATGATATACTGATTGCCAGTGACAGCTTGGATGGCCCTCTTGCAATCCTTGGAGAGAGTTTTCAATAGGCTCAGGGAAGCAGGGCTTACCGCTCGCCCAACCAAGTGCATGATTGGTTACCAGACTCTGGAATTTCTGGGTCACACCATCACTCCAGGACAAATTGTCCCGGCGGAAAAGAACCTAGAAAAAATCAGACGTGCTCCAAGGCCAAAAACGAAGAAGGATGAGCTATCCCTTCTTTCTTTGTGTGGGTTTTACCAAAAATTCATCCCGCATTTCATTGAACTGGGAGCTCCATTAACGGAAACCTTGAAAAAGGGATCCCCGGATCCAATCGTATGGACACCGGAGTGCGAGAGGGCATACAGTCAGTTGAAGGAGGCCTTGGTCAGCAAACCTGTTTTTCAGCTTCCCGACCTTTCCAAGCCATTTGTGTTGAGAACGGTTGCGAGTGGGAATGGAATTGGGGCAGCCTTGTTACATGAAGGGAAAGACGATGCTTCGGTTTTGAAACCAGTGGCATACGCAAGCAAGAAACTTCTCCCGGCTGAAAGGGATTATTCGACCGTCGAAAGGGTATGTTTGTCTCTCGTATGGGCCGTGCAAAAATTCCAGCCCTATTTGTATGGAGTTCAGTTTCGGGTCCAGTCGAATCATCAACCCCTGATGTTCCTGGCCACTTCTCAGAAGCTCAACGCCCGTTTGATGCGGTGGTCGTTGTTGCTTCAGCCCTACCACTTCACGGTGGAGTATATACCTGGTAAGGAACGTGTTGGAGCTGATTTCCTGTCTAGACACCAAGCTCCTGAAAAAGAGGAATAGATCATCTGGATCGAACCTCCAATGAGCAAGAGTTGATGCGGACTATTCTTTTAAGAGGGGGCCTATGTCGCAGAATTCTTGGAGTTGTCGATCGATGAAAGACTGTGACACCATTCGTCTACAGGCAGCCGCCATTCTTTGATGTTAGGGACAGACTGTCCTGATGAGAGTTGACAAGAGCTTTTGTTGTGGGGAAAAGATTTCTCCTTATCACAAGCCGGCAAGACTTTTTGGAGTACCGGGAACAATTCCCCAGATCAAAGCGGGACAGCCGGCCGGTTGTTTACGTCGAGTCGGGAAAGGAGAGAAAAAATAGTTTCTCGACGCCTAGTGTCTAGTCAGATTTGTGACGTCATTCAGACACAGTTTTAAAACAGTCTGGACAAACACCTTTGGCGGGAGTCGACCAAATGTTGTGAGGCAACAAGGACGTGTTTGATGTTCCTGTTCTGATTATGGAAAGAGACCACGGTGTCTTATGTTGATTTACATCGGCGGACATTTGTCCATTGTGTGATTTAGTGGTCTCGATTTCAGACGGGAATAAATATATGGTATTTAATTAAATGTGGTTTCTGAGGAAAATGCAAAGAATACCATGGACAGCCAGAAAGACCAATGAACAAGTTCTTCAAGAAACAAATGAAGATCGTAAATTGATTAGAGAAATTAGACGTAGACAGTCAAAAATTTTTGGGCATGTTATGAGAAGAAATGGATTGGAGAACTTGGTGACGACTGGTAAGATCGAGGGGAACAGACCAAGGGGAAGACCTAGAAGCAAGTACCTGGATGGCTTGGCCTTGTGGCATGGTCGAGACAGAAACACGGAGCTGATCCACGACTCTGGTGATCGACGGCGATGGCAGAACATGACCTCCCACGCTTACCGGCATGGCACATGATGGATGGATGGATTTAATTAAATAGAACCAGATTAGTTGATTCTTAGGAGTTGAACGTAGTAATGTGCGTTGTGAGAACTTATTATAGGAGCGTCGGCAGCAGTAGGCTATCGCGTTGCTTAAACTAGCTAGTGTGAGATATTAATTAACTCAGTGAGTTAAGAATAAGGTAGAGGGATGATATTTGGGGGAAAGGGGGAAATGTCAAAATGTAGGATCTTCCAGTAGGGTATCTACTGGGTATCTGCGCTTTTCCTTTAATCTTTCCTTGTCTTACCATGACTCAGACCGATGTGATGAGCTCCTCTGCCTTAGGATAGAGTTTAATTCTCTGTTAAATATCTGAGTGCGGCCGTCGGCCTACACTCACCTAATGAAGGTCGGAATCGGGTTGCTCTCAACGGCTGTTCTCTCTTCAACAGGTTCCACTATGTTTTCCCAAAAAGCTAGCAGACAAGTCATAGAAGAAGATTATGCTCGATCATTGAAGGCAGTTTTTACTCAGCGGCTTTTGCACTGGGCCCATAACCCAGAGAGTCTGCAAGAACCTGGCCTCTGCTGAGCAGTAACCGACGATCATCGAAGAGTGATACCTATGTGGTAGTTCTCATCATATTAGAGTGAAGATACTTACAATACCACCAGTAACAGGGACAATAGTATTTATATAGAGAAATTAACAATTAACATTGCGTTTTCCAGATGATCAATTCCTGTGAGAAATTAACAATTAATATTTTGTTTTTCAAAGTGCCAGTAAACATTTATTTTACTGTACAAGGGTTATCAGATCACATAACTTGTAGTGACATATTAGTTACACTGTGTGCGTCGGATTCATGGTCAGTATTGGACTACATCCACCATTGGTGACCAGGCATCCGGACTATCCAAGAACCACTGGAGGAAGTCGACACCTGGCCGGAGAGACGCATCATTTGGTGATGTCCTTCTGTACTTGATCTATGGTGCTGTTGTGTGGCCGGTATTGTGATGAAAGCAGACTTTGATCCTGAACTGTTCGGTCTGATTCTGCATACACCTTAGATTATACGACAGACATTCTACACACACACTTTGCACATATTGACATTTTTTTTTCTTTAATAAATTAATTTGTCGTTTTGTTAGAAGCTAGAGTTGTGTAGTATGTTTTGGAAAAGCATGAGATGGGGCATGGTCCAGTGGTAAGAAGAGAGAGAGAGAGAGAGAGAGAGAGAGAGAGAGAGAGAGAGAGAGAGAGAGAGAGAGAGAGAGAGAGAGAGTGATCCAAAGACTGAAGGGGTTTTGTGGACAGAGATCCAGGAGATCCTCAAGATAATGATATGGAGTTAAAGAATGTGGGTGTTGATTCCCCTCACCCCAGGGACGACACTTATTACGACACCATACAAAAATACAAGTTCTATGTAGCATTGCAACACTCTTTTTCTCATTGCAAATGACATCTTTTTATTGGTCAGAATGTATTTCATCTTGAAAAAGGCTACCTTCCCATGGCGATTCTTGTTCTAATCTCTTCAAGGCATCTCCCATCAGATATTATGACTGTTCCGAGGTAATTTTACCGATTCACTTGTTTAAGAATTTTCCCATTTACTTGATAAATCACAATGTGGTATGCCTTTCTTCCTAGCTACGACCATAATCTGTGTCTTAATTACAATTTAATTATAACCCTAGTTGTTTACTGTGTGCAACAACCACATCTACTATATGTTGCAGATTCTGCTCATTGTCGGCGATCAATACTGTAACATCCGCATATCTACTGTCATTGATGTTACGTCCCCCAATGGTGATTCTTCTCTTACCTTCTAAATGTCTGAAAATATTTACACTGTATAGGGAGAAAAGATCTTGAAATATTACACATCACTAAACGCATCTACTAAATCTTCTTCTTCTTCTTCTTCTTCTTCTTCTTCTTCTTCTTCTTCTTCTTCTTCTTCTTCTTCTTCTTCTTCTTCTTCTTCTTCTTCTTCTTCTTCTTCTTCTTCTTCTTCTTCTGCTGCTGCTGCTGCTGCTGCTGCTGCTGCTGCTGCTGCTGCTGCTGCTTCTTCTTCTTCTTCTTCTTCTTCTTCTTCTTCTTCTTCTTCTTCTTCTTCTTCTTCTTCTTCTTCTTCTTCAGCGTTCCGAGCCATTGAGGTTCTTTGCTGCAGATACAATCCGTCTCCATTCGTCTCTCTGGTGGACCTTCTCTTGCCAGTCGTTGATTCCAAGTGCTTGTAGGTCTGTATATGTATTATCTCTCCACCGCCTTCTTGATCTACCTCGGGGTCTACGGTCATTTATTTCCTGAGTGTAAGCGAGTTTTGTTTCCCTATTATCTCCCATTCTTGCTATATGCCCCAGCCATATATCTACTAAATGCATGTAGACACAGTTCTGTGGGATGGCAGGTAAATGTAGCTGGTGTTTTCTACAGGTGTCTAAGGTGACAGCAACATCGAACTTTATATTCCCGATCGTCAGGTGGCGCTAGGTGTCTCATGAGCATGCGCAGCGCATAAACAAAATGACGACTGTATTTACGAAATGTACAACCAAAGAGCAACGTGCTGTTGTGCGTGTTTTTAATTTTTTTTTTTTTTTTTTTGGTGGGCAAAAGAACTGTCCGAAAAGGACATTCATAAGGAAATGCTTCCTGTTTATGCTGACAAATGTTTGTCCTGTAAAGTGGTGCATAGCTGTGTAGAAAAATTTCCTCAAGGACGCTCTAAAATTGTTGATGAAATCCGATCTGGTCGTTCTGTTCAGATTGCAACAGAAGCATCCGTGCAGCGGGTGGAGGAGATGATTAGAGGTCACAGGCGAGTAACGTCCACCTTACACTCCCGACTTAGTCCCTAGCAATTCCAACCTTTTGGTCCACTGAAAATCCACCTTGGCGGGAGACATTTCGCAAATGATCCCGACGTTGAATGTGAAGTGAAACGTGGTTTAGAAAACAGAGCACGCAGTTCTATGCAGCCGGTTTGGGAGGAATGATAACACGATTGGATAAGTGCATCAATGTTGGTGGAAATTATGTTGAGAAATAAAAGGAAAATGTATGTACAAAAATAAACTTGTTTCAAGCTGTTATCATATTTAGTTATTTTTCTACAGCCATTTGTGACTGACTTATTGACTTCCACTAAATAAAACTACTACATGTATTTACTAAATGCATCTTCTAAATGTATATTCTAAATACATATTCTAAATGCGTCATCTAAATACATCTACTAAATGCATGTTCTAAATGCATATTCTAAATACATCTTCTAAATGCATCTTCTAAATGCATCTACTAAATGAATCTACTAAATGTAACTTCAACATATGAACTAAAGGACCCTCTTTCACAGCGTAATAATACGAATAGGGTATATGGTTGTGTACAATTGTCTAACTACGGAGAGGCCACAACAGGCTTAAATTTCATCAAGTTAATACACTAAAGATAGAGGAGATACTGATGGATGTAACTTTGGATATTGCAAAATTACAGATAAACAGTTGTTGCAGGAGTGTCTGACATTTGCAGAACAGAGAAAAGTGTGTCATTCTACGCCCGATCCATTTGAGGACAGGCTCTACGGAGATGGCAACAGGTTCAAGTTGATTGCTGCTTTCTTTGCATTTATTCATATTGATGTCTGAAAGTAAACGAAAAAGAAGAATATGATTATCTGATTGGTTTGCTAGCTGGCTTGTTGGTTGTCTTGTTGTGTGAGTGATGAGATGGTTGACTTGTTAGCTGGTTGGTCGATTGATTTATTTTCCTGGTTGGTTGATTGATTTATTGGCTGGCTGGTTCTTGGAGTTAGTTTTTATTTTGATATTTTAGAGGGGTGGGGTGGTAAGCTTGTTGGTTGGATTGTTGAGTTTATGTCTGATTGATTGGCTGGTTATTTGACTGCGTGATTGATTTGGTAGTTGGCTACTTAGCAGTTTAGTTGAGAGGTAACTAGTTGATATATTGGTAGGCCGATTGCTTGGTTGACTGGCAGGTCTGTTGTGTGTAAAATAGTCGGTTGGTTAGTTGTAAAACATGTACAAAACTCTAAGTTTTAATTAGTACAGTGCCCTACTGATTCGAAAAATCAAGACGCGATTGATATTCCTCCTCTCATCACATGACCAAAAGAGACGAATGTCTCGGACACACACACACACACACACACACACACACACACACGCATACACACATACGCACACGCCCATATACTGCACACGCAGTACGCTCACACAGACTCACATCCATAACTGTCCTTGTGTATGTCCTTTGCGGGACTTTCCGATCAACCCCAAAGTTGGTTGTCAAGGCAATGTTACGTTCATCTGTCTACTTGACTGCCAGAGTAACTAACATTAACAACGACTGCCTGAATGAGGCCACTGAAACTAGGACATTATATACAACAATAAGAAAGAGACATACAGCTTTCTTCGGTCATGCGATGAGAGAAGAGAGGTACCGGAGAACATGGTGACGACTGGAAAGATGGAGCAGAGGCAGACCAAGAGGAATGATACTGGATGGATTGAGACGGTGTCATAGTGGAATACCATCAGCAGAGTTGATCCAGAATACCAAAGACCGAGATCTATAGAGATACATGAACGCCCACGCCAGCTTGCAGGGCACTTGCTGATGATGATGATGATGCCTAGTTGGTCATGTGTCAAAGTGCACTTGTTCCTGCAGAGAGGCGCTATCACCATCTGGAGGTGACTGGTTTCAAATCCCTGTTGTAACTATAGCTTTCTATGAGTATGTTGTCTAGTGCGTCATCTAACCTCTGCTTCTTTCTTCTATTTCTATGATGGCCAAACAATACATGCGAGTTTATTTATAAACTGTCTTAGTGGCCTCATCGTGGTCCCCAGATGAATTTTATGTTCTGAAGTTTGCCAAAGTCAAATTTTTTGGGGGCATGTTATGAGAAGAAATACATTAGAGAACTTGGTGACAACTGGCAAGAGTTAGGGAAAATAAAACTGGGAGGTACAGAGAACAGAGCTGATCCACGACTTTGGTGATCGAGTGAGATGGCGAAACAATGGCCGCCCACGCTTACCGGAATGACACACGATAAATGAATTTGCCATACTTTCTGAAAGTAAAGTCAGCGTTTTAATACAAATTATTGCCGGTGTAAACATTGAGCTACCCCAGCCCACGGCCACAAACCATCCTCGTCATTAACGCACCGGAAGTTTCAGAGCAATGGCTTTTATCCTTCCGACCACCTCGACCCCCAACATACATAACACAATACTGCGATTTACCTTCCAGTGATTTTCACAAGAATTTGCAGATAACCACATATCCACGCAAAGAAACAACATACAGCTCAGTGCATATGTAAACACCGCGCGCTATCTGTTTGCCAACACCGCATCCTGTTTATAAAATATCTCAGGAACCAGGAAAACATTGAACATTTCCAATGGGCTACGAGAATCTCAATTAGTGAAGAAAGTAGTGTAGTGTGAACGCTGCCAAAAGTCCATGCATCTTTTGGCTGAGCACGTAACTCGTGGCTGTGACCTAATTCTGGTTTTGACTTAATCTGTCTTTGCTGTGACTTAAATATTGTGGGTCGAGGGGACTTGCTGCAGTGAACAAACAGCTGTTTTGGTAGGGAAGGGGTTAACATAATAATTTGCTAGGAATATTCAGTAAAAGCTGTTTGACTGGAAAAGGGATTAAATATGGACGTGGAGGATAGAGGCAGTCGAAGGCTAGTAGGGAGAAAAGTGGGTCATAGGAACAGCTGTATGTGTCTGGACAAGTGACATACATGCGTACAGATAGACAGATAGACAGACAAGCATGCATGCATACATACATACAGACAAGCATACAAACATACATACGTACAGACAGACAGACAAGTATACATACATACATAAATACAAATAGACAAGTATACATACATACAAACATACATACAGGCAGATAGACAGACCGACAAGTATACAGACAGACAGATAGACAGACAGACAGACACACAGATAGACAGACAGACAGACAGACAGACAAGTATGCATACATACATAAATACAGACAAGTACACATACAAACATACATACAGGCAGATAGACAGACCGACAAGCATACAGACAGACAGATAGACAGACAGACAGACACACAGATAGACAGACAGACAGACAGACAGACAAGTATGCATACATACATAAATACAGACAAGTACACATACAAACATACATACAGGCAGGTAGACAGACCGACAAGCATACATACATACATACACACGTACATACAAACAGACAGACATATAAACGCACACACAGAGATACCGACATATATACATTCAGACAATCAGGTAGGCAAGCAGACAGACAGGCAGACAGTAATGCATGCATGCACGTATACAGACAGATAGACAGAGACACACACATAGATACACACATATATACATACTCTGCCAGGTGGAAAGTGAAGTGTTAGTCTTTGTGGCCAGGTGGTTAAGCTGTCTGCCTTGCGCTCCGAAGGTTGTGGGTTCCATTCCGGACTCTCTAATTCTGATCACGAGTGCAGTTTTCTCGGAGGCTCCTGAGGGTCGGCGCTGGAACTACGGAGTTAGTGCTTAGTGCAACGCTTTCAGCAGGCTGCCCTGTGGAAAGAGACAGAGCCATATGGGATAAAACGGGGGATGGAGGGAGGGGGAATTAAGTCGATCCTCTCTCTCTTACGCCGGTCTCTCTGGCTGTGGGGTTACAACACTTTCTCTCTGTAATCCCGTTTATCACGCAGAGTCTCGCAGCGGAGCGAGAACTGAGGTGGTTCGACCCCCGCTCGTGACTTGCGGATACTGAGCCGGCCGCTCAGAAAGCAATGGCAAACTACTGAGCGTAATCTTGCCAAGAGATCAACAGACAGCTGAAAGATGCTGCTGTTGACAGCTAAGTCCTGTAAAAGGATACGCAAAACATTTTCTCTCTCTTACAACCTCATGTACATTGTGTAACAACAAATCTCGTATTTTATTTTTTTAGACGTATGAGTTGACTTGAGTTGGGTATGAGTTGAGTTGAGCTAAGTTGAGTTGAGCTGAGATGAGCTGAGTTGAGTTGAGTTGAGTTGAATTGAGATGAGTTGAGCTGAGCTGAGCTGAGTTGAGTCTAGTTGAGTTGAGTGAAGAACCGACATCATTGCACTCGGGGCATTCCCAAAAGCACCCAGTAATCATCTTCAACAACCAGCGAAGAGTTCCGATTATTTGGTGCCAGCTGCAATCTGATTATATGCCCGTCTTGTTTTACCTCTGAGTGACGACTGTCGACCAGTTCCTTTGACAGCCGCTGGCTGCCGCAATCTCTCTCGGCGATGATAGTCAATCTGTTCTTGTTTACTATTCACGCGCTCCCATCGGGCCTACATCTGCCTTTTCATGCAACAAATCACCCCTTAATGTTGCGGCACCAGCCTATCTGTCAACCTGTTAATTTCCAACCACACCAGAGTGTCCAGGAGAACATATCCAACGAACACTCACAACCCGCGATACCTGAACTGATACAAACTATTTACTATTGAGCAGGAAGCATGCCAGTCATTTTAGACGTAAAGAAATATCAACTCTGTAGTTTATCTAGAAGACCGAGGCCGAGATCTGTAGCAAGTCATGATCGCCTACGCCAGTTGACAGGCATAAAATAATACAGTGCCGACTTGATAAAGCGAACTCACCTGGGACCCAAGAAATAGTTCCTCTTAACAGAAATTCCCCTTATAGAGTTCGAGCATATAATAATGCATTTACAACGTACAATGCAATATTGTTCTTAACAATAAAAATTCGCCACATCCGAGATCCCTTAAGCGGTTGGCACTGTATAGAGATAGTCTCGGTAATTATAATCGTATAGATTAATTTATCTTTGTTAATCAAGGGAAGGACAATAATTATAAAGGGCCGTATTTAGCCAACCCTGATTACAAAATGCGAATCATGGATAATAAGCAGACAAGTGAGAAATTATGTGGAAGCTGCGGAGATGTGGTTTTACGGGAACTTATCGAGTCCTTATCAATTGGGCTGTTCCTGTCTATTCTATGCAAACAGAAAGGCTTCATTTTGAACTGAGATTATAGTAGTATCAGCAACTATATGTTTTGAATATTTCAGCCAAGGTATAATTCATTTTTGTTTACTTCATATGATATATAATTCTGGAATATGCACTTGACGAGATGCAGCGAAATATATCAGGCAATAAATCGTACAATATTTTGTTTATAGATTTTGTGTTTAATTAATGAGAGCACTGTAAGCGGAGAGAAAGAGCAAAGAAGATATCTTGAAAGAAGTTAACTCACAGAGATAACTGGTTACTCACACCAGAAGAGGGTTGTCAACATTCTCTGGGCATGTACTGAGAACAAGAAAACTGGCGAGTGTCGTGAAAACGGGATGTTTGGAGGGAAAGAGTGGCAGGGGTAGACTAAGAGAGACAGTATGGCATCATGGTATGGAGAAAAGTATCATAAATGATATGCAGCACAGGAGACAGGAGGTTGCGGACAAACATGACCACTAACGCCAGACGGCATGGATTAGAAGAAGAAGTAGAAGGAGAAGAAGAAGAAGTAGAAGGAGAAGAAGAAGAAGAAGAAGAAGAAGAAGAAGAAGAAGAAGAAGAAGAAGAAGAAGAAGAAGAAGAAGAAGAAGAAGAAGAAGAAGAAGAAGGAGGAGGAGGAGGAGGAGGAGGAAATAAAACCTCGTCAGCTCTTCCCGAGCAGAACAGAAAGACAGGAAGTGGCAATTCGCGGTTTCTTTGTTGCTGTCGGCGGGGCGTGTCGTGTTAGCGTGTTGTGGTTTGGTTCGCTGAGTGTAAACAGGTTACAGCAAAGTTCGGGTCAGAGGTCAAAGTGCCGCAACGTAAAACATGACTAATGGATCGGTAAGTTTTTCAGAGGGCGGTAACTTTAGTGTCACATGAAATAACTAACTAGATAACTACCTACCTACTCAACCATCCATACAAATAGATATCTACACATAGGCCAACTAACACAGCAGCCAATCACCCTACACCTAACCACTCACCAATCCACACTACCTACCTACCTACCTACCTACCTACCTACCTGTCTGTCTGTCTGTCTGTCTGTCTGTCTGTCTGTCTGTCTGTCTGTCTGTCAACGGAGGACTGAACAAGCTAGGGTATGTCCTATGTGCAGAGACATCGTTCGGCATAATTGGTACTACAGGCACCTTGCCGTCTTGTCCGACGATAGTTTGTTGCATTGTGCTTTGAACAAGGCATAATATATAGAACCCATGGCGGGAACCAGGGATAGTGTTATACCTTTCCATAGCACGAAGTCCAAGCTGAACTGAAGAGACCATGTGTTGCCCATACAGCATGATCCCTTTCTCCACCTGCCTAGTTTACTCCAGAGGAAAGGTCACACCAATAAGTCTGGAACAAGACAAGCTGTCGGATCAGCAAAGCATTTCTCTAACTGTCCGCCTTTCGCAGCTTCGATCCTAGACCTGATGCCGACCAAGGCTTAGGCCTGCCCTGCCATGACATTTAGTCTATAGGTTGCATTCCCTTACACAAGGGTAAAGCTTGTACTTGCCAAATGCGTTCCTCCGCACGAAGCCGTTGCCACAATGTGGGGTGTCGGGTTTGGTGAGCGCCGCCCAACATTCGGCGTTAACAAAAAGTAGGTAGTACCGTCTAATGCCATCCGGTACCTCTGTCATATCTGACTTATAATATAATATAATATAATATAATGTGACATATCATAATATAATATAACATGACACGGCATGACATGACATAACGTAACGTGACATGACATGAAATAACATAATGTAACATAAAATGACGTGACATAACATGGCATGGCATAACATAGCATGAGATTGCATGACATTACATGATATAATACGACATAATACGGCATAACATGACATACCATGACATAACATGACATACCATGACATAACATGACTTAACATGACATGGTATACAATTACATAACATAACATGACGTAACATAAATTAACACAACATAACATAACATGACAATAATGAAATAACATAACATAACTTGTCATAACATAAATTAACATAACATAGCATGACATAACATAATATGACATAACATAACATAACATGACATAGCATAACATGACATAACATGTCATGACATGACATAACATATCATCGTAACATTTCATAACATGCCATAACGTAGCATCTGCGAACTTAACCAAGGTAACTGTGTTTCTACACGTCATTGTGCCTGTCTGAATGTAAGCGCGCCTTTCTGGTGTGCGTAAAAAAATGAATCAGACGGGAAAGATAATAATGAATGGGAAAAGGAAATAGGAAATATACAAGCAAGGGTTTTAATTTTTTTTTTTTTAAACACACACACACACACACAAGCATCTGGTGTGTAAATGCACGTGTGTAAGAATATTCACATCGCAAGGTTGCAGATTGGTCACGGATGTCAAACAACACATCCTGTCTATCAAATTTCTCGCGCTCCACATCCTGTCTGTGTGTCAGCCAGCGATAATATTAAGAACATTAACTTGTATCTTATATAAGCGTGTACGGCCAGATGGCAGCCCAGGAGAGGAAAACCAGGCCAGGAACAGGTTATAAATTAGGCTCAACTAGATAATTGTTAATATTAAGATAAAGGCAATATTTGCTTGTATACTTCTACTGGCACCTGGCCGTCTTGACAGATACTCATTGGCACCTTTCCGTCTTGACAGACGATAGTTTGGTACATTGTGCTTCAAAAAGGCTTAATAACTACGATCCATGGCGGTGGCGAGTGTGGCTGGTAAGGCCAATTCTTGCTGCAAATGTTTGCCCACAGTAGGTGCATGTGAAAACATGGTCACTTCCACCATTTTGCACCATCTTACGTCTCTCACGCTCTGTGTGTGCTTTATCTGCAATCATTTTCTCCTTTGTCTTTATTCCATTTCTGATAGTTGCCCTCCATGCAACACGTTCAGCGGCGACGTGCTCCCAATGTGCATTATCAATGCCTGTATCAATCATGTCCCGCTTACACACATCTTTGTATCGTAGTAGAGGCCAACCCTGAGATCTCCTACCCGTCTGTAATTCACCAAAAAAGATGTCCTTTGGTATTCTACCATCATCCATCCTC
The DNA here is from genome assembly GCA_963921405.1 of Cepaea hortensis. NCBI lineage: Eukaryota > Metazoa > Mollusca > Gastropoda > Stylommatophora > Helicidae > Cepaea > Cepaea hortensis. Next base: position 65,850,287 of record OY992879.1, read on the forward strand.
CTAACGTGTCCTATCCATCTAAGCCTACGAAGACTGAGCATGGAATACACCGTCACACAACCTGATCTTTCCAATACTTCAGTATTTGTGATTTTGTCTTGCCACTTAATACCAAGTATTCTTCGAAGACACCGCATATGAAAGCTGTTTAAACGTTTCTCTTGGCGTGAGTAAGTTGTCCAGGTTTCACAGCCATAAAGAAGAGTACTAAGGATACAGGCTTGGTAGACGAGGACTTTTGTTTTGGCAGTAAGCTTCCTGTTCTCCCAGACTCTTTTTGCTAACATGTTCATTGTTGTTGCTGCCTTGCCAATCCTGATGTTGATTTCCTGATCGAGGGATAATTTGCTATTTACCTCTGATCCTAGATATGTAAAATGGTCTACTATCTCCAGTTCGGCGTCGTCAATAAAGATTGATGGTACACTATGTGCACCTTATGACATAATCTGTGTCTTCTTTTTGTTAATTGTTAAACCAAATTCAGAACAAGCATTAGAGAATGCAGATAGTAGATGTTGTAATTCTTCCTCAGAGTGGGTCGTAATCGCAGCATCATCCGCAAAAAGCAACTCTCTGATTAGCACCCTGCTAATTTTGGTCTTAGCCTTCAATCTCTGAGCATTATAGAGGCCACCATCTGAGCGTGAGTGAATGTATTTACCGTCATCCTGATCACGAAAGGCATATTTCAGTAGAAGTGAAAAAGTATATCCCAAAGAGGGTGGGGGATAGTACACAACCTTGCTTAACTCCACTCTTGATTTCAAACTCTTCTGAAGTTGAGCCATCAAACTTGATTATACCCTTCATGCCTGTGTGGAACAATTCTATAATGGACAGAAGAGTTGGTGGGCAGCCAATCTTCTTTAGTGCTTTGAACAGACCCTCACGACTGACCAAATCGAATGCCTTTGTGAGGTCGATGAAGGCAATAAACAGTGGCTGATTTTGTTCCTGGCATTTTTCTTGCATCTGTCGCAATAAGAATATCATATCAATGGTAGACCGGTTCTGACGGAATACGCACTGTGATTCGGGGTAGACTTGATCTCCCAGGACTTGAAGTCTGTGCAGGACAATTCTGGCAAATACTTTCCCAACAATACACAGAAGTGAGATACCCCTATAGTTGTTACAGTCGCTCCGATCTCCCTTGTTCTTGTACAGCTTTATGATGTTTGAATCTTTGAAATCCTGTGGGACTTGTCCTTCTCGCCAGCATAGCTCTATTAGCTGGTGGATCTGTAGAGCGAGTGTGTCTTGCCCACTCCTGATTACCTCTATTGGAATCCCATCCTTACCTGGAGCCTTGCCAGATGCAAGCTCATTTATAGCACACTTAACTTCTGTTATAGTGGGAAGTGTGTCCAGGTGGTCAAGGGTTGGCAGGGCCTCTATGGCGTTGAGGGCATCATCCGCTAGCTTGGTCTCACTTGAGTAAAGCTCTAAATAGTGCCCGACTCATCTATCCATCTGCTGTTTCTTATCAGTGATGATTTCTCCAGTCAAGGTTTTCAGCGGTGCACTTCTTTTGATCATTGGACTACCGTCTTTCTTTATCCCTTCATACATGCTTCTGATGTTTCCCTTATCACTTGCGATTTGAATTGACTCACATAACTTGATCCAATAGTCATTCGCACACTGCCTGGCAGCCTTTTGTACATCTTCCTCGCTTGCTTCAGCTCACTCAGAGTGTTACGCGTTGGTCTTTCCTTGTTTCTTAAGAGAGCTATCTTCTTTTTATCAATAAAGGACTGCAGTATCTGGCTGTTTGCCGCAAACCAGTCCTGCCTCTTATGATCCACAGTGCCGTAAACCCCTACCGCTGTTTTATTAATAGTTTCCTTAAGTTTACTCCATTTATCATTTACTATACAACTTTCTGATGAATCATTGAAAGCGTCTTCAAGTTGCTGTTGAAATTCAAAGCACTTTCCAGAATCGTGAGTGTTAGTAATATTAATCCTGGGGCTAGACTTGTGTTTAGCTGTGTAGATTCTCTTTGGTCTCAGTCTAACCCTTGCAACAACCAAAGAATGATCTGTATCACAGTCAGCACTGTGGTAACTTCGAGTTAATGATGTATGGTTCAGATATTGTCTCCGTGTGATAATGAAGTCCAGCTGATGCCAATGGCTGGATCTTGGATGTTTCCATGTGACCTTATGCATCTCTTTTGTTTTAAAAAAGGAGTTTGTAATACATAGGTCATTTCTAGTGCAATGCTCCAGCAGCCTTTGGCCATTATCATTCATGCGACCGACGTTGTATTTTCCAAGGCACACTGGCCATGAACTCGAGTCCTTGCCCACAAGAGCATTGAAATCACCGAGCATATAAATGTAGTCGGATTTTGGAACTGCCTTGATCGCAGAGTCTAGCTGCTCATAGAACTTATCCTTCACATCATCAGAGGAAGCGAGTGTCGGTGCATATGTAGTGAGAATGGTGGCAAATCCACAAGAGGTTGCCAAGCGCAGTGATAATAATCTTTCATTACCTCCAGCTGGGATATCAATCATTCCCAGTAGCGAATTCTTCACTGAAAAGCCCACACCATGTTGCCTTTTTTTCTGCCTGCCCTCTTCACTTCCAAAAAAAGGCGTAATTGTTTTCCCTGAGTGACCCTTCCTCAGCGAGGCGAGTCTCCTGCAGGCCAGCAATATCAATGTTAAGACGATTGAGTTCAGCATCAATCACAGCCGTTTTTCTCACATCGTCAATATTGGTCAAGTCAGTGGAAAATCCTGGACACGTGGTTCTCAAGTTCCAGGTTGCAAGCCGTAGCTTGAGGTTTCTATTCTTTTTATTAGTACCTGGTGCATTGGTTTTACAGCCTGCGATCCAGATTTTGTCCTAGCCCCAAGCATCCATTGAAGCAGGCAGGCTGTGGCTGATCAGCACCCAATTGGCTGGGGGCTGCCCAGCTTGAGGCGGGCGGTAGCTGATCAGTGACACCTGTAGGTGTCTCCCACCGTCAGAGGCAACGCGTGGCGCCCCATGTCTACGCCAACTGACAAGGACTTATAACCCGTAACAGTTGCCTCTCGCTTTGATTCCGAGACCGGTTAAGACCAGGGATGGAGTTATTGCATCTCCATAGCACAAAGCCTGGTCTAAACTGTAGATGCCATGTGTTGTCCTAACACCTCTTTTGATCTGCCTAGTTTACGTCAGAGTAAAGGTAACACCAATACATCTGTAATAGGACAAGCTGCAGAACCTGCCGGATCTGCAGAGCTGTCCGCCTGTCGGAGCTTCGATCCTAGATATTTGCCGACCAAGGCTTAGGCCTGGTCTACCTTGCCATGACATTTAGTTTTTAGGATGCATCTCCTCGAACCAGGATAAGGTTTATATCCTCCCAATTGCTCTCCTCCGCACGAAGTCGTTGTCACGATGCAGGGTGTCGGGTAATGTAAGCGCCGCTCAACATTCCGTGCTAACAAACAGCAGTTAGTAGCTTCTAATGTCATACAATTTCACTGAAATCTACTGATTTCAACGCAAAAGTAAGAAATCAAGGCGATGGTTGCACAGTAGAAAACCATGGTTTGGGAGAGCGAGACGAAAGAGGATACAGACTTATAGAATGGGCAAAAGAACAAGAAATGGTTGTAGGAAAAACTTGGTTTAAACAACATCCTAGAAGATTATGGACATGGAAGAGTCCAGACACCAGGATAAAAAAACCAGATAGATTACATCCTAATTTAAATATTGAGCTCAACCCACCACTGGCAACGCTGACCGTATTCTGGTATGAACCTAAGGCCTATCCACGTTTATATGGATATATTGTGGAAATATAGTGCTTCCATATTTACGTGGATAGGCCTTAGGTTCATACCAGAATACGATCAGCGTTGCCAGTGGTGGGTTGTGCTCAATATTTAAATTTCAAATCCCGAAACAACCAATACATCCTAATTAGCAGAAGGTTTCGAAATGCGTTAACAGTCATAAAACAGTTCCCAATGCAGACTTTTACAGTGATCACAGATTAATTACAGGCACATTGAGGGTAAAGATAAAGAAAGTCAAGTATACAACAAAAAACCCTAAATATGATTTGTACAAATTGGAAACTGACAAAGAAATACAAGATAATTTTAACATAGAAGTAAAGAACAAATTTGTTATATTGTCTGATCTAGAGATCGTATTTTAAGATGTGGATGATCATTGGGAAATGTTGAGGAATTCGATCAATTGTGTTGCAGAAAAAAATACTATTCCAAAATTAAAGAAAGTGTGTCGCAAGATACGGACGACTGAAGACATTTTACAACTAATGGAAACAAGAAGACAGAACAAAAATAATCCTGGCAAATATGAAGAAATTCACATAAAAGTCAGAATATTATGTAAAGAGGCAAAAGAAGCAAGGCTCGAGAAAAACTGCACATAAATTGAAAAACAACACAACAGTAAAAATACCAAGTAATGCACAATATAACTCAGGAGCTTACTAATCAAAGAACACATACATCAGCAGGTTGTCTAAAGACAAAAGACTGAAAAATCATAATAGACAAAGATAAGATTTTACATGTATGGTCAGATTATGTGAAAAGCTTTATGGTGATAACAGACAAGAACAGTATAATATGCAAAATAGTAATGAAGGACAATCAATTTTGAAGATGGAGGTTCAGAATGCTCTTAACCATATAAAATTGACAAGAACCCCGGTTCAGACAACATCACAACAGAAATGATGATTGATGTTTTAGAAGAATATGGAATAGATAAAGTTACCAGACTGCTGAATACAATATATGATACTGGAAATGCACTTTATGAATTATGTAATTATTGCAATCCCAAAGAAATCAGGAAACTTGGAATGTGATCAACATCGAACAATTAGTATAATGATTCACATCACGGAGATTTTGCTAAGAATTATCATGCAAAGAGTTATGTAGAAAATACAACCTGAAATAGGCGAGGCACAATGTGAGTTTGTAGAAGGCAAGGGTACAATAATTGATGTGTATATACTGAGAGCCGGTCTCTCTGGCTGAGGGGTTACAACACTTTCTCCGTATTCCCGTTTATCACGCAGAGTCTCGTAGCGGGAGAAAACTGGGAGCGGTTCGACCCCCGCTGGTGACTTGCGGGATACTGATGCCTTCCCCTAGTTCTCTTCTCCTCGTTCTTGCCAGTTGTCTTCAACTACTTCAATTTATTTCTTCTCATAACCTGACCAAACAATTGTGACTGCGCGTCTAATTTCTCTAATTAGTGTACGATTTCCACTTCCTTCTTGCATGATTTGGTCATTGGTTTTTCTGTCTGTCCGTGGTATTCTGTGCATTTTTCCCAGAAACCACATTTCCACAGCCATGAGATATTTTTCAGCCTCTCTGCTCACTGTCCACGCTTCACATTCATACAAAAGTATAGGTTCTATGTAGCATCTCAGCACTCTTTTTCTTGTTGCAATGGACATCTTTTTATTGGTCAGTATTCTTATATAAAGTTCCCTATTATGATATACTGTAATATATTCTTTCATAAAGTTACCTAATAGAGTATACTTTAATATATTCTTAGATAATGTTCCCTAATGTGATATACTTAATATATTCTAATACATAAATGCAAAATAAGATATACTTTAACACATTCTTACACGTAAATCCCAAATAGGATGTACTTTAATATATTCTTACAAATTGTTGCCAAATATGTTATACTTTAGTATTAGGGACGTTCATTTGAAACAGTGGCTTTATTACAAAAGCATGACAGAAACATTAACAGGTGTGGTAGAATTAAACAAAGCATTCATTCTGAATGAATTATGCAACATGGGTTGGTCAGAAGAAGTCGCAGTAGGCATTCAGGCAAGCAACCTATTGCTTAGGTAGGCGGCGAATGCCGTCCGCAACAAAGGATTGTGGCTGCTCACTGAACCAAGTGCTTACCGTGTTCATTACGTCTGCATCTGTGTGAAATGGTTGCCCTTTGAGGGCTTTTTTTTAGAGGTCCGAACAAATGAACATCACATGGTGACAAATCAGGACTATAGGCTGGATGTTGCAGAATTTCCCACTTCTTCCTTGCTAATGCTTCCTGCACAATCTTTGCGAAATGCGGACGAGCATAATCGTGCAACAAAATCACACCGCTAGAAAGCATGCTTGGTCGTTTATTCTTGATGGCTTTCTGCACTTGTCTAGTGTTTGCAGGTAGTGGGTAGAGTTGATGTTGACACCAGGTTCTTTAAAGTCGATCAACAATAGCCTTTCATGGTCAAAAAGCATAACCTTACCAGTGGAAACCTGTAACTTGAATTTTGTGGCTTTTGGTGATCCAGCATGCTTCCATTGCATGCTCTCTCTTTTGCTGCTCGGCTCAAAGTGGTGACACCATGATTTATCACCTGCCACTATGCGGAAGAGAAAAGGATCACCCTCCACTCTGTAACGCAGCAAGTGGTTCAAACACCATCTCATGCGTCCCTCTTTTTGGTGGTCGGTCAACATCCGTAGTACCCACTGTGAACACACTTTCCGATATTGCAGTTTCTTACGAATGACCTTTTTAGTTGTCCCAATTGACACATCAAATTCTTTCGGTGGCGAACATATGCTTCGACAACGGTTCATCTGTACTGCTGCACCAATTTTGGCAATGGTTTTTCTGTTGCAACAATATGCGCTTGACTTGGCCGTCGAAAATCTGTCGTGAACTGACGTCCTTTCCGAAACATTCGTGCCCAGTCTGTCACTGGTGTCTTCGACACACATTTGTTACCGTACGCTGCCTGCATTCTTCGATGAATGTCCAATGGTCGTCATCCTTCAAATGAAATAAACTGAATCACCGCTCTTTGAGCTTCTTTGGACGGATTTTAGATCAACCCGGCTATTTTCTCAACGGTCAGAAACAGAACCTATGCTTCATTGGACGATAAGCACTTGCTCTTTTATTCATTGGCCAGTATTTATTGCATGACTATGACATGATCATGTTCAACGTATGCGGTGCGGCACGAACAGATTTCAAATGAACGCCCTTTATATGTTCTTACACATAGTTTCCAAATAGGATATCTATATATATATAAAACAGAATGTATGTATGCATGTGGGTAGGGATGTATTGGATGCGTTCGATAACGGTCAATCTAATTGAGATGAAATTTTCTACATGTTTTCTTTTCATTTCCATGTAGCCAACTGTCATAGTTTGGTAGAGTACAATCAGATATTTACTTACTAAAATTTAATTTTGTAATTGCATGACTTAATATAGGAAAAATTATATAAAGGGACATAACTTTTAGTAGCATTGCTATATCTTAGGTTAAGTCCCCTGGCTATAGATAGATAGATAGATAGATAGATAGATAGATAGATAGATAGATAGATAGATAGATAGATAGATGGATGGATGGATGGATAGATAGATAGATAGATAGATAGATAGATAGATAGATAGATAGATAGATAGATAGATAGATAGATAGATAGATAGATAGATAGATATATCTGACCCGACAGATAGAGAGGGTGGGATAGACGGAGGGAGAGACGGACGGACGGGCATGCAGACAGACAGACAGACAGACAGACAGATAGACAGACAGACAGACAGACAGATAGATAGATAGATAAATAGATAGATAGATAGATAGATAGATAGATAGATAGATAGATAGATAGATAGATAGATAGATAGATAGATAGATAGATAGATAGATAGATAGATAGATATGTAGACAGACAGACATACAGCCGGGTCGTTAGACAGACAGACAGACAGACAGACAGACGGGAACGGGAACGTATATGACTACTTATATGAATTAAATGAGATGCTCCCCATCAGGAGCTGGGCGGAGCCGGGCCGTGTCAGACAGACAGACAGACAGACAGACAGAAAGACAGACAGACAGACAGACAGACAGATTGACAGACAGACATATAGATAGATAGTCGGGAACGGGAACGGAAGCTTATATGACTACTTATATGAATTAAATGAGATGCTCCCCACCAGGGCCTGGGTGAAGCCGGGCCGAGTCAGACAGACAGACAGATAGACAGACAGACAGATAGTCGGGAACGGGAGCTTATATGACTACTTATATGAATTAAATGAGATGCTCCTCACCAGGAGCTGGGCGAATCCCAGATAGATAGACAGAAAGACAGACAGACAGACAGACAGACCGACAGACAGACAGACAGATAGATAGATAGATAGATAGATAGATAGATAGATAGATAGATAGATAGATAGATAGATAGATAAATAGATAGATAGATATAGATAGATTAGATAGATAGATAGACAGACAGACAGACAAACATACAGACAAACAGACAGACAGAAAAGCGGACAGACATACATACAGACAGATAGATAGATAGATAGATAGATAGATAGATCCCCGCCTGGGCCTGGGCGAAGCCGGGCCGGGTCAGCTAGTACTTTAATATATTCTTACACGTAGTTATAACTCCAACACCTTAAATCGATGGTTTTCACATTATCTTCTTACCAGTTCCTATGGATATAGTTTTCTTTCGCTAACTTTGAACTTCAACGTAGCCCATGTTTTACTTACTTTTGCTTGTGAGATAATTTCCCTATTACCAGTGTCCCTCGCCATGAGGCGGAAAAAAACTACGACTTCTGAGGTACTTGTAATTTACGTTCCCAAATCACATAGAAGCAGTCACCATGTTATTTCAACTGACCAATTTAGGAGTTGATCCCGTTACCTCGCCACCACCAAACAGGAAGTTTAAGAGCAAGCACGTTTATTCATTCGACCATGCTGACATCATTTATGGGTATTGAAAAGGAGTGTCGATAATATACCGAAAACACGTAGCTGAAATATGGTCAAGATTGACCAAATCCCAGCATGTCAATTTGTGATACACTGATATACGAGACCAAATGGAAACAAAAGACGAGGCCGATCATGTAAACCATAGACAGAGAGAATAACAGAGTCCAGGGGAATCTCTATAAATGAAGTCCATAAACGGGCAATCTCCAGCTGTTTATGCTTCACCTCGATACCACAAAGTACAAGAGGAACACGATGAGATGAGATGAGATGAGATGATGATGATGATGATGATGATGGTGATGATGATGATGATGATGATGATGATGATGATGATGGCGATTATGATGACGACGATAGTTATGATGATGATGATGATGATGATGATGATGATGATGATGATGATGATGATGATGATGATGATGATGATGATGATGATGGTGCTTGCTTGCTTACTTGCGTTCGCTGGCTGTGAACTCCAGCGTGAAGTCCTGTATGTCGGAATAAGACATCATGTTGTCCAACATCAGTGTGATATCATACCGGACTGAGGTTTGCGTGAGTATCCATTGTCCTATGTCTGGCTTATTGGTGTGCAGACTGGTGGTTCCTCGCCGTGCAGGCAGATACTCTCCGACTTCGGAAGTTTCAGCGGTCCTACTACGTTAGCCAGGACCCCCAAGGAACCTGTTGCCCAGGAAGCACGACTAGGACGTGTTAGTAGGTCTTGGCCAGTAAAAACCCTGGCCCTGGTGCCTTGGAAACGCCGATGTTGATGAAGATGATGATAGTGGTGACGACGACGATCATGATGATGATAAAACATGAGATGGTTACATCATGTTATGTAATACATGATCTAAAGATAACAGATGTTAACTTATAATGCCGAAGGATAATATTTCGCCACATGTTACCACCCATTTGGGCAGATGGACGATATATCGCCATACTAGGGTCATCATATTATTTATTTCGTTTCGCGGTATTTTCTATAATTTTAATGTTCAGTAAACGGAAATGTACATGAAAGTACTTGTTCATCTGATTGTACACCATGTTTGGTCCTAACTTAATATTTGTTTAGCACTGGATGAGTTCAGTAACAGAACTACGTGTTACTGAGACAGTTGTAACTTGACATATATAACTAACAATTCGACTGTCTGCTTCTGTCTTCTACTTATATGAGTGCCAGTCAATACATGACAGTTGAGCTGAGTTGAGTTGAAGTGAGCTGAGTCAAGCTGAATTAACTTGAACTGAGTTTAGTTGAGTTGAATTGAGTTGAGCTGATTTGAGCTGAGTTAAGTTGAATTCAGTTGAGTCGAACTGAGATGAGCTGAGTTGAGTTGAGTTGAGTTGAGTTCAATTCAGTTAAACTGAGTTGAATTGGGTTAAACTGAACTGAGTTAAGTTGAATTGAGTTGAGTTGAGTTGAGTTGAGCTGATTTGAGTTGCGTTGAGTTGAGCAAGAACCGACATGACTGCATTCAGGAAATTCCCATGTGCGCTGCGTCCTTTCGTTCAACAGCCAGCGAAGAGTGACACTACTAATTGTTCCAACCGCAATCTGATTGAAAGTCCTCTTGGTCTTCCCTCTCAGTTTTGAGATTCTTCCAGAATCCCTACCGATCCCCCGACACTTCATTATTTCCATATACGGGTTCTCAATCTGTTCCCCCACCTTCCCCACCTGGTCCCACAGGCACACGACCACCTCCCCCTTGTCCATAGGTAATCTACCACGAAGAGATGCATTCCCTGCCTGCCTATGACCCTGTTCTTTCCCCCGCACCCCCGCATGGCCAGGGCAAAATATCCATACAAGTCTCACAATCTGTGACCACTAAAGCGACGAGAGCCATTCCACACGAACCAATCCTTTCTCCACCTTGCTAAGCATACTCCTTGAATCCCTATTGAATACAATGTGTGTTGCAGTAGTCTCCAAAAAATTTCTCTCCTTTCACCCTCTGGCTGTTGTAAGCATGTGAATTACTTATGAGCTGTATTAATTAAACCATTTTACTCGATTTAAACCCATATTGTAATGGATTTTTTAAAATATACGTGGGCTTCCGTTTCGTACCCATTGGTACCAGGATGTGACTTGGGAAGCAAAGGCGACCGGTGTGGTACTGACAAATCACATACAAAGTATCGAATGCTTTATACAAATATGGCAGCAGCACCATATATCCAATGCACATCAAGTCGTGTAAATACAGACTTTCCTTACTGTACGTGCACATTATTCACCACAGATGGACTATTTCAACTTTTACTACAATCAGTGCCGGTTCCGTGGCGACGGGTTTACGGACGCAGTTCGTAATCCTGCATACCGCGTTCGAAATACAGATTCGGACGATTTGGCAGCAGACCGCTCTTCGTTGAATTTATCACAAAATGTTATGCGTCACGGTAGTTCGGAAATCAATAACAAACTACTGAACGTAAACTTGCCTAAAGATCACAAAAAGCAAAGACATGCTTGAGTTGACTGCGACGTCCTGTAAGGAATTGCAACTAACTTTACAATCAGTATTGAAAGTTGGCTGTATGCTCATAGCAGGGCGTGGCAGTCAACCCTAGCATTTAATGGCTGTTTGCAATTTACTTGCCAATTTTAATTCAGTAGTTTACCATTGCTTTCTGAACAGCCCTTGCCTGATGCCATTGAAATTAACAAAAACCGTTCTGCACAAATCGATACACATACCATGGAAATCAGCACAAGACATTCTGCTTCCAAATCGCCCGCGGTTGATTCCGAACCAACGATTCAGGTTCAGTTGATCTGAGTTCACAACCGACATCACAGCACTCGGGGCATTCCCAAACGTGCTCCGTCCTCATCTTCACCAATCAGCGAAGAGTCCCAATACTAATGGCACCAGTAATCGGTATGTAACCACAATGTAATATACAAGTAAATGGGAATATTCTTCAACAAGTGAATCGGTGCAATTATCACGTAACAGTCATAACATCTGATGGAAGGTGCCTTATAGACATTATAACAAGAATCGCCATGGCGAAGGTAGCCTTTTGCAAGATGGAAAACATACTGACCAATAAAATGAAGTCATTTGCAACGAGAAAAAGAGTGTTGAAGTGTTACATAGAACCTGTGCTTTTGTATAGATGTGAAGCGTGCACAATAAGCAAAGAGGCTGAAAAACTTCTGATGGCTGTGGAAATGTGGTTTCTGAGGAAAATGCAAACAATACCATGGACACATAGAAAAACCAATAACAAAGTCCTTCAAGAAACAAATGAAAATCATAAACTAATTAGAGAAATTGGACGTAGACAGTCACAATTCTTTGGTCATGTTATGAGAAGAAATCAATTGGAGAACTTGGTGACTACTGGTAAGATCGAGGGGAAGAGAACAAAGGGAAGGCAGAGAAGTAAATACCTGGATGGCTTAGCCATGTGGCATGGTCGAGACAAGAACACTGAGGTGATCCACTACTCTGGTGATGGAGTGATTTGGCGAAATGTAACTGCCAACGCTTATCAGCATGGCACAAGGTGATGATGATGAATAGGTATGTCGAGGAATTATGAAACTGCATCTCACTATCCTCAGGGACGCCAGGGACAATCCGAGCAGTAAACGTCGTTTGACGTCACAATTTTGAGCCAATTTCATAGTGGTCGCAGGCCAAGTAAGCGTATGACAGAATGTCGCAGACACCAATTACTCATGTGTTGTCACAGGCGACTGTCGAATTGTTTCGTTGTACAAGGATATGTGTGTTGCCCTTTTTAGCATGCCACAAAGGGCAACAAATCAAGGTGCCCCTAGAGTTGGCAGCTTAATTCGTCATTGGTGATTACCTAACTTCGTATAATTATTAGTTGAAGCGGTTCCCAAGTTCTTGAAAGTGGGTGTTACAGACGCGATGTGCGGAGAAACATGGATAATAACACAGAAAAAGGAGGTATCAAAACATAGACAGGCAGACAGACAGACATATACACAGACATATAGATAGATACACAGATAGACAGAGACACAGACATATAGATAGATACACAGACAGATACACAAACATATAGATAGATACACAGACAGACAGATACACAGACATGCGGACTGGCTGTTGGGAGATCTAGTCTTAGTCTTGAGACCCGAATGAGGCAATATCAAACATCTAACATCCAACATCCAATTGGATGTTGAAATGTGAAATTGCCGATGTATGTAGCTTAATAAGACAACTTAAACAAACCACTTACGAGGATCGGGGTCGACTCCATGGTTAAGAATCGTTGCGTTTAGACGGTGCTAATATAGTTGAGAATATCGATGTTGATAATGGAGTATTTGTGGTTGATACTCGACTCTTTGTTTAGGAGTTTGTTCCATCTGCACGATGTTACTCTTCCAACCATTTCGTTTGTCCAGGTATTTCATCTTTCCCATGGCATGGCCTGATCAGTCCTTTTTAGAACACGAATAAGACACTTATTCTAAAAGCACCTCAACAAAACACCGAGCCGTTTAAAATCATCTATTATCTCACTGACAATCACATTCTCACTAAATGCAGGTATCTATTTATTTAAAATAACTAAATAACTACAACTAGAAACATGTGGCGGCAATCTAAGTGTTTGCCAACTCCCGCTAGCGTTTTGAGCCGTCCGTTTCCTAGCACAGACTCAGCTTGAGCGTCCGGTTTTCGGGAAGCTGACAACAAGCAGCCCAATCTACGAAAGCCAAACTACAAGCTATACCATAAAACTAAAAGCCCCAATTACAGCCAAATTGAAGGCTGAAAGAGAGTATTCGTAAAAAGGAACGAGAGAAACGAACGGTTGTCGAGAAGCCTTTCTCTCTCGGACTCAGTGCGAAGCGTGCTTCTCGCTCTAGACAATACTCACGCCTAATTGCCAAGAGATCACAACAACAACAAATTCTGGTGTTGACTGCGATGTCCTGTAAAGGATATGCAACTAACTTCACTTAACCGCGTCAAGAGCTCACATTTTCAGCTCATGACAATCGCCCTGGTCTGCTTGTGATCCTAAATATGAATGTTATATTCATAAATGCCTGGTTACTGTAGGACATCGCTTAACTATGCTACATACAAATTATGGCTTCCTAGCCACGTTGAATGCGAACAGCGCTGGTAGTGTCATGAGAAGTGTAGGACATCCGGGCTCGTCGCTGGTCAAAGTGAGGGGAACATTGACCACCTATACCTGCCTGCTCTCCGGTCTGCAAAATGTGATGGCGCTATCACTTCACATACCCGTAGCAAGAAACTGCACCTGGGTAAATTAATTAATGACAATTGAAACTATGAAGGGGCTTCACATGAAAACCTTAAAAGTGTTATAGAAATTACAATAACCGTGCCGTTGTCTTGTCCATCCATCCATCATGTGCCATGCCGATAAGCGTGGGCGGTCATGTTCTGCCATCTCACTCGATCACCAGAGTCGTCGATCAGCTCTGTGTTTCTGTCTCGACCATGCCACGTGGCCAAGCCATCCAGGTATTTACTTCTCAGTCTTCCCCTTGGTCTCTTCCCTTCGATCTTGCTAGTCGTCACCAAGTTCTCCAAGTCATTTCTTCTCATAACATGCCCAAAAAGTTTTGACTGTCTACATCTAATATCTCTAATCAGTTTACGATCTTCATTTGTTTCTTGAAGGACTTGTTCATTGGATTTTCTATCTGTCCATGGTATTCTTTGCATTTTCCTCAGAAACCACATTTCCACAGCCATCAGCTGTTGTTCAGCTTGACTGCTTATTGTCCACGCTTCACATCCATATAAAAGTACAGGTTTTATGTAGCACTTCAACACTCCTTTTCTCGTTTCAATTGATATCTTTTTATTGGTCAGTATGTTTTTCATCTTGCAAAAGGCTACTTTCGCAATGGCAATTCTTGTTCTAATCTCTTCAAGGCATCTTCTATCAGATGTTATGACTGTGCCGAGATAACTGTATCGATTCACTTGCTTAAGAATATGCCCATTTACTCGTATATCACATTGTGGTATTTCCTTCTTCCCAGTGACGACCATAATCTGTATCTTCTTAATATTCAGTTCTAACCCTAGTTGTTCACTGTGTGCAACAACCGCATCTACTAAATTTTGCAGGTCTTGTAACCTGCCAATTGTTGTCTTGTAACCTGCCACTATTGTTGCTAATGAGGTCAAGGGTGTTAAGCACTACCAACACGGTGCAGACGAGCACGGCGAAGTCTTAAGGATAATTTAAAGAAACCGCCCCACTTTTGACATACACGGAAGAGGAGGAGCGGTCTGTTATTCATTTCTTGATCAGTGAATTGGTGAAACCTATAGCAATTCATTGGCGAATGAAGGTCCAGTATAGTGATGCATACATATCTGTCCAGTAAGTGTTTGAGTGGAGTCGGAAGATTCAAAGCGTGTGATTTTTGTGACAGACTGTTCACGGATATGGTCAGGCATACCGAGTAGTGACCACAGATAATTGATTTTTTTTTTTCTACAGGAATCCAAACACCTTATCGGCGCTGGTGGACTTGCATTAAACTCAGTTGTGACTACTCCAAAAAGTGACACATTTGTTCTTTACTTTTTCAGAATCTATGTACAAAAACAAAAATAAAACAAATTTTATGATTTTCATTTGAAGCCTCTTCGTATCGATCGCTGTATGATGTAAGAAACTTATTGTTGTTGTTGTTTGTCCATCAAGAATGATGATGACCATTCATTTCATCCAGTGGGGTTGAAGGTATGGAGCCGTGGGTTCTAAGATGGCTGATAAGGCCTATTTTGGCTCGAAATGTTCTTCGGATGAAGAATGACTTGCGCAATGACTTGGATTAAAGTGAGGAAGAGTTGCGCAATTCGTCGACCTCACTCTCTCGCCTGAGTCCATCTGAGTCCAGTGGCAAGACAAGTCGAGACGACTGGAGACGAATACAGGTGCAGTGGATGACCAGGGCGCTCTACGTGCCTTGCCGTGCTCATTACGTTCCACAACGCTTTGCAGGTAAACGCCGTCTTGCCCATTGAATCAGGAATGATTTCTTCCGCGCAGTCTGCCGAATCCTGTCTTCACATGCTGGGTAGGCATACCCTAGTTTACCTCTTGGTTTTCACACCAAATCGGATACCCATGCCTGGTTTAGCCAGCCTCTCACAGCTGTTGCCCGGGGGGTGGCCGCTGTCGCATACTGACAGCTACTAGGAGCCACAGGCACGAGCTGGGTGTCAGGCTTGGACCAGTGGGGGATGAGTCCTGAAAAGGACATGAGAGTCATTCTTACCAAAGGTGCAACCATTGCCTGACACCCCGTACCCCCCGAGAAAGAAACGTGTAAATCAGTCTGTTGGATGCTTTCCATAAGAAGATCAAAGCGAGATAACCAATAATAATAAATGTAAGTATATCATTTACAATGTTATTTCCCTTTTAGATTTTATAAAGTTAATTAAATGAATTCATTTAGCCAATAAGCCGCGGTAGAGAATACCATGGACAGACAGACCAAGCAACCAGCATGTCCTACCGGAGGCAAATGAAAGCCGTAAACAGATTGGAGAAATTAGACGTAGATATTCACATTTATTTGGGGCACGTTATAATAAATAATAAGACATAAACTAGAGAACTTGGTGACAACTAGCAAGATTGAGGGAAAAGAACTGGGGGAAGCAGAGAAGTCAATATTTTAATGGCTTGGCCATGTGGCAGAATCGAGACAAAAACACTGAGCTGATCCATGACTCTGGTAATCGTTTTGAGCTAAGCTGAGATGAGTTGACTTCCGGTCCCAAACATGGCGGATAGGCATTGAACCTTTAACGCCCCTGGAGTGTTAATACTTGTGGCTACAGTTTGCATTCTGTTTTCCTTATATTGGACTGGCAGTACATGGTTCCGTCGCCCTGCCACTGATTGAGCGCGTGGTCGACACTGTGAGCTGTGAAATTCGTGATTAATTCTTTTACATCTGTCCGCTGTTGTTTGTACACTGAACTGCATTTTTCGGAATAATGGCGGCCGGTTGTTGCTAAATTGACTGGTTTGTCTTTTCGGTTCACGAGTGCATTTTTCTCGGATCGCTGGAGCTACTGAGCTCGTGCTTTGTGAGGCGCTTTCGGCCGGTCACCCTGCGGAAAGAAACCCAGCCATGTGGGATAAAACCCGGGCCAATGAAGTCTTTCTGGTGACTGCCGGTTCCATCGACGATGAACTGTTTTTGTCGTGGAGAACTTTTGTGTTGGCATTCTGGCGGCGGCATTATTTACAGTATACCTGTGCGGGTTGTTGGCTCGCCGATACTCCTGTCTGTTCCACTGTTCACATTGGGCAGAGAGGAGTATTTTGTGTGATATTCACTGGTACAGAAACAGAGCATAATGGGGGAGACCCGTTGCTGTGAAGTTGGAAACGCGACTACCTAACTAACTAACTAACTAACTATCTATCTAACTACATAACTAACTAACTAACTAACTAACTAACTAACTAACTAACTAACTAACTAACTAACTAACTGACTGACTGACTGACTGACTGACTGACTGACTGACTAAACTAACTAACTAACTAACTAACTAACTAACTAACTAACTAACTAACTAAACTAACTAACTAACTAACTAACTAACTAACTAACAAACTAACTAACTAACTAACTAACTAACTAGCTAACTAACTAACTAACTAACTTACTGACTAACTGACTGACTGACTGACTGACTGACTGACTGGCTGAACTAACTAACTAACTAACTAACTAACTAACTAACTAACAAACAAACTAACTAACTAACTAACTAACTAACTAACTAAACTAAGCTAAACTAACTAACTAACTGAGTTGAGTTGAACTGAGCTGAGTCAAGCTGAATTAAGTTTAGCTGAGTTGAGTTGAGTTGAGTTGAGCTGAGTTGAGCTGAATTTGAGGTGAAATGAGTTGAATTTAGCTGATTTGAGCTGAGTTAAGTTTAATTCAGTTGAGTCGAAATGAGATGAGCTGAGCTGAGTTGAGTTGAGTTGAGTTGAGTTGAGATGAGTTCAGTTCAGTTCAGTTAAACTGAATTGAGTTGAGTTGAACTGAACTGAGCTAAGTTGAATTGAGTTGAGTTGAGTTGAGTTGAGTTGAGTTGAGTTGAGCTCATTTGAGTTGAGTTGAGTTGAACAAGAACCGACATGACTGCATTCAGGAAATTCCCATGTGCGATGCGTCCTTTCGTTCAACAGCCAGTTAAGAGTGACACAACTAATTGTTCCAACCGCAATCTGATTGAAAGTCCTCTTGGTCTTCCCTCTCAGTTTTGAGATTCTTCCAGAATCCCTACCGATCCCCCGACATTTCATTATTTCCATATACGGGTTCTCAATCTGTTCCCCCACCGTCCCCACCTGGTCCCACAGGCACAGACCACCTCCCCCTTGTCCATAGGTAATCTACCACCAAGAGGTGCATTCCCTGCCTGCGTATCACTCTGTTCATTCCCCCGCACCCCCGAATGGCCAGAGCAAAATATCCATACAAATCTCACAATCTGTGACCTCTGAAGCGACGAGAGCCATTCCACACGAACCAATCCTTTCTCCATCTTGCTAAGCATACTCCATGAATCCCTATTGAATACAATGTGTGTTGCAGTAGTCTCCTCAAAATTTTCTCTCCCTTCACCCTCTGGCTGTTGTAAACATGTGAATTACTTATGAGCTGTATTAATTAAACCATTTTACTCAATTTAAACCCATATTGTACTGGATTTTTAAAAATGTACTTCCGTGTCGTACCCATTGGTACCATGATGTGACTTGGGAAGCAGAAGCGACCGGTGTGGTACTGACAAATCACATACAAAGTATCGAATGCTTTATACAAATATGGCAGCAGTACCATATATCCAATGCACATCAAGTCGTGTAAAAGCAGACTTTCCTTACTTGCACATTATTCACCACAGATGGACTATTTCAATTTTTACTACAATCAGTGCCGGTTCCGTGGCGACGGTTTTACGGACGCAGTTCGTAATCCTGCATACCGCGTTCGAAATACAGATTCCGGCGATTTGGCAGCAGACCGCTCTGCGTTGAATGTTTACGAAATGTTATGCGTGCCGATAGTTCGGAAAGCAATAATAAACTACTGAACGTAAACTTGCCTAAAGATCACAAAAAGCAAAGACATGCTTGAGTTGACTGCGACGTCCTGCAAGGGATTGCAACTAACTTTAACTACAATCAGTATTGAAAGTTGGCTGTATGCTCTTAGCAGGGCGTGGCAGTCAACCTTAGCATTTAATGGCTGTTTGCAATTTACTTGCCAATTTTAATTCAGTAGTTTACCATTGCTTTCTGAACAGCCCTTGCCTGATGCCATTGAAGTTAACAAAAACCGTTCTGCACAAATCGCCACACATACCATGGAAATCAGCACAAGACGTTCTGCTTCCAAATCGCCCGCGGTTGATTCTGAACCAACGATTCAGCTTCAGTTGAACCGAGTTCACAACCGACATCACAGCACTCGGGGCATTCCCAAACGTGCTCCGTCCTCATCTTCACCAATCAGCGAAGAGTCCCAATAATAATGGCACCAGAAATCGGTATGTAACCACAATGTAATATACAAGTAAATGGGCATATTCTTCAACAAGTGAATCGGTACAATTATCACGTAACTGTCATAACATCTGATGGAAGGTGCCTTATAGACATTATAACAAGAATCGTCATGGCGAAGGTAGCCTTTTGCAAGATGGAAAACATACTGACCAATAAAATGAAGTCATTTGCAACGAGAAAAAGAGTCTTGAGGTGTTACATAGAACCTGTGCTTTTGTGTAGATGTGAAGCGTGCTCAATAAGCAAACAGGCTGAAAAACTTCTGATGGCTGTAGAAATGTGGTTTCTGAGGAAAATGCAAATAATACCATGGACACATAGAAAAACCAACGAACAAGTCCTTCAAGAAACAAACGAAAATCATAAACTAATTAGAGAAATTGGACGTAGACAGTCACAATTTTTTGGTCATGTTATGAGAAGAAATAAATTGGAGTGCTTGGTGACAACTGGTAAGATCGAGGGGAAGAGAACGAAGGGAAGGCAGAGAAGAAAATACCTGGATGGCTTAGCTACGTGGCATGGTCGAGACAAGAACACTGAGGTGATCCACGACTCTGGTGATGGGGTGAGTTGGCGAAATATACCTGCCAACGCTTATCAGCATGGCACAAGATGATGATATTGAATCGGTATGTCGAGGAATTATAAAACTGTGCTCACTATCCTCAGGGACGCCAGGGGCAATCCGAGCAGTAAACGTCTTTTTACGTCACAATTTTGAGCCAATTTCATAGTGGTCGCAGGCCAAGTAAGCGTATGACAGAAGGTCGCAGACACAGCCCAGTTACTCGTGTGTAGTCACAGGCGGTTGTCGAACTGTTTCGTTGTACAGGGATATGTGTGTTGCCCTTTTTAGCATGCCACAAAGGGCAACAAATCAAGGTGCCCCTAGAGTTGGCAGCTTAATTCGTCATTGTTGATTACCTAACTTCGTACAATTATTAAGTGAAGCGGTTCCCAAGTTCTTGAAAGTGGGTGTTACAGACGCGATGTGCAAGAAAGAAACCGGAAAAACATAGATAATAACACAGAAAGAGGAGGTATCAATACATAGACAGGCAGACAGACAGACAGATATACAGACACATAGATACACAGATAGATAGATACACAAACATATAGATAGATACACAGACAGACAGATACACAAACATATAGATAAATACACAGACAGACAGATACACAGACATGCCGACTGACTGTTGGGAGATGTAGTCTTAGTCTTGAGACCCGAATAAGGCAATATCAATCATCTAACATCCAACATCCAATTGGATGTTGAAATGTGAAATTGCCGTTGTATGTAGTGTCGTGTCCGCCTTTAAAGTGTCGTCCCTGGAGTGAAGAGAGTCAACACCCACATTATAATATTTTTTCCCTATCAATATCCTGGAGAATCCACCAGCTTCCGTCCAACACACTCCATCAGCCCGTGGACACCTTTTCCTATCACTCTCTCACTGTCGTACTATGCCCCCCTCTCATACTTCCCCAACGCAACATGCTCAACAACTCTTGCTTGTAAAAATTAATAAAGATAAATTTATTAAAAGAAAAGTGTAACGTATATGAGACGTGTATGCGAAGAAAAATGTGTGTCGTGTATTATAACATAAATGTATATGTCAGCCCTCAAAGTTCAGGATCATAGTGTACACATCATGGCAAGGATTACACGACATCACACGAGTCAGTACAATAGACCTCACCGAAGTCGTATCCTTCTCTCCAGACATGTCCTCCTCCAGGAGCTCTGATGACCATGAGATCTGAATCCCATGTAAATATATAATCCGTGGAAAATACTATTATTGTTCCTAACACAACGGTTCCTATTAGTTTATAGAAACTCCGGCTTCATAATTCCGGCGCGGTGAAACAAACATGGAACACTGTCCTATGAACAGGACTTTTTGTCTCTTGTTAAATGTTCTCTAGTTCTCACTATTAAACAGTTATTGTCTATACTCCAATAGAGTCCTTTATTTTTGTTCTAGTCATAAGTGAACTGAATATCCATCACTACTGGTGTGTTAAAACTGGTATGACCTAAACTCATTCGGTATTTATCCTGTAGGATACATATACCATTCAGCTCCACTGAGCAATGTTGATCATCTTCCTCTAGCATAAGCTCTTTGATAAAGTTGCTGGCCAATCTTCCTGCGCCAAACTCTATCCGGGATCGGATTTTTTTTTTTTTTGTTCCGGGTTCTTCATTCCAACCAGAGGAACCTGGTGATAGCCTCCCCGTCACTGATCTCTATTAGATGATCGTGGCCATAGACCTCGCTCAGAAAATACAGTGAACCTACTCTGTCAGAGACAGATGACTGAACACATAGGTTATCATCAGGCCAAGACAAGAAAAAAAAAAATCAACAAACAGAATGCGGAACCCCGCCCACCAGGGACACCTACGGGAATATCCCAATTATCCCTCATTACTCAATTCTCAACTAGTAAAGCTTATCAACACTTCACTAATCTATTTTCAACTAACAGAGCAAAGTATCACTTCCCTACTCTAGCTAGTTTTCCGCTAACAGTGCTAATCATCACACTTTAGTTTTAACAAGGCTACAGCCTATATTAATTACTCCTAAATAGACTATATTGACTACCTTAGGCAAAACCGCCTCATTCCGGGATGGCTACTACACTTTGCCATAACGACACATGCTAGTTAATATTAAATTAATCTAACACTGTAGAGCTCTCCCACAAACACGTTCATCATAATCCACGGTTTTGGTCAACTCCTCATCTCCAATCATGGTTTATGGGAAAACCTAAATTTGGTCACGTGACGGTATTGATGTCCTGCAGGTGTTATTTGGGCATATCATCCACTGTCAAGAATCCCTTCCCCCTGGCCTAGTCACCGTCAAAGATGTCATCACTTGTTTTGACCTCCCCAACAAGCCAGCGAGTTACTGTATGATCCCAACAACAGTTTCCACAACAAACTGCCAATCTGCTGTCGAGGGGTGACAATTCCAGCCATCCTTCCGTTTTATGTCGGGAAATTCTACATGACAGACGGACTGTTTACTTCCGAGCTGAGTACTTCCGCTTTCAATCCGACCTGTTGATAAACTGTCAGAGCGATGCAGGGACCCGTCTCACTCACCACCGAGTGTTCCCAATCCGTCGACCAGATGTACACGTGCAGCTACAAATATTGTCCTGGGATTTTGACATCCGAGTTGTTTTTTTTCTGTTAGTTAAAATAGTTGTCGCTGGCAGATAGTCCGTTCAATCAGAAAGCCTCTATAATAATCAACTGGTTAAACGCAAGGTTTTATTTTGTGACATGTAGCTTAATAAGACAACTTAAACAAACCACTTAGGAGGATCGGGGTCGACTCCATGGTTAAGAATCGTTGCGTTTACACGGTGCTATTATTGTTGAGAATATCAATGTTGATAACGGAGGATTCATGGTTGATACTGGACACTTCGTTTAGGAGTTTGTTCCATCTGCACGATGTTACTCTTCCAGCCTGATCACCGAACTCTGCCATTTCGTTGTCCAGGTACTTCATCTTTCACATGGCCTAATCAGTCCGTTTTAGAACACGAATAAGACACTTATTCTTAAAGCACCTCAACAAAACACCGAGCCGTTTAAAATCATCTATTGTCTCACTGACAATCACATTCTCACTAAATGCAGGTATCTACTTATTTAAAATAACTAAGTAACTACAATTATAAATATGTGGCGGCAATCTAAGTGTTTGCCATCTCCCGCTAGCGTTATGAGCCGTCCGTTTCGTAGCATGGTCTCAGCTTGAGTGTCCGGTTTTCGGGAAGCTGACAACAAGCAGCCCAATCTACGAAAGACAAACTACAAGCTATACCATAAAATCCCCAATTATAGCCAAGTCGACAAATCGAAGGCTAAATGAGGGTATTCGTAAAAAGGAAAGAACGAATGAAGGTTGTCGAGAAGCCTTCTCTCTCGGACTCAGTGCGAAGCGTGCTTCTCGCTCTAGGCAATACTCACGCCTACTTGCCAAGAGATCAAAACAACAAGAATGCTGGTGTTGACTGCGATGTCCTGTGAAGGTTATGCAACTAACTTCACTTAACCGCGTCAAGAGCTCACATTTTCAACTCATGACAATTGCCCTGGTCTGCTTGTGATCCTAAATATGACTTTATATTCATAAATGTCTGGATACTGTAAGACATCGTTTAACTAAGCTACACATAAATTATGGCTTGCTAGCAACGTTGAATGCGAACAGCACTGGCAGTGTCATGAGAACTGTAGGACACTCGGGCTCGTCGCTGTTCAAAGCGAGGGGAAAGATTAACCACCTATACCTCCTTGCTCTCCGGTCTACAAAATGTGATGGCGCTATCACATCACATACCAATAGCAAGAAACTGCTTCTGCATACATTAATTAATGACAATTGAAACTATGAAGGGGCTTCAAATGAAAACCTTAAAAGTGTGGTAGAAATTACAATAACCGTGCAATTGTCTTGTGTTGCTAATGATGTCAAGGGTGTTAAGCACTACCAACACGGTGCAGACGAACACGGTGACGTCTTAAGGACAGTTTAAAGAAGCCGCTCCACTTTTGACATACACGAAGGAGGAGCAGCGTTCTGTATCCATTTCTTGATCATTGAATGGGTGAAACCTATAGCAATTCATCGGCGAATGAAGGTCCGGTATGGTGATGCATACATATCTGTCCAGTAGGTGTATGAGTGGAGTAGGAAGTTTCAAAGCGTAGGATTTTTGTGACACTGTTCACGGACCTGGTCAGGCACATCGAGTAGTGACCACAAATAATATTTTTTTTTTTTCTGCACGGATCCAAACACTTTATCGGCGCTGGTGGACTTGCATTAAACTCAGTTGTGACTACACCAAAAAGTGACACATGTGTTCTTTACTTTTTTCAGAATATGTATAAAAAAAATACATACAAAACAAAAAACTGTAATGATTTTCATTTGAACCCCCTTCGTATCTCTGTATGATGCAAGAAACGTGTAAATCACAGAATGTCTGTTGGGTGCTTTCCATGAAGTAGTTCAAAGCGAGATAACCAATAATAATAAATGTAAGAATATCATTTACAAAGTTATTTCCCTTTTAGATTTAATAATGTAACTAAATGAATTAATTTAGCCAATTAGCCGCGGTAGAGAATACCATGAACAGACATTTAAAGCAACCAGCATGTCCTACAGGAGGCAAATGAAAGCCGTAAACTGATTGGAGAAATTAGACGTAGACATTCACATTTATTTGGGGCACGCTATAATAAGACATAAACTAGAGAACTTGATGACAACTAGCAAGATTGAGGGAAAAGAACTGGGGGAAGGCAGAGAAATTAGACGTAGACATTCACATTTATTTGGGGCACGCTATAATAAGACATAAACTAGAGAACTTGATGACAACTAGCAAGATTGAGGGAAAAGAACTGGGGGAAGGCAGAGAGGTCAGTATGTGAATGGCTTGGCGACGTGGCAGGATCGAGACCCCCCCCCCCCCCCCCCAAAAAAAAAAAAAAAAAAAAAAAAACAGAGCTGATCTATGACTCTGGTAATCGTGTTGAGCTGAGCTGAGTTGACTTGACTTCCGGTCCCAAACATGGCGGATAGGCATTGAACCGTTAACATCCCTAGAGTGTTAATGCTTGTGGCTACGGTTTGTATTCTGTTTTCCTCATGTTGGACTGGCAGTACATGGTTCCGTCGCCCTGCTACTGAGTGAGCGAGTGGCACGACACTGTGAGCTGTGAAATTCGTGAGGAATGCTTTTACATCTGTTCGCTGTTGTTTGTAAAGTGAACTGCATTTTCGGAACAATGGCAGCCGGCTGTTGCTGAATTGACTGGTTTGCCTTTTCGGTTCACGAGTGTATTTTTCTCGGAGCGCTGGAGCTACGGAGCTCATGCTTTGTGCGGCGCTTTCGGCGGGTCACTCTGCGGAAAGAAGCCGAGCCATGTGGGATAAAATCCGGGTCAATCAAGTCTTTCTGGTGACTGCCGATTCCATCGACGATGAACTGTAATTTTCGTGGAGAACTTTTATGTTGGCATTCTGGCGGCGGCATTACACACAGCGTACCTGTGGGGGTTGTTGACTTGCCGAGATTCCTGTCTGTTCCACTGCTCACATTGGGCAGTGAGGAGCATTTTGTGTGATATTCACTGGCACAGAAACGGAGCATAATGGGGACGACCCGTTGCCGTGAAGTTGGAACCGCGACTAACTAACTAACTAACTAACTAACTAACTAACTAACTAACTAACTAACTAACTAACTAACTAACTAACTAACTGACTAACTGACTGACTGACTGACTGACTGACTGACTGACTGACTAACTAACTAACTAACTAACTACCTAACTATCTAACTGACTGACTGACTGACTGACTGACTGACTGACTGACTGACTAACTGAGTTGAGTTGAGCTGAGTTGAGTTTTTTTACTTGAGCTGAACTGAGCTGAGCTGAGCTGAGTTGAGTTGAGCTGAGCTGAGCTGAGCTAAGATAAGTTGAGTTGAGTTGAGCTGAGCTAAGAACCGAACATCACTGCACTCAGGACATTCCAACACGTGCTCAGTCCCCTCGTTCAACAGTAGGCGAAGAGTCATAATGTTAATGTTTCCAACTGCTATCTCATTGAAAGTTGTCCCGATCTTCCCGTTCAGTTTTAAGATTCTTCCTAAACCCCTGCCGAACCCACGCGATATTTGATACATAATATAATAGCATATATAATCGTGTAAGATGGCAAAAAATGACCAGGCACGCTTACCGGCATGGCATATGATGGATAAGAACGTTTTGCCTGCCAACACAATGGTAATCTCTTGGAATTCCCATCGAAGTGGTGTTTGTGCGATTTATCTGGGCTCCTAGGGTGAACCAGTGCAAAATAGCTACCAGGAAATCACCACGGACCTCTGAGTTACATGCCAATGACGCTTATACTTTAAAAAAAATGTCGCTTAACAGTCGAAAGGGTCGACTTCATTGCCCGCTTTTGATCCCATATGTCTCAGTCTCTTTCCACTGCACTGAAAGCGTCACACAAAGCACGAACTCTATAGCTCCAGCGACGACGCTCAGGAGTCTCTGAAAAAAATGAACTCGTGAACCAAAGGACGCGGCTCGGAATCGAACCCACAACCTTCGGAGCCCGAGTCATACGGCTTGACCATTTCGCCACGGAGACTCCCGAGGACACTTCTACTGAGCCACTCTGCTTACAAAGGAACACACATTGACAAAGCATATCGCGATGTCTGTCTGAAGCAATAAACGAGCCATCATAATTTGACATGTCATTAATTGTATTTCTATATTCTCTCTCTCTCTCTCTCTCTCTCTCTCTCTCTCTCTCTCTCTCTCTCTCTCTCTCTCTCTCTCTCTCCCCTCCCGCCCTCTCATTTTCAAAGAGTTGAAAGAGATAACCAGCAAGAATACATTTGGGAATATCATTATCACCAGGGATGGAGTTACACCTCTCCATAGCACAAGATCATCATCAATCTGGTGCCATCTCCACAATGAAGGTTGGCTGCAATGGAGTTCCAAAAGTCTCTCGCCTTGATTGCATATACTGTCAGACTGCTGTTGGGCCATCTCTTGATATTATCTTCCCACTTGTATAGTTGTCTACCTCTTGCTCGCTTGCCTTCAATCTTACCATTCAGTCAATCAATCAGCCAAGTGCCGTATCAACAATGAAGGTTAGCTGCAATGAATCTTCAACACTCTCTGTCTCTCGACTTAATTGCACATTCTGTCAGATTGCTGCTCGTTCATCTCTTGATATTATCTTTACCATGTATAGTTCCATACACCTTACACGCTTATCTTCAACCTTACCCTCCAGTATCGTTTCTCTAAGAGTGTTATGTCTTTTAAAGAGATCGAAACATTTCACTTGCCACTGTTGTTTTTAGTTCATCAACTCTCTTTTCATTCCGAGTTTTTCCAGAACCTCTGTAGTTGATTGTTGTTGTTTCCATGAAATACGACATATTCTTCTGTGTATATACACATCTCCAGCGCCTGAATTCGACTTTTTAATTGCGTGTTCAATGTCCAGGTCTCCACGCCATATTATAGTTTCAAAATACAAAACATTTTACAATTCTCAGTTTTCATTTCGTTGTTAATCTCTCTAGATGTTATCACATAGTTTAAGATTTTGAAAGCATTTCTGGACATTCCTATTCTCGTTTGATTTCTGTTTCACTTCTGCCATCATCTATTATTACATGTCCGAGATAGGAGCAATTTGTTATTTGTTCTAGTATCTCCCCGTTTACTGTGATCTCGTCTAGGTGATGTTCATTGATGTCCCTACTAATTACGAGTTTTCATATTTTGGATATTAATATCTAAGCCACATTCTGCATTTTGCATGTTTACTTGTTCCACTATTTTTTTTGGTCAACTGTTGCTCGCTTTCTGCTATTAAAACTATATTGTCAGCATACCTAAGATTTTTTATGATTCTTCCATTGATGTTAAGTCCACGCAATTGGACTTGCTTAAAAATTCTTTGTGTGTATAGGCTGAAGAGGCTTGGGGGAAGCACGCATACCTGGGCGACGAATAGCACAAGATCAGGAATGGAGTAAAGGCCAAGGAGAAAATTATTGCAGATAGGTCAGGCACCGAGCGTCAGATGGTGCGTGATGGTGGAAATGACCATGCGTTCACATGCATCCATTGTGGACAGTTCATAAATAAACTCACATGTGTTGGTTGGGGCTCATAGAAGTAGAGGAAAGAAGCAGTGAATTGAGGACGCACTAGACAACATAACAATTTAAAGCTATTATTACCGACCGGGATTCAAACCTGTTACCTCCAAATGACGACTGCGAACATGACCATCTAGACATATTTATGATGTTTATATATTGTGGAACCTCGCGATTCGGTCTGATCCGGCATATTAGCTATCGCCATGGTTTGTAGTTATTATGCCTTTCTTGGACACCGATATAACAAACTATCGGCTGTCAAGACGGCTAGGTGCAAATATCATTACCACGCTTATGTCCCTTGTAAGTTTACACACAAAGTAGTTGTATCATTGAGCCCCAATCCGTGGTTGTGCAGCGGCTGGCACGGTAGCCTGCACGCCCACTGTTTCCCTGTTCGAATATCTGCTGAGGCAGATGTTTGCATGATGCGGTGTCGAGGTGAAGATAAACAGTGGGAGAGTGCCCGTTTATGGCCTTCATCTACTGAGACATATGGCTGCTGGTCATTGGTTTGTATTGGCATCAATGGTGATTTTTACAACTGACCTTGGATCACAGATTTACCTTATAACAATAGGTACAAGGAATTGTCTTCGGGAGTAGAAGCGGCCAGTGTAATATTTACCAGATCACTCTAGGAGTGGGCGAGTGATAAAAAAAAAATTGGATGTTGGTGTTGGATGTCGCTAAGGCCACCTTCTCTCCTCTCGCTAACTCATTATCTCAATATGTGGGTCGTTTGTGTTCTGATATGACACATGTCATGTTAGAGGTGGACTTTCTTAAATCCAAAGCCACTCCGTTAATTGTAGTTAGTTGCATGTTCTTTATAGGACGTCACAGTCAACCCCAGAATTGTTGGGGTGTTTATCATTTACTGCCGGGTCTGTGTCGAAGGAGTGACGAATGCAATTCGTCATCACGTATACCACGTTCGAAACACAGCTGCGGGTGATCTGGAAACAGACCGCCTTGCATCAGTTTCCATGCAATTGTATGAGTGTCAGTCGTTCAGAAAGCAACGGCAAACTACTGAACGTAAACAGGCCAAGAAATCACAAAAGTTGGTTGCATATCCTTTAGAGGATGTCACAGTCA
>OY992879.1:65884615-66023045 GCA_963921405.1 Cepaea hortensis
GTACACACGGGAGGAGTCCTACATCCATCAGGTGATCTCCTACCCAGACTGAGAGACTGGTACACTCAACCCTAGTGACAACCGTCGAGTACACACGGGAGGAGTCCTACATCCATCAGGTCATCTCATACCCAGACTGAGACACTGGTACACTCAACCCTAGTGACAACCGTCGAGTACACACGGGAGGAGTCCTACATCCATAAGGTGATCACCTACCCAGACTGAGAGACTGGTACACTCAACCCTAGTGACAACCGTCGAGTACACACGGGAGGAGTCCTACATCCATCAGGTGATCACCTACCCAGACTGAGACACTGGTACACTCAACCATCCTGACGCAACTGACCTTGCTCTCGGGCAGTCTTGGTGATGGCAGCCTCCAATAAGACTGCTCTGACTTGTCCCCTTCATCCTCTATCTTAAGAGTAGATCTACACGTTCTATCAAGAAAATTATTAATTTGTTCTTTGTTCCAACTAGAGATGGATGCCAGTCATTGGATTGGTTTGGATAGATTAGAGACAGTATTCGAACAGTTTGTAGTCTTTTGTCCATTGTCTTGTGTGGGACGACGAGAGGAGGAAAAGTGGGACGGAAGTACATTACACTAGAACCCAGAAATAACGGCAAGCGACGAGGCACTCACCCAGTCCTGGTACAGTCAGGTTGGCTTCCTCTAGGAAGATTCCATCCAAGGTCACGAGCTCTATCTATCCATTGCCCAATTAACTGATTATTAACTGATAATTAACTGATTAATTGCCATGGGATGATACATCGTCTTATTCAATCCTTCCGTATCTGCCTTGGGCTTATAAATCAAATTATAGTTAACATATCAATACAGTAGCTTTCCCTATACAACCCGCTTTAAATGTATATATTTAATAGAACATGTCTGTTACTATATTAACGACTTTAAAGTCATAACTGTGGCACACTCCAACTTCCCATTTTCCGCCATCGATTTTTGTTTTCTCTAAACCTACTTTTAGTTTGGTCCAAATCTACTTTTTGTTTCGTATAAAAATACTTTTGTTTTGTCCAAACTTATTTTTCGTTTGGTCCAAACCGACTTTTGGGGGGATCTAAACCCACATTTCGTTTAGCACTGAATCGGTTGAACCCGTGGATAGCTTATGTCAAATCCTAATGATTCAGCATCAATAAACCGGGAGCCGTCTCCACAATGAAGGTTGGCTGCAATGGATTTCCATCGCTCCACGTTTCTGCCTCTGAGTTTACTCTGACAGACTTATGTTGGCCCATCTCTTGATGCTATATTCCCACTTGTATCGCTGTCTATCTCTTGCTCACCCAGTTCATGTGTGTTGCTCTGAATAATAACCGGGCTACATCGTAATATACCTTGTCGAATATGTGGAGCAGTGATAAAGGGATGAACTTGGAAGCAACAGAGATGTGGTTACTGAGACGAATGTTGTGAATTTCCTGGACTGCCATAATATCTAACAACAATTGCCCATAAGAGGCTACTTAACCTAGAACAATAAGAAAGAGATACACGACGTTATCTGGCCATGTGAGGAGAAAAAAGGCACTGGGGAACATCTTAATAACCGGAAAGATCAAAGGGAAGAGGGAGGGGGAGGCCAACCAAGAGAAATGATGCTGGATGGATCGAGACAGTGGCGTGGAGGAATAGCATCAGCAGAGTTAATCAAGATCACCGAAGACCGAGATCTGTGGAAAGACGTTAACGCCTACACCAGCTGGCAGCACACATGCCGATGTGATAAATGGGTTAGTGCGTATCTGTCAAAAGTATGGTCAGGGTTCAATCCATATTAGAGAGAGGGCATTGCTTATTTTTCTCTTCAAACCAAAACGACTCTTTGGTCGACCAAGTGAAGAAGGAAGACTAGCGAGCAAGAAGACTGGTCACCTCAACTTTTGATGCCTTCACCATATCATTACGAAACCTCGTGAAGTTTCCGTTACGTTCGACGGGAATAAATTCACATATCATTCTAACATACAGTGCAACATGAGCTCACATATAGTCAGCCGATTTGTTGCGGGCTCAATTTGCATATCAATACGGGACAATAGAATTAGACAGGCGGTGCACCTGCCGGTGTAATCTCAGTGCAATCACGAGAAGAAAGAACTACCCCAATGTAACATTCAAGTAAAACACACACACACACACACACACACACACACACACACACACACACACACACACACACACACACACACATCACACCATACTTAGCATATCCTTTAGGATAGAACGTCGCAGTCAACCCTAGCTTATTTTGGCTGTTTGTGATTTCTGGGCACGTTTACTTTTAGCAATTTCCAATTGCCTTCTCAACGACCGACACTCATAATATTGTATGAAAACCATCGTAATTAAGTCTGCTTCCATATCGCCCACAGCTGTGTTTCGAACCGATATGAGGGATTGCGATTGACGTTCGTAACCACTGTGCCATAACACCAGCTACTACACTGAATATTCAATTCTAACATTCAATCAGTACTGCTGTTTGAATCTGAAACACGGAGAACAACTAGCACGATTACAAATAAACTACAGACGTTTACTATTTAGCGTCTGCACAAAATAGGTGGAATAAAATGTATGACAAAATCACCAATGTGGAGCTCATGGAAAGAACTAGACTAATACCAGTGAACCAATGTGGAGCTCATGGAAAGAACTGGATAAATACCACTGAACCAATGTGGAGCTCATGGAAAGAACTTGACAAATACCAGTGAACCAAGAGGGGAAAGAAAGATGCAGGCGCTGGGTAGAACACACACTGAGAAAACCTGGGAATAGTATAACTAGAAAAGTCTATGCCTGGAACACACATGCCAAAAGAATAGAAGAAGGCATTAAAAACTCACGGCTAAGAGAAGTAGAGACATAAATGAACAATACGAGAAGGGCATGGACAGAGCTGCATGGGATAGCTACAGATGGGGAAGGTGTGTTCAGAGCCCGTGTCCCACTGTGGGATATAGGTTGACAATAACAACAGCAAGAGGGGAAGAAGATAAAGAAAAATCACAAGAATAAGACAGAAATACAATAGTATAATATTCAAATAAATAGGAAAATGCTTCAAACATGCACAGTTATATTCTGGAAAAGGTGTAAGTTTTGAAACATTTTCACTAAGAAGACAAACCGAGAAAAGTCTAATGCTCGTAGAAATATGGTTTCTGAGTAAAAGGCAAAGTATAACACGGAAGCGTGAAGGTGTGCGGGGCAATGAACAGGCTGATAGATTAGCTGCAGAGAATTACTGCGTGATAACGGCGGTCTGGTGAAGGTTTTCTGGGAACAGGTGGAGATTGAACCTCAACAGACGGAGTATACATATCTGAATGCGTTAAATCACAATGGAGTGAGTGGAGAGTCTGGACGGATACTCACAGCTTAGAGGAAAAGCCATGTGGACTTTTAATCAAATGACTACTGGAATAATCAGCTTAGAAAATGTTCAGTTGTTTTAAGAAGAGCGTAGACGGCGGTTTTTTTTTTTTGGGGGGGGGGGGTGACCGTTCCTTTTCTTAGCGTAGGAAATGGATATTTTCATCTCCTGCGGGTAATTTGTGTGCCAGGATGTAAAACCAGGAGTTTATTCTTAAGATCTTGGCCGATGCTGCTGAGTTCGTGCATTGAGCGAAGCAATCCTTGAGTGATTTTTCGCATCGTGTGTGTTTTCTGTGGTGTTTTCTTCTTTTCAACATGGCGGAACAGAGTTTAACAAGGCGCCGAGGGCGATGGGGAGGCCGTAAGCAGCATGGCAGACGAAGTGGAGTAAGGCGTTTAAGACTCAGATGTGACGGTTTAGGCCTCAGGAATACTCGTATTTTATATTGGAACTATGCCAGCGTAAAACAACGAGGCCCTATTTTGGAAAACCTGGTATACAGGAACGACATTGTAGCGCTGCAGGAGACGGGACTGGGTGATCAGTTACTTCAAATTGCCTGCTTCAAATGATTCTACAACAGGCGAAATCAGGAAATGGCGATTCTCATTAACGACAGTATGGTGACTTCGGAGCTAGACATGTCTAGTTGGGACAGTGACGACATACAAATACAGGCGGTTAGAATTCAATCCGGTCTACCATTCGTGTTGGTTAATGTTTATGCCCGCACGCGAGTGTGGATCCCAGAAGTGGCAGTGCTTAAGTGACATATTAGGTCACGAAAGAAATGTTATTTTCTGTGGCGATTTCAACGCTAAAGGCAAATCATGGGGACACATTTCCTCCAACACACAGGAGGAGGAGCTCGAGACTGCATTTGAAACCATTGACCTGGTTTTTATCAACAGTGCTGTGACACCTGGACAGCAAGTGGTCCCGGTGATGAGGACAGTGTTATTGATCTGGCGATGGTTTCTCCTTCACTCACTACAGTGTAGATGGGGTGTTGTAGGGTACCATTGTAGTGACCACCACCCTTGCAGCATATTGGTGGGGAAAGGCAGAACCAGGAAGCACAAGTCAAAGGTCAAGACTTTCCAGTCTGACAGGGAAAATATGTGGTGAGTAAAATAAGGCGCGACAAGCGCAGTAAGCTTCAGGGCAGGAACAAAAGCTGGGAGCAGCCACCTTGGTAGAATTTTGAGGTGGAAAAGGCCTGGGTGGAAAAGCGTAGTGCTCTAAGGAAATGGCTCAACGCCAAGAAGAACTGTGTTGTCCATCCTAGTCCCTGCATGCACTTAGAAAGAGAGATGCACACAAAAGTAAGCTATTTAAAAAAAAACAGACTGGTTAAGGTGGTTACAAGTGAAAAATGGGCAGAGGTATATCAAAGAGTAAGCACAGACAAGTTAATGAAAATGCTCTTCTCGGGCTACTACATAAAAGCATGGGTGGGGTAGTCAAGAATAAGAGTATTTCTGACTTCCAATGTGCTAACCTCATCTGGCAGAGGAATGACGAGAACAAAGGCTAAGTCCTCTTCGAACGCTATCTAGAGCAGAGCAATCAGACAGACACGAGAGACCGAAATCTTGCCAAGGAGGTCTCCTCAGATAGGTGCAAGGCCCAGAACATTTCGGATGAAGACAAAGTGACAGTGAAAGAAATCAAGACTGTGCTTTGACAATAAAAAAAAACAATGACAGCGCTCCAGGGCCAGATGGCATAAGATATGACGACATCAATGTGTGTACCGACAACGAGCTAGAGCAGGGGTCACCAAACTACGGCCCGCGGGCCGGGTCCGGCCCGCGACGTCATTTCATCCGGCCCGCCGTGGGTATTCGAACTTACTTGACATAACGTAAGAAACAAGAGACGTTGTGATACAATTTAAATGTAAATATTATGTTTAGAATAATAGGAGATCTTCACATGTCGGAGACCTCATGGCTGCACTAGGCTGTTTATTTAGGCGGCATTATTTATATATTTTGCAAACCTTATTATGAGATATATTCTATTACCAAATGAAGCCGCCTGCCGCGGCTCTACAAGAATATGGAGTAGCATATCCCATGATACCCTAGTAAAAAAAATGCATAGGATGCTGGGATGTTGTGTTGGCGTGCCTATAAGAGCCCAGTCACGGCATGTTCCCGCCTCTTTGGCCTTGAGAACAACTGAGGCCAAAGAGATGCTGATGTCTAATTTTCAGCAGAGGGTTTGAACTCATCCCTCTGAGCCACTACCAAGCAGATGGGCGAACGTGTCCCAGGCACGGCCGAGCGTGGCCACTGTTTTTCCAGACCGCAGATGAGAAGGCAGACAGGCCCTGTGAAGATCCAAAAGATCCAAGAGGATCTTGATTGTAGATTGACGATTATCTGCTTTGGGGTGAGATTTGAATGAACCTTCATAGTGTAAATAGGAACATTGGAATAGAATGGTTATGTCTGTGCCTGAGAACAATAATGGAGGGGTATATGCCTGGGAAGAGAGGAAGAGGAAGGCCAAAGAGACGATGGGTGCAGGATGTGGCGGATGATCTCCAGATGGATGTATCTGAAGCGGGACATCTTGCTTATGATCGAGAGGTTTTCCGGAAGGTTGTCATGGCTGCGAGGTTCTGCAAAGGACATGCTACTGAATGAATGACCTTTATTCCATCTTGTTGTCTGATAATTGCTGGTTTTGTTTATCAGACTACAGTTACAGTGTTGGATGATTATCCATGCTGTGATGAGGATCACTGGTACTGTGTTGGATGACCACCCATGCTGTGATGGAAGATCACTGGTACTGTGAAGGATGATCATGTGTATGTTTATTCATGGGGATGTCTATTTTGTCATTTCATATAATTATGAATTTTATTTATTAGGGCATTGACATATTAATCAGATGTTGTTGTATCTTTTTAATTACATTATTATGATTCCCTGTATACGAACTTGAATTTCTTCTGATATCTCTCAATCATTGTTTTCTTGTTAACCATAGAATGCGATTCTCTCTATCTTCTTATTCCTCTCTTCTTCTACGGCCCATGAGCAGTAGGCTTTGTGCTAGTATCTCCATCATCTCTGTGCGATTACACAAAGGTACCTATAAACTGTATATGTACCTTTGATGCCCCGTAGCTTCACCAGTGACCCATATTCCTCTGCTTTTCTTGTGTTTCAATAGGATTTTA
Organism: Cepaea hortensis; assembly: GCA_963921405.1. Lineage (NCBI taxonomy): Eukaryota > Metazoa > Mollusca > Gastropoda > Stylommatophora > Helicidae > Cepaea > Cepaea hortensis. The sequence goes on from OY992879.1 coordinate 65,891,237, forward strand.
ATTATGTTTCTAATTTAATGTCTTTTTTTCACTTTCAGCTCCCGTGTACTTCACCCTTAATTATGGCTACTAGGAAAAGAAAAGTGGACGCCAAGTGTCGATTTTTCAATGAAGAATAGGGAGTAAAGTACTCCTTTGTGGAAACAAAGGACCAGAAAACCAGTTGCGTAATATGCAGCGAAAGTGTTGCCGTTTTGAAAGAGTACAATCTACGGCGTCACTGCGAAATAAAACATTTATCAACATATTACAAGTTTTCTGGAAAGTTACGCTCTGGGAAATATGAGACCATTAAACGTGGTTTTGAAAAACAAAGAAATCTCTTCACGGGAAAATTTGCTGAAAATGAATCTGTCACTCGTACAAGTTACAAAAGATTGCATAAGATGGCAGAACGAGGAAAACCGTTTACTGATGGCAATTTCATCAAAGAGTGTATGATCGAAGTAACAAATGACTTGTGACCTGAGAAAGCCGATTTGTTTGGAACTATCAGCCTTTCGGCAAGTTCAGTTGTGCGGAGAACAAAAGAACTTGGAGAGAACATAGTGCAACAGATACGCGAGAAAGCTAGGAACTTGTTGTGGTATTCTCTGGCGCTGGATGAGTCTACTGATCTCTCGAGAACGTCACAACTTTTCGTGTTCATTCGTGGTGTCAATTTGGACATTCGGATATCGGAAGAGTTAGCATCCGTTTGCAGCATGCATGGAACAACAACTGGGAAAATCATTTTCGTGGAAGTGCAAACAATTTTGCAAGACTATAACCTTCGGTGGAATCAGCTTCTATGTGTTACAGTTGATGGAAGGAAAAAAAACATGGCTGGAGTGAGGAAGTGTCTGGTGGGGCAGATCAGGACTCAGTTGGAAGATTTGCAAATTCCGGGCGCTCTGTTTATACACTGCATCCTACATCAGCAAGTACTCTGTGGGAAAGACTTAGATATTTATTCTGTACTAAAACCAGTCGTTTCTGCTGTGAACTTCATTCGGGAACACGCACTCATTCACCGTCAGTTATAGGCTTTTCTTGAAGAAATTGATTCTGAATTCTGTGACTTGCCTTATCACACATCAGTCAGGTGGCTCATCTGCGGTAAAGTCCTGTTTCCATTTTACAAGCTCGGAAACGACATAGATGTTTTCCTCAATGAAAAAGATATAGCTGATTCACAGCTGTCAGATCCTACCTGGCTGTCAAAGTTGTCATATTTGGTCGACATGAAAGAACTGAACTTGAAACTTCAGGGAAAGGATTACCTCGTCTGTGATCTCTACAGAACCATCAAAGGATTTCGGAGAAAGCTGTCATTTTTGGAAGCACAACTGGAAGGAGTACACTTTTCTCATCTTCACAGTTTCAAAGAGTTTCAAAGAGGAGAGATTTTTAGATCTTGACAGAATTGAGAGTGTCATTTTTCTATTCCAGAATCCGTTTGATTGTAACCTTGATGATGTGCCCGTTGAACTACAGTTGGAGCTCATTGATTTGCAAGCAAATGACTTGTTGAAAGAGAAGCACAGAGAAGGAAGTACCGCTGCTTACCTGATTTTGAGTTTCCGAAACTTAAGATATTTGCCGCGGGTATGGCATCAGTGTTTGGAACAACTTATGTCTGTGAGCAAACATTTTCAAAAATGAAGTCTGTGAAGTCACCAAATCGAATGAGATTGACGATGAACATTTAAAAGCAATTCTCTTGATTGGATGCAGCAATTCCAAACCAAAAAGGTGTGGTATTTTGAAAGCCACACGCCAGTTTCACAAATCTCACTAACCTCTTTTGCTGCATAGTTTGTGAGATTCGGATATGTGCACATTAGATCTGATGTAACTATCTTTTTGCTAACGTAGCTTTCTTTGATAACTTTGTTTAGTAAATAAATATGTTGGTTGTCTTTGTTTTGTGTGTGTGTGTGTGTGTGTGTGTGTGTGCGTGCGTGCGTGCGTGCGTGCGCGCATTTCACGCCCTTCCCATGATTAACTTAGATTTTCGTCTTGTTTCCCAGAGCTTTCTTTCTAGCTTGCAATTATTGTTAAAGTTAGTTGCATATCCTTTACAGGACGTTTGCAGTCAACACAAGCATTATTTGCTGTTGTTGATGTCTTGGCAAGTTTACGTACAGTAGTTTACCATTGCTTTCTGAGCGACCGGTACCCATAATATAGCGTAAAAACAAGCGCAACGTTGTTTGCTGCCAATTCGCCCGCATCCGTGATTAGAACGTGGGTATACGGATTACGAACCGCGTCCGTAAGATCTTCGCCACGGAGACCGGCGCAAGTATTGTACAGAATGACTATCCGGCCCGCGATCGTCATTTTTGTCAGTTATCCGGCCCGCCGTGAAAAAAAATTAGTGACCCCTGAGCTAGAGGAACTAGTAGATATGTACAACAACAGTAAAGGGAGTGATAGCATCAAGGAGGTGTGGTTACACAGCTATCTGATTCCTTTGCCGAAGTCTGGCAAAGACCACACAAAAATTCAGGGATATCGAGTAATAACCATGCATAACACAATAGAAAAGCTGCCGGAGAAGTTAATTGCCAGGAAAATATCAAGCCAGCTAGAGAGGCAAGGTGTTAGTTAGTTAGTTAGTTAGTCGACAGATCATCCTCATTGCACATAGAACCATTCAGTCCATAAGTGCTCGAATCCCCTCCTCAGCAAATCCCGCAGCGTGTAGCGGCTAACGACGCCAGTTCTGTGTTGGTTTATCAATCTTCTTTGGCTTCCTGCGTAGTGTTCTTGTTTGGCCACCCCTCTTTTAATTTGCTGTTCTCGCAGTCTGGCCATGGTTGTAGATTCACAGTCATCACTTGGTTCACGCAAAAGTCTTACTTCTCGTAGAGCCTCTCGAAGAAAGGCAAGGTGTTTTCCCACCTACCCTGGGAGGGTACCGTCCAAAAAGAGAAACCTGGACCAATGCAGCAGTTTTTGCCCATGATGTCTATGAAGGATTCCACTCAAGAATTGCAACAATTGCTGCATCGATTGATCTTGAGGACGCGTACAATAGAGGACCAGTGCATTGTTTAATGCTTCAGCTTCTTGAACTCAATATAAGTCCTATCCTCCTTAGTTGGATCGCTGCAGCCCTCTTCAAACAGAATGTAGTTTTTAGATGCGGCAGTTGAACTTCAGAACCAACAACAACATATCCTGGCCTTCCACAGGGATCACCATTATCTCCGGTACTGTTCAACGCCTACACTGTGAGAATCACCAGCGAGCAAATCATAGGACCGGAGAGGACATTGTCTTATGCAGATGATGTTTTAGTGTATCGTCAGGGTAAGAATAGAGATCACGTTGCTGTGAAACTACAAATATGGACTCAATCGCATAAACACTTGATGTGTTGAAGCTTGGGCAATGGTCAACCCAACAAAGGCAACAGTGACATGGTTCTCTTTAAATAACCATATTGTCAACACCCCAACGCCAACTGTAAATCTGGGTTCAGAGATGATGGAAAGAACGCAGGCAATGAATTACCTGGGGATACGATTTGATCGAAGCCTAGCTTATACTGAGCACATAGACCAGGTGATAGCAAAGGCCAAGCGAGGTTTGGCTGCGATGTGGGTGATAGTGAGGCAAACTGTCAGCAGCGCCATCTATGTCTTCTTTACGAGGGTCTGGTACTTTCTGTTCTGGAATATGCGATGGCGATCCTGACTCTCAGCGATTAGCAAATAGAAAGGATGGAAAGGATACAGAACGAAGCTATGCGTATTATTCTTGGATGTACAAGAGATACAGCATGCAGGGCGATCGATGAGGTACCTTCTTGATTTTCCTACTATGAGGGACAGAATACAAATTTACCAAGCACGTGCCTATCTCAGAGTCAACGCAAACACACAATACCCACTGCATAGCGAGATTAAGAAGATAAAGGGCCGCAGGTTAAAACCAGGAAAGTCATAGATGGGTCAAGCCGAAGACATTCTCCAACAGGTGTGTTCACTTGAGGACTAAGAACCTGGCGAAGAGTGAGTACAAGTGCCAACAGAGTTCTGCATATCCTTTTCAGTGTGGATCCAACTAGACAGGAAATGCAGACAAGAAAATCCAGCTGCTGTGGAGGCGGAAGTACAGGCTCTGATCTTCGAGAATTCTTTAGAGGATGATGCTGTCATTTACACGGATGAGACGGTCGTCCGAGGAGTGAGAAGTTCATTTGCCTTTACGGCTCAGACCGGAGGGAAAACTGTGAAGGAAGAGTCTGGCGCTTTTGCTTTGACCACAATTAGCCTGACTATGGAAGCCATGGCAGTAAGTAAAGCAATAACATGGCTCGAGACACATACATTCAATCGGGCATGTTTCCTTAGTGACTCAATGAGCATGCTCAGGAGGATAGAGATGGGGTGGATCCAAAGAGAGTGGCTGCTGTCTCTGGAGCGGTCTCGGCTGGCAAAGATTATTTTTATCTTCGTGCCACGGCATATGGGTTTACAAGGGAACGAGCAGGCTGACATGCTTGCGGGTAAGGCTACTGTGGAAGGCGGGCGCGCCATGGACCAGGTAGACATTCTGAATGCCCCACGAGAAGTAAGTCGTTTACGAGAACCAAGCGATGACTGGGAATCTAAAACCATGGTCAGGCTGCGAAAAGCCTGTTTAAAGAGGTGTGGCCAAACAAGAGCACTATGCAGGAAACCAAAGAAGAGTAATAAATCAATACAGAACGGGTGTCGTGAGCCGCTACACCCTGCGGGATTTGCTGAGGAGGGGATCCGAGCACTTATGGACTGAATGGTTCGATGTGCAATGAAGATAATCTGTCGACTAACTAACTCTAACTTTAAGAAGAGCGCGTATGGAAGTGTTCCTAGTACAGTCATGTAAATTTTAAATTAAATATTAAGAATTGTTTTCTTATATGTCAACACATAATATTCTCACGCGCCAGACGACAGGACACTTGATGATGATGAGTATTCTACGTACATTGCGTTAATTTGTTGGCTATCATATTACGATAATTTCAAATGGAAGCGACTCCGAAGCGCCGGATTGTGCATGTTTTTTCCCCGTGTCGGCATTAACATCCGGTCAGGATTTGTTCAATAAAGTGCTCGGTGAACCATGTACATCTTGTTTTGCGCTCGATTTGAACTCCAAAATAGTCAATATCATCATCATGTGTCATGACGATAAGCGTTGGAGGTCATGTTTCGCCATCTCACTCGATCACCAGGGTCGTGTATCAGCTCCGTGTTCGTGTCTCTACCATACCACGTGGCCAAGCTATCCATATTATGACATCTCTGCCTTCACATGTTCTTTTCCCCTCAATCTTGCTTGTTGACATCAAGTTCTGCAGTTGATTTCTTATCATAACTTACCCCCAAAAATGTTGGTTGTCTACGTCGAATTTCTGTAATCAGTTGACGTTTTCGTTGTCTTCTTGTAGAACATGCCCATTGGTTTCTCTGTCTGTCCATGGTATTCTTTGAATGGTCCTCAGAAACCAGGGTGTCAACAACTGCTGCCATTGCTACTAGTGAGTACACTGCACTGATTTTGCGTGAGGGTTAGCTTTCCCTATTGCCAATGTTCTTCGCCATTAACTGAACAGTCTCTGACTTCTGAGGTACTTGTAAATTACTCGAACAAGTCAAGGACAAGAAGTCAACATTTTAGTCCAAATGGCCGCTGTGTTGAATGACAACCACTAAACTAAGGCCACCAGAACAGTTTAAGCGCCGTCGGATTAAACGTCTTGGCCACGCCGACCCCCACGTGTACTTGTTGAAATCATGTAAGTTCAGAAAGATTATTCTAAGTCAGCAGCTGGCAATTGTATTTGGATTGTATTTGCAGCAAAGAACCTCAATGGCTCGGAAAGCTGAAGAAGAAGAAGAAGAAGAAGAAGCAGCTGGCAATTGGGAGCTCGTCACTTCTCGTATATTGTGTCAATGGTATGCGCGTCTGCCGCTCAGAAAGCAGTGGTAAACTATCGTACGTAAACTTGTCTCTAACATCACAAAAACACTCACACACAAGTTAGTTGCATATCGAGTACAAGTCTTCGCAGACAACCCCATCGTTTTTTTTAATGTTTGTGATTTATTGGCACGTTTACTTTTAGTAATTTCCCATTACTTTCTGAACAACCGGCACTCATACCACTGAAAGAAAATCAGCGCAAGGCGGTTTGCTTCCAAATCTCCAGCAGTTGTATTTCGAACGCAGTATGGTGGATTATGAATTACATTCATAACTCCTCCGCCACAGGCTGAAAGCCATTCTAGACAGGTGGCGTGTGGGATAGAGAGGGTTTCACATTAACACAGGTATACTTCTCTAGGGCCTTGTGTATAAGTCTCTAGACAAGATGATGTGTGGGATAGAGAGGGTTTCACATTAACACAGGTATACTTCTCTAGGGCCTTGTGTGTAAGTCTCTAGACAAGGTGATGTGTGGGATAGAGAGGGTTTCACATTAACGCAGGTATACTTCTCATGGGCCTTGTGTATAAGTCTCTAGACAAGATGATGTGTGGGATAGAGAGGGTTTCACATTAACACAGGTATACTTCTCATGGGCCTTGTGTATAAGTCTCTAGACAAGGTGATGTGTGGGATAGAGAGGGTTTCACATTAACACAGTTATACTTCTCACGGGCCTTGTGTATAAGTCTCTAGACAAGGTGATGTGTGGGATAGAGAGGGTTTCACATTAACACAGGTATACTTCTCATGGGCCTTGTGTATAAGTCTCTAGACAAGGTGATGTGTGGGATAGAGAGGGTTTCACATTAACACAGGTATACTTCTCATGGGCCTTGTGTATAAGTCTCTAGACAAGGTTGCGTGTGGGATAGAGAGGGTTTCACATTAACACAGTTATACTTCTCACGGGCCTTGTGTATAAGTCTCTAGACAAGATGATGTGTGGGATAGAGAGGGTTTCACATTAACACAGGTATACTTCTCATGGGCCTTGTGTATAAGTCTCTAGACAAGGTGATGTGTGGGATAGAGAGGGTTTCACATTAACACAGGTATACTTCTCATGGGCCTTGTGTATAAGTCTCTAGACAAGGTGATGTGTGGGATAGAGAGGGTTTCACATTAACACAGGTATACTTCTCATGGGCCTTGTGTATAAGTCTCTAGACAAGGTTGCGTGTGGGATAGAGAGGGTTTCACATTAACACAGTTATACTTCTCACGGGCCTTGTGTATAAGTCTCTAGACAAGATGATGTGTGGGATAGAGAGGGTTTCACATTAACACAGGTATACTTCTCTAGGGCCTTGTGTGTAAGTCTCTAGACAAGGTGATGTGTGGGATAGAGAGGGTTTCACATTAACACAGTTATACTTCTCAAGGGCCTTGTGGATACCTTCTCAAAGAACTTGTGTATACATATCTTGACAAGGACATGCGTAGACTCGTGGAGGAAATACCAGCCAGCTAGGCCTAGCAACAGCCAGTCTGTAGCTACTTTGATGAGCCGCGCCCTGTCACGTTACACAGTACCCCACTAGAGACAGATGGAAATAGTCTTAACGTAACATTGATACTATGGTTGTTTCTGAGACAGCACATATTTCTAAACACTTTATAGATGTGTGTGTGTGTGTGTCTGAGTCTGTGTGTGTATGTATGTGTGAGAGTGAGAGTGTTTGTGTGTCATTGTGTGTGTCAGTGTGTGTGGGTGTGTATGTGTGAGCGTGAGAGTGTTTGTGTTTCAGTGTGTGTATGTTAGTGTGTGTGTGTGAATGTTAGTACGTGTGTGTGTGTTTGTGTGTCAATGTGTATGTGTCAGTGTGTGTTTCAGTGATTATGCCAGTGTGTGTGTACCAGTGTGATTGTGTGTCAGTGTGTGTCAGTGTATGTGTGTAAAGCTAAAGTTGCATTTCAGAACATAAAAGTATATTATGCAATAAGTTAATATCCCTGAATATAAGGAGTGCTGAAATGTTCTATAGAATCTGTTGTGCTGAAAGGCGGGGAATCATGGGCCGTGAATGATCGCACTAGGAAGAGTTTAGAAGAAGTGGAAATGTGGTTCCAGAGATAAAAGTTGCGAATACCGTATCTAATAACGATGGCATGGAAGAGGCTAAGATAAACTAGAGCATTGTATAAAACTTTAAGAAAGAGACACACAACATTCTGTGGTCATGAGATGAGAAAAGAGGCATTGGAGAACATCGTGACTACTGGAAAGATCAAGCGGAGAATGGTAGGGGCAGATCAAGAGAAATTATGATGGAAGGACATTGACAGTGGGGAATATCATCAGCAGAGCTGATCCAGAACACCAAGGCCCGGGATCTGTGGAGATACATGAACACCTATGTTAGTTGGCAGGGAAAACGATGTTGATAATAATATAAACACTCAGCATTCTATTATAAAATACTAAACAAAAGAGACAGAGGAGTGACATCTACTAGCTGGAGTACAGTTTACAAAGTCTGGTGGAGTCTCCAAAACCATGTACAGAGCGTCAACATGGTGTACCACAAGCTTCCTCAGTCCATCTCTGGACTTTGTCCATCCACTCGTAACAGTGTCTTGCTCTTGAACTCTTATCTTCCACATCTTCTTCTTCTTCTTCTTCTTCTTCAGCTTTCAGAGCCATTGAGGTTCTTTGCTGCAAATACAATCCGTCTCCATTCGTCTCTCTGGTGGACCTTCTCTTGCCAGTCGTTGATTCCAAGTGCTTGTAGGTCTGTACATGTATGAGGTGTGGCCAAACAAGAACACTACGCAGGAAGCCAAAGAAGATTGATAAACCAACACAGAACTGGCGTCGTTAGCCGCTACACGCTGCGGGATTTGCTGAGGAGAGAATCCGAGCACTTATGGACTGAATGGTTCGATGTGCAATGAGGATGATCTGTCGACTAACTAACTAACTAACTAACATGTATTATCTCTCCACCGTCTTCTTGGTCTACCTCAGGGTCTACGGTCATTTATTTCCTGAGTGTAAGCGAGTTTTGTTTCCCTATTATCTTCCATTCTTTCTATATGCCCCAGCCATTGTAGTCTATTAGCCTTCATGATACCAGTGATTAGCGGGGACTTAAACAGATCATAAATGTCTTTGTTACTTCTTCTTTTCCACTCTCCACTTTGTGTATCCCTAATGGGTCCAAAGATGCGTCTTAAAATTTTGTTCTCAAAGGTTTGTAACAAGGCTTCGTCTCCTTTCGTTGTACTCCAGGTTTCAGAGCCATACAGAACAACTGGTCTGATCAGTGTTTTGTATATTGTGATTTTGGTGTTACGAGATAGCGCCTTTGATTTTAGTAGATGTTGTAGTGCATAGTATATCTTATTTCCAGAGTTGATTCTAGTTTGTATTTCTTCCCTTATGATGTTGGAGCAGTTGAAGAATGTACCCAGGTATTTGTATGTTTCCGTTCTTTTAATGGTCATATTATCTATTTGTATGTGGCCAGAGTTTTTAGCCATTCCGTCTCTTGAAATTATCATATATTCTGTCTTATCTTGGTTGATAACCAGCCCCATCTGTTGGGCTTTTTCCTTTAAGTGAGTCAATATTTCCAATGTCTTTTGTTCACTTTGCCCTATAATATCTATATCATCTGCATAACCAAGCAGCTTGGATGTTCCTCCAATATCACATTCCTCCTTTATCTTCCTTACAACTTTCTCTAGAGCCAAATTGAAGAGTAGCGGCGATAGTGCATCACCCTGTTTCAAGCCAGATGTTATTTGGAAGGGGTCTGATTTCCTGCCTTTATATGTTACTATATTATAAGTATCTTCCATGCATAGTCTGGTCATGTTGATTAACTTCCTTGGTATTCCAAATTCCTGCATAGCATTCCATAGACTATTCCTATGGACACTATCATAACCCTTTTTAAAATCCACAAAAATGTTATGGAGATCTCTTTTATATTCCCAATGTTTCTCGGCTATTTGTCGTAAGATAAATATCTGATCTATTGTTGATCTGTTTTGTCTAAAACCCGCCTGGTAGTCACCTAATATGTCTTCTGAATATGGTTTTAGTCTATTTAGTAATACTGCGGATAGTATCTTATAGCTTGTGGACAGTAGTGATATTCCTTTATAATTTTCACATTGGAACTTGTCTCCTTTCTTAAAGATAGGTATCAATAATTACTCTTTCCAGTCATGGGGTAATTCTTCTGTCCTCCAGATTTTTATTATTATTACGTATAGCTTTAGATGTAATGCATGGCCACCTGCCTTTATAAATTCAGCAGCAAATTCCATCAGTCCCAGTTGCCTTATTGTTTTTAAGTCGTGTGATTACATATATGATTTCTTCAAATGTAGGTTCTTCAATTTGTGGTTCGCATGTTAGAACCTCTTCCTGTGGGAAAATGTTACTTGGAGCTTCACAATTTAGTAATTCAATAAAATATTCTTTCCATGTGTTGCACATTTCCTCATTGGTATTTATCATATCCCCATTTTTGTCTTTTAAACCATATGTGTTTTGTTGGTGCCCTCGTTTCATTGACTTCAGTTCTTTAAAAAATTTTCTGTATTCATTTTTCTGGTGATTAGTTTCCATATCTTTGATTATATTACTCATATATTCTCGCTTCTGCTGTCTGACTATTTTTGTAGCCTCTTTACATTCATTTCTATAATGCTCTTCCTTTTGGATGTTATTGATGTCATTTAACCATACATGTCTGGCATTCTTCTTCATAATGACTGCTTCTTCACATTTTTGATTGAACCATCTGTTCTTTCTATACGTGGTTAACGCACCAAGACATTCTTCTGCGGTAGATTGAATTGTATTCTTGATGTTCAACCAAGTTTGGTCAACGCTTTCCTCCGAAGGGTTTTGCAGAGTTTCAAGTTTACATTTTATTTCATCTGTAAATTTGTCTTTGACTGTAATGTCTTGTAGTTTTTCTCTGTTATCCATCCATCCATCATGTGCCATGCTGGTAAGCGGGGGCGGTCATGTTCTGCCATCTCACTCGATCAACAGAGTCGTGGATCAGTTCCGTGTTTCTGTCTCGACCATGCCACAAGGCCAAGCCATCCAGATACTTGTTTCTAGGTCTTCCCCTTGGTCTGTTCCCCTCGATCTTACCAGTTGTCACCAAGTTCTCCAAATCATTTCTTCTCATAACATGCCCAAAAAATTGTGACTGTCTACGTCTAATGTCTCTGATCAGTTTACGATCTTCATTTGTTTCTTGAAGGACTTGTTCATTGGTCTTTCTGGCTGTCCATGGTATTCTTTGCATTTTCCTCAGAAACCACATTTCTACAGCCATCAGATGTTTTTCAGCCTGGATGCTCATTGTCCAAGCTTCACATCCATATAAAAGTACAGGTTCTATGTAGCATCTCAACACTCTTTTTCTCGTTTCAATTGACATCTTTTTATTGGTCAGTATGTTTTTCATCTTGCTAAAGGCTACTTTTGCCATGGCGATTCTTGTTCTAATCTCTTCAAGGCATCTCCCATCAGATGTTATTACTGTTCCGAGGTAATTGTACCTATTCACTTGTTGAAGAATATTCCCATTTACTTGTATATTACACTGTGGTATTTCGTTCTTCTTAGTGACGACCATAATCTGTGTCTTTTTACAATTTAATTCTAACCCTTGTTGTTCACTGTTTGTAACAACCGCATCTACTAAATTTTGCAGGTCCTGTTCATTGTCTGCAATCAAGACTGTATCATCTGCATATCTAATGTTATTGATGCATCGTCCCCCAATGTTGATTCCTTCCATATTTTCAATATTTCTGAAAATATTTTCACTGTACAGGGAAAACAGATCTGGAGACATTACACATCCCTGTCTCACACCTCTCTTAATAGGCTGATATTGGATTACTTCATTATCAACTCTTATGGCAGCTTGTTGTTTCCAATATATGTTTTTTACAAGTCTAAGGTCTTTTCCATCAATTTGTAGATCTTCAAGCATCCTTATCATGTTGACATGTCTCACTTTATCAAAAGCCTTTGTGTAGTCAATGAAGCAAAGGTGTAGATCTTTGTTTACTTCTATAGAACGTTCGATTACGGTTTTCAGTATATACACAGCATTTACTGTACCCTTGCCTACTACAAACCCACATTGTTCTTCTCCTATTTCAGGTTGTATTTTCCTCCTAACTCTTTGCATGATAATTCTTAGCAAAATCTTCGTGATGTGACTCATTATACTAATTGTTCGATGTTGATCACATTCCAAGGCTCCTGATTTCTTTGGGATTGCAATAAATACAGAATTACATAACTCATGAGGTATATTTCCAGTATCATATATTGTATTAAGCAGACTGGTAACTTTATCTATTCCATATTCTTCTAAAGCATTAATAATTTCTGTTGTGACGCTGTCTGGACCGGGGGTTTTGCCAGATTTCATATGATTAAGAGCATTCTGAACCTCCATCTTCAAAATTGCTGGCCCTTCATTGTTATTTTGAACAATATATTGTTCGTCTCTGCTATCGTCATAAAGGTTTTTCACGTAATCTGACCATACATGTAAAATCTGATCTTTTTCTATTATGACTCTTCCATCTTTTGTCTTTAGGCAGCCTGCTGATGTACGTTGGGTGTAATCTTTGTAATTTAGTATAGAAAGCTCTCTTAAGTTTTATTTTAAATCTTGCTCCAACGAGGAAGTGGTCACTGTGGCACTCAGCTCCTCTATAACTTCTGACTTGCTGTATGTTTGATGCATTTCTGTTGTTAATTAAAATGTGATCTATTTGATTATAGGTTATCTTATCACATGATTTCCAAGTTTGTTTGTGTATATCCTTTCTTTGTAGTCTGGTACTGCTAATCTGCAGTCCTTTGGCTTCTGCCAGGTTGATGACTCTCCATCCATTATCATTTTAAGTTGTATGTAGGCTTTCCATACCGGCCACTTTTTTATTAGTTGAAGTCTCCCAGCACAATCAGGATGTCCTGTTTGGGGGTTTCTTCTATGACATCTTCCAGATCATTATAAAAGTCTTCTTTAATATCATCTTCTTTCTCTTCAGTAGGTGCATGTGTCACAAAATAAAACCTTGCGTTTAACCAGTTGATTATTATAGAGGCTTTCTGATTAAACGGACTATCTGCCAGCGACAACTATTTTAACTAACAGAAAAAACAAATCAGATGTCAAAATCCCAGGACAATATTGGTAGCTGCACGTGTATATCTGGTCGACGGATTGGGAACACTCGGAAGTGGGTGAGCTGAATCATACATCGCTTTGACAAGTTTATCAACAGGTCGGATTGGAAGCGGAAGTACTCAGCTCGGAAGAAAACAGTCCATCTGTCATATAGTTTCCGGACATCACGCAGATTGGCAGATTGCTATTGACAACTGTTGTTGGGATCATACAGTAACTCGCTAGCTTGTTAGGGGATGTCAAAACAAGTGATGACAACTTTGACAGTGACTAGGCCAGGGAAAATGGATTCTTGACAATGGATGATATGTCCAAATAACACCTGTGTGGACCGGAAGAATACCGTCACGTGACCAATTTTAGGTTTTGCCATAAACCATGATTGGGAGAAACAGTGTTGACCATAACCGTGGATTATGATGGACGTGTTTGTGGGAGAGCTCTACGGTGTTAGATTAATTGAATATTAACTAGCATGTGTCGTTATGGCAAAGTGTAGTAGCCATCCCGGAATGAGGCGGTTTTGCATAAGGTAGTCAATATAGTCTATTTAGGCCTAATTAATATAGGCAGTAGTCTTGTTAAAACTAGAGTGATACTTAGCACTGTTAGTTGAGAATATATTAGTGAAGTGTTGATAAGCTTTACTAGTTGAGAATTGAGTAATGAGGGATAATTGGGAGATTCCAGTAGGTGTCCCTGGTGGGCGGGGTTCCGCATTCTGTTTGTTGATTTTTTTTTCTTGTCTTGGCCTGATGACAGAGTAGGTTCACTGTATTTTCTGAGCGAGGCCGATGGCCACGATCATCTAATAGAGATCAGTGACGGGGAGGCTATCACCGGTTGTATGATTTATGTTACAGGTTCCCTCTGGTTGGAATGAAGAACACGGAACCAAGGAAAAATCCGATCCCGGATAGAGTTTGGCGCAGGAAGATTGGCCAGCAACTTTATCAAAGAGCTTATGCTAGAGGAAGATGATCAACATTGCTCAGTGGAGCTGAATGGTATATGTATCCTACAGGATAAATACCGAATGAGTTTAGGTCATACCAGTTTTAACACACCAGTAGTGATGGATATTCAGTTCACTTATGACTAGAACAAAACTAAAGGACTCTATTGGAGTATAGACAATAGCTGTTTAATAGTGAGAACTAGAGAACATTTAGCAAGAGACAAAAAGTCCTGTTCATAGGACAGTGTTCCATGTTTGTTTCACCGCGCCGGAATTATGAAGCCGGAGTTTCTATAAACTAATAGGAACCATTGTGTTAGGAACAATAATAGTATTTTCCACGGATTATATATTTACATGGGATTCAGATCTCATGGTCATCAGAGCTCCTGGAGGAGGACATGTCTGGAGAGAAGGATACGACTTCGGTGAGGTCTATTGTACTGACTCGTGTGATGTCGTGTAATCCTTGCCATGATGTGTGCACTATGATCCTGAACTTTGAAGGCTGACATATACAGTTATGTTATAATACACGACACACATTTTTCTTCGCATACACGTCTCATATACGTTACACTTTTCTTTTAATAAATTAATCTTTATTAATTTTTAGAAGCAAGGGTTGTTGAGTATGTTGCGTTGGGGAAGTATGAGAGGGGGCATAGTACGACAGTGAGAGAGTGTTAGGAAAAGGTGTCCACTGGCTGATGGAGTGTGTTGGACGGAAGCTGGTGGATTCTCCAGGATATTGATAGGAAAGAAAAATATGATAATGTGGGGGTTGACTCTCCTCACTCCAGGGACGACACTTTAAAGGAGGACATGACATTATTGGGAGCTCGTCCGGGATCTTTGGACAGCGGGATCTCTCGTAAACGGAATCCTTGGACAGCGGGATCTCTCGATAACGGAATCTTTGGACAGCGGGATCTCTCGTAAACGGAATCCTTGGACAGCGGGATCTCTCGTAAACGTGATCTTTGGACAATGGGATCCTCTGACAAAGGGGTCTTTTGACACGGGATCCTTAGTTATAAGAGGGATATATCATATTGGAGAATCCAGCTAGAGTGAATGTGGATATGGGTTAGGACTAATATCTTACCTGTTCACACTTCACACGTCTGCATAAGTCTGTGGTCCTGATTCTACTCTTGTCACTGAGAGAATGTGCTGTGTGTGGTAATATCTAGATTTATAGTACTTGTTCAAATATCTATATAGTAAATTGCAGTTATATTGTACTCGACCTGCTAGCTTACCTCTCTGTAAAATGGCCACCCCTAAACTAACCACTGCAGAATTAAAGGCAAAGGGGGAAGAAATGGGACTGTCGAGTTCTGCTCTAACGGATTACATACAGGAAGTGGAGAGAGAATATCGTCAAGCAGAAAGGGAAGATCGAAAGGCCGAGTTGGAATTGAGAAGGATGGAGTTGGAACAAGAAGCTAGGAAATTGGAAGCAGAGCAGGCTGCTAGGAAACTTGAAGCTGAGCAGGCTGCTAGGAAACTTGAAGCGGAACAGGCTGCTAAAAAACTTGAAGCTGAACAGGCTGCTAAGAAATTGGAAGCTGAACAAGAAGCTCAGAAAAGGGAGCACGAGTACCGGATGAGGGAACTCGAGTTGAAGAGTCAATCTAATGGAGAAACTGAGGGAGCAGTTGGAGGTTCCTACATCCCAGGCTCAACACCAGTAGGCGGACATGGGTACCATGCTATGAAGTTTCCTTTAGCGGTCTACGAGGAGGACAAAGAGAAGATTGACCAGTACCTTCAACGCTTCGAGGCTATGTCAGTTGCTATGGGTCTGGAGCGTAACAAATGGAATCTCAAGCTATCCCAGGGATTACACTGGACCGGCTACGAGGTTTATTCTCGCCTGCCACCAGGACATGAGAACAATTACGACGAATTAAAGACGGCTCTGCTGAAACGATTCGAGGTTACGTCACATACCTACCGGAAAAAATTTCGAGCAGCGAAACGAGAACCGGGGGAGTTGTTTGCCGCCTACAGTTTGCGTCTAAAATCTTATCTCCATAAGTGGATGGATTTGGCTGGGTTCGCACATGACTATGAGAGTCTGGAAGAGCTCATGGTGGTCGACCAGCTGAAGAAGCAAATGTCTAAACCTCTCAGGACGTTCCTGGGAGAACAAGGAGCGGAACGTATTGACCTCGTGACTAAATTAGCAGAACGGTTCGTCGAAGTACATGGGGAGACAGGGGAAAACCTTTCCACCAACTCCAAAAGTCAAGAGAAACATGATAAGAAGAAAGCCAAAAACTCAGGAACCAAAAAATGGGAACCTTATGTGCAAAAATCAGAGGATAGTTCAGAGAAGAAGAAGGAGGGAAGGAAGAGCACTTCAAGCTCTACACCAAAACGACCATGGTCGGAGAAGTGGTGTTCAATTTGTAAGTCACCCTCTCACAATACGAGGGATTGCAAATCGAAGGCAAAGAACCCTCACTTCGCAGCATGTCAAGTGACTTCCAAGGAGGTTGTCACGGAAAATGCCAAGGTCAACAAGGAAGCTCGCCACCAGGAGAGCTCACTCAAGTCCGGCAATAGAAAATCTAGGACAGGGAAAGGGTGCAACCAATGCAAGTCGAATACGCACAATGCTATTGACTGCAGGGAAAAGTCAGGAGACACTCAATTCGTCGTGGGCCCCGGGAAACCTAAGGTGGAGCCCACCGAACAGGTCGAGGCCGAGGAAGAGACTCCAGACCAGGAAAAACCACCTGTAGTGGAATTGGTAGAGGTTAACGTTCGTCAAGTGGAGTGTTTATACGACACAGGACTGGACGGGGAGGCCGTGATTTCTGCGGATATGGTACATCCAGAATAATTCACAGGTGAAACCATGGAGATACAGCCTGCACAGAAGAGTGCTGTAGTCATTAAGTTGCCCATTGCTAATGTGGAGATTCGGTCAAGGTACGTCACCGGCACCATCAAGGCCGCTGTATTGACCGATCCTATTTTTTCCAGTAATCCTAGGTTGCCGGTATGTCTTTCTGGGAATGCCCAGGGAGCCAATACATATGGGAGCAATACAGACTCGCTCTCAGACGAGAACGGAAGAGGCAGAAGCAATTGTGACTAACCCATTGCCGGGGGAGCTACGAACTGCCCAGAGTGAGGATGATACTTTACGTCCTTGCTACAGAAAGCTGCAGAAAAGTGCTGATCCACCAGGACGGGGGCAGTACTACATGAAGAATAGGATACTCTACAGGAGAGCAGGAAGGGGAGACAACATATATGGTCAGTTGGTCGTCCCGAAAGCTCATCGGTCCCAGATTCTTCATATGGGGCATACCATCTCCTTTAGTGGACATATGGGTATTGCCGCCACCATGCAGCGGATTTCCTGCCATTACTATTGGCCGGGAATGACAGATGATGTGCGTCGGTATGTGAAGTCATGCCCTGAGTGCCAGAGGGTGGCACCGAAACACTGGACAGCACCGGTGGTGTTGGGTGAGATGCCCATCATGAACTCTCCTTTCGAGAGGGTAGCCATCGATATCGTGGGTCCACTTCCCAGGACTAGGAAGAGGAACATGTATATACTCACAATGGTGGATTGCTGTACAATGTGGGGTGAGGCCATACCGTTGACCACGATTGACTCGAAAAGAGTGGCGGACGCACTGATGGAGGCCTTTACCAGATTAGGCTTTCCGGATCAAATTCTGACGGACAATGGGTCTCAGTTTTGTGGAAAACTCATGGAGGAGGTATTTAGAGTGTTTCACTCTAACCACATACATACCAGCCCTTACCATCCTCAAGCCAATGGACAAGTAGAGCGTTTCAACGGCACGTTGATGACAATGCTCAGGAAACTAGCGCAGGAAAAACCTGATAGGTGGGATGAATATATCCCAGCAGCCCATTTTGCCTATCGGGAAGTTCCTCATGGCTCAACAGGACCACCACCCGCTACGTTGCTGTTTGGTCGTCCAATCAAAGGACCGTTGGAAGCCATGTTGAGGAGTTGGACTGAAGAGGGGACGTCAGAAGAAGTGATCTCATCCTATAAATACGTGGAGGAACTGAAAGAAAAACTCCACAAGGGATGGACTCTGGCAAATCAAAACTTGAAAAAGGCCAGAAAAAGACATGCGGCTTACTACAACCGTAGGTCTAAAGAAAGATCTCTAGAGGTGGGAGATAAAGTTTTGTTGCTACTCCCTACAGGAAACAACAAACTGGAGATAGGTTGGCAAGGACCATTTCCCGTGGAAAGGGTGATATCCAGAACCAACTATCAGATCCGGATCCGGGGAAAGTCGAAGATTTTCCATATCAACCTCTTGCGGAAATACGAAGAGAGACCCGGAGACAAGGCAGCTCACCTCATGGCAATGGCAGTTGCAGTGGAGACAGAAGTGGGAGCCAACGAGGGCAGGGAATATCCCTTGGTACACCAGGAAACCTATAGGGATGTACATGTGAACCCTGATCTGACCTTACAGGAGAGGGAAAAGATAACCCAGGTTCTCAAGTCTCATAAGGAGATACTGACTGATAAACCAGGACGAACGAGGTTGATTGAGTTCGAGATGACTTTGACCACACAGGAGCCTTTTCGTCAAAAGGTGTACCCAGTGCCATTCTCTAAAGAAAAGGCCCTGGAGGAAGAAATACAGAAACTGCTGGAGGATGACGTGATTGCACCATCCACATCCCCATACAATGCCGGGGTAGTTTTGTTACGGAAACCAAGTGGAGAACACCGGTTGTGTATAGATTACCGACTTCTGAACAGTCACACACAATTTCAGGTGGAACCTTTGCCGAATCCAACTCAGTTATTCGCTAGGCTCCATAAGGCTCGGTACTTTTCAAAGGTGGATCTGAGTCGGGGGTATTATCAGATACCAGTCAAACCGGAGATTCGATCACTGTTGGCTTTCAGTACACCCAGTGGACACTACGAATTCAAGGTCATGCCCTTTGGACTCAGCAATGCACCTAGTGTGTTTACACGCATGATGAGGACTTTACTTGATCCTTTACAGGATCCGTCCATCATCTCTTTCATGGATGATATTATGATTTCCAGTGACAGCTTGGATGACCACTTACAATCCTTGGAGAGAGTGTTTAATAGACTCAAGGAAACAGGGCTTACTGCTCGTCCAACCAAGTGCATGATTGGTTACCAAACTCTGGAATTTCTAGGTCACACCATCACTCCAGGACACATTGTCCCAGAAGAGAAGAACCTGGAGAAAATCAGAAATGCACCAAGGCCAAAAACGAAGAAGGATGTGCGATCTTTTCTCTCATTGTGTGGGTTCTACCAAAAATTTATCCCACATTTCACTGAACTGGGAGCTCCATTGACGGAAACCTTGAAAAAGGGATTCCCGGACCAAATCATTTGGACACCAGAATGTGAGAATGCCTATAGTCAGTTAAAGGAGGCCTTGGTCAGCAAACCTGTATTACAGCTCCCTGACCTTTCCAAACCATTTGTGTTGAGAACGGATGCGAGTGCGATTGGGATTGGGGCAGCTCTGTTACAGGAAGGAAAAGACGATGCTTCGGTTTTGAAACCTGTAGCATACGCAAGTAAGAAACTTCTACAGGTGGAGAGGAATTATTCAACCATCGAGAGAGAGAGAGAGAGAGTGCTTGTCCCTCGTATGGGCAGTGCAAAAATTCCAGCCATATTTGTATGCATTTAAGTTTCGAGTCTAGTCGGATCATCAGCCCCTGATGTTCCTGGCTACTTCTCAGAAGCTCAACGCCCGTTTGATGCGGTGGTCGTTGTTACTTCAACCCTATAACTTCACAGTGGAGTACATTCCTGGGAAGGAAAATGTTGGAGCGGATTTCTTGTCAAGACACCCAGCTCCTGAAGAAGAAGAATGAATCATCTGGATTAAACTCACGGTGGAAAGAGTGAGATGGACTACTCTCTTAAGAGGGTCTATGTCACAAAATAAAACCTTGCGTTTAACCAGTTGATTATTATAGAGGCTTTCTGATTAAACGGACTATCTGCCAGCGACAACTATTTTAACTAACAGAAAAAACAAATCGGATGTCAAAATCCCAGGACAATATTGGTAGCGCACGTGTACATCTGGTCGACGGATTGGGAACACTCGGAAGTGGGTGAGCTGAATCATACATCGCTTTGACAAGTTTATCAACAGGTCGGATTGGAAGCGGAAGTACTCAGCTCGGAAGAAAACAGTCCATCTGTCATATAGTTTCCGGACATCACGCAGATTGGCAGATTGCTATTGACAACTGTTGTTGGGATCATACAGTAACTCGCTAGCTTGTTGGGGGATGTCAAAACAAGTGATGACAACTTTGACAGTGACTAGGCCAGGGAAAATGGATTCTTGACAATGGATGATATGTCCAAATAACACCTGTGTGGACCGGAAGAATACCGTCTCGTGACCAATTTTAGGTTTTGCCATAAATCATGATTGGGAGAAACAGTGTTGACCATAACCGTGGATTATGATGGACGTGTTTGTGGGAGAGCTCTACAGTGTTAGATTAATTGAATATTAACTAGCATGTGTCGTTATGGCAAAGTGTAGTAGCCATCCCGGAATGAGGCGGTTTTGCATAAGGTAGTCAATATAGTCTATTTAGGCCTAATTAATATAGGCAGTAGTCTTGTTAAAACTAGAGTGATACTTAGCACTGTTAGTTGAGAATAGATTAGTGAAGTGTTGATAAGCTTTACTAGTTGAGAATTGAGTAATGAGGGATAATTGGGAGATTCCAGTAGGTGTCCCTGGTGGGCGGGGTTCCGCATTCTGTTTGTTGATTTTTTTTTTCTTGTCTTGGCCTGATGACAGAGTAGGTTCACTGTATTTTCTGAGCGAGGCCGATGGCCACGATCATCTAATAGAGATCAGTGACGGGGAGGCTATCACCGGTTGTATGATTTATGTTACAGGTTCCCTCTGGTTGGAATGAAGAACACGGAACCAAGGAAAAATCCGATCCCGGATAGAGTTTGGCGCAGGAAGATTGGCCAGCAACTTTATCAAAGAGCTTATGCTAGAGGAAGATGATCAACATTGCTCAGTGGAGCTGAATGGTATATGTATCCTACAGGATAAATACCGAATGAGTTTAGGTCATACCAGTTTTAACACACCAGTAGTGATGGATATTCAGTTCACTTATGACTAGAACAAAAATAAAGGACTCTATTGGAGTATAGACAATAACTGTTTAATAGTGAGAACTAGAGAACATTTAGCAAGAGACAAAAAGTCCTGTTCATAGGACAGTGTTCCATGTTTGTTTCACCGCGCCGGAATTATGAAGCCGGAGTTTCTATAAACTAATAGGAACCGTTGTGTTAGGAACAATAATAGTATTTTCCACGGATTATATATTTACATGGGATTCAGATCTCATGGTCATCAGAGCTCCTGGAGGAGGACATGTCTGGAGAGAAGGATACGACGTCGGTGAGGTCTATTGTACTGACTCGTGTGATGTCGTGTAATCCTTGCCATGATGTGTGCACTATGATCCTGAACTTTGAAGGCTGACATATACAGTTATGTTATAATACACGACACACATTTTTCTTCGCATACACGTCTCATATACGTTACACTTTTCTTTTAATAAATTAATCTTTATTAATTTTTAGAAGCAAGGGTTGATGAGTATGTTGCGTTGGGGAAGTATGAGAGGGGGCATAGTACGACAGTGAGAGAGTGATAGGAAAAGGTGTCCACGGGCTGATGGAGTGTGTTGGACGGAAGCTGGTGGATTCTCCAGGATATTGATAGGAAAGAAAAATATTATAATGTGGGTGTTGACTCTCCTCACTCCAGGGACGACACTTTAAAGGAGGACACGACAGCATGTACATTAATAATCGTTATATTTTTCCATTTACCTTTTATTCGTAATTTACTAATCCTGTCATTAAAAGCTTTAAAGTTTTAAACGTTCCCCCATAACTCTTTTTTGATGACAAATCCTGTTCCTAATTCATGTTTATTTTGGGTGTTTCCTCCATATATTATAATCATTCCATTTTGCTCTAAAGTACCCTCTCCTGGCCACCTTATTTCTTGAATTGCTGTTATATCCATTTGATATTCAACCAGCTCCCGGGTTAGTTCTTCGGCCGCTCCAGCTCGATATAGTGTCCGTACATTCCATGTTCCAAATCTCAAAAGTCCTTTAACGTTCCAAGGTCGTTGTCCAGATAAGTCAGTCCAATATCGAGGCTCATGTATTTGTTTCGTAACAAAGAAAGGGTTTTACAAAGGTGGGGATGTTAACCCCACGCTTCAACCCCCAACCTGGAGGACCAGGGTGTTTCTCTTTGTCTGTTCTCTACCCTTTGACCTGTCCGGCTTGGGAGGCCCTGCTGGTAGCTACGCTACCGCCGGCATAGCTCTCAGGGACATTGAGAAACTCAAGCTCCCCCACCACGACAAGGTGGAAACACCATCGGGGGAGTTATCTTCCACATGACCTAAAAAAATTCATTTAATAAGAATCTATGTCTCTGTGCAGCCGACACTCCTTCGTTATATATTCAGGATATAAGAAGCTTGCTACCAGTTGTAGCATCCCAATGTTGCTTGATTGTATGGTGAATCATCTGGGAGACTGAGTATCAACGCCGGAGTCTGATGTACAACGTTGTCTGAGCCCCATAAAAGTTTAACACTGATCAGAAGTAGGTTGATGGGGAGATCTTCCTCCGACCCTTATCAAAGTATCACGTTGGCGGTGACTGTGTTGCAGAGATCTTGTCCCCCTCCCCGAGCTAACAAGTACTGGGTTGTGCAAGGTTGGTACTGGGACTTCACGTCTGCGGTGAAGCACACTGTGATGTATCCAGGTCAAGATGCAGCACTGCACGCACAGACCAGCTGGGATTAGACCAGAATGGTCACTTGTCATGTGCTGGTTTTGATATTTCTTTGTCAACAGACTGATTGCCTGACAGAATATCGCTGAGTTAAGTTTGAACACATACAACTTGTGAAAATGTCCCGAAATTCACAATGGTTGAAAGCATCAGCTGAGTTGAGTTAAGTGTTGAGTCAAGAACCAACATCATTGTACACGGGGCATTCCAATAAGCGCCCAGTCCTCGTATACAAGAGCCAGCGGAGATTTCCAATACTAATGGTTCCCGTTGCAATCTGATTATATGTCAGTCTTGCTTTACCTCTGAGTGACAGCTGTCGACCAGATCCTCTGACAATCCCTTGCTGCTGCATTCTCTCTAGACCACGATAGTCTATCTGTTCTTCCGAAAAAAAAATCACATTCCCCAAGAGAGCCTTCACCACATCTGCCTTATCATGCATCAAAACACCCCACAGAGATTCAGTACCAGCCAATCTCTCTGCCTGTTCATTTTTAACCACACCAGAGTGTTCTGGAGAAAAGATCCTGTGAATGCTCACAACCCGCGACCTCTGAATCGATGCAAGCCATTATGCACGAAGTATACCAGTCTTCACCTTTGCCGTGTTAAGTTTGCACACAAACACCCTGTGAAATAACCCCGAGATACACAATGTTTGAATACATCAGTTAACATAACAAGCAAATACTGGCACCTTGCCGTCTTGACAGACGATAATTTGTTACAATGTGCTACCAAAAAAAATCATAAGTACAACAAGTGGCAGGGACCATTGCAATCCATAGCAGACATCATGGATTGAATTGTAGAGACCATGTGTTGCCCATGCAACATGATTCCTCTCTCGGTCGGCCTAGTTTACTCCAGATTGATTGATTGATTGATTGATTGATTGATTGATCTAGGAACCGATATCACAGCATTCGGGGCAATCCCATAGGCGCTCCATCCCCATCCTCAGCAGCAATAGTACCAGTAGCAATCTGATTATAAGTCCGTCTCGCCTTTCCTCTGAGCGTCGAGCTTCGGCCAGATCCCCTCGTAACTCCTCGCTGCCTCAATCTTGCCAGACTATGGTGATCCATCTTCTCCACCGAGGTGTACACGTGCTCTCACAAGGCAACAACCACGTCTGCCTTGTCATTCATCAACACTCCACCAAGTTTTGCAGAGCCAGCCAATCTGTCGACTGTTCATTCCCCAGCTCACCGCCATGCCCCGTAGAAAAGATCCAGACGATGCTTGCCACCCGGGACCTCCGAAGCGAAGCAAGCCACTCTGCACGAAGCATGCCTGTCCTCACCTTCCTCAGCATGCTTTCTGAGTCTGCTACAATCACGATGTGTGTGTGTGTATCGTATTCTCGATTCAGCGGAAAGCTGCAGTGATCGCCTCTACCTCTATTCTTAAGCTAGATGTTGTGGTATCATATGTCAGGCTCTCCTGCACCAAACGCCGACCATTAGCTTTTGCTATGAACCTCCAGGCACTTCTAGTACCTCTCGACACCGAATCTTCTGTGTAGATAATCACATCACCTGAGCGAACATTATCCTGAATTAGTTGCTGGATTTCCACTTCCGTGGCCCAAGCTTGCCACTCCCTGCACTCCCAGCTCAATGTGATTATAACTCTGCACGCATCTGACTGCTCCCCTGGCACTCTGACCCACTCCTCTCCTCGCCTAATGTTCTCCAAGATGCACACATGTCTGATCGTATCCTCCGCCTGAGCCATCCATGATTTCCCTCTTATCAGTCGCTGACTCTTAACTGCGTCCAGCGCCTCATGCAGTGGGTGGTCTGTGTCTGCAGCTACTCTGAGGTATGCCTTCGCCTGCATCACCTTGGGCCTACCTGCAACAATCGGCAAACCAAGGATGTAACGCATACACACTACTGGGGTGTCTCTGGTGCATCCCAGAATGACCCGCATAGCTTCATTCTGTATGCGCAGTAACTTCACCAACTGACTTTGAGACAGTGAGCAGTCTTAGTCCATAATCAGTCACTGAGAGGATCAAGTGCTGGTATAGTGCTTTTCTGCTCTGTGTCCATTGCAGCCATAGTTTTAAGTGCATTGAGCTCCTTTTGAGATCTTGTCACAACCGTCTCCACATGGTCCTTGAAGGACAGGCTCCTGTCAAATACTCCAAAGGAATGGTAACACCAATACGCCTGGATCAGCAAATCAGTGACCTAACTGTCCGCCTATAGGACCTTCGATCCTGGGCCAGTTGCTGATCAAGGCTTATGACTTGGTATGCCCTGTAATGCCATTTAGCCTTCAGACTGCATTTTATCCTCCCAATTGCATTCCTCCTCCTGAAGCCGTCGCACTTCGTGGGGTGTCAGGTTTGGTGATGCCCTCCAACATTTGGCGTTAACAGAAATGCGGTAGTGCCACCTACTTTTATACGGTAGCTCAGTAATATCTGACAAGACTTGATAGAAAACAACAAAATAACAGATTAAGAAAATTATTATGATGGTTTGATATATGTCTTAATATATGTCTTGATACTAACACAGAATCGCCTACAGAACCAATATATGTTAACCATTTCATAATATCATAAATGAAAAACCGGGATTCCATAAACATAAAATTTACGAAAGACCAACTGTATAATCTTATATATAAATTAGGATGTGCGTATTTGCGTATGTATTTATGTATCTCTGTATGTATGTATGTATGTCCTTTATGCGCTCGCGAACGGCCCATCCGATTGAGATGAAATTTTCTACACGCCTTCCTTTCATTCCAGAGATGCCAACTGTCGTAGTTTTTTTTTCTTCTTCCTCCTCCTCCCTCCTCCCCCTCCCAAAATACGTACGTCCAGGAAATGGTCTTCTACATAGACACTTCTCTCTGAGGTCCGCGATAACATATTAACCTGGTGGGATGGCAATCAATCATCCTACTACCTCCTCCCTCCTCCTCCCTTCTCCCTCTTCCTCCTCCCTCTTCCTCCCTCCGCCTCCTCCCTCCTCCCACCTCCATCCTCCTCCTCCCGCTTCCTCCTCCTTCTCCTCCCTCCTTCTCCCTCTTCCTCCTCCCTCTTCCTCCCTCTTCCTGCTCCCTCCGCCTCCTCCCTCCGCCTACCCCTCCTCCTCCCTCCTCCTCCCTCTCCCTCCTCCTACTCCCTTCTCCTCCTCCTCCTCCTCCTCTCTCCTCCTCCCTCCTTCTCCCTCTTCCTCCTCCCTCCTCCTCCCCCCTCCTCCTCCACCCTACTCCTCCCTCCTCTTCCTAATCCCTCCTCCTCCCTCCTATTCCTCCTGTCTCCTCCTCCCTCCTTCTCCCTCCTCCTTCTACCTCTTCCTCCCTCCTCCTTCTCCCTCCACCTCCTCCCTCCTCCTCTCTCCTCCTCCTCCCTCCTCCTCCCTCTCCCTCCTCCCTTCTCATCCTCCCCCACCTACGTTCTCCTCCTCCCTCCTCCTCCTTCTCCCTCCTCCTCCCCCTCCCTCCTCCCCCTCCTCCTCCTCCTTCACCCTCCTCCCTCCTCCTCCTCCTCCTTCACCATCCTCCCTCCTCATCCTCCCTCCTCCTCCCTCCTCATCCCTCTTCCTCCTCCTCCTCCCTCCTCCCTCTCCCCTTTCCCCCCTCTTTCTCTTAATCCCTCCTCCTCCCTTCTCCTCCCTCCTATTCATCCCTACTCCTCCTCCTCCCTCCTCCTCCTCTCTCCGCCTATCTCTTCCTCCCTCCTCCTCCCTCCTCTCTCTTCCTCCTCCCTCCTCTCTCTTCCTCCTCCCTCCTCCTCCCTCTTCCTCCTCCTCCTCCTCCTCCTCCCTCCTCCTCCTCCCTTCTCCTCCCTTCTCCTCCTCCCTCCTACCCCTCCCTCCTCCCCCTCATCCGTCTTCCTCCCTCCTCCTTCTTCCTCCCTCCTCCTCCCATTCCTCCCCCTCCTCCTCCCTCTCCTCCTCATCCCTCCTCCTCCCTCTCCCTCCTCCCTCCTCCTCCTCTCTCTACCTCCTCCCTCCTCCCTTCACATTCCTCCTCCTCCCTCTTCCTCCTCATCCCTCCTCCTCCTCTATCCTCCTCCCTCCTCCTCCTCCTCCCTCTACCTCCTCCCTCCTCCTCCTTTCACATTCCTCCTCCTCCCTCTTCCTCCTCCTCCCTCTCATCCTCTTCCCTCCTTCTCCTCCCTCCTCCTTCTTCCTCTTCCTCCTCCCTCTTCCTCCCTCCGCCTCCTCCCTCCTCCCACTCTCTACTCCTCCCTCCTCCTTCTCCTCCCTCCTCCTCCTCCCTCTTCCTCCCTCTTCCTGCTCCCTCCGCCTCCTCCCTCCGCCTACTCTCTCCTCCTCCTCCCTCTCCCTCCTCCTCCTCCCTCTCCTCCTCCTCCTCCTGCGATCTCCTCCTCCCTCCTTCTCCCTCTTCCTCCTCCCTCCTCCTCCCCCTCCTCCTCCACCCTACTCCTCCCTCCTCTTCCTAATCCCTCCTCCTCCCTCCTATTCCTCCTGTCTCATCCTCCCTCCTCCTCCCTCCTCTTCCCTCCTCCACCTCCCTCTTCCTCCTCCCTCCTCCATTTACCCAAGACAGACAGACATACAGATAGTCGGGAACGGGATCTTATATGACTACTTATATGATTTAAATGAGATGCTCTCCACCATGGGCTGGGCCGGGTCAGACAGACAGACAGACAGACAGACAGATAGATAGACAGACAGACAGACAGACAGTCGGGAACGGGAGCTTATATGACTACTTATATGAATTAAATGAGATGCTCCCCACCAGAGTCTGGGCGAAGCCGGGCCGTGTCAGCTAGTTTACATCATAAATGCAAATGTGAATTACCGCTATTAAAATCGTAGGTACTGATTGCCACCCCGTGATAAGAGATCCAACCAGGCGAATACAATGGACAACAGTTGGTCCCAGAGGTGTTCCATTTCTGAATAAATCTCAATCCCGCATGTAGGAAAGAATGGAAATTGGCGCAATTATCCACACGGTTGTCAATTAATCTCTGATGATGATGATGCTATCCAGTATGCCCTCGATTAAAGTGTCAGATAGCAGCCCTTTTATATATACCTGTGTATGTCACAGGTGTGATATATCTACCAAAGTGTGTCATACCAGCCAGGTGGAATATTTATTTTAGGTGTCCCAAATGTCGTGTATTTTAGAATCAACACATATAACCCTTCATTTCTAACTTCTACAATTCTTATATATTTTCCTCAGTTATTTCCCGTCATGCCTCCTTTCTTATTGTCTTTCTTCTTCCTCTCCCTTCTTACTTTATTTATTCATATTTCCTTCCTGTCTTCTCTAGATCCTATGTTTCCCCTTCCTTCTTTCTTTACTTTCCTCTTCCTTTTTTATTTCCGACCTTTCTGATCTATTTTCATCAATTATTTGCCGCCAATCCTCCTTTCTTAATGTCTTTCTTAGTCCTCTCCATTCTTACTTTACTTATTCATATTTCTTTCCTGTCATCTCTAGATCTTACTTTCTATCCATTTTTGCTGCCTTATTTATGTTCCATCTTCCTTTTCCTCATCTTGCCAGCTGTCACCAATTTCTCCAGTTTAATGTGGTTAAAGATTTCAGTTTCAGAAGAATCATGCTGTTTATAAGCGTATTTTCTGCGATATTCAGATCCTGTAGAAGTTTAGTCGTTCATAAAGCAATGGCAAATTACTGAACGTACACTTGCCAAGAAATTACTAGCAGCCAACAAATGCTGGAGTTGACTGTAACGTCCTGTAAAGAATATGCAGCTAATGTGTAGAGTTTCAGTATTTTTCTTCATCTTGGTTCACAATATTTTAAGAGTTGAGTTGATCTAAGAACCGACATCACTGCACTCAGGACATTCTTCTATGCGCTCAGTCCCCTCGTTCAACAGCTAGTAGTCACACTACTAATCGTTCCCACCGCTATCTGAATGAAAGTTCTCATGGTCCTCCCTCTCAGCCCTGAGACACCACCAGAACACCTGCCAACACCCCCCCCCTCCCCCCGCAATCTCATCCTTTCCACATACGGGTTCTCAATCTGTTCCTCCACCTTCTCCACCTGGTCCCACAGGCGCATGACCCCCTCTCCCTTGTCTATAGGTAATCAACCACCAAGAGGTGCACTACCTGCCAGCCTATCAGCCTGTCCCCCCCCCTCCTCCTCCTCCTCCCTGCCGAACTCCCGCACGGCCAGGGCAAAAAAAATCCACACAATTCTTACAATTTGTGACCCCCGAAGAGAGGCAAGCCACCCCAGACGAAACACAAGATGCACACGGGGTACCATCAATCTTTATTGACGACGCCGAACTGGAGATAGTAGACCATTTTACATATCTAGGATCATAGGTAAATAGCAAATTTTCCCTAGATCAGGAAATCAACATCAGGATTGGTAAGGCAGCAACAACAATGAACAGGTTAAGAAAAGGGTATGGGAGAACAGGAAGCTTACTGCCAAAACTAAATTCCTTGTCTACCAAGTCTGTGTCCTTAGTACTCTTCTTTATGGCGGTGAAACTTGGTCAACTTACTCACACCAAGAGAAACGTTTAAACAACTTTCATATGCGGTATCTGTTGCTAAGAATACTTGGTATTAAGTGGCACGACAAAATTACAAATACTGAAGTATTGGAAAGATCAGGTTGTGTAACGGTGTATTCCATGCTCAGCCATTGTAGACTTAAATAGATAGGACATGTTAGGAGGATGGATGATGGTACAATACCAAAAGAAATCTTCTTTGGTGAATTACAGATGGGTTGGAGATCTCAGGGTCGGCCTCTACTGCGATACAAAGATGTGTAAGCGAGACATGATTGATACAGGCATTGATAATGCACATTGGGAACAAGTCGCCGCTGAACGTGTTGCATGGAGAGCAACTATCAGAAATGGAATAAAGACAAAGGAGGAAATGATTGCAGATAAAGCACACACAGAGCGTGAGAGACGTAAAATGGTCCATGATGGAGAAAATGACCATGTGTTCACATGTATCCACTGTGGACGAACATTTACAGCGCAAATTGGTCTTATCAGTCACATTTGCCACTGCCATGGATTGTAGTTATTATGCCTTTTTGAAGCACAATGTACCAAACTATCGTCTGTCAAAAGGGCAAGGTGCCAATATACATATTTTATACATTCATATTAAAGCGCCAACATGTTTTTTTTTTTTAAATATATATATATGTCTGCATTTGATTGGCTAGTTAGCATTATGTATGTTGTCCTTCATAATAGAGGCAAGGATAAGCTCCTCCCACATGATAGAAATCATACATTAAAGGGTTCTTAAAATATAACTTGTGCCAATTTAGTGTGAAGATTTTACAATAATCGCAGATGATAAGGTGCACGTAAATTACTGTTAAATACTGCACAGGCTAAGTGAGCTCCAGTGAATTAATTTAGGAACCTCTATTCTGATAGTATAAAGCTTTTGGGTTACATTGGGTGTTCAGATTCGCTGGGGCAACATTTGGTAAGTTTTAGTGATTCAGAGTGCTGGTTAAGACCCACGATCAGAGTATCGCTTCGATACACCAAGTTGTAGCACTGTTTGCTTAACTTCTCTGAGAAGCGAAGTGATAAAGAGAGCTAGTTGGTCATCTCATCTCTTTGAGTGTATATTAAAAAAAAAAAAAAAATAATTGTATATCTTTTGCAGTCAATCCCAGCATATGTTTTGGCTGTTTGTGATTTCTTGGCAAGTTTGCGTTCAGTAGTTTGCCATTACTTTCTGAACGACCGGTACCATCGTATGAAAACCAACACTTAGACGGTCAGCTGCTAAATCGCCCGCAGTGGTTTTCGGAACGCGGTATGTGGGATGACGAAATGTGCCCGTAACACCGTCACCACATGTGTCATCATATGATGACGAACTTTCACTGTTAGTTTTGTTTTCCATATGACCATCTGCTAAATAATTTAACTGAATAATTGCATTAATTCATGCGAAGTTACGGGAAATTAAATAACGCACTGTCAAAATTCACACGATTAATGATCCCACGGCAGTTTTGGGTAGTTCACTTCAGACGATATACTTTATCATGGCGGCGAATCAGTTAATATAACTGGGGAAACAGGTAAATTAAAGGCACCGACACGACATAGAACTGAGATAGTTTTTACAGTTGGATTACCTTTGACTGGCACTTTGCGTCTTGACAGACGATAGTTTGTAAATTCGAGCTATACTTCTCCATAGCACAAAATCTGGGCTGAATATAGAGATCATGTGTTGCTCATGCAGCATGATCCCTCACTCAGCCTGCCTAGTTCACTCCAGAGGAAATGTAATACCAATACACCCGGCAAGCTGCAGAAGCTGTCGGATCAGCAAAGCCATGTTCTAACTGTCCGCCTGTCAGGGCTTCGATCCTTGACCTGTTGCCGAACGAGGCTTAGGATCTGGTCTGCCCTGTAAAGATATTTAGTCTTTAGGTTGCATTTCCTGGCACTTGGGGTTTGGGGTTTGGTGAGCGCCGCCCAACTTTCGGCGCTATCAGAAAGCAGGTAGCTAAATAGTTAAATACAGAGTCAGTTAGTTAGTTAGAAGTTACTTGTTAATTAGTCAGTTAATTAACTAGTTACTTAGTTTTTAAATAAGTAGTTACACTATTAAGAAGGTAATTAGTTTGTTAAATAGTTAATTAGTTAGTTAATTAGGTAGTTAGTTAATTAGTTAGTTAGTTAGTTAATAAGCTGTTAGTTATATAGTTAATTGGTTAGGTAATTAGTTAGTTTAAAAATTAGTTAGTTATTTAGTGACTTTGTTAATAAGCAAGTAAGTTTGTTAGTTAGCTAGTTAGTTAGTTAGTTCGTTCGCTAGTTAGTTAGTTAGATAGTTACATAGTTGGATAGTTAGATAGTTAGTTAGTTATTTAGTTAGTTAGCTAATTAATTAGTTAGTTAGTTAGTTAGTTAGTTAGTTAGTTAGTTAGTTAGTTAGTTAGATAAGTAGTTAGTTAGATAGGTTATGCCTATGGTTGGATAGTTAGTTAGTTAGTTGGATAGTTAGTTAGATAGTTAGTTAATTCGTTAGTTAGATAGTTCGATAGTTGGATAGTTAGATAGTTAGTTATTTAGTTAATTAATTGGTTAGTGGCGGGGGTAGGGTATTCCCTATCAAAGGAAAGGTACGGTGCCTCCTTCCCTTCGTCAGCCCACGGGACACCCTCGGGCAAGGTGAAGTACTAATGTAACCCTCTGATCAGGGTTACCTGAAGCCATGGGTGCAGGTGGCGGATGAAGTTGAAGAGCAGCCAACAGATAGTTGTAGGTTATGGTCTCCAGCTTCATGGTGGTAGGCAGAGGATCTCTTTTGTTTGGAGGGTGGGAGAGAATGGCTACGATCATCTACCAGTATGGTCACTGCAAGGAATGAAAGCAATGGCAAACTACCTTCTCTACGGATGCCAAGAATATCGTTCACTGCAATCTCATCGATAATCAGAGAAACGGCGTAAATGGGTGCTCCATAGGAGCAGCCTCGCCCGGTAGGTTAGTCATGTGCACCAGTTGACTCCAGACCGTCAGCAGGCGACTGAGTGCAAAAGAGTATCAACATTGAAAGTAGGAACTTGGAATGTAAGAACTATGAGTGGGAATGGAACATTTGATAACATTAAGAATGAAATGAGAAGACTAAATATTAACCTGTTAGGTATATGTGAGATCAGATGGACAAGAATGGGCATTATAACATAAGAGGAATATAGAATAATCTATTCTGGTGGAGAGAAACAACAGCGAGGAGTGGCAATTATAATGAATACACAGAGATCACAATCGATCAAAGGATATTGGACTGTATCAGACAGAGTGTTACTGGTGCAGTTGAGTGGAAGACCTTTTGATGTCAACGTCATACAAGTTTATGCATCAACAGCAGACAGTAGTGATGACAGCATTGATGAATTTTATAATGATTTAGAGAATGATTTCACGAAATGCAAGAACTCTGAAGTAAATATCATAATGGTTGATTTGAATGCCAAAGTTGGAAATCAACAGGACGGATGCATAGTAGGCAAGTATGGACTAGCGCAGGGGTCACCAAACTACGGCCCGCGGGTCGGATCAGGCCCGCGACGTCATTTCATCCGGCCCGCCGACGGTACTCGAACTTGCTTGATATAACGCGTGGAACACGAGAAGTTGTGATACAATTTAAATGTAAATATTATGTTTAGAATAATAGGAGAACTTCACACGCGCGGAGATCTGGCTGCTATCTGTCTTAAATATACTATTTTCAATTATAAATTATTTAATCTAGATTTTCTTGTTTATCGTAATGTTTGCTTATTTTGCGCTATCCCAAGTCCTCCCCCGGCTCGTAGTAGCGCCGCCTACGCTCTGGCGTTACCATGATTTCCATGGCAACACACTCACACCTAAACACACACACACATACACACACGCGCGCGCGCGTAGGCGTTCATTGCTATCCACAGATCTTGGTCTTTGGTTTTCTGGATCAACTCTGCTGGTGATATTCCTCAACGCCACCGTCTCAGTCCATCCAGACTCATTTCTCTTGGTCTGCCTCTGCTCTCTTCCCCTCGATCTTTCCAGTTGTCACGATGTTCTCCAATGTCTCTCTTCTCATCACATGACCAAAGAAAGCTGTTTGTCTCTTTCTTATTGTTGTATATAGTGTTCTAGTTTCATTAGTCTCTTTCAGGCAATCGTTGTTAGTTACTGTGTCAGTCTAAGGAATTCGCAACATTCGTTTTAAAAATCACATCTCTGTTGCTTCTAAGTTCTTCCTAATTTGTTCATTTATATTCAGAGATTCACTGCCATACAGCAAAACCGGTTCTATATAGCATTTTAGCAATCTCTTTCTTACATTCATTGATAGTGAGGTATTGCATAAGATACTCTTCATTTTCTGAAATGCAGCTTTTGCCTGCCCTATTCTGCTCTTAATCTCTGTTGTACATCTTCCCTCGTGTTATTACTAAATATTATCCCCAGTTCAGAAGAATTCCCCGGTCAAGGTGTTAATCGAGCTGGTCTCTAGGCCAGTGTTTTTAACCTTTCCGTTTCACTTGTGGCACTTTCATCAAAGAGTGTATGATGGAAGCAGTAAATGGCTTGTGTCATGAGAAAGCCTATTTGTTTGGAACTGTCAGCCTTTCGGCAAGTTCAGTTGTGCGAAGAACAGAAGAACTTGGAGAGAACGTAGTGCTACAGATACGCGAGTAAAACTAGGAACTTGTTTTGGTATTCTCTGGCGCTGGATGAGTCTGCTGATCTCTCGAGTACGTAACAACTTCTCATGTTCATTCGTGGTGTCAATTTGGACTTTCAGATAACGGAAGAGTTGGCATCCGTTTGCAGCATGCATGCAACAACAACTGGAAAAGACATTTTCATTGAAGTTCAAAAAGTTTTGCAAGACTATAACCTTTAGTGGAATGAGCTTCGATGCGTTAAAGTTGATGGAGGAAAAACATGGCTGGGGTGAGGAAGGGTCCGATGGGGCAGATCATGACTCAGTTGGAAGATTTGCAAATTACAGGCGCTCTGTTCATACACTACATCATACATCAGCAAGCACTCTGTGGGAAAGACTTGGATATTTCTTGTGTACTGAAAACAGTCGTTTCTGCTGTGAACATCATTCAGGGACATGCACTCAATCACCGTCAGTTTCAGGCTTTTCTTGAAGAAGTAATTCATTCTGAACTCTGTAACTTGCCTTATCACACATCAATGAGGTGGCTCAGATGCGGTAAAGCCCTGTTTCGTTTTTGCAAGCTCCGAAACGAAATAGATGTTTTCCTCACTAAAAAAGATAGAGCTGATCCACAACTGTCAGATCCTACCTAGCTGGCAAAGTTGTCATTTTTGGTCGACATCACATCAAACATGAATGAAATGAATTTGAAACTTCACGGAAAGAATAACCTCGACTGTGATCTCTACAGAATCATCACAGGATTTCGGAGAAAGCTGTCATTATTTGAAGCACAATTGGAAGGCGACAATGTTTCTCATTTTCACTGTTTCAAAGAGTTTACGCAACAATCGCAGAAGATGTCAACCTCGATTTTCAGAAAAAAAAATATTCGTGACTTGAAGAAGCATATTTTGGAGAGATTTTTAGATCTTGACAGAAATGAGAGTGACATTCTTCTGTTCCAGAATTTTTTAAATTGTAACCTTGATGATGTGCTAGCTGAACTACAGTAGGAGCTCATTGATTTGCAAGCAAATGACTTGTTGAAAGAGAAGCACAGAGAATGAAAACTTGTTGGATTTTACCGCTGCTTACTATAGGTTCTTCTTCTTCTTCTTCTTCTTCTTCAGCGTTCCGAGCCATTGAGGTTCTTTGCTGCAAATACAATCCGTCTCCATTCGTCTCTCTGGTGGACCTTCTCTTGCCAGTCGTTGATTCCAAGTGCTTGTAGGTCTGTACATGTATTATCTCTCCACCGCCTTCTTGGTCTACCTCGGGGTCTACGGTCATTTATTTCCTGAGTGTAAGCGAGTTTTGTTTCCCTATTATCTTCCATTCTTTCTATATGCCCCAGCCATTGTAGTCTATTAGCCTTCATGATACCAGTGATTAGCGGGGACTTAAACAGATCATAAATGTCTTTGTTACTTCTTCTTTTCCACTCTCCACTTTGTGTATCCCTAATGGGTCCAAAGATGCGTCTTAAAATTTTGTTCTCAAAGGTTTGTAACAAGGCTTTTGTTACTATAGGTTGAGTTTCCGAAACTGAAGAAATTTGCCGCTAGTATGGCATCAGTGTTTGGAAAAACTTATGTCTGTGAAGAAACATTTTTAAAGATGAAGTATGTGAAATCAACACATCGAACGAGATTGACAGATGAACATTTGAAAGCAATTCTCTTGATTGGATGCAGCAATTCCAAACCAAACATTGATGATATCTTGGAAGCCAAATATCAGTTTCACAAATCTCACTAAACTTTTTAGCTGATTAGTTTGTGAGATTCGTATATGTGCACACTAGGTCTGATGCAACTATCTTTTAGCTAACGTCGCCTTCTTTGATAACTTGTTTTTAGTAAATAAATATGTTGGTTGTCTTTGTGTGTGTGTATGTGTGTGTGTGTGTGTGTGTGTGTGTGTGTGTGTGTGTGTGTGTGTGCATTGCACCCCACTCACCCATGATTAACTTAGTTTTTCGTCTTTTTTTTCCCAGAGCTTTCATTCTGGCTTGCAAGTATTGTTAAATTAGTTGCACATCCTTTACAGGACTTTTGCAGTCAACACCAGCATTTTTTGCTGTTGTTGATGTCTTGGCAAGTTTACGTTCAGTAGTCTGCCATTGCTTTCTGAACGACCGGCACCCATACCATAGCGTAAAAAACCAGCGCAAAGCAGTCTGCTGCCAAATCGAGGGCAGCGGTGTTTCGAATGCGGGTATACGGGATTACGAAACGCGTCCGTAAAAACTTCGCCACGGGGACGGCGCAAATATTGTACAGAATGAGTATCCTCCCAGCGCTCGTCAATTTGTCAGTTATTAGGCCCGCCGTGTAAAAAAGTTCTGTTCCCCTGGACTAGGGGAACAGAATGAAAGAGGTTGCAGACTTGTACTGAAGAGTGAGGAGATAAAAGATAAATTCAACGTGGAAGTAAAGAACAGATTCGATGCATTGTCCGATATGGAAATATTATTTCAAGACGTGAATGAACAATGGGAAATATTAAAGAAATCAGTCAACCATGCTACAGAAATAACCATCCCAAAAAATAAAGATAATAGGATGCAAAAATGGATGACGGAAGACGTCTTAAAACTCATGGAAATAAGAAGAAATAACAAAACAAAAAAAAAAAAAAAACAAAAAAAAAAAAAACAAGAAAAAATACGAAGAGATTCACAGGAAAATTAGGAAGCTATGCAAAGAGGCAAAAGAAATATGACTCGAGGAACATTGAAAGGAAATTAAAAACCATCGCAACACCCGGAATACCAAATTAATGCACAAAAGAACACGCACATCAACAGGTTGCCTAAAAACCAAAGATGGCAAAATCATAATAGAAAAAAATCAGATTTTACATGCGTAGTAAGATTATGTGAAAGACCTTTATGATGATACAAGAGAAGAACAATATGATCATCGGAATAATAATGAAGGACCATCAATTTTGAGGATGGAAGTTCAGAATTCTCTTAACCATATGAACACAAGAAGGAATATCAGATATGTTCACAGTCAATACAGGAGTTATACAGGGATGTGTGCTCTCTCCTCTGCTATTTAATGTCTCAATCACTCATGTGCCTTGCCGGAAAGCGTGGGCGCTCATGACTCACCATTTTACTCGATCACAAGCGTCATGGATCAGCTCAGTATTCCTGTCTCGTCCAGGTATATTTCTCTCGGTCTTCCTCTTGGTTTGTTCTCTTCGATCTTGCCAGTTGTCACTAAGTTCTCAAATCCATTTCATCTCATAACATGTCCAAAAAATTTTGACTGTCTACGTCTAATTTCTCTAATCAGTTTACGATTCTCATTTGTCTCCTGTAGTACTTGGTCATTGGTTTTTCTGTCTGTCCATGGTATTCTTTGCATTTTCCTCAGAAACCACATTTCTGCAGCCATCAGATGTTTTTCAGCTTGAATGCACATTGTCAAAGTTTCACATCCATACAAAAGAACAGGCTCTATGTAACCCCTCAACACTCTTTTTCTCGTTTCAATTGATATCCTTTTATTGGTCAGAATGTTTTTCATTTAATGTCTACATGGACAGAATATCCAAAGAAGCAAGTCTTGACAGAACAGATTCAGAAAATTTAGAACTCTTTACTCCAGATGAAACAACTGATCTACAGGAAATAAATGAACTTCCATTTGCAGACGATCAGTGCCTGTTTTACAGCGATAAGGGCAGACTACAACATCATATTAATAATCTGAATTCAACCTGCAGCAGATACAATATGAGTATAAACACAGCCAAAACTTAAGTAATGCAAGTTAGCAGATCGCAGGGCCTATTAAGTATACATATTAATATCACAACTCTGAAACAAGTTAAAGAATTCAAATATCTTGAAAGTATGATCACAGAAGATGGCAGATTGGACAGAGAAATCGAAATCAGATATCAAAAAGCTAGTGCACTTACATATCAACTATCACCCTTATTGAAACATCCATACATACCCATGTCCGCAAAAACACAGATAATAAACAGCATATTCACACCAAACCTATGCTGCCAATCTCAAATCTGGACTTTATCCAAATCACACTTTCGCAAAATCAACACCTGCGAGATGAGGAGAGCTGCAAACCTAACAATCCGAGACCGAGTAAGAAATGCTGTTATCAGACAGACTGTGGGATCAACACCTTGTGCCACATTTATTAACTATAATTCTATTGTTATCATTTTGTATTATTTAGAAATCACGCATTTTACTTCAATTATCGTTTAGTATTTAGCTGAAATTAATCAGTTTAGTTCTAATGCTACAGTTGTGTAATTTGCATACATTGCTTACGGTAATTCTATTGTCATAATTATGTGTCAGACAGAAATTGCACACGATAACTGTATTGTTATCACTTTGTATTCTACAGAAATAACTCAAGATGATTCTGCTCTTTATCCTCCCCATCGTTTTGTTACCATCGCTGGTGTCAGCCCAAGTTGAGGGTTAGCATTTCATTAAATTGTATGGAACAGCCTTTAACATTGTTACTACTGCTGCTGCTGCTGCTCCTACTACTACAACAACTACTACTACTACTACTACTACTACTACTACTACTACTACTACTACTACTACTACTACTACTACTACTACTACTACTACTACTTCTTCATCTTCGTCTATTTTACTACTACTACTACTACTACTACTAATATTACTACTACTACTACTACTACTACTACTACTACTACTACTACTACTACTACTACTACTACTACTACTACTACTACTACTACTACTACTTCTTCTTCTTCATTTTCTTCTATTGTACTACTACTACTACTACTGCTACTACTAGTACTACTACTACTACTACTACTACTACTACTACTACTACTACTACTATTACTACTACTACTACTACTACAACTACTACTACTACTATTACTACGAGTACTACTATTACTACTACTACTACTACTACTACTACTACTACTACTACTACTACTACTACTACTACTACTACTACTTAAACTACTACTACTACTACTATTACTACTACTACTACTACTACTACTACTACTACTACTACTACTTCTACTACTACTACTACTACTACTGCTGCTACTGCTGCGAATACTACATTAATACAACAACCACTACCACCATCACAACAACAACTATTACTGCTACTGCTACTACTACTACTACTACTACTACTACTACTACTACTACTACTACTACTACGACGACGACGACGACGACGACTACTACTGCTATTATTACTACTTCTACTATTACTTCTGTTACTATCATGGAACATTTATTTCATATGCGAAATATTCGTAGCTGAGAGGGCGAATGAAAGATGGGCTTTTGTGCCCAATGTGTGGTCTGATATAAAATAAAGTTCGTTCTTTTGTTAGTTTCCCCCCCCCCGCCCCCTCCCGCACCACTGTCTATATATGTTATATATTCTGCCTCATTCATTCGCGCTCTCTCTTTCTCTCTACTTCGCTCATTCTTTCATTCCCTCGCCATTCCCTCTATCTCACACTCAATAACACCACTTCCCAACTCCTCCCTCTTTCACTCTCCTTTCCTACGTCTCGCCTCCATCTCTCATCTCTCACTCCCCGTCACTCCTATGCCATTTTATCAATAACTGTCACTGACGTATACTTCACTCCTGCAGCCGGACTGATAGCCTTCTCAGCAGCTTTCCGTGAAGACAACACACTATTGGGAGAGAAAGTGGTCAAGTACACGCACATCTATACCAATCATGGCGGTTCTTACAGCAGGGCGGCTGGCATATTCCGAGTGCCAAGGGTAAGGTATATTTTCATCGCTCGCTTTGAACTCAAGCGTAGTCCATATACATGCTACTAATTCTAGTGCTGTTTTTTATTTTTATTTTGCGTGTGGATTTGCTTACCCTATTACCAGTATCCTTTGCCATCAAAGGAACCAAATGCGACTTCTAAGATGAGCTATTTGTAATTTATGTCCCCAAGCCAAGGATGAGAAGTCAACATTTTAGTCTAACTGTAGGGGTTGAACCCGCTTCCTCGGCATCACCACACCGGGAGTTTAAGAGCGAGCGCTCATCTCATAAACTACTGAACGTAAACTTGCCACAAGACCACAACAGCCAAAAATGCAGTGTTGACTGCGGCGTCCTGTAAAGGATATGCAACAACATGTTTTAGCTCATGTCATATCTATTCTAGAAGAGCTTTCTTTCATCTTTCAGGGCTGAGTTACTTTTCTTCGTTTATATGATTTGTTTACGGTTGGTTGGAGTTCGTGACAACATTTTTCTACGTAATTGTGCTGGAAGCTCTAAGCTCAACCGTTATATATATATATATATATATATATATATATATATATATATATATATATATATATATATATATAGTAGTCTGAGATAGGCATGTGTGTGTATATATATATATATATATATATATGTAGACACACACACACACACACACACACACACAGACACACACCCAATCACACACACACACAAACACACAAACATACGTATATACGATCACGACATGATGAGGTGACCTCGACAGTCATCCCACGAGAGAATCCGTTTCATGTTCAGAAAAACATTACTACGGATTTAATTCCACTAAATAGATAACACATCTTAAGGGTACAGAAAGGAAGATTTATTGGTTCTTGGAAGATGCATTTGTTGTTAGAAGATTTGTGGGTTTTCCGAAGACTGATTCATTCTCTAAAGGTATATCGGTTGTCACCGAACAAGCCATAAATAGCTATTCTATTTTACAAACCAGGATAGAAGTAGGATGTGCTGACAGGCTCGAATATCGCAATTGTATTAAAACTATGGGATTACAACATGAAAATGAGGTGAAGAAGAAGGAGAAGAAGAAGAAGAAGAAGAAGAAGAAGAAGAAGAAGAAGAAGAAGAAGAAGAAGAAGAAGAAGAAGAAGAAGAAGAAGAAGAAGAAGAAGAAGAAGAAGAAGAAGAAGAAGAAAGAAGAAGAAGAAGAAGAAGAAGAAGAAGAAGAAGAAGAAGAAGAAGAAGAAGAAGAAGAAGAAGAAGAAGAAGAAATAAGAAGAACGAACGAACGAACGAACGAACAAACTTTATTTTCAAAGGGTTAAGAATTGGGCACGCAGGCCCGTCTAACATTCTGCCCTTCTATCACTCTTTCATACATTATTTCATTCACACATCATTCAAGGCTAACAGAGAACAACAACAATATAAAGGATATGCATTTTAAAGGCATGGGCAAAATGCGAACATCAAAACTACACGACACAGTAATATTAGATAATGGTCTGACACTTGTTGTTAGCCATGTGGAATATACTGGCCTACCAAAAGGGGACTGACTGTTATACTAGGTTTTTTTTATTATTATTATTATTATCTCTATTATTAAGGGGGAAGGTAATCCATATTGAGATAGTGTTCGAATAATTTGCGATTATATGAAAAGGGATTGGTGATGTCTTTGATTTCTTGAGGAAGATTTTTCCACAGCTGAGCTGCAGAGTACGTTAAGCTTGTTTTGTATAAGTCAATCCTAGGCTTCGGAATGTGTAATATATTTAAACGTTTACTGTGTCTAGCATTATATTTAAACAATGGCCAAAGGTAATTTGAAGAAGAAGAAGAAGAAGAAGAAGAAGAAGAAGAAGAAGAAGAAGAAGAAGAAGAAGAAGAAGAAGAAGAAGAAGAAGAAGAAGGAGAAGAAGCTAGACACCCCGAAACAAGTGTTTTCATTCGTCACGACTATCATCAACATGAACCCATTGAATATGTACAGAAATCGTTTCTGAGTATTGAAATAGCACTATTCAGACTCCATGCAGAGTTCATTGTTACCAAACATGAAACACACTGGTGCATTCTCTCACTTGAAACAGGTTCCCCCTGATGTGTCCCCACCTTGAAGTGGTAGAGAAGCTGTGTGGTTCAATGACCCTAAGAGCTATGCCAACGGTAGCGCAGCTACTGGTAGGGTTTCCCCATGTCTGACTGGTAAAGAGATAGGGACCAGGCGAGAAGAGACACAAACCTGCTGCCTGAAGGTAGACTGCGGACAGTCAATGCTAGGCAAAGCAAATTCGAAAACAAGAAAAAATGCTTGTCGGGTGTACTGAAGCACAAGAATACCAATACAATGTAGAGCTATATACCAATTGTCAAATGATATCACAGGAAACATGTAAATCAATCTATCCATCCAACCATCAATCAATCAATCAATCAATCAATCAATTAATCAATCAAACAATCAATCATGTGCCATCTTCACAATGAAGGTTGGCTGCAATGGATCTCCAGCACTGTCTGTCTCTCACCTTGATTGTACATTCTGTCAAAATGATGTTCGCCCCTCTCTTGATGTTATCTTCCCACTTGTATCGTTGTCTACCTCTTGCTCGCTTGCCTTCAATCTTACCCTTAATTAAGGATTTTAATAGGAATGTTATGTTTATTTTTCAACGTGGCAAAAATATTTCACTTGCCTCTTTTTTTTATTTCTTTACTCAACTCTCTTTTCACTCCCAGACTTTCTAGAACCTCTGTATTTGATTATTTGTCTCCTATGAAATACGACATATTCGTCTGTAGTACAACATCTCCAGGGTCTCAATTCGAGTTTCTAATTGCTTGTTCATTGTCCATGCAACTGCGCCATGTAGTAGTCATGAATATGAATAATATTTGACAATTCTCATTTTCCAAGCGGAAGCGTAAAAAGGCGTCGACCATATAAACGATGGACAGAGAGAAAAACAGAGTCCATGGGAATCTGCATATATGAAGCCCATAAACGGGCACTCTCCCGCTGTATAAGCTTCACCTCGACACCGCAAGGTACAAGAGGAACAAGATGAGATGAAATGAGATGAGAATTCTCATTTTAAATGAGTTGCCTGTGTTTTCAATTTCTCCACAGAACGGACTGTATGTCTTCAATGTCCACGGGAAAACAAACAGCGGGAAAGAGCTCACTCTAGATCTCTTCCACAACGATAAGTATGTGATCTCAGCCTCCACCGAAGATGGCTCGAATTCTTATAGCGCAGGTAAATTATTATCAGTAGAAGACAAAGATAATGGTCATCTCTAAGAAGAAAAAAATATGCCATGATGTTATACAAAGGACAGACTGAACACCAATGAATAAGTCCTACAAGAAGCAAATGAGAATCATAAATTGATTAGAGATTTTAAACGCAGACAGTAAAAATTTTGCTGATGCCGAGATAAGGGGTTCAACCCCTACAGCTGGACTGAAATGTTGACCTTTCGTCCTTGATTTGGTGACGTAAATTACAAGTATCCCTGAAGTCGGAGTGGGTTCGCCTCATGGCGATGGACACTGACAATAGGGAAAGGTAACCAACACGCAAAGTTCAGTCCAGCACTACTAGAAGTAGTGTGTGTGTGGACTATGATTGAGTTCAATCCAGCACTGCTAGAAGTAGTGTGTGTGTGGACTATGATTGAGTTCAATCCAGCACTGCTAGAAGTAGTGTGTGTGTGGACTATGATTGAGTTCAATCCAGCACTGCTAGAAGTAGTGTGTGTGTGGACTATGATTGAGTTCAATCCAGCACTGCTAGAAGTAGTGTGTGTGTGGACTATGATTGAGTTCAATCCAGCACTGCTAGAAGTAGTGTGTGTGTGGACTATGATTGAGTTCAATCCAGCACTGCTAGAAGTAGTGTGTGTGTGGACTATGATTGAGTTCAATCCAGCACTGCTAGAAGTAGTGTGTGTGTGGACTATGATTGAGTTCAATCCAGCACTGCTAGAAGTAGTGTGTGTGTGGACTATGATTGAGTTCAATCCAGCACTGCTAGAAGTAGTGTGTGTGTGGACTATGATTGAGTTCAATCCAGCACTGCTAGAAGTAGTGTGTGTGTGGACTATGATTGAGTTCAATCCAGCACTGCTAGAAGTAGTGTGTGTGTGGACTATGATTGAGTTCAATCCAGCACTGCTAGAAGTAGTGTGTGTGTGGACTATGATTGAGTTCAATCCAGCACTGCTAGAAGTAGTGTGTGTGGACTATGATTGAGTTCAATCCAGCACTGCTAGAAGTAGTGTGTGTGTGGACTATGATTGAGTTCAATCCAGCACTGCTAGAAGTAGTGTGTGTGTGGACTATGATTGAGTTCAATCCAGCACTGCTAGAAGTAGTGTGTGTGTGTGGACTATGATTGAGTTCAATCCAGCACTGCTAGAAGTAGTGTGTGTGTGGACTATGATTGAGTTCAATCCAGCACTGCTAGAAGTAGTGTGTGTGTGGACTATGATTGAGTTCAATCCAGCACTGCTAGAAGTAGTGTGTGTGTGGACTATGATTGAGTTCAATCCAGCACTGCTAGAAGTAGTGTGTGTGTGGACTATGATTGAGTTCAATCCAGCACTGCTAGAAGTAGTGTGTGTGTGGACTATGATTGAGTTCAATCCAGCACTGCTAGAAGTAGTGTGTGTGTGGACTATGATT
Source organism: Cepaea hortensis (assembly GCA_963921405.1). Lineage (NCBI taxonomy): Eukaryota > Metazoa > Mollusca > Gastropoda > Stylommatophora > Helicidae > Cepaea > Cepaea hortensis. The sequence goes on from OY992879.1 coordinate 65,935,940, forward strand.
GAGTTCAATCCAGCACTGCTAGAAGTAGTGTGTGTGTGGACTATGATTGAGTTCAATCCAGCACTGCTAGAAGTAGTGTGTGTGTGGACTATGATTGAGTTCAATCCAGCACTGCTAGAAGTAGTGTGTGTGTGGACTATGATTGAGTTCAATCCAGCACTGCTAGAAGTAGTGTGTGTGTGGACTATGATTGAGTTCAATCCAGCACTGCTAGAAGTAGTGTGTGTGTGGACTATGATTGAGTTCAATCCAGCACTGCTAGAAGTAGTGTGTGTGTGGACTATGATTGAGTTCAATCCAGCACTGCTAGAAGTAGTGTGTGTGTGGACTATGATTGAGTTCAATCCAGCACTGCTAGAAGTAGTGTGTGTGTGGACTATGAATGAGTTCAATCCAGCACTGCTAGAAGTAGTGTGTGTGTGGACTATGATTGAGTTCAATCCAGCACTGCTAGAAGTAGTGTGTGTGGACTATGCTTCAGTTCAACACGAGCAAGCGCAAAACAGAACAGAAAAAATTAAAAATTGGGGAGGGAGTGGGGACGTTATACTTCTTCTTCTTCTTCTTCTTCTTCTTCTTCTTCTTCTTCTTCTTCTTCTTCTTCTTCTTCTTCTTCTTCTTCTTCTTCTTCTTCTTCTTCTTCAGCATTCCGAGCCATTGAGGTTCTTTGCTGCAGATACAATCCGTCTCCATTCGTCTCTCTGGTGGACATTCTGTTGCCAGTCGCTGATTCCAAGTGCTTGAAGCTCTGTATGTATATTTCTCCACCGTCTTCTTGGTCTACCTCGGGGTCTACGGTCATCTATTTCCTGAGTGTAAGCGAATTTTGTTTGCGATTTCCTTTGCTGGACACCTGGTTCAGGGGTCCAACAATATCCACCGCCACACTCTCGAATGGTCTAGAGGCCAGTGTAGAAGGTTGTACTTCAGCTGTAGGATGTTTACCCTTACGTACTAGCTGTTGACAGACATTACATGAACGACAAAATACTTTTATGTCATTACAAAAACCCGGCCAGGAAAATTGAGCCTGAATTCTGGCCCTGGTTTTATCGTATGCAAGGTGACCAGCAAACGGTGACTCGTGTGCAATCTTTAGCACAGTTTGGCGGTGTTGTACAGGTAACACCGTTTGCTGAATCTCATGGTTGTCAGTAGTATAATAACGAGTAAGAATCCCATTATTAAGTCTAAAGAACCATGATGCGTTTTTTTGTTATTTTGGCTTTTTCTTTTAACAGTTTTAGATACGGAGACACACTCGGATCAGCTTTTTGCTGGTCTATAAACTTTTGTCTGATGGTATCATCCGTGCTAGTTGGTGATAGCAACAGTAGTCTTTCTTCCTGTAGTGTGTCTTGGTGTTTAATGGTATCTGCTCTGGTTGTTGTATTGGCTGCATTTAATTTTCCCCATGCAGCTATTTCTTCGTTCGTGCAATGCTTCAATTGGGGCAAGCATCCCAAAATTAAATCAGTACAAGGGTTATCTAAAATAGCACATGTAAAGGTACCAGAAAGGAAAGGAGTGTTAATACGGGCTCTTGCTAACGGGTAAATTTCAATATTACCCGAAAAAGTTCGGCATTTGACTGAGTCACCTGTATAATCATTTGGATTCACCAATTCCTTTCTAAGACCGATAAGAGTGCTTCCACTGTCAAGCAAACACTGGCATGGTATTTCGTTGACCAATGCATTGTGGAACACCAAATTGCCTCTGGAGGCTAATGCTGCATTTACACTCTCAGTGGAGAATGGTACTGTATGTCCACATTCTAATTTTCCGTCTGCATGAAATTGGTGACATCGCTCACAACTGTCAAAGCTTAAAATATCGTTTACACAACAAACATCTTCAGATTGATTAAAAGGTAACTCATTCTCGACCTCGCACTCAGTCTCACTCCCACTATCAGAATATGTATCAATTAACATTGCACTGTTGGCCTTCATTCTTTGGCGGCCTAGGCACTTATTGGAATAATGCCCGTAGCTAGAACAGAAGAAACATTTGACTGCACGCCTGTATGCATTTCTCTTGTTTTGTTGTTTCTTAATGACCATCTCAAGATGTGTTGGATAGTTTGGTGATTTATCACACATAGCATAAGTATCATGAAAAAGTTGGCAATACACACATTTAGGTAATTTTTGATCTTTCTTGTCGACTCTCTGAAATGGTTTTTTATTGCTACGATAGCTTTTAGGTTGGTCCTTAACAAAAGAGACTATTTCAGAGTCGATGTTTGATGTTTTAAAAATATCTCTATTTGAGGAAAAATATGCGGAGCCTTTCTTCTCGAATTGCTCTATTGTTTCGATGTCTGACTGCTGAAGAAATTTAGCGAAAGGAGATGGGATTGTGGATATGACTTTATCCATGGCTATTAAATTTTTAAGCTTTTCAAAGTCCTTTCCTATTTTTGCTGTACTAAGCCATCTATTCAGCACGCTTTGGACATTTGAGACATAATCGATGAAGGTCTCACTTGGTTTTGGTTTTAATTTAGAAAATTGCGCTTGATACCCAGGGGCATCAAGTAAGAAATGTTGCATTATCCTATCGTGAATGTACTGATAGTTAGATCTAAGATCAGTTGGTATTGATTCAATAACTTTAAGGGGCTCCCCACTGAGGTTTTTCATGTAGATCATGGCCCACATATCGATTGGTACTTGATGGTATTTCAGCTGATATTCGACATTTTCTATCCAAGCTGATATGGAATCTTCTTTACAGAATGGCTTAATAATATTTTTGTATTTATTAAGTTTATTCTCTTCTTGTTGACTCTTTAGTTTTGTAGCGGAGATCTCTACGTGTGAGTCTACTTCCATACCTTTCATCTTTAACTGTGTCTCTGATTCAATCTGTATTTGTTTTTCTTTTGCTCTTGCCATTTCATCTATCTCTCTTTGCTTTAACTCTCTCTCCTGATCTAATTGTTTTTGCTTTAACTCCCTCTCCTGATCTAATTGTTTTTGCCTTAACTTCCTCTCCTGATCTAATTGTTTTTGTTTAATCTCCTTGTCTTGTTCTAACTGTTTCTGTTTAGTTATTTCAGCTAGCTCTACAATCTCCTTCTGGTGTTGTCTCTCTCGTTCTCCAATGTCCTTCTGATGTTGTCTTTCTCGTGCACGTTCATCTCTCTCGGCATCTTTTATTTCTTTACATTTTTGATCAGCATATTGCTCTAATTCCTTTCCTGTGTGTCCTAATTCCTTGCCTGCTTGTATGAATTCAGCTAAAGTTGACATGTTGTTGAATAATTAGCTAGAGTTGCTAGGCACTAAAATATTTACTCAGGTATCTTAGACTTGTTAAGTTTTTAAAAGCCTGTGTACAAAAAATATTATTTAGATTACACCCTGAAAAAGAGATGCATTATTAATTATATTGCATTCAAAATAATTTGGGTATACTCATCTTAACAATCCAGAACAATCAGGTACAATCGTTTGGCACCTCAGGTACAATCGTTTGGCACCTTGACATACACCTCACGTTACTTCTCTAAACAGCTCTTGTTATACATGGTTTACAAGAGCATCAATAATTAACAATTTGTAAACGATATATGACTTTGACATTTGTTTGACATTTACAATTACATGCCCCCGGACAACACAATGTGGTATATTTAATAATAAATGTCACTGTCCTGTCTTCGTTCTAATGTCTTCTGCGTTCCCTAACTATTGCTGTTTAATTTATGAAAGTGCTGTGCAGACCGAATCTTATTTGCACAAAGAAAGTAGTGCCATCGTGACGGTAGAAAATAGAATATGTTTACAAATAAATAAATAAATGTTTTAATATAAATATAAAGAAAATAATAATGTTGAAATTAATAAATATATTCAATATATAGCTCGTATAAACAAATAATATTTAATATAATTCAAAGATTCAGGCGAGCAGCCGCTTGGCGATTTGTAAACAATCTGTCGCTGATTGCAAATGGCGTAGGGCAGCTGTGTGTCAACCGCAATACGTCACAGCGGCAGCGCTATTTTTAGATTGGAAAAATCGATATTCCAATTCCAATTCCAAATTTCAAAAACAAAAATTCCAAATTCGTCCTCGTCTAACCTGCTTCATCAGCTGTGGTTATAATTGAGGATCGTGGTTTTTGTGGGTTTATTTACCCTAATTCTTGTCTTGTGAGTCCTTTCTCGGACTGGTTATGCATCGTTTGTGTCTGTGACGTCGGCAGTGTCGGCGGCTATCCTTTGTGCTCTTCTGTTGTTGTGGTTTTCTTTGTTTGTGTAGGCTCCTGGCTCGTCTGGCTTGACTGGCTGCAGTCCTTATAAGGACTTTTCGTTATCCCACTCCAGCTGGGGGATCGGTCGGCGGCCGTCCTTAGTGCTTGTTTCCTCTTGTTGTTTCCTTTTTTGGCGCAGGCTCCTGGCTTGAGTGATTGCAGTCCTTAAAAGGACTTTTTATTTAGTACTTTTGCCTCCTGTTCTGTGTAATGCCCCTAGAAGCTTTTCGATGTTATTTAAATCCTTGCGCTTTCTTTCACTTTCGTGTGTAAGTTTTTGCTGTTTTTCGAATGCTTCCTCTGTGGTCAGCCATGGGAAGATCTCTCCGTCTTCTATGTAGTACTCGAAGTCGGCATCGACGTCATAGTGTAATTCCGGGTATTCTGTCGGTTTCCCCCTGAGTTTCTTGGGCTTCTTTCCTTTTGCTTCCTGTCTCCTTATGTATTCCTCGTGTCTGAGTTCCTCTTGTTCTGCTCGTTTCTTTCCATTTTTTATGTACACCTCCATTTCCTCCCGGGTAGGTTCCCCTCCAAACCACGGTAAGCCGTCGGAAGGTACCTTATCTTGTCTTTCTTCGGCTGTCTGGTGGGATGTTGGTTTCCCCTTGGATGGTTTGGGTGTCGAGGTTCGGCTGCTGGTTTTATCTTGCGTCTCCGGGTCGGTTTTTTGTTGTGTTTCTTGCTGTTTCTTTGTGGTCACTTGCCTGACTTCTGTTGATTTGTGTTGAGTTGATTTCATTTCAGCTTTTAGTCGCTCTCTCTCCACTTTTATAGTGCGTAGCTCTATCGATATTGTCGCCGGCTCATCTTTTTATGTATTGCTCCGCCGTGAATCATGTTTCATGAATACTCATCAAATACCAAATAATTGTCGAAATAAATAATGCAAAACTATAATAATAATACTTACAAATCAGAAGAAAACATGTTCATAAAGCACAAAACATTTTAATAAGCATAAATAAACGTTAATCGGTCACGATGGGCACAGCTCGCATCTTGTTTTAGTCTGCACACGCTATTTTAAACTAACACGAATTAAACCCTGTGATTAACTGACAGTAATTCTATTTTAGAGCCATGGGTGAGTGTTTTAGCTTGAACAATTGTCCAAGCCACACTTCTGACACCACTTTTATCCTAGCCTGTCATCAAGCGATGCTACAGGCATTATGGTATAAACTTCTCTCGCACCACACAAAAAGACTTGTCAGTCGTACGAGAGGAATTGATTACACATTTTTATTGCCACTGGCTCTTACAATACATCAATGCACAAAACTGTCTCTAACGGACCACCCATGAATACACAGAACTTCCTATCACTAGTCGTCCCTAGCCCTACTGCTAAATCTATCTACTCATCTAAAGAAATACGCATCGACTCTAAGCGATGTGTTCCCTACGAAGTCTGTCTCCTGTCTGACAATTCTCCGCGTGCTCATTACACAGTACGCGGAAGGACCTCGTGCGCACTTCGGCTTTTGCGTGCTCCATCATTCAACACGCTTAGAGTAGTAGCCTACTCTTGAGTTCTATTCTAGTTCTCGGTGTCTATCACGTTGGTGTGATTATACCGTGACCAGAGTGCTTACTCTCTGGTTGACACTCCCGTGTCTCATGAGAGAACTGTTTGACAGTTCCCTTCCCTATCTACTCCCTACACCTACCCTGCCCTCATGTTGGGGCACTGGGTTAACTCTAATCTACTTGAGGTAGACCACTCATTCAGGGTGGTCTTCCCTCCTGTCTATTCTAGTCTTTGACACCTATTATCTTCCGTTTTTTCTATATGCCCCAGCCATTGCAGTCTATTAGCCTTCATGATACCAGTGATTAGCGGGGACCTGAACAGATCATAAATGTCTTTGTTACTTCTTCTTTTCCACTCTCCAATTTGTGTATCCCTAATGGGCCCAAAGATGCATCTTAAGACTTTGTTCTCAAAAGTTTGTAACAAGGCTTCGTATCCTATAGTTGTACTCCAGGTCTCAGAGCCATGCAGCACAACTGGTCTTCTCTTCTTCTTTGCGTTCATCCGGAGTGTTTTTTCAGATGTGATTGCGGTGTGTCTCGTTAGGCACCCTTGGGTCGAAACCCTTAGGCCAACACATCCGACCTTTAGCGTGCAATTTTGACGAGGTTAGCATTCCTGGGAGACTCACTTTTGTGTTACCGTCCACGTCCCAGCTAGTCAAGTTGGAACAGTCAAAGACTTCACGGTCATCCCTCAATGGAAGGCAGGGACAGTCCATGGCATTTTCCACCATCCTGGGTGGCTTCCATAATTGCAGAGCCGACACATAGCGCCCTGGTGCTGGGCTCACCGAGGTAATCGTCACGTCCTGCTCATGGCTGCTTTAATTCCTCACTTCAATATATTGGGCATTTCCTTCGTCCCGGGCCGTTCCCGCACAAACCAGACAGTTCAGAAAACGGTATCCACTCAGCGAGTTTCCGATTTTGACATGTGCTTGTCGTTGTGCTCGTCAGAGCTGATCCAGGCACGACGGACATTCGGCAAACTACCCAGTCAGAGCTGTTCCGAACAAGAGCGGCATTCGGAAACTAGGTAGTCAGAGCTTTTCCTAGCACGACAGACGTTCGGACGAGACATTTCACTCGGACGTAAATGCGTAGTACCAATTTTTATTTTGCCACCCGTAGGACGCCACTTCTGTCTTCGGCGGGCATTTTTAATAAAGTTAGCCTTCCTAGGGTTTCGAGGCACGTTAGACTTATTGTTGTGATGTCGCCCACATCTCAACTGGTCAAGATAGAACGGTCAAAGACATCACGGTCAACCCTCAAGGGAAGGCAGAGGCAGACCATGGGCGTTCCCTGCTATCCAAGGAGGCTTCCATTATTGCAGAGCCGGCACATACTGCTCTGAGACTGGGCTCACCCGAGGAATTTCTGCGTCCGCTCATGGCTGCTTTGATTCCTCATTTCCATGTATTGAGCATTTCGCCTGCCATTGGTCGCTGAAGCACAAACCAGGAACGGACAGTCTGCGGACGACATCCACTAAGTAAGCTTTCGCTTCGTACTTCGGAGCTAAGGGCTTGCGAACGCGGTTTGTGAGCCCGTATACCCGGGTTCGAAACACGGCTGTGCTGCTTTTTTCGAAAAAGGTATAGGAGCCGGTCGTTCAGAAAGCAATGGCAAACTACCGAACGTAAAATTTGCCCAGGAATCACGAACAGCGAAAATGCTGGGGTTGACTGCTACGTCCTGTGAGGGACATGCAACTAAATTTTTTTTTAAAAATGGATTCGCTAGCCAAGTGTTCCAGTTATTGAGATGTTCTTCCACCTTTGAGTACCCTCTATGTGAGCATAGATACAGACATTTTCCGTAACCATTCGTGCGACTGCGGCGCTTTTCTACCTTTAGTACTCGCTCACGAGGTAGGCTACATGTGTTGCCGGCTCAGCACCTTACCTCCGTGCATTATTAGTGAGCGAAAAACGGTCAGGCCCTCTCATCCGGGGGTTCCCTCATATCCCCCAGCTGAGAGCCTTCGAAACAAGTATCTGAACTAAGCATGTAGCGTGCTCAGCATCTCACCTCTATTTTTCCGTAGCTTTGTATCGGCCCGGCTCTCAGGTCTCGGGATTAATGGCTTAAAGCGTTCAGTCTTATCCCTCAGCTGAGAGCCTTAGTGCTTGTGTCCGGACCAAGACCTTCTGCCTTCGTGCGCCTGATTTAAACATTTGACTGCTATCCTCAGTTTACATGCAGAGCAGCAGGTTGTGTCTCGCTTAGTCTGACCCCTATCCCATAATCTGTCCTATATGTAGTTTTCATCCATCGACATAGCACATGGGGTTAATGGGACACGCAAGCTCCCCGACCACGGCAAGTGGAGACACATCGGGGGAGCAACTGGTCTAATTAGTGGTTTATATATTGTGATCTTGATGTTACGAGATAGCACATTTGATTTTAGCAGATGTTGTAGTGCATAGTATATCTTTTTTCCAGAGTTGATTCTAGTTTGTATTTCTTCCCTTATTATGTTGGAGCAGTTGAAGATTGTACCCAGGTATTTGTATGTTTCCGTTCTTTTAATGGTCATATTATCTATGTGTATATGGCCAGAGTTTTTAGCCGTTCCTTCTCTTGATATTACCATATATTCTGTCTTATCTTGGTTTATAACCAGCCCCATGGCTTTTCCTTTAAGTGAGTCAATATTTCCAATGTCTTTTGTTCATTTTCCCCTATAATATCTATATCATCTGCATAACCAAGCAGTCTGGATATTCCTCCAATATCATATTCCTCCTTTACCTTCCTTACAACTTTCTCTAAAGCTGAAAAGGAGCGGTGATAGTGCATCACCCTGTTTCAAGCCAGATGTTATTTGGAAAGGGTCTCATTTCCTGCCTTTATTTGTTACTATATTATAAGTATCTTCCATGCATAGTCTGGTCATGTTGATTAACTTCCTTGGTATTCCAAATTCCTGCATAGCATTCCACAGACCATTCTTATGGACACTATCATAAGCCTTTCTAAAATCACAACAAAAAAATTATGGAGATCTCTTTTATATTCAAAATTATATTATGCGAAGTAATAAAATAGAAAGAAAATAGAAGGAGCCTCCGTGGCGAAGTGGTCGAGCCGTTTGACTCGGACTCCGAAGGTTTTGGGTTCGATTCCGGGCCGCGTCCTTCGGTTCACGAGTGAAGTTTTTCGGAGACTCGTGAGGGTCGTCACTAGAGCTACAGAGTTCGTGCTTTATGCGACACTTTCCGCGCTGCGAAAAGAGACCGAGCCATATGGGATAAAATCCGGTGCAATGAAGTCTACCCTGTCGACTTTTAAGCGGCTTTTAAGTTATAAAATAGAGAACTTGATAACAAATGGCAAGATTGAGGTTAAACGAACAAGAGGAAAGCAGAGAAGGAAATATCTGGATGGCTTGGCAACGTGTCATGGTCGAGACAAGAACACTGAACTGATCCACGACTCTGGTGATCGCGTGAGATGGCGAAACATGGACGCCAACTCGTATCAGCATAACACATGATGATGATGAGCTCTGTCACCAGGAATACCACCTGAACTCTTATAGCACATGATGATGATGAGCTCTGTCACCAGTAATACCATCTGAACTCTTGTAGCACATAATGATGATGAGCTCTGCCAGCAGGAATACCACCTGAACTCTTATAGCACATGATGATGATGAGCTCTGTTACCGGAATACCATCTGAACTCTTATAGCACATGATGATGATGATGAGCTCTGCCACAAGGAATACCATCTGAACTCTTAGAGATCTTGAGGACTGACCTATTACACGTCTTAGAGATATCGGGTATATGGTGCTAGACCTCGGCATCAGCTCACCGGACGTCCAAGAACAAACGATCTTGTCCAATCGGCCATACTGACCTCCTTTTACAAGTGTCATGCTTGAAGGCTGGATATTAAAAAAATAATATTAAAACTTGGATGGCCAAATTGTCTGAGGTTGATTTCGACACCTCAGATCGCTTTGTTGAAGAACTGTGAAAGTACGCCCACCATTCCTAAGCCACAAACGCAGATCACTGATTGTCGTAAAACCATACAACCATGTGTGTCGTAAAACCATACAACCTCAATCATCATGCAGTGCCGTGCACCACGTAGAACATTGCCTTCAAAACAGTCTTTGGAAATGTTACTCACTTATAAGCCAGAAGCTGGTTGTGGCGAAGATGTTACGAATGCAATTTGTAATCCCGCATACCGCGTTCGAAACACAGCTGCGGGTGATTTGGCAGCAGGCCGCCTTGCGTTGGTTTCCATAAAAAGGTATGAGTGCCAGACGTTCAGAAAGCAATGGAAACTATTAAAAGTAAACTAGTCTATAAATCATAAACAGACACAAATCATGCTGTCGACTGCGACGTCCTGAAAAAACATCTAGCTTGCACCCTTGAAATCATTGCTTAAGTTTATTGATGATTATTTCTTCCTCTAGCCAACACGGTAGTTATCCGACTTCTCAAAGGTGATGAGGTTTCCGTGAAGACTCGTGGTCCTGCATACTTCTTTGCACGACCGGATAAGACGTTTGTAACATGGAATGGGTTTATCCTCGGACTCCTGGGCATTCCTGATGAGTTCCGGCCTTGAGGCAGCGAGGAGGCTGGAGCATGGGGCACGCAATTGTTGGTGATGTGTCATACTTGCTAGAAGAGGAATAAACTGCTGTTAATGCATACTGTTTATTTAGGATTGTTTGTAGTCATGGCAGTTTTTCTGGGAGGTTTGTGAAGCAGAAAACAGACAACTGTGGAAGGGGAGAGATGTAGATGGGACATGTTGTCAACATTGAGATTAAAGGTTACCAGGTGTAGGATGGATGGGTCATTGGATGATTGGTTAGGAGGTTGGCTGAGTGGTTGGTGGGCTGGCTGATGAGCAGGTTGGTAGTCAGCCCTGGTTGGTGAGCAAATTGGTAGGTGGGCTGGTTGCTTAGTTTGCTGGTTGGTGGGCAAGTTGGTAGGCTGGACTGGTTGGTTGGTGGGCTGTTTGATGGGCTACGTTGATAGGTGGGCTGGTTGATTAGCAATATGGTAACTGTGGCTGGCTGATTAGTATGCTGGTTGATGGGCAATTTGGTAGGCTGGGCTGGTTTGTTGGTTTATGGGCTAGTTGATTGGCAGGTTGGTTGGTTGATTGGCTATTTCAGTAGGCTTTTGGGCTAGTGATTGTGCGTTCGTTTTCTATCTTATTGGTCTTCAGTTGGCTGCTTGGTTAGTTCGCATTGTAGCAGACTCGTTGTTTGGATGTTTGGTAAGTTCCCGTTGACTGGCCGTGTAATTGGTTTGTTTGTTGGTTGGCTGGTTAGTTGGCTGATGGGCTGGTTAGTTGGTTGGCTGGTTGACTGATTCTTTGGCTGGTCCTTTTGTTCGTTAGTTCATTGATTTGTTGGTTGATGAGTTGTGTGGCTCGTTGCTTGGCTGGTATGTTGGTTGCTTAGTTAGAGAGAAGCAATTATGGGCTTAAGATGCAGTTTTCCAAATATGTGTCTACGGAAGATTAAACAGAAAAACTGACAAAGAAGAAGACAACATAGTTTAGAGACACACTGAAGGGAAAAGTGGAGGTGTAGCGTGCAGGAGGACAGCAAGGCAACGTGTGAGGGCAGTGCACCAAGAGGCGTCCTGGAACAAACTTGCATGAGTGTATTGTCCAGGAGGACGACATATGGTGCTGTAGATTAATCACCACTCACATTTACTTACAACAACAGACACTACTATTACTACTGCTACAGGGTGTATTTTTAATGACTGAGCAGTTTTTCAAAATATTACCGTTCCAAGTTTTGTACATACCTACTGTTGAGTTCATGCAACACGAATGCAACATAATAGGTAAATACGAAACTTGGAACGGCAATATTTTCAAAAACTGCAGTCATTAAAAAAGACATTGCATTATTATAACAACAATTGCTACTTCTACCGCCGCTACCACTACTACTACCACTACTACTGCCAGCACTAACACAATCACACCATTACCACTACAGAAACTACTACTACTAATAAAATTACTATTACTACAATTACTTCTACTGCTACTACTACTCTACTACTACAACTATTGCTACTGCTGCTACTACTATCGTTGCTACTGCGTCTACTACTACTACTGCTGTTGCTGCATTTCTACTACTACTACTACTACTACTACTACTACTACTACTACTACTACTACTACTACTACTACTACTACTACTACTACTACTACTACTACTACTACTACTACTACTACTACTACTACTACCACAATTACTATGACAACTGTTACTGTTGTTACGGCTGCTGCTATTCAGATGGCACAGTACTGGTAGCTAAGAGAATAATTAACAACTGTTTCACATTGCAGTAATAGAGAATAAAATAAAAACACTCCTTGAATAACACGAACGCGGCTACAATGGTTATATGATATATCAAAGAAAGAGGCCACAATGGGGTATAACAATAGAAGTAAGACTGTTTAACAAAGTAAATCAACTGTAAGTAACTGGGCAGCATCAGAATATCAGAAGAAAGATATCTAGAAGGAAAATTAGAGCTGAATTGTCAAAGCAAATGCGACATTTTCAAAGTTATAAAACTACCAAAACCACCACCACTACTGCTGATTCTGTTGTTATAACAACAACAACAACAACAACAACAACAACTGCTTCTACTACTACTACTACTACTACTACTACTACTACTACTACTACTACTACTACTACTACTACTACTACTACTACTACTACTACTACTACTACTACTACTACTACTACTACTACTACTACTACTACTACAACTACTATAACTATTAACACTACTGCTACTATTGCCGCTGCTGCTACTAATACTACTACTACTGCTACTACTACTACTACTACTACTACTACTACTACTACTACTACTACTACTACTACTACTACTACTACTACTACTACTATACAACAACAACAAAAACAACAACTAATACTACTACTACTTATACAACAACAACAAAAGCAACAACTACTACTACTACTACTACTACTACTACTACTACTACTACTACTACTACTACTACTACTACTACTACTACTACTACTACTAATACTACTACTACTACTACTACGACTACTACTACTGATGCTGCTGCTGCTGCTATTTCTATTACCGCTGTTGCTGCTGCTGCTACTACTACTATTACTGCTACTACTACTACCACTGCTGCTATTACTACTACTATAACTATTGCTGGAATACACAAGATTAGGCCGAGAGAGGAAACATGTCGTTTGGGAACCACATGTTTCTCTGAAGCTCTGCCCAGACATTGTGATGGAATATTGGCCACATTCCAACTCACATACTTTGGTCCGTCAAGACTGCAAGGTGCCACTCGCTACAACTACTAATACAACAACAACAACTACTACTACCTTACTACTACTACTACTACTACTACTACTACTACTACTACTACTACTACTACTACTACTACTACTACTACTACTACTACTACTACTACTACTACTACTACTACTACTACAACTACTACTACTACTACTTTTACTACTATCTCCTCAAGTGCCACTACTACTACCACTACTACTACCACTATCACAACTGCCACTACCACCACCACCAATACAACCACTACCACTGCTACAACTACTACTACCACTACCACAACCACCACTACAACCACTACAACTACAACCACCACTACCACAACCACCACTACAACCACTACAACTACAACCATTACCACTACCACTACAACCACTGCTACTATCACTACAACGACTACTACTGCCACTACCACTTTCACCACTACCACTATTACTACTACTACTACTACTACTACTACTACTACTACTACTACTACTACTACTACTACTACTACTACTACCACTACTACCACTATTACCACAACCACCAATACCATTACCACCACTACCACGACTACTACCACAACCATTACTGCCACTACCACCACCTCCACCACCACAACAACAATAACAACAGCTACTACTACTACTACTACTACTACTACTACTACTACTACTACTACTACTACTACTACTACTACTACTACTGCGACCACAACAATGGAGTATAACAATGAAAGTAAGACTGATTAGCAATGTCAATCTAATTGAAACACCCAACTATAATCATAACATCACCTTGAAGCTCCACGTTTGCCATTAAGAGCAGAATTGTCGAAGCAAAACCTGATGTTCCGGAAGAGAAGCGTAGTTTGTACTGTAAGATCTATCATTGCATGTCAGAAAGAGAGTGATGAAATGTTATAATCAAATCTGTCCTGCTGTATGGTAGTTAATAATCGAACAGGGATGTGGTTCCTTAGACGAATGTTGCCAATACTATGGACTGGCAGAGTAACTAACAACCATAGCCAGAAAGAAAGAAACGATAGTAGAACTTTATATACAACTATAAGGAAGAGATAAACAATATTATTTTGTTATGCTATTAAGAGATCTCATTTGGATACCATCGTCATGACTTGAAGATCATTTATAGAGTAGGAAGAAGCAGTCTAAAAGACATGATTCATAAATAAACGCACCATATATCTTTTAGCTCTCAAAGAATTAGAAGAGAGAAGTTGAGACAAGAGGATACGCTAGATAGCATAACATTTGAAAGCTTTAGTTACTATCCGGCATTCGAACCTGTCATCTCCAAATGACGACAAGTGCAATTCGACGCATAACCAACTAGACATCCCGAATAGGGTGTCTTTATTAGCCAATTCTATCATCCACATGAATCCACAACTATGAAATATGGACATAATTCGTATCTAACCATTGAAATAGCAACACCCGGGAAGGTTAACTCGGTCAACAAATGCCCGCAGAAGTCGGATGTGTCGGCCTAACGGCGCCAGAACGCAGCTCTGCTGTAAACAGGCACAACGCAATCACGTCCGGAAAAAAACTCCTGATGAACGCAGAAGAAAAAGAAATAGCAACATAGGTCTCAGAACTGTACATTAAACTAGCATAGGTGCAATAACAAACACACAAACACATCGGGCCGTAATGCTGTGCCCAGTATAGTAACGAATATTTACGGATGAGATGCGATTGTTTCGGTTCCGATGTGTACACGTAATACACAGAAATATCGACTGGAGAACACGTCTACGGTCATACAGACAATTCATAAATAAATAGACATGTACAGTTTGGCACTCATAGAAGTAGAAGAAGAATGATGCTGGATGGCTGAGAGCATAGAGGGACATCGTCAACAGAAACTACCCAGACCTCCATAGGCGGTGATCTGTGGAGATACATGAACGCAAGTTTGAACGACAAACCATGCTGAACGAACGAACGAACGAACGAACGAACGGACTTTATTTTAAAAGGGTAACAAATTGGGCACGCAGGCCCGTCTTACATTCGGCCCTTTCGATCACTCATCTTACATTCATCAAATGTGCATGTTACATTTACATAGGGGGAAAAAAAAACATTGTCAAATTGATTTTGTAAGCATAAACAATGCATATTACGCATGGTAGATTCACATGGAAAAAAAAAACATTGTCAAATTAAAGTTGTAAACATAAACAGTGCATATTGCAATGTTGTGAGACACATAAGCCATCCACCCTCACACCCCGCAGCCACCCACACATCCCTCAGCCACCCACACATCCCCCACCCACCATACCCCCACCCACCCACACATACCTACACGCACTCACACAGACTCAGGCAAACATACATGCCGCCATCCACCCACCGATCCCCCACCCACACACATTTCCCCACCCACACATACATCCCCCACCCATCCCATAACTGACACGCACACACCCACCCATATATTCTCCACCACCCACCCACACACCCGCAACCACCCAGCAAACCACACATCAGAAAACCACACACACATATCCCGTAAACCCACACATCCCGCACCTATCCATACATACATCATGCACCCTCACAATTTTCCCCACCCACCCACACACACATCAGCCAACCTACACCCACTGACCCACCCAATATCCGCCACCTCTCAACTACACATCCTCCACCTATACACACATCCCCACCCACAAACACATCTCCCCACCTGCCCACACATATCCCCCACCCATAAACACCCAAAAAACACACACCTCCCACCCACACACACCCCATCACCTACATATACCTCACCCACATACATCCGCCGTTCACACACATCTTCCCACAAACACACACATCCTGCAACCATACACTCATCTCTCACACACATCCACCCACTCACGTACTCATCCATCAACCACTCACACCCACACATCACCACCCGCCCATCAACACACCAGCCAAACACACATCCCCCATCCTCACATAATCCGTCATTCACCTGCACATCCCACACCTCCCCCACCTCTCACACATCTCCCCTCCCACACACATCTCCCCTCCCACGCTGATGCTATTCCAGATGTTGCATGGGTTCTATGGAAGCGAAAGTCTAGTTTTGTTACTAACACGTTACTGCCACCTGGCCACTTTGACAGACGGTAGTTGTTGTTCCTTAAAAAAGAGGCATAATATCTACAACGCATAGCATACAGTCAGGGCTGAATTGTAGCGACCATGTGTTGCCCATGCAGCATGATCCCTCTCTCAGCTAGCCTAGTTTACTCCAGAGGAAAGGTAACACAAACTGTCCACTTGTCACAGCTTATCCAGTTGCCGACCAAGGCTTAGTGCCTGGTCTGCCCTGCCATGACATTTAGTCTTTAGGTTGCGTTTCCTCGCACCAGGATAAGTCTTGTACCCTCCCAATTGTGCTCCTCCAAGTAATACTGTTGGCATAATGTTGGATGTCGGGTTTGGTGAGCGCCACCCAACATTTGGCCCTAATAGAACACAGGTAGTACCGTCTACTATCATACGGTAGCTCAGCCATATCTAACAAAAACCTGACTAACAGTAGCATGCTATCTTGACTCTTCAAGACAATCGGTATTTGAGTCATGGCATTGGAACTAGGACCCGAGATGGAGCAGTGGCTAGCAAGCTCGCCTAATGACCCGTTGATTATGTGCTTAAACCCACATCGATTTTCTAAGTAAACTTGGTTGCTAGGTCGAAACAGCACAAACCGGATACCTGGAAATGTCATGGCAAACAAAGCCGACCAAGCATGACATGTACAACATCAGCCAACCAGCACCGAGGGTCTGCATACAAACGGGACACCTAAGTCAATATACCTGGAGGTGTTTATAAATGTTATTCTACGTACTTTATCCTACATCAATGAAGCATAACCAAACGACTCATGCACATATTAAAATAACATAACAGCAATTACGCAGTTTAGTTACGCTCAGGAAAAACTGAAATAACACAAATACCCTATTTTCACCGCACATAGGCCACGTGTGTGTCGTCGTTAGCTCGTACCTGTTACTAGCCACTCCACATCCTGTGATGCTGGATATCCAGGTCAGGATCTTTGGTGCCTCCCCCATCTAGCTTCATCATACCACTCTGGTTAAGGGAAGCGTGAAGAGGATAGCATGACCGAATGGATAAGAGAGGTCGACGCCTGAGGCACTTGTAATTTACGTCACCAAGTAAAGGGTGAGACGGCAAAATTTTAGTCCAACTGAACGGTGAAGGAGTTGATCCCCTACCTTGGGATCAGCACACCGGATGTTTAATAACGAACTCTATTATCCATTCGACCATGCTGGCCTCTGCTAGACTGTAAGTTACGATCATTGAATGTAAAGTAGACTGTACTGAAATATTATATAGTACCCGTCTTGCTGTATGGCAGTGAATCATGGAACGAAAATGAATTAGGAAGAGCGTGGAAGCAAGTTAGATATGGTTCTAATAAGAATATTACGAATATCTTGGACTGCAAGAGTAACTAATAATGATTACCTGGCAGACGCTAATGAAAGTAGGACAGTAGTTACAGCAAGAAGAACGAGACACAGAGTATTATGTGTCATGTGACGAGAACAGAGGCATTGGATAATATCGTGACAACTGGAAAGATCAATGGGAAGAGAGGCATTGGATAACGTATTACCTGGACAGAGAAATGGCAAGAGAGGCATTGCAGAACATCGTGACAATTGGAAAGATCTGTGAGAACAGAGACATTGGAGAACATCATGACAAATGGAAAGATCAATGGGAAGAGCGGCAATGGATAACATCACACCACCAGGACAGAGCATTGGGAAGAGAGGCATTGGAGATCATCGTGACAACTGGAAAGATCAATGAGCAC
Source organism: Cepaea hortensis (assembly GCA_963921405.1). Lineage (NCBI taxonomy): Eukaryota > Metazoa > Mollusca > Gastropoda > Stylommatophora > Helicidae > Cepaea > Cepaea hortensis. The sequence goes on from OY992879.1 coordinate 65,954,022, forward strand.
ATGGCATTGTAGAACATCGTGACAACTGGAAAGATCAAGGGGAAGAGAGGCATTGGAAAACATTGTGACAACTGGAAAGATCAAGGGGAAGGGAGGCATTGGAAAACATTGTGACAACTGGAAAGATCAAGGGGAAGGGAGTTAGAGACATAACGAGTTAAATGATGCTGGATGGTTTGAGACGGTGGCGTGGAGTATTATCAGCAAAATTGATCCCGAACATCAAAGACCGAGATCTGTGGAGAGACATCAACGCTAACGCCAGCTGACAGAGCAAATAATGATAATGTGCAGGAGCTAAACGGTCTTTCAGCTGTACACATAGCAACAGCTAAATAATCCACGCATATTATATTACGCATATTATATCACGCGCGTTATTCAACGCGGTTCTCCCACGTGTTAAGGGGTCCATAAATGAAACCAGAGAATATGAACGCTGTAACCAACCGTGCATGCTGTACAAGGCGATGTAAAAAATAGGTGACGGAGGGGTGACGTAACCATGCCAGCGGACCCCAACCCGGCAGTGGGTTAGAGAGAGAGAGAGAGAGAGAGAGAGAGAGAGAGAGAGAGAGAGAGAAGAGAGAGAGAGAGAGAGAGAGAGAGAGAGAGAGAGAGAGAGAGAGAGAGAAATCTACAGGTTGCAAGTGAAGACATGCAGATTCACGTTTGGACTTCCGAGGAGACAGAAGACACCCATAGGGAAGTCCCCTTGCACGAGAATGCACCAATAATAAACGTTATTTGCGGCATATGAAATAGATAAGTATCATAGGTTGTCGGGGGGAAGGAAGCGTTGGGCTTGGTGATAGGTAGATTCCACGGTTGCGTTGTAAATGGAAACCGGACTTTGTATGAATCGGGCAATGTGACCTAATAAAGATTACGTTGACGACAATGTGCTCATTATTAGTTGATGTCGTTGAACTGAATCGTAGCCAACGTCATACACTGTTGGTTGAAGACTATATCACGTAAAGGCCAAGGTATGAACAATATACCCCACTAATACAATCAACACACGGTCTAAAACATCTGGACCACGACCTTTCACCCCTGGCCTGGAGAATGGCAGGCACACTGTTACAGCGACTAATGAGGGTTTCACTCGTATGTTACCCATGGTAATCAACAAATAGCATCATATTGTCATCTACCATACAGGTCGTAAGACGCGACAAAAGAGGGTTTGACGAGAGGCTGGCTTCCCCATTCCGTAGAAACCAAATTTTAGCCAGAAAATCCACGAAATCATGAACAAGTGCAGAGATTAAAGAAATAAAATAACCAAACCAACGAAGAGAAATGGAAGATCTACTAGAAGAGGTATGGCACGATGAGGAGACAGAGGTATGGAGTTCGGATCTCAGATTCAGCAAGTGAAATAGTCAGAATTCCCACCTTTAAAGTTAGAATTATGAATTAAATGAGGAAAGACATCGGAGGTGTGTGTCTGTGTGTTGGGGAGGGGGGCGGGCATACTATGGGATTAGCATTTTGAGCTTATACAAAAATACATCAGAACACACTGAGAAGAGAAGTGAGAACAAGAATTAATCGTATGAACGAACGAACGAACTTTATTTTCAAAGGGTCACAAATTGGGCCGGCAGGTCCTTTTTATATTCGGCCATTTCTCTCAATCATCTTTCGTTCATCAGTTGTGCATGTTACAGATGTCACATAGGGAAAAAAAAAACATTGTTAAATGAATATTGTAAACTTAAATAATGCAGATTATATTGCCATGAGACATACAGACACACGCACACACGCACATGTATGAGGAAAATGGAGGTCTGCATGGAGACGTCAACATATCATAAAACGTATTCCAACGTTGATTTCCGGGCGAGAATCCTTCTTGGGTTAAACAGCTTAATTCTATTAATGAAGACACATCAAATATACTGTAAAATGTATTGCTACTACTACTACTACTACTACTACTACTACTACTACTACTACTACTACTACTACTACTACTACTACTACTACTACTACTACTACTACTACTACTACTACTACTACTACTACTACTACTACGACTACTACTACTACTACTACTGCTACTACTGCTACTACTGCTACTACTACTGCTACTACAACTACTACTACTACTACTACTACTACTAGTTATATATATATATATTATATATATATATATATATATATATATATATATATATATTTGTACTGACTGACACAGCCCTGGTGGAGATGGATTGTATAGCGATCACAGCCAAGATATATATATATATATATATATATATATATATATATATATATATATATATATATATATATATATATATATATATACATATTAAAGATGTAAGTTATCTTGTTTTTTTCAGTCAGTCAGTCAGTCAGTACACATATATATATGTAAGTTATCTTGCTTTTTCATGCTTTGAATGTTGTATTTTTATGACCTTACTGCTAAATAGCACCATTTAAGTTAATAAATTTGAAAAATAAGGGTCATTGTCTCTTTCTAGAGTTCTTTTGTCGCAGTACAATTGTTTTAATTAACAACCCTGGATTAATAATTAATTAGGGTTAGGATAGGCTAGCCTCTCCCAGGAGGGGTGAAGAGCGACAATTAGTAGCCTGCCGATGACCCGCAGACTACACAAGTCAACCCCCACCTCCACGTGGTGCAGACCGGGCAACCATGACCGCGAGGTCATGGGGTAACGGGGATATGGCTCGCCATAGGGGATGGACTCCCTGTGGTCAGATTAGTGTCCTAAACATGCGACTGGCCTAGCAAGCCGGCAGGGGACCTTTATACTGCTCGTAGAAAAACTAAGAAGTATAAACGGACTGACCCAAACGGATATCGACCCGGCAATGTTAATGGACTACGAGATAGATCAGCGACTCAAAAAATAGGCACAATGAACGTCTGTGGTTACAATAGTAAAGAAGAAGAGCTTAAATAAACAATGAAGGATGGGAAAATTGGACTGATGGGAATAGCGGACACTAGAACAAAGGGGAAAGGATGCATGGAGCTCCACCGCAGTTACACGTTTGTTTACTCTGGAGTAGAACAGCAAGAAAGGGCAAGACATGGTGTGGGAAGAGTCATCGAACCACGGCTAGCAAGAGGAATACTAGAAATAAAATATATACCAGAAAGAATCATAACAGTGAGAATAAAATAACATGCAATTACAACATATGTACAAATATACGCACCATGTAATGCAAACAATTATGAGCAAGAATGCGAGGACTTCTACGAAGACATACATGACGTGCTAAATAAAATAGATAAGTAGGACAACATCATAGTTATTGGAGACTTCAATGAAAGACTAGGACATAACAGAGAGGGCATAGAAAAAAATCTGGGAGCATTTGGAGATCAGCATAATGAAAGGAATGATAACGGAAGTAGACTGATACAGCTTTACAGCCAACACGACCTCTATATAACAAACACATTCTATAAACAGAAAGATTAAAAATTATATACCTGGTATAGATGGAAAGATCTAGATACTAAAAGCCAAATTGATTTTATATTAACAAGAAATAACAGGAAGAGAAATATATTAGATGCAAGGGCAGTGCCCAATTTCAGTATAAACACAGATCATAAAGCAGTCGTTGTCACAATAAGAACCATCAGAAGAAGAAAGCAAAGAGCAGGAAAATACATGCCATGCAAATCAGTAAACTTAAAAAAACCTTAAAGACGAGGCAGTAAGGGAAAATTATGAGAAAGAACTAACTGAACTCTTTGTAAAATTACCTACAGAAAGAAAAACAGTGGAAGAAGAATGGGAGATGTTCAAATCAAGCATTTTAAATACTGCAAAACTAACTTGTGGAACCACGAAAAAACGCAAAACGCGGATAAAGAAAATAACAAGTTGGTGGAACGCAGAAGTAAAGAAAGCGGTAAAAGACAAAAAGGAAAAATATAAAAAGTGGTTGAAGAGCAAACAGGAATGTGATTACATAGAATATAGAATAGCGAGAAGACATGTGAGTAGAATAGTAAAGAGGGAAAAACAAACAGACTGGGAAGAGTATGGAGAAGCCCTAAATAAAAACTACAAAGAGGCAACTAAAAACTTCTACAAAAAGATAAGTGCAATGCGAACCAGAGGAGAACCCTTTGAACCAACTGAAATAATTAACAGCGAATATAGAGACCTAATAAGTGAACAAAAACAAATCCTAATAAGATGGAAGCAGTATTTCGAACAACTTCTCAACATCCCATCAGATGTCACAGGAATTCAAGAGACCTACACAGATGTCACCGAAGAACTAGAACCAGACATACTAAAAGAAGAAATTATAGAAGCCATCAGATTAGCCCCATTGAACAGATCACAGGGACAAGATGAAATACCAAATGAACTAATTAATGCAGCAAGAGAAGTAGGAAAAGCTTGGCTACATAGACTATTCAACTATGTTTGGGTAGAACAACAGAACCACGAGACTGGGGAAAAGCCATAATTATCCCAATTTTGAAAAACAAAGGCAGCAAAAGAGATTGTTCACAATACAGAAGCATCTCACTGTTGAGTCATACTGAGAAAATATTTTGCAAAGTTCTTGAAAAAAGATTACGAACTACTTTAGAACCCCAGCTAAGCGAAACACTATTTGGATTTAGGAAAAACAAAGGATGCACAGATGCCATGTTTGCTCTTAGAAAACTTATAGAAAAATAAATCGAATTCAAAGAAACACCCTACTTAGCCTTTGTCGACCAAGAAAAGGCATTCGATAGAGTAGATAGAAACAAGCTGTGGGAAATCCTTAAACAATATGGAATGAGTACACATCTAACAAACCTATGTAGATGTTTATACACGAACAGTGAATGCATAGTGAGAGCAACTGGGGGACACTCAGAACCCTTCACCATAAGATCTGGAGTACGACATGGTTGTGCCCTGTCCCCTCTCTTGTTCATAACATATATAGACAACATATGTAAAGAAACCAGCCAAGCAGAGACAGCAAGAATACCGCATGACGAGAACACAGAAGAACCACTTGCAAATCTAACCATTAGAGAACTCCTGTTTGCGGACGAAGCACTAATAGCAAAATCAGAAGCTGAACTACAAGACCACATGAATAGTCTAAACGAAATGTGTAGGGAACATAACATGAAAATTAGCACAAGCAAAACAGAGGTAATGACTATAACTAAAGAAGAATAAGCAACAACAATTCACCTGAACGAACATCCCTTGAAACAAGTAAAGAGTTTCAAGTACCTAGGAAGTATAATATCATCAATGGCAGATCAGAAGACGAGATTGAAAATAGATGCAATAAGGCAAATAAACGCATTGGACAAATGGCAATAATACTAAAGAACAAACATGTATCTGTAACTACTAAGAAAGCACTTTACAACACAATCTTCCTACCAACTCTATGCTACCAATGCCAAACCTGGACAATGACAGAAAAAGTGAAAAGAAAAATAACAACAACAGAAATGAGGTTTCTGAGAAGAATACACAACGTATCAAGAAGAGATAAGATCACAAATGAAGAAATCAGGACTAAAGAGGGGGTTAAAGCAGCATTAGATTTTATTAGAAAGCAGCAAGTCAAATGGTTTGGCCATGCAAGTAGGTTACCATTCAACATCATACCACAACAAGCAATGATGTACAGACCAGATGGAAACAGAGGAAAAGGCCGACCACGTAAACGTTGGCCGGAGGGAATAGCAGAGTCCATGGGAATATCGATATATTAAGCCCATAATCGGGCACTCTTACGATGTTTATACTTCACCTCGACACCGCAAGGTACAAGAGGAACATGATAAGATGAGATGAGATGATATGAGGCAAGGAACCACCAAAAGGATCTTTTGGTCATTCATGAAAGAATAAAACAACTTTTCATTGTTTTCCTGGAGGTAATACTTTGTTCTCCGAAACTCTATTTAATGGTCTCAAACCACTGAGCCAGTAACAGCTAAATTAATTATAACGGACAGGATCACATTGAGAAAGAGGAACTTAGTATCATTTATCTCTTTGGGGTTGTCCCATCAACCATACATCCGAGACGTGGGGGATGTAAGTCCGGGGATTTCCTTAATCAGGAAATAGGATAGAGCAGGTTGGAACAATAACATTCACCTAGTCAGAAGTTATCATGTCATTAGATATAGGTAAAGTTTGGTAGATCGTTTTAACTAGACATTTGTGCTTTGCTTAAAGTCTATTCTCCAGACCGGAGGAGTTGGGCAATTATGACATCCTGAAGAAAGCTTTATTAGCCAGATTTGAAATAGTTGGAAAGAACTACAAGAAACAGTTCAGGACTGCTCGGAAGGAAACCGGAGAGAGCTTTTCTCAGTATGTAGAACGATTGAAATCCTATCTAAACAAATGGCGTACCATGTCTAGATTTGAGGAAACGTATCAAGATCTACAAGAAATGTTTCCAATAGATCAACTTAAAGAGAAAATATCTCAGGACATGAAAGCATTTCTAACACAGAATGGTGTTGAGAGATTGAAATCCATCAATACTTTCGCATAGAGATATGAAAAGTCGCAGAAAGAGGCGGGAGGTAATCAACGAACTACCAATAATCTTCCTCGTGAGTTCCCTCAGAAGACCAAAGATAAGGGAGGACCAAACTCCAGCAATCAAAATGGATCTAATAAGACCACTACAATTAAGAACCAGCAGGTAATATGGCAAAAGAAGGCCTACTGCAACCATTGTAAAACTCATATTCACAACACAAAGGATTGCAGAAAGAAATCTCAACCTCCTTCCACAGCCCGTATGGTAAAACCTAAAGCAGCGTGAGGGAACCGGAATGCTCATTCCAAAAACGTTGACGCATCAGAACACCAACTCAAAACTGCCAGTCATAGAATCTGTCAACCTGAACGGATGGACAGTGCCATGCCTCTATAATACAGGTTTATTTTTCGGCGCAATTGTACAAGCCTCACTGGTAAATCCAGATCAAGTTACAGATGAAACCGTCAAATTACAGGGATTTCTGAAAAGTTCCGTGCCTATGACACAACCTGTTGTCAATGTCAGCATAAATTCACGCTATGTTAGGGGACAAATCGGAGCAGCGGTTATGTAAGACCCAATTTACCCTGTTATGCTAGAATGTCGCTACGTCTTTTTAAGAGAACCATCACAGCCGATGATAGTATCAGCGGTGACTACACGCCAACAGGCTGAGAAATCTCCAACTCCAACGACACTATCAAATCTTCAACCAGAGGATTTAAAACAAGCCCAAGCAACACTTAATTCACTTGGGACTTGCTTTTGTAAGTTACCAAAATCACAAAACCTCCTAGGAAAGGTGATGTCTGCATGAAGAACGGAATTATGCACCGGAAGGCAGAAAAGTAAGGACAGGAGTATTCACAACTCGTTTTGCCAACTACTTACGGAACGCAAATCCAAGAGATGGGACACAGTATGCCGTTTAGCTGACATATGGGAATCAACGCCACAATGCAACGAATCTCAACCCACTACTACTGGCCGGGAATGAACACGGACATCCAAAGATATGCCAGATCATGCCCAGAATGTCAGAGAGTAGCCACAAAGCACTGTACACCACCAGCTACATTAGGGGAAATGCCCATCACTGGTACACTATTCGAGAAAGTGGATGTGGACATAGTCGGACCTCTCACCCAGACAAAGAGAAGGAGTCGATTTATACTAACACTCGTGGACATATGCTCGATGTGGACCGAAGCGGTGCCGATGCCATCCTGTGATTCTAAGCATGTAGCAGAAACTCTACTTGGTATATTTACCAGATTAGGATTTCCAATCAGGATCCTGACTGACAACGGATCGCAGTTAAGAGGAAAGCTAATGGGGGAAGTCTTCAGACTATTCCAGACTAGGCAGATATGTACTTCTCCATATCACCCTGCCTCAAACGGAGCTGTAGACAGATTTAATGGGACCCTAATAACCACATTGAAGAAGCTAGCTCAAGAAAAACCAGAGGCGTGGAATACATACATTCCGGCAGTACGTTTTGCGTACGAAAAAGCAGCAGATATATCTACGGGAATTGCACCAGCAACATTGTTGTTCGGTCGTCCAATCAAGGGACTTTTGGAAGTTTTACTTCGTACATAGACTCATGATTCAGTTGATGAGACTGTTGTAACTGGATCTGCATATGTGGAAGAGTGTAAGGTGTTGACAAGGGTGGTAGGAATCAGAATCACTAAGTGCATCCCCCATACTCTTTTATGCTAGAAACATGGGACTAATTCCTAAAAGGTGTGCATTAGTCTGGGTGGTGAACCTAGATTAAAGAGAACTCAGCAGGTATAGGGGAGTCTCGGATAGACTGTGAAACACACCTGTAAGTTGTTCCTCCAAATTAGAACCCAATAAGCTCAGATCCCCCAAAAGTCCCCTTGATTCCTCTAAGGCCCAGAAGGACTATATCTAGAATAAGAAAAGGTTCATGGAAGAAACTGGGAACATGGGTAGTTACCATTGGATAAGTTCATCAGCTCCCAATGTGATTACATCCATCCTGACTAATTCCCAATAAAAGTTAGATGGTGTTAACTATGATTATAATTAAACACACAATCAACTTGGTACAATACGATGAAAGACTGTTGATGAAATGACAAGAGGCTAAAGTCCTAAGATTTATTAAATCAATGCAAATGGGTTGGAGTGTTGGTGCAAAGAATACACATGGTTCATGATATCACACATGCACATCAATGAATAATACTAAAATTGGCATGCATCATGAACATAATACATGTCTATTTCACCATCCCTTTCAGATGTAATAGTGTAATAGTGTAATGTGTGTGTGTTGTGTTGACTAACTACGATTGTTCGCCTGTGGAAAAATGAACTGAATGTACTCCTGTGGAAGAATAATCTAAATGTTCTCCCGTGGAAAAATGAACTAAATGTTCACCTGTGGAAAAATTAACTAAATGTTATCCCGTGGAAAAATTAACTAAATGTTCTCACACTGGTTCAGTAACTGTTCAGAACATTCAGAAGGATTGCTGACTGGAGTTAGGAGGCCTCACTTCTTCTTATTCTATTGAACTGGGAAATTTTGGCTGTCCCTGAGTGCACTGGATATAGAGATTGGAAATGTCACCTGGAGGCAATGAGACAGGGCTGGCATCTAGTATCTGGACCCATGAGTGAATGGATCCATGTGTACGTTGATGACTGCTCATAACTCAGGCGGAGTACCTGAGCTTCTCACCCTACCGTTTGGCTTTATCTTCTCAAACTACTGCATCCACCAAGATTAGCACCACTGTGATTCAAACAGCCATAAACATATACATTCTTGAACACTCAATGTTGTGTAGAGAGAGTTAAGAATGAAAAAGGATAGTGAAAGAAGAGTGAAGAAGGGAGGAAGAAGGATAACCACCTGAGAGTAAGAGCTATACCCAATCCCCTAGCCAGTGTTGAATCAACTATGAATGTCAGTGGGTACCACTGACTCTGGTCAGTTTCATCTGGTCCTGCTGTATGTGTGTGTTCTCAGTGAACCAAGGGTTTCAATGAGATGTTTACAACCAGCAATGACACAGAATGTTGATATGATGTCTGATGAGTAAAACAAGTCACTTAGAAAGGACAAGAGGATGATGATGGTATGATGGCATTAATAAATGACACAAGCATAAATGCATCATTCATAGACTCATAGTATGGCTATGCATGTTGTGTGTTGGCCCTGAGCATTTCATGTCTAGTTTAAAAGTGGTTCCTCTTCGCTCTCAACTCACCTCCAACCTATTACTTTCTGTTCACTGGGGGTGTCTTAGATGTGAAGAAATATTGTCCCACCAGCCTTCAGAAGTTAATATGAGTGTAAATCACATATCGATGCTATTCTCAATGGCAAGAGAAAATAGGATTTGTGTTCATGAATGGCCATAAAGGAAAACTGTATGTGTAATGTTTACAAAGTGCAAAACATACATAATCCTTTTCATGACAACAAACAATATATAACACACACATATATATATATATATATATATATATATATATATATATATATATATATATATATATATATATATATATATATATATATATAGCAGTGTGAGAGGTCTGACATAAGTTAGTACCTCTTTCACTTATATTCCTCTTCTTCATCTGGAGTCAAAATGCAATGGTTCCTTCTGCTGGTAATCAACAGTTGTTAAAAGGCAGGTGTTTGAGTCAACCTCATGTCTGGATAGATGGTCTAGCACAACCGCCACAAATGGCAAATTGTGAAAAGTAAATTAACAGCCACTGCATTCAAATTGTGCTGTGTCTGAGTGCCAAATATTTCAAATATACAACAATATCACATCGACCCATTGTTAACACATAACCTAAGAAGAAAAGAGGACGATATAAATCCCTCACTTACTCACTAGTAGTGTTACAGGGGAAAGCATGCAGAATAAGCGAAGCATTGGTTCATGCACATAAAATGTCTTCTGAGCAAGCAGATAGAAAAAGTTAGCATTTTGATAGAATGCATAACAGTGCGTTGAGAACTTTACTTCCTACAGCTTTCTAAGATGTTATGTTGTAATATGCATTTATTAAGACAGCAGATTTTGAAGAATCAATTGAGAGCAAGCAGATTTAGAGAGGTGAAATTTCGTCATGATGGCCGGATATGGCCTTCAGGTCTGCTGGCGTTGCAACTAGTGAAGTTAGCACTTACAGAGTTTTAATAATTAATATCGCACTTAAAACAACACACAAACACAGGGACCTTAACCTTCCTTTTCAGGGTCGTCTTAGTGATCTTAAGAATGGTAGGCTTACCTCAAATCAAGAATGAAAGTCACCATTTAAATAATAAAACCGCCACTATGAGCGACATGGACTGTCCTCTCGGCCAGTGTATGAAGAAGTGCGCTCTTCTAACTTTGAATCGCGTCTTGTGCTACATAGGGGATCGCATGACTAGCCTCCTCCAATTGGTGAATGTTTTAGGGACGCCTTTTGAGTTAATTATAACTTGACAGTTGTAGTTTTAGAGATGTCAAGTGTGGCGTAAGATGTTCGCGGTGCTTGTTAGTGCCATATTTTCTCTGTTTGGTGTGCTTGATTTGACGAAGTGTGAAATGATGCGTTTCATTATGTCACAAAGAGTTAAAACAACGACTCCAACTTGGATGGAAATTAGCCGCAACCAATCTACGACAATCACTGCGTAGAATGGCCAAAAATTTCTGTAGGAAAGCAAAAGATCGAGAGTTAGATATGGGATAAAAAGTACTATTACTTCTTCCCGCAAGTCAATACAAGTTTCAGATCGGTTGGAAAGGACCTTATGTAGTAAAGGAGAACATTTCCAGAACAAACTACAAGATCTCTATAAAGGGGAAAAATAAAATCTTTCATATCAACCTGTTACGAAAGTGCAATGAGAGACCAGCCTCCGAGACAGCACATTTGATAACAATGGCCGTAGCAACAGAAGTTGAACATTACAACTCAATGGGAGTGGAGTATCTTCTGCAGTTCAATGAAACTTATCGAGATTTGGACATTAGCCAAACATTAACGACGGATCAACAGCAGCAGATTCAAGAGTGCTTAGAGAATTCTCTAGCCAACGAGCGCCTTCGCAGCTGGCCAAGTCACCTGTTTTGCCCCACATGGCATACGGACAGTTCGTGTGAGTGTGTGTGTTTTCCTTTTCTCGTTGTTTGCTGTATTTCGTTGTGTCCTTGACACAGATTCTGAGAACCGAAACGTCGGTAGTCCTGTGTGTCGTATTGTACGCGTTTGTGTGTAGTTTATTTTATTTTATTTTATTTTATTATTTATTTTATATATTTATTGAGTGCTTTTGATTTCGGATTTTCACCTGTATTTCGTGATACGATGGATCTCCTTGTAAGGTATGTGCAACGTTGTTGATGTTTAGTACGTTTCTTCTCGCAGGAGTTTAATATACCTATTTGTTTCAAATTCATGGTGAATATAGATTATGCACTGATTATAGGCAGCTGAACGCTGTAACAGAGTTTCAACCAGAACCACTGCCAGATCAGAATCAACTTTTCACCAGCCTCAACAGAGCAAAATACTTCACAAAGATAGATCTCAGCAAAGGATATTATCAAATCCCATTGAAAAAGGAAGTAAGACTGTTGTTAGCCTTCAGCACTCCTAATGGACACTAGGAATTCAATGTTCTTCTATACGGATTAAGCAATGCGCCTAGTGTCTTCACTCGCATGATGAGGAAACTATTAGGACCATTCGAAAATCCACGTCTTAGCAACTTCATGGATGACATCCTGACAGCAATAGAAACATCCGAGGAAAATTTTGATACATTAAAAATACTGTTCAACCGCCTGAAAGAAGTGGGATTGACAGAAAGACCAAATACGTGCCAGATTGGGTTCCAACAATTAGATATTTTTGGACACACAATATCTCAAGGCAAAATGTAACCTCATGATGGTAATGTGGAGAAACTAAGGAATCCACCGCGACCCAGAACCAAAAAGGATGTTCGATCTTTTGTATCCCTCTGCGGATTTTACCAAAGATACATCACGAACTTCAATTCCTTCGCATCTCCGTTGACAAATCTCACCCGGAAAGGAGAACCAGGGAATGTCGTTTGGTCTGCTGACTGCGAGAAAGCATATGCAGATTTAAAGAAAGCTTTAATAGCTAAACTAGTTCTTCACCTGCCAGATCTAACACGTCCATGGATACTTAGGACGGACGCAAGCAACATAGGAATTGGTGCCATATTATTACAAGGAATGGATGAGGATCAATCAATACACTTCCCAGTTGATTATGCGAGTAGAAAATTAAATTCAGCCGAACGCAATTATTCTGCCATCGAGAAGGCATGTTTAGCTTTGGTTTGCGCAGTATAGAAGTTCCAGGCGTACCTGTATGGGAAACACTTCACAATACAGTGCGATCATCAACCTCTCACGTTCCTGGCAGCATCCAATAACTTAAACGCTTGACTTATGACATGGTTATTACTCCTATAACCGTATTCATTTCAAGAAGAATATGTCCCAGGAAGGATAAACATAGTCGCAGACTTTCTCAGCAAACATCCTATCGAAGATTCCATGCAAGAATCAGAGGAGGAAGGAAAGAATGGGAGTAGAAAGGATTAGCGGAAACATCAGCTGGTTACGGTTGCTCAAAGCTACAGTTTTTCAGGCGAACAACAGTCTGAGAGGGGAGCAGTGTGGTATATTTTTTCGCAAGCCGTCAACGTCGCTGCGAATATTTCCCAAATACCATTGAAGTTTACCACCGCAACAGTGCTGGTTTGTTCCTCACTTCTAAAATCCTAAATTTACAAGAACAGACTCATTTTCGACAATTCAGCCAAAAAACTTGGACGGGAAAAGTTAGCATAAAGACAACAACCGGTTTCATGGCCTCATTCTACTACCACAAACTCGTCGTCACTGATAGAAGGCCGACTGTGCCTGCAGAAAATGGTAACCTCAAAAATTCTCTACTAACGCATGGTAGAAAATCCAGCCGAGAGACAAAAGAAGGACCAACAAACCAGCAGCCAGTGTATTTGGAAGTCCAACCAAATCTAGGACCTGACATCTTGGTGTTGACATGTGGTGTGGAGCCATTCAAACAGAATGACGGTAGTGGCTATAACCATATAGATCCAGAATATAGCAGCTTGACTGAGTGAGGCAGCTGGTTGAGTGAGGCCAAATACTAGTCATAAGCATCTTCCTGCAGATTTCTTCTACCCCCCCCCCCCCCCAAAAAAAAAAATACAGGTATCATTGACAACTTAGTCTATTTACAGAGATAGAGAAACCAGTGAGCCACAAACCATTAACCCGGAACACAAAAAAAGAAAACTCAAGAAAATGTTTTATATATATATATATATATATATATATATATATATGTTGACTGAAACCGCCCTGATGGAGATGAATTGTATAGTGATCACAGCCAAGAGATAGATATATATGTAGTATACATGTAAATGATCTTGTTTTTTTCATGCTTTGAATGTTGTATTTTTATGACCTTACTGCTAAATAGCACCATTTAAGTTAATAAATTTGAAAAATAAGGGTCAATGTCTCTTTTGAGAGTTCTTTTGTCGTAGTACAATTATTTTAATTAACAACCCTAGATTAATAATTATTTAGTTGATAGAGGAGAGGCAAGGAACCACCAAAAGGATATTTTAGATATTCATAAAAGAAGAAAACAACTTTTCATTGCTTTCCTGCAGGTATTCCTTGCTTCTCCGAAACTCTATTTAATGGTCTCAAACCACTGAGCCAGTCACAGCTAAATTAATTATAACGAGCACGATCACATTGAGAAAGAGGGACTTAGTATCCTTTATCACTTTGGGGTTGTCCCAACAACCATACATCTGACAGTTAGTTAGTTAGTTAGTCGACAGATCATCCCTATTGCACATCGAACCATTCAGTCCATAAGTGCTCGGATCATCTCCTCAGTAAATCCCGCAGTGTGTAGAGGCTCATGACACCAGTTCTGTGTTGGTTTATTAATCTTCTTTGGCTTACTGCATAGTGCTCTTGTTTGGCCACACCTCTTTTAACTTGCTGATCTCGCAGCCTGACCATGGTTGTAGACTCACAGTCATCGCCTGGTTCTCGTAAACGACTTACTTCTCGTAGAGCATTCAGAATATCTGCCTGGTCCATGGCTCGTCCGCCTTCTACAGTAGCCCTATCTGCAAGCCTGTCAGCCTGCTTATTTCACTGTACACTCACATGCCCTGGCACGAAAATAAACTAATCTTTGCCAACCGAGACCGCGCCAGATACAGTAACCACTTTCTTCGGACCCACCCCATCTCTATCCTCCTGAGCATACTCATTGAGTCACTACGGACAAATGCCCGATTAAATGTCTATTGTCTTGAGCCATGTTATTCCTTTACTTACTGCCATGACTTCCATAGTCAGGTTACTGGTCAAAGCAAAAGCACTAGACTTTTCCTTCACAATTTTTCCCTCCGGCCTGAGCCGTAAAAGCCCATGAATTTCTCACTCCTCTCACATCCGTGTAGATGACAGCATCATCCTCTAAAGAATTCTCGAACATCAGTCTGTATTTCTGCCTCCACAGCAGCTGGATTTTCTTGTTTGCATTTCTTGTCTAGTTGGATGCACACTGAAAAGGATGTACAGAACTCTGTTGGAACTTGTACCCACTCCTCGCCAGGTTCTAAGTCCTCAAGTGAACACACCTGTTGAAGAATGTCTTCGGCTTGACCCATACACGACTTTCCTCTTTTTAACCTGCTGCCCATTACCTTCTTAATCTCGCTATACAGTGAATGTGTGTTTGCGTTGATTCTGAGGTAGGAACGTGCTCGGCAAATTTGTATTCTATATCTCATGGTAGGAAAATCAAGAAGGTAGCGCATCGCCCTGCATGCTGTATCTTTTGTACATCCAAAAATAATACACATAGCTTCGTTCTGTATCGTTTTCATCATTTCCCTCTGCTTATGGCTGAGAGTCAGGATCGCCATCGCATACTCCAAAACAGAAAGGAAAAGACACTCATAAAGAAGACATAGATGGCACTGCTCACAGTTTTCCGCCGCAACCACTCGCATCGCAGCCAAATCCCGCTTGCCCTTTGTTATCACCTGGTCTACGTGCTCAGTATAAGCGAGGCTTCGATCAAACCGTATCCCCAGGTATTTCATTACCTGCGTTCTTTTCACAGTCTCTCAACCCAGATTTAGAGTTGGCGGTGGGGTGTTGACGATATGATTATTCAAAGAGAGCCATGTCACTGTTGCCTTTGTTGGGTTGACCATTGCCCCAGCTTCAACACACCAAGTGCTTATGAGATTGAGATCCACAGCAACCTGATCTCTATCCTTACCCTGACGATACACTAAAACATCGTCTGCATACGACAGTGTCCTCCCAGATTTGCTCGCTTGTGATTCTCACAATGTAGATGTTGAACAGCACCGGAGATAATGGTGATCCCTGTGGTAGGCCATGATATATTGTTGTTGGTTCTGAAATCCAACTGCCACATCTAAAAACTACTTTTTGTTGCAAGAGGGCTGCAGAGCTCCAACTAAGGAGGAAAGGACTTATGTTGAGTTCAAGAAGCTGAAGCATTAAAAAATTAAATGGTACTCTGTTGTACATGTCCTCAAGATCAATCGCTGCAGAAAATGTTTCAATGACTGAGTGAAATCCTTCATATTCTTCATGGGCAAACACTGCTGCATTGGTCCAGGTTTCTCTTTTTGGACGGTACCCACCCAGGGTAGGTGGGAAAACACCTTGCCTCTCTAGCTGGCTTGATATTTTCCTGGCAATTACCTTCTCCAGCAGCTTGCCTATTGTATTCTGCATGGTTATAATTCGATATCCCTGAATTGTTTTGTGGTCTTTGTCAGGCTTCGGCAAGGGAATCAGATAGCTGTGTAACCACTCCTCCTTGATGCTAGCACTCTCTATACTGTTGTTGTACATGTCTGCTAGTTTCTCTAGCTCATTGTCGGTACACCTATTGATGTCGTCGTATCTTATGCCATCAGGCCCTGGAGCGCTGTTGTTTGATCGTCGAAGTACAGTCTTGATTTCTTTCACTGTCACTGTGTCTTCATCCGAAGTGTTCTGGGCTTTGCACCTGTCTGAGGTGATCTCCTTGGCCAGATTTCGGCCTCCGATGTCTGTCTGGTTGCTCTGCTCTAGATAGCGATCAAAGAGGGCTTTGCCCTTGTCCTCGTCAGTCCTCTGCCAGATGAGGTCAGCACCTTGGAAGTCAGAAATGCTCTTATTCTTGACTACACCCCTCATGCTTTTATGTAGTCGCCAGAACAATTTTAGTGACTTGTCTGTGCTTACTCTTTGACACACCTCTGCCCATTTTTCGCTTTTAACCAACTTGACCAGTTTTTTGAAATGGCTTACTTTTGTGTGCATCTCTCTTTCTAAGTGCATGCAGGGACTAGGATGACCAGCTCTGTTCTTCGTGGCATTTTGCTATCTCCTTACAGCACTACGCTTATCCACCCAAGCCTTCTCCACCTCGAAATTCCACCAAGGTGGCTGCTCCCAGCTTTTTTTCCTGCCCTGAAGCTTTCTGCGATTGTCACGTCTTATTTTACTCACCACATCTTGCCCTGTACTGTCATACTGGAAAGTCTTTACCCTTAGCTTCTGCTGCCTGGTTCTGCCTTTCTCCACCAATATGCTGCAAGGGTGGTGGTCGCTGCCGTGGTGTCCTAGGATTCCCCATCTACACACTGTAGTGAGTGAAGGTGAAACCAGCGCCAGATCAATAGCAATGTCCTCATCGCCTGGACGGCTTGCTGTCCTGGTGACACAGCCACTGTTGATACAAACCAGGTCAATGGTTTCAAGTGCAGTCTCGAGCTCCTCTCCCTGTGTATTGGAGGAAATGTTTCCCCATGATCTGCTTTTAGCGTTGAAGTCGCCACAGAAAATAACATTTCTCTCGTGACCTAATATGCCACTTAAGCACTGCCACTTCTTGGCGTTCATACTCGCATTGCGGGCATAAACATTAACCAACACGAATGGTATAGTGGAATGAACTCTCAACGCCTGTATTTGTATATCGTCACTGTCCCAACTGGACATGTTTAGCTCTGACGCCACTATGCTGTCGCGAACGAGAACCGCCATTCCCAGATGTTGTCTGTTGTAGAAACATTTAAAGCCGGCAATTCGGAGTAGCTGATCGCCCAGTCTCGTCTCCTGGAGTGCTACAATGTCGTTCCTGTAAACTCGGGTTTCTAAAATAGAGCCTCGTTGTTTAAAGCTGGCGCAGTTCCACAATGTGGGTTTGTAGTAGGCAAGGGTACAGTAAATGCTGTGTATATACTGAGAAACATAATCGAACGTTCTATAGAAGTAAACAAAGATCTACACCTTTGCTTTTCTGACTACACAAAGGCTTTTGATAAAGTGAGACATGTCAACATGATAAGGATGCTTGAAGATCTACAAATTGATGGAAAAGATCTTAGACTTGTAAAAAACATATATTGGAAACAACAAGCTGCCATAAGAGTTGATAATGAAGTAAGCCAATATCAGCCTATTAAAAGGGGTGTGAGACAGGGATGTGTAATGTCTCCAGATCTGTTTTCCCTGTACAGTGAAAGTATTTTCAGAAATATTGAAGATATGGAAGGAATCAACATTGGGGGACGATGCATCAATAACATTAGATATGCAGATGATACAGTCTTGATTGCAGACAAAGAACAGGACCTGCAAAATTTAGTAGATGGGGTTGTTACACACAGTGAACAAGTGGGGTTAAAATTATATTGTAAAATGACACATATTATGGTCGTCACTAGGAAGAACGAAATACTACAATGTAATATACAAATAAATGGGAATATTCTTCAACAAGTGAATAGGTACAGTTATCTCGGAACAGTAATAACATCTGATGGGAGATGCCTTGATAAGATTAGATCAAGAATCGCCATGGCAAAAGTAGCCCTTAGCAAGATGAAAAACATACTGAAAAATAAAAAGATGTCAATTGAAACGAGAAAAAGAGTGTTGAGATGCTACATAGAACCTGTACTTTTATATGGATGTGAAGCTTGGACAATGAGCAATCAAGCTGAAAAACATCTGATGGCTGTAGAAATGTGGTTTCTGAGGAAAATGCAAAGAATACCATGGGCAGCCAGAGAGACCAATGAACAAGTCCTTCAAGAAACAAATGAAGATCGTAAATTGATTAGCGACATTAGACGTAGACAGTCACATTTTTTGGGGCATGTTATGAGAAGAAATAATTTGGAGAACTTGGTGACAACTGGTAAGATCGAGGGGAACAGACCAAGGGGAAGACCTAGAAGCAAGTACCTGAATGGCTTGGCCTTGTGGCATGGTCGAGACAGAAACACAGAGCTGATCCACGACTCTGGTGATCTAGTGAGATGGCAGAACATGACTACCCACGCTTACCGGCATGACACATGACGGATATATATATATATATATATATATATATATATATATATATATATATATATATATATATATATTGCCATGCTATTGGTACAGCATTCATAACAATTACATGCAAAATGTCCAAATAGCACGATCAATAATTTCGGCTCGACACAAACTTATAAAAGTAAACGAGCAAAGTTCAGAACTGGAACGGCAGAGAAATGACGAAGCCAATTGTCATGTTGAAGATTTTGAAACGTAATAACATTTAATAAGTTCTCACAGTCAGTTTGAGATTTTCTATCAATTCTATCCGTACCTAGGTGCTTGTTTTTGCCAAGCGGGACCTAGTTCTATTTACAGGAACTCATTGATACTCAACACTAACCTGCTTACATAGATATTGTACCTTCGTATCTTCCATTGCCCTTCTGTCGTTCTGCCTGCAGTTCTCCTTTGCCGCTCTGCACGATATAAGTCTAGGTACCCCGTAAGTTATGTAGCGACACGTTGTAGCAAACCCTGTATATCTTCCTTCCTTGCTATCTCCGTCGCAGCCACTGTTTCATGTGCCAACACTATTCTACCGCCAGTATTTGCATTTCACGGCCAGCTAGTACCTTCCCAATCAATGTCCTTTTTCTGTTGATCACTGACGTCACTCTCCTTTGTGTTCTTTATCAACAGTTTCTTGTGGTGTTTTCCTCTATGATTTTATACCGCATTTTTCGATGACGTCATTCTGTCTAAATGCCATGTGGCAGTATGCCCCCCTCCCTTTTAAAATGATGTAATCATTTTTTTACATCAAGAGAATTAACCTGACACATAGCAGTGCAGACACAATGACTTTTATCGGACTAGCAATATGCTATGGACACCTATCGATTACCCACAAAATAAAAAAAATATATGTAACGGGCACGCCCTCCAATCTACACACCAACGGTAGACGTCGTGTATACAGCCCATGGGGAGGCTGTACTAACTAATCATAAAGATCAGTCCCTCATTTGTCCCTAAGGACAAGCGTCCTTCTCTAGGTCAAAACCTGGAGTAAGGGGACGTGAGGAATAAACAGGTACCAGTTGCATTTACTAGTGTCTTGTAATCATCTGTGCAATTGTCCCGACTGCTATGTTGTGAATCTTAATTTCATCAAACGGGTAGGTGAGGTACTAGTATTATGACGTCATAATTTTAGGCGTAGTCGAGGTAAATGCTCCCTAGAGACGTCATCATAAACTCTTTGTGTAGGTGTGGCAATAACAACCGAGTGACAATATTATTTAACGGCGTATTTCATAATGTGGTGGCTATACTTGGCAATGGCGATCACAATGAGAATTGAAAAATCTATGACCCATCATATGTATCATTAAGTACTAAATATGAACAATAATAATAATAAGAATATGTAACTACTTAACTCTATGAACTGAAATTATGTGAAAGAAAAAATCTATATATAATTCTATGCTAGGCATTAGCAATAAATTAATAATTAATTAATGAAATGAATAATGTTACTCAAGTAGTAACCAATGAATAATTACACAGTCAGGCACTTCATTATAGCAATGAATTATCATGGCACAAGGGTACAATGTTGGTACATATGTTGTTTCGCGACAACCATGTCCATTTTCATCGACTGTATCATTGTTTAACACATATACTCTCATCAAGAGTCAGGTTTCGATCCACGAAATAGCACTATATCAATGATTATCGCGAATATGCTGTAATAATATGACATAACATTATTTTAGAAATACAAACGATTTCCGATAATCCAGAAGTGTTCAGGTATAGTTCATCAATTACAGCGCACATGGTCAATCACACTCGATTGTGCAGTGTCACTTGTCATGGCGAACAATGTCCCTGCCAAAGAACGAATTAAACAACCCAAGTACATATCCGAATAACACTAATAAATTTTACATACTTCGCAATTTGTTGTTTTCAACAGTAATCTACCTGGGTGAATGTATGCAACATATGTTAACCAGCCTAACGAAAATCCAAATACGAACGCAGACAATAAGTAAGAAAATATAACATACATAATTTTTTTTAGAGACGACTAAGAAGATCTGCCAAATTATTGTCTTTGCCTGGAATGTGACAGATATTAAATTCATAATCCTGTAACAGAAGTGACCATCTATGAATTCTGGAGTTCTTTGGATGACCAGATTTAAAGATCTGCAATGGTTTATTGTCAGAAAGAACTAGGAATTTTCTCCCAAGAAGATATCTAGAAAACTTATCAATGCTCTCAATTAACGCTAAAGCTTCCAGTTCGGTAATTGCATAATTTCTCTGAGTATCTGATAGTTTCTTACTGAAGTACAGAATAGGATGCAATTTACCATCATGTATTTGAAGTAAAACAGCTGAAATTGCATGAAAACTAGCGTCTGTTTGTAAAACGAAATCTTTAGAGATATCAGGCAATTTAAGAATAGGATATGTGCTGAACAGAGTTTTGATCCTGTTGTAATAATTTATCATGATCACCTGTCCAGATAATTTTCGTTGGTTGACCTTTTTTTAGAAGTTCAGAAAATGTTGCCGTCATATCAGCAAAGTTAGGAATAAATTTCTGATAGTAATTAATGAGACCCCACAGACTTCGAAGTTCCTTCTTAGTGGTAGGTGGTTTAATATTTAAGATCTTGGTAACTACTTGTGGATCAGTTTTACGGAATCCGTCAGAAATTCTATGACCAAGGAATTGTATTTCAGTGAAACCTATTTCTATTTTGCTAGGTTTTGCTTTCAGACCATGTTGTTGTATTCTCTGAAATACTTGTTTTAATATTTTAACATGTGTGTCAATGTCAGAAGTATGGATACAGATATCATCCATATATGTAGCAACATTAGAAATACCATGTAGTAATTTTCTCATCATACGCATGAATGTGCTTGGTGCATTTTGTAACCCGAATGGAAGATATGCCCATTCATACAAACCTAAAGGAGTACTAAATGCTGTAATATGCATGGAATCTTCATCCATGGGGATTTGCCAATATCCTTTAGTAAGATCAATCTTGGAAAATAACTTAGAGTTTGCCATGCCTTCAATTAGTTCATCGATATTTGGCATTGGTTCAGCATCGAGGAGTGTTAACGCGTTCACTTTCCTGTAATCGACACACAAACGTAGTGAACCATCTTTTTTCTTCACAATGACTACCGGAGAACAATAATTTGAAATGGACTTCCTAATTATACCACTTTGATCAAGTTCAGATATTTCTGCTGTAATCTTATCCAGATAATGTAGAGGGATAGGATATGGTTTCACCTTTACTGGAATATCAGATAGTAAAGTAATTTTGTGTTTAATAAGTGATGTTTGCCCAGGTTTATCAGAAAAGATTGTGCTAAACTCTTGTATAGCTGAAATAAGCTTATCTTTATCTTGTGGTGGTAGTTTGTTATTAATTTGTATTGCTTGCCAATCCTTATCACTGTTAACTGTTGGTGTTGGTATTTGTTGTGTAATAGCGTCTTCTTGTTGTTCGTTGATAACCCAGCAAGCTGCTGCAACTCTATGTGGTATTTGTTGGTTATCATACGGAGTGTCAGTGTCACGTGTAACATAAGGTTTTAGCATATTAATGTGGAAAATTTTATTTTTCCCTTTTACCTCAATGACATAATCGACGTCGATAACCTTTCTGATGACTCTAAATGGACCCTGCCACGAAGTAACAAGACAATCCCGAGGGTCGGGAAGTAACAGTAACACGTTGTCTTCTTCTTTCAAGACTATTGTCTTGGCCTTTCTATTGTCGTATTGCCTATATTTCTCTCCTGCCTTCTCAAGTGCTGATTTAGCAATTTGACAAGCTGTCATGATTTTATGTCGCAACTGCGTAACCATTTCATATGCTTCTCTTTTAGGGTGGTCATATGTTTTGTTAGTCAGCATGTCATTGTATAGCATCAATGGACCACGAGGATTGGCTCCGTACACGAGCTCAAATGGAGAAAAACCAGTACTAGCTTGTGGTACCTCCCGGTATGCAAATAATACTGCAGGCAATAGAATGTCCCAGTCTTTCGGACGTTCAGCCGCAACTTTTGCTAGGGTTCGTTTAAGGACCCCGTTGTAATTTTCATTTACCCCATTCGTCATTGGGTGCCACGGTGAACTAAACACCCGTGGAATACCCAGCACTTTCATCGCTGCTTGGGTAGCCGCAGATATAAACTGACTACCTCTGTCTGATAAAATGTATAATGGAAATCCTATCCTACTGAAAATCAATAAAAATGAATCTAGGATGGATCTACTAGTGATGTGTTTGGGCGGGATAGCCTCCGGCCAACGAGTACATAAATCAATCATGGTTAAGATAAATCGATTACCACGATCAGTAGTAGTGTTAAGTGGGCCCACAATATCCACAGCAATCTTTTGAAATGGGCGTGATGCCAAATCAGTTTTCTGAACATGAGCTGTAGGGTGTTTGCCTTTTTGTGTGGTTCTTTGGCACAATGAACACGAACGAACATGATTTGTGATATCTTTGGCGTAACCAGGCCAATAAAATTGTGCTAACAACCTATGAGTAGTCTTAGCAATGCCCATATGCCCCGCAAATGGCGAATCATGTGCCAACTTCAGTGCTTCGCTACGATATTTGGTTGGTAGCACTGTTTGTAAACACAATGTTGACCCTCTGTTGTATTGTCTATACAAAATATTATTGTCTAACACAAATTTCCAATCACCATTTTTAGCTTGTTTCGAAGGATTGTTCATGTTATTAAAACAGATTTTAAGAGAAGAATCTTGTTGTTGTTCCGTAGCTAAGTCCGCAGTCAGTGTTATAGTATTCTGAACATTGTCACTATCAGTCTGAAAAGATGAAGAATTGTCCTTATCTTCTTCTTCTTGACGATGTACTTGTGCTCTTGTGACAGCATTTGTTGGCGTGTTTTCAATCTCCCATTCAATTGCCTCTTCATGAGTGCGATCATTTGCATTGGGTACGTTCCCAATGAGTAACCCGGCACAAGGATTTGGAAGTACTGCTGCATTTACTGTGCCTTTAAAGTATGGAGATTTTATCGTGATTGTGGCGATTTTATACCTTTCAACTGTGCCGCCGAAAGTTCTGCAGCCTACAGTTTTGCCTGTGTAGTCTTGCTCTCTTATGAGCTTTTGGTCTACCCCAATAATAGATGCGCCTGTATCACGAACGCATGTAGTAGGTTCCCCGTTCACCCAAGCTTGGTGAACTTTAAGTGTGCCATTCTGTATGTCAGCCGCATTGGCCTCTTGAATGGTCGCTAGGCATTCGTCATCAGGGATGTCTTTCTCAGTCTTATCTAATTTGTCTTTGTAAGTCTGAATAATAGCCGCATGTGTGTCCTCTAAGTCGTCAGAATCGCTGCTGGAGAACACGTATGCAGTATTCGCCTCCTTCAAAGTGTTTCTCATCGCGCACGACCGGCTTGTATGTCCATACGCCCGACAAGAATAACATTTAACACTCTTCTTGTAGGAGTCATACTTACTCTTTTTCTTAGATGTGATGTCTCTTAGGTACGCAGGATAACCAGGATGTTGGTCACACATTTCCAAAGCACCGTGTGAGAGTTTACAATATTGACATCGTGTGAAGTGACCCTTTCTAGGTCTGTCAGAATCTCTGTTTGTGTTCTGGTAAGGTCCCCTGTTTCTATTAGAGAATTTCTTGAACTTACCATTACTTCTGTTATTCTGAATTCTAGCACTAGCCCCTATTACCAGTTCAGGTTGTGTGCATTCCGCAAATATGTCACGGTGTGCATTGAAATATGATTCTCCCCTCGTTTCCATTTCCTTAAGATCTTTGCATTTATTCTCCACTAGAAATATAGACATGGCCTCTGGTACCGCAGATAGTAGTCTATCTCTAATTATTAAGTCTCGAATTTTATTGTGGTCAGACCCAATATCAGCGGCTTTAGTCCATTTATCAAAAGATGAGGTTAATTCAGAAACAAAGTCAAGGAAAGTTTGGTTAGATTTAGGAGTGAGTGTTTTAAACTTAGTACGTAAGCCCGATTCGTCTAAACTAAAGTGTGCCAAAACACGATCTCTCATGTATTTGTAGTTAGTACGTAAGTCCTCAGGTATTAACTCAATTACCTTTAAAGGCTCCAATGCGAGATGCCTGTGGAACAGAATCGGTACGTCTAGTTCCGGTACCTTGTAGTATTTTACAAGTACTTCAAAATTGGTAATCCAAGAACTGACAGAATCACCTTGCTGGAAATTGCGAAAAAAACCTTGATACTTTTTCACTGGATCATTATGTTTTGCTTGAATTCTTTCTCGATTAATCTCAGCTTCACGATCCATTTCCAATGACTTAACTTTCAAATTACCCTCAACTTCCTTGTCCTTAAGAAGTTGTTCGGCCAAAAGTTTTTCTTTCTCAAATGCCAGTTGCTTATCTTTCATCTCCCGTTCCAGCGTTAATTCCTTTTCCCTAGCGGCAATTTTGTCACGTTCCAACGCCATCTCTTTTTCTTTTAACTCTTTCTCAAGAGCCAATCTCTCTCGTTCATGTGCAGCTTGAAGTTGTTTTGCTTCTTTCTCTGCTGCCAATTTTTCAGCTCTCTCTTCACGTTGCTGTGTCTGAAAATCTTTCAATTCTTGCTTCGCCCAATTCCTGAGGTCTGCACCAGTCAAACCAGACCTTTCACCCATGTCCATGAAGTCTTGGAGTGTTGACATGTTGTCTTAATGATCTGTAAATTATGCCGCTACAATAGTAGATATGTGACGCACAGCCGATAGAATGCGTAGGTAGACAATGACAAGCGTATCTAAATATATATATATACGCAAGTTGAATGAGAAGTCAACTCGAAATCAATAATATAGAAGAGTATAAATACGCGAGAAAAATAGCAACTCGGCGCAAGATAGATAACGTCCTAAACGTTACAAAACGTAAGCACTATAAATTAGTAGTAAAAATATATATATTCAATATAAAGAATATACTGACACAACAATGACGCTGTTACGATAACGAACTACGACGTGACATACCAACATAATATTTAATCACATATAAATAAGGAGACGTGATAGAATAAGGAATGTAAATGCCTAACGGTACAACGCGAAAAAAAATTAATATACTACCAACGAATCGCAAGTTCGTCACAAAAAATATATTTGTCACAAGCTGACAAGCCGTCAGTAAATAAAGTGTCTGAATGTCAGATAAATAAACTTATGTGACCTTCAGATAGCGCTTCAATCTCCCGCTTTGTTAAACAACTACGGAGTCGGCTATCGGAAGAAAAAAATATGTTATATATCAGACACCCAAACAGACCACAGTTATATAACAACAAACAGCAAATGTACTGGCCTTAACGAGATAAATCCTGGTTGACCAGTTGAAGTGGGTATCTGAACGTATGATACCCGTAGTGACTAAATGTAGTTGCGTATTTAAAGTCCAGAGTAAGTTGACTGATTTGTGAACTGTCTTGTATGTCTTACAATTTGTCCGTAATGACGTGTGCAGTATATCCGTGTAAAAGAATGTTTACAGTATGATGACTGTCTGATCCCGAAGTAGGTTGACTGATGTGTCCGATAATGTGTTGACGTCCGCTTAGAAGTGTCATTCGAAATGTAGGTACCTTCCTGAAAGATCCGGTGAACAATGTCTAGATGAGCATCTCAATAAAATCCATCTTTCCCAAAGACTGATGATGGAAGGAAGCGTCGATGGAGGTCCAGTCTATAATGTCCAGTGTGAAGCGTTGACGTTGAGTAATCCGATATTCTGTGCAGAAAACTCGTTGCGTTGATTATATGCAAGTGAGGTGTCAGTCTAATATATTGAAATGGCACCGTGATAAACGAAATGCTGCTTCAACGTCTCTAACAGCCAGCGACAGTGTTCCAGAGACGACCTTGATTACTGGAATGACGTTGATGAATGCTTGACTCAACGCAATGTGTACGACGTAAGATCCATGAGCATGTTTACTTTCTAGTTAATGGCATCATAAATGTCACGTGCAGAAATTGGTGAACTAGTGAAGGTGGCGTAAGGGAGTCTTGTAGACGGAAGCGTTGGTGTGGGAAAATGTCTTGAGTGGATCATGTGGAGAAAAGGAAGTGTGTGGAAGGGACAGTCTATTGTGTATGTTCCATCTCTATATCTCCTCTAGTACCTATATCCACGTGTAAATGGTATGTTTCCTGTCTATATAAACTTGATGCAGACTGGTGGTAGACACGATTCCTGACTTGACCAATAATTATACAGATAATTACTTTTGTGATTAGGTTCCGATGTTTTCCTGGCCAGTGCAAATAAGTGGCAAATGGCGGATGTGAATGAGTGGCTAGTTAGTAATATTTCCTGTTGGCCTCCCGGAAAAACGATGCACCCAAGGCTGCCATGCTATTGGTACAGCATTCATAACAATTACATGCAAAATGTCCAAATAGCACGATCAATAATTTCGGCTCGACACAAACTTATAAAAGTAAACGAGCAAAGTTCAGAACTGGAACGGCAGAGAAATGACGAAGCCAATTGTCATGTTGAAGATTTTGAAACGTAATAACATTTAATAAGTTCTCACAGTCAGTTTGAGATTTTCTATCAATTCTATCCGTACCTAGGTGCTTGTTTTTGCCAAGCGGGACCTAGTTCTATTTACAGGAACTCATTGATACTCAACACTAACCTGCTTACATAGATATTGTACCTTCGTATCTTCCATTGCCCTTCTGTCGTTCTGCCTGCAGTTCTCCTTTGCCGCTCTGCACGATATAAGTCTAGGTACCCCGTAAGTTATGTAGCGACACGTTGTAGCAAACCCTGTATATCTTCCTTCCTTGCTATCTCCGTCGCAGCCACTGTTTCATGTGCCAACACTATTCTACCGCCAGTATTTGCATTTCACGGCCAGCTAGTACCTTCCCAATCAATGTCCTTTTTCTGTTGATCACTGACGTCACTCTCCTTTGTGTTCTTTATCAACAGTTTCTTGTGGTGTTTTCCTCTATGATTTTATACCGCATTTTTCGATGACGTCATTCTGTCTAAACGCCATGTGTCATATATATATAAATATACATATATATAATTTATTTATTTAAACAACAAAACAGGGAACAAGTGCACTTCAATGCATGATCAAATGGACACCCGGAAAAACAAGTGTCTTCATTCGCCGCATCTATCATCCACTTGATCCTATAATTATGGAATATGGAGAGAAATCGTATCTAATCATTGAAATAGCACAATACCGATTCCAGGAGTTCATTGTCCCCAAACAATGACGAAGCCAATTGTCAATTGTCAATACATTGGTGCTTTCTCTAATATGAAACATCTTTGCTCTGATACGTCCCCACATTTAAGTGGTACAGGGCCTTTGTGTGCCAGTGATCACCAAAGAGCTATACCGACGATAGCGCAGCGACTGGCAGGTCTCCCATGTCGGAGAGGTAAAGAGAAAGGACCAGGCGAAGAGAGAAACAAACCTGCTTCCTTGTGGGTAGACTGCTGACAGTCAAAATCTAGGCAAAACTAATTCGATGAAAATGCTTGTTGAAATCGGATGTGCTCCACCACAAGCATAACAATGCAATGTCGCGCATGCTGTCAAATGATATCACAGGATAAAAATCAATCAATCAATCAATCAGGTGCCGTCTCCATATTAAAGGTTGGCTGCAGTGGTTCTCCAACACAATCTCTCGCCCTGAGTGTACATTCTATTACATTGATGTTCGCCCATCTGTTATATTCCCATTTGCATGGTTGTCTACCTCTTGCCAGCTTGCTTTCAACCTTACCTTCCATTAAGGTTTTAAATAAGAGATTTATGTCTTTTTATCGTGGAAAACATATCTCCCTTGTCTCGTTTTTATTTCTTTCATCAACACTCTTTTCATTCCCAGTTTTTCTAGAACCTCTGTATATGAATTTTTTTTTTCCTTCTATGAAATAGGACATATTGTTCTGTATTTCCACATCTCCGGGGTTTCTATTGAACTTTCTAATTGCTTGTTGGTTGTCCATGCCACAGCGCTATTTTGTAGTGTTGAATATATATCATATTTGGAACGTCTTATTTTAATGCGTTGCATGGGTTGTAAATTTCTCTACAGAATTGGCTGTATGTCTTCAACGTCCACGGAAAAACCCAAAGCGGGATAGGGCTCCTTCTGGATCTCTGCCACACCGATAGTTATGTGGTCTCTGTCGCTGGTCGTCCCTGGAAGAATGTGGAATCAACAAGCACACCTTTAAACTATTTATCCTTTGGGATTATTGACAGACTTTTGTCTACACTCCTCCGTTCTGTCCTCTATTCACTAGATCTCTCTCTCTCTCTCTCTCTCTCTCTCTCTCTCTCTCTCTCTCTCTCTCATTCCTTCATAACATACCCTGACAACAGTTTCCTCCAACAATTAATAAAATATTTATTGCTGAAAAAACTATGTCAGTTGTATGTATTGAATGTGTATATGTAGATGGTAGTGTCTTCTATTGTGAGTGCAAGATAGGACTCTGAATTCGTATGTGCCGTATCTTTATCCCATCTGCCTACGGCCAAGCCACAAGACATAACACAAATAAATTGACAGCTCTCACCCTGGATGCTCCGTTCTGCTTGAGTCTGGGTGTTATCCGATATTGGGAAAATGTTCACAGTTGGATCACCGTAAAATAATGCGATTATGATGAGTTTGAATTTAGCATTGTTCCTTTTCTTGGAAGATAGTAAAATCCATCCCGGAAAAACACATAGCCACTGTCCAACATTGTCTAGTGCTACTGTAAACGTTCTACACACTGTTTCTAGTTATCAAAGTTTTATATTTATCCACAGTGCAAATGCATGCAGTTTTGGGTCTCTCTGCTTTATTATAATGAAAGTCCTTTCAATGGTTTTCACAAAACCCTGTTATTTGCAATTCGTTATGTCAGCCCACGATTAGTGAATGGCTATGTTGAAGTTGCTCTATTGAAATACTTTCACTGCACAAGTGACGTTAATGTCTTTAATCTTTTCTGAGCATGTCTGGAGTCTATGTGAAACCTGTGGGATATATATTTAATCAGGTGATATGAGTCTGCTTCAAACTAATTCTTACGTGAGAGTCTTTCTCCAGCCGTAATCAGACTTCCGAAAGATACTCTGACATACGACAGACGAGTTCACTAAAGTCTAAACGATTAACTAACACAAAGAAATTGTAAAAGCCAAGCACACACACCTATTTCCCTATGCTATACTATTACGCTAAGGCTAGAGTACCTTATATAGTTTATGTTAATCCAAGAATTGAAATATATCAGCACATAAGCACTTCTATCCCATCGCCTTTAAACAATAAGGGATGATTTCTTTTCTATTACAGGACACATAAATCCAGTTTTCCGTCCAGTTTGGTAGCACACACTAACTCCAAAACAAGTTTCCACCAATTTATACCGAGTGTCCAATTCTCTGTTGTTTTTGATCCACAATCAAATTTGCCGTAATTCTCCACATCAAAAGTCTGTTAAGTCACGTATGCGTTATTTGCCCGCTCCGTCCCGTGTTTCTCCGCTGAGTTCCGCGTTCCCCAATCGTCGCACATCAAAGAGTTCTAACTCTTTGATCACCGTCTTCGTGTGTTCCCCCGTTGGTTCCCCAACCTGCTGTCTTCGCATTGTTTTGTCCGTTGAAGTCGATGGGTAATGACCCCTCACACTGTATCCTATTTTTATACCATTCGGTCAATGATCTTCAATTTATCCTCATCTCAGACTGAAGTACTCGATTGTTAACCCTCCTCCTACATTGCAATTAATCTTACTATTCCAGTTTATCAGGGAATCACTAACTCACAGTATCCCGTGACATAGGCCCCCTCTTAAGAGAGTTGACCGCGTCGACTCTTCCTCACTGTAGTTTTGATTCCTATGATCCACCAACCTATTCCTCTTCCTCTGGAGTTGATGTCTAGATAGGAAATCCGCTCCTACATTCTCCTTACCAGGGATGTACTCCACTGTGAAGTTCTACGGCTGCAGTAACAACGACCATCGCATCAACCGTTGATGATATGATTGGATCCTCACATGGCTCACCTCCTCATCAAGTAGGCAATCTCACCGACAGCCTACTATACTACTCATGACCGAAACTAGTATTGGCACATCGCCCCTGTACGTCCTGTCGACCTACTTTCGACTTGCGTAAGCGACGGCTCACAATACAGACGGATTGTCCCATCCTGACTGTAACACTGTTTCCATGTCCTCTTGGTTTCCCCCGGCTTTGCATCTGGGGATGTTCCTCCTCGTCCGCGTTGGACAGAATCGTCTTCCCCAATCCTCCTGGACTTTTGCTTCCAGGACCA
Source organism: Cepaea hortensis (assembly GCA_963921405.1). Classification (NCBI taxonomy): domain Eukaryota; kingdom Metazoa; phylum Mollusca; class Gastropoda; order Stylommatophora; family Helicidae; genus Cepaea; species Cepaea hortensis. Next base: position 65,985,465 of record OY992879.1, read on the forward strand.
TCTCGGGCGATATTGGATCTGGTCAGCCAATCTTCGGTTGGAGTCCTGGGTATTTCTCGCCTTTCCCGACATTACCCACCCCTTCTGAATTTGGTTACTAGTGAAAGTTTCACTCTTGTCCCTTCCCTGACGTGTGATTTCCCTCCTCCCTTCGTTGGGTAAATCTGACCTATCACGTACTTTCCCATATGCCCTCCTATGTAGTACTGGCGATCTCTGGTCTTCGTCTGGAACTGTAACCTTTTTCTTAATGGCTGCAATCACCATAAGGTGCGAAGATTTGCTTTCTGATCTCTCCTCATATTTCCGAAGGAGATGCCTAGGGAGACTTTCCCGTTCTCCCCCGATCCGGATTTTGTAGAAGTTTTTGGACACCACCTTTTCCACAGGAAAAGGTCCTTTCCATCCTATTTGGAGTATATTAGTCTCGTCTGGACCCCATACATCCACTTGGTCTCCCACCTTAAGAGCTATTTTACTCTTAGTCCGATTGTTGGGTGGTGCTTTCTGGCACTCTGAACAAGACTTAACCCACCGGCGTACATCACAGGTCATTCCTGGCCAGCAATAATGGCCGGAAATTTGCTGCAATGTCTCTCTGACACCCATATGTCGATTCTCGGCTATGGTGTGTCCACTCTGAAGAATGTGAGGACGGTGGGTCTCTGGAACCATCCACTGCTCGTGCAGGTTGTCTCTTCTTCCGGCTCTCCTGTAAAGCAGCCGATTCCTCAGAGAGTATTGTCCCCTTTTTGGTGGCTCAGCACTTCTTTGTAGCTTCCTGTAGCAAGGATGCAACGTAGTATCCTTCCTCTGGACAGTATGCAATTCCCCTATCACTGAGTTGTCGCATAGTGTTTCTGCCTCTTTTTCCTTCCCTTGAGATCCACTGGCTACTGCTCCCCTGTGGGCTGGCTGTTTGGGCACCCCCAAGAAGACATATTTCGTACCAATGATCATGGGAAATAAGGAGTCCGATAATACAGCTGCAGGAATAATGCCCGTGACGTACCTGGACTTAATCTCCACCTTCGCGATTGGCAGCGTCATGGTAACAGCACTCCTCATTGCCGGCTGTATCTCTATGGTCTCCCCTGTAAGTTGGTCTGGGCTTACCAGGCTGGCATCTATCACAGCTTCCCCATCCAAACCTGAATCGTAGAGACAAGCAACCTGCTGGCCATTGACTTCAATCAGTTCAACCACAGGTGGCCTCTCTTGGTCCGTCGTGTCTTCCACCTCCTCGACCTTTTCCTTGCATCGGCAGTCCACAGTATTATGTGTTTTCTACCTGCAGTGTGTGCAACATTTTCCCTTCCAAGCTTTCCGTGTGCTCTCTTTAGTCAGAGTTTCTTCGCCGACCTCAGCCTTGTCTGTGATCACCTTCTTAGGAATCACTTGGCATGCCGCGAAGTGATAGCTTTTAGGTTTCGATCTGCAGTCTTTTGTGTTATGAGAGGGCGACTTGCAGATCGAACACCACTTCTCAGACCACTGTCGTTTTGCTGGAGAATTCGAGGTGCTCTGGTTTCCTTCCTTCACATTCTCTGAACTCTCCATTGACGTCTTTATATAAGGTTCCACTTTTTCTCCTTTCCAGTTTTTAGATTTCTTTCGGTCTTGTTTCTCATGACCTTTTGTGGTGGGTATATTGGTTTCTTTATCTTCCCCATGGACTTCTACGAATCTTTCCGCCAGCTTATTCACAACATCAAGCCGTTCCGCCCCTTGTTCTCCTAAAAATGTCTTCAGTGGTTCTGACATTTGCTTCCGCATCTGGTCGACCACCATGAGCTCTTCCAGACTCTCATAGTCCCGCTTTAACTCTGCCAAATCCATCCATTTTTTGGAGGTATGATTTCAGCCTTAAACTGTAGGCGGCGAATAGCTCTCCCGGCTCTCGTCTTGCCGATCGAAACTTCTTTCGATACGTGTGTGCTGTGATCTCATAATGTTTCATCAAAGCTGCTTTTAATTCTTCGCAGTTATTTTCATGTCCTGGTGGTAGGCGTGTGTAGACCTCGTAACCCGAACTTCGTAATCCCTGGGATAATTTAAGAGCCCATCTGTTTCTATCCAGTCCCATAGCGACTGACATAGCCTCAAAACGATTCGCGTATTGGTCAAATGTTTCTGTAGACTCGTCATAAACAGCTAAGGGAAACTTCATTGTAAGGTAGCTAGGTCCACTCATGTTGGTTGCACCATGTGAAGATGGTCCTTCCCCTCCATCTATTTCTCCCTTAGTTTGTGTTTTGAGTTCTAGTTCTCTCATGCGGTATTCATGTTTTCTTATCTTGTGGGCCTCTTCAGCTTCCAATCTCTGGTTCTCCAATTCCATCTTTTTTAATTCCAACTCGGCCTTTCGATCTTCCCTTTCTGCTTGGTGATTTTCCCTCTCCCTCTCCTGAACGTAATCGGTTAGAGCCGAACCCGATAAACCAGTTTCTTCCCCGTTTGCCCTAAGCTCTGTTGTCGTTAGTTTATGAGTGGCCATATTTAAAGAAGGTGAGTCAGCAGGTAGAGTAAAGACACCTCAAGGCAGTAAAGAAGTACTCACTATAAACAGATAATCTATTATATTATATATATCAATTTATCTATGTATATCTCAATATTTATTTATTTACTTTTGTCAAAGTGTGCACAAATAGGTAATGTGTCTTAATACCTATCTACTTTCGTCCTGTCTGTATCTTACTCACTGTAAAGTCCCCAACATTAATGTAATGTCTCTTACATAAATGTAATGGCACCATATATCCCATGGACATCCTTCCATTAAAATTCATCAATATGTATACTCATATGTATATCCCAATATGTATGTACCAATATGCATGTACCCCTATGCAGTTACCCCTCTTCAAGTACCCCGCTAGGCAAGTACCCTTATGCAGTTGAAGTACCCCGCTAGGCAAGTACCCTTATGCAGTTGAACTATCCCGCTGCTCCACCATTTAATGTCTCTGGTCGTCCCTGGAGGAATGTGGAATCAACAAGCACACCTTTAAAATATTTATCCTTTGGGATTATTGACAGACTTTTGTCTACACTCCTCCGTTCTGTCCTCTATTCACTAGATCTCTCTCTCTCTCTCTCTCTCTCTCTCTCTCTCTCTATCTCTCTCATTCCTTCATAACATACCCTGACAACAGTTTCCTCCAACAATTAATAAAATATTTATTGCTGAAAAAACTGTCAGTTGTATGTATTGAATGTGTATATGTAGATGGTAGTGTCTTCTATTGTGAGTGCAAGATGTGACTCTGAATTCGTATGTGCCGTATCTTTCTCCCATCTGCCTACGGCCAAGCCACAAGACATAACACAAATAAATTGACAGCTCTCACCCTGGATGCTCCGTTCTGCTTGAGTCTGGATGTTATCCGATATTGGGAAAATGTTCACAGATGGATCACCGTAAAATAATGCGATTATGATAAGTTTGAATTTAGCATTGTTCCTTTTCTTGGAAGATAGTAAAATCCATCCCGGAAAAACACATCGCCACTGTCCAACATTGTCTAGTGCTACTGTAAACGTTCTACACACTGTTTCTAGTTATCAAAGTTTTATATTTTTCCACAGTGCAAATGCATGCAGTTTTGGGTCTCTCTGCTATATTATAATGAAAGTCCTTTCAATGGTTTTCACAAAACCCTGTTATTTGCAATTCGTTATGTCAGCCCACGATTAGTGAATGGCTATGTTGAAGTTGCTCTATTGAAATACTTTCACTGCACAAGTGACGTTAATGTCTTTAATCTTTTCTGAGCATGTCAGGAGTCTATGTGAAACCTGTGGGATATATATTTAATCAGGTGATATGAGTCTGCTTCAAACTAATTCTTATGTGAGAGTCTTTCTCCAGCCGTAATCAGACTTCCGAAAGATACTCTGACATAAGACAGACGAGTTCACTAAAGTCTAAACGATTAACTAACACAAAGAAATGGTAAAAGCCAAGCACATACACCTATTTCCCTATGCTATACTATTAAGCTAAGGCTAGAGTACCTTATATAGTTTATGTTAGCCCAAGAATTGAAATATATCAGCACATAAGCACTTCTATCCCATCGCCTTTAAACAATAAGGGTTGATTTCTTTTCTATTACAGGACACATAAATCCAGTTTTCCGTCCAGTTTGGTAGCACACACTAACTCCAAAACAAGTTTCCACCAATTTATACCGAGTGTCCAATTCTCTGTTGTTTTTGATCCACAATCAAATTTGCCGTAATTCTCCACATCAAAAGTCTGGGAAGTCACGTATTCGTTATTTGCCCGCTCCGTCCCGTGTTTCTCCGCTGAGTTCCGCGTTCCCCAATCGTCGCACATCAAAGAGTTCTAACTCTTTGATCACCGTCTTCGTGTGTTCCCCCGTTGGTTCCCCAACCCGCTGTCTCCGCATTGTTTTGTCCGTTGAAGTCGATGGGCAATGACCCCTCACACTGTATCCTATTTTTATACCATTCGGTCAATGATCTTCAATTTATCCTCATCTCAGACTGAAGTACTCGATTGTTAACCCTCCTCCTACATTGCAATTAATCTTACTATTCCAGTTTATCAGGGAATCACTAACTCACAGTATCCCGTGACAGTCTCAGCCATCACAAAAGATACCTCGAATTCTCAGAGCGGATGTAAATTATTATCTGTAGAAAATAACGCTAATGTTCGTCTCCAAGAAGAAAGACATACCAGATACGGGACAGACAGAATCATATATGAGCATGTCCTACAAGAAGCAAGTGAGAACCGTAAAATGATTAGAGAAATTAGACATAGACAGTCAACATTTTTGGACACAACAGAAGAAATAAATTAGTGAACTTGGTGCAACTGGCAAGATTGAGGGGGAAAGCACAAGGAAAGGCAGAGAAGTAAATATCAGGATGGCTTGGTCAAGTGGTATGGTCGAGATAAGAATACGAAGCTGATCCACGACTCTGGTGATCGTGCAAATTCGTAGCGAAACATAACCACCCAAGCTTATAGACAAGAACATGATGAGGGTGAATATCCGGGTCAATGAGAATATCCTTAAATAAGTGAATAGGTACAACTAACTGCAAACTGTTATAACTTCTGATGTGAGGTGCCTTGAAGAAATTAGAACAAGACTCGCTATGGCAAGAACTGCCTTTTGCAAAACGGAAAGCATAACTGATTGTCACCTTGTCATTTTGACAGATAGTTTTTACAAAGCCAGAGCTGAATTTAGACATCATGTGTTGCCCATGCAGTATGATTCCTCTCTCGGTCGGCTTAGTTTACTCGAGAGGAAAGTTAACTCCTATACGCCTGGAACAAAAGTAGCTGCAGAAATTACCCTATCAGCTTCGATCCTAGACCAGTTGCTGATCAAGGCTTTTGAGCCTAGGGCATTTAGTCCTTAGGTTGCATTTCCTTGCACTAGGTTGTACCCTCACGATTGCGCCCCACCGTCTGAAGTCGTTGGCGGAATGTAGGGTTTTGGGTGATGACCAATAAAAAGACGTCAATTTAAACGAAAAAAGGAGTGGTGTTGTGCCACACAGAACTTGTACTTTTGTTTGGATGTGAAACATGAGCAATGAGCAGACAAGCTAAAAAAGATATAATGGCTGTGGAAATATGGTTTATGAGCAAACTGCAAGAATACCATAGACAGACAGGAAATGAAACGACCAAGTCCTACATGAAACAGATGAAAATCGTAAACTGATTAGAGAACTTAGACGTAGGCAGTCACAATGTTGTGGTCATTTTATGAGAAGAAATAAATTGGAGAATTTGGTGACAGCTGAAAAGATCGAGGAAAGCGAACAAGGGGAAGGCAGAGAAGCAAACACATCGATAGCTTGGCCAAGTGGTATGGCCGAGACAAGAACACTGATCCACGACTCTGGCGATCGAGTGAGATAGCGAAACATGACCGTCCACGCCTATCGGCATGTCACATGATGAATGAATTGTCATATTAAAAGCTGCTTTTCAGGAAGAGATCAGTATTGTCTACAGTAACATTTATCGTTGAATGTCAGAAAGAGAGTGCTGAAATGTTATCGAATCTGTCTGCTGTAAGGCAGTAAATCATCGAAATGAGATGTGGTTCCTGAGACGAATTTTGTCATTAATGTGGACTAACAACTATTGCCAGAAAGGAAACAAACAAATTAAAGCAAAACATTATATACAACTTTAGGAAAGAGACAAACAATGGCATTTTATCATATAGTTTAGAGATCACATGTGGATAACGCGTGAGAAGTTCATGGACCTTTACAGCTCGGGCTGGAGGAAAAGTAGTGAAGACAGATTCTGGTACTTTTGCCTTGACCACACGTAGTCTGACTATGGAAATCATGACTGTGAGTAAAGTAATATCATTGTTCGAGACACAGACTTTCACTCGGGCATGTTTCCTTAGTGACTCAATGAGTATACTCAGGAAGATAGAGAACGGGTGGGTCCGAAGACAGTGATTTTGTCTCTGGAGCGGTCACGGCTAACAAAGAGTAGTTTCATGTTTGTGCTGGGGCACATGGGTGACGAGCAAACGAACGAACGAATGAACGAACGAACGAACGAACGAACGAATGAACGGACGGACTTTATTTTCAAAGGGTAACAAATCGGGCACGCAGGCCCGTCTTACATTCGGCACAAGGAAATGAATAGGATAACAGGTTTGCAGGTAAGGCTACCATGGAGAGCGGAAGAGCCATGGATCAGGCTGATATACTGAATGCTCCACGAGAAGTAAGAAGTTTGCGAGGACCAGGTGATGACTGTGAATCTACAACCATGGTCAGACTGCCAGAAAAGCAAGTTATAGAACGTGTGGCCAGACAAGAACACTATTCAGGACGCCAAAGAAGATTGATAAACCAACAGAGAACTGGTGTCGTGAGCCGCTACACACTGCGGCATTTACTGAGGAGAGAATCCGAGCTCTTATGGATTGAATGATTCGATTTGCAATGAGGGTGATCTGTCAACTAACTATTTGGAGAAAACAAAAACGCGATGACTCGAAATATCATTTCTAAAATAGGAAGAACCAGACTAAAATCAATGCTTCATAAATAAGTGCACCTTTATTTTTGGCTCTCACTGAAGTAAAAGAAAGAACTATAGATTAGAGGATACGCTAGGCAGCATAACGTTTGAAATCTATAGCAACGGACCGAGATTCGAACCTGTCACCTCCAAATAACGACAAGTGTACTTCGACGCCGGGCCAACCAGACTCCCCTTAGAATGTTGTCTTCATTAGCCAAGTCTATCATCCACATGAACCCACAACTATGGAATATAGACAAAGTTCATATCTAACCCTTGAAATATCAGCACCATAGGTCTCATAATTGTATATTAAATCATCATAGGTCAAATAACAAATATATTAACTGTCAAAAGCTGCCATATTACTGTCTATTGCACCTCGCAGTTTATGGCAGCAGTAATGATGTATCCAGTATATTAACGAACATTTACAAATGCTTTACAGAGTATTTACAGATACGATTTGTCAGTTTCAATGTTGTACATGCAATACACAGAAATATCAACTGGGGAACCCTTCTGTCTGAGGTCACAAAGACAGTTCATAAATTAATACACATGCATTGTTTTTCGCTCATAGCAGTAGAAGAAGAATTATGCTGGATGGACTGAGGCAGCAGCATTGAATGACATCGTCAACAGAATCGATCCAGGCCGTCTTAGGTGGTGATCTGTGAAGATGCATGAACATAAGTTGGCACGACTCACGATGCTGGTGATATTCCAGATGTTTTGTGGGTTCCGTGTAGGCGACTGTCTAGTTTTATTACATGTTACTGACACCTTACCGTCTTGACAGACGATTGTTATTGTTCTTTAAAAAAACACAACATAATATCAACAACTCATAGAGGATACCAGTGCTAGGGGTTATAATTTTCCATAATTTAGAGCCTGTGCTGAATTGTAGAGACCATGTGTTGCCCATGCAGCATGATCCCTCTCCCGGAGTATCTAGTTTACTACAGAGGACACCAATACTTCTGGAACAAGACCAGTTGCAGAATCTTCTGGATGGGCACAAGAATGCTCTGTCTGCTTGTGGGAACTTCGATTCTAGACAAGTTGCCTACCTTGACTTAGGGTCTGGTCTGAGCTAATATGACACTTAGACTTTAGGTTGCATTTCCTCGCACCAGGATAAGGCTTGCACCCTCTCAATTCCACTCCTTCGCCTAAAACTGTTGGCATAATGTTGGATGTCGGGTTTGATGAGCACCACCCAACATCTGGCACTAACAGAATGCAGGTAGTACCGTCTATTGTCATACGGTAGCTCTGTCATGTCTGATTAAGACCCACCATTTGGCGCTAACAGAAAGCAGGTAGTATCGCCTACTGTCGGTATTTGAGGCACGGAGCTGGAACTAGGATCACATGTAACGCAGTTAATAGCTAGTAACTAGCGACCCGGTGATTATGTGTTCGTACCCACATGGATTATGTAAGAGAACTGGGTTCCTAGGTCGACCCAGCACAACAAGGAAATGTCATGGTAAACGACAGGGTTGTCCATGGGACATAATTTACATTGCGTGGTAATTTATGCATGTTCCCCTCCCCCATCCCATCCCATCCCATGGGACTTTCCCATGGGATTCCCAACATTCCCATGGCCAAGCCTGCAAGCTTGCCCAAAGGACATGTTTTTCTGTCCCATCCAATGGTAATTTAAGCATGTCCCATCCCTTCCCATACCATATATACACTATTCAGAAAGTCCCCCTGTTTCCCCATGGGATTCCCATGGCCAAGCCTGGTAAACGAAGACGACCAGGTATGATATTCTCCACATCAGCCGCCATGTGCCGATGGGTCTATTTACAAATGGGGCACGCACTTCTATGTACATGAAGATGTTTATAAATGTTCTTCTACATCCTGTATCCTACACAGTTGAAGTATAACCAGGGCGTTCCATTAAAATAAAATAACATAAAAGCCACTATAAGCTTTAGCTACACCCAGGCGAAACTGAAAGTAACGCGAATGCCCCATTTTCACAATGTGGGTCGTTGTTATAGTGTGTATTTTCTTTTGTTGCCTCAATATAAAATTCAATATCTCAGTAACCAACTGAGGGAAAATGATGAGATTTAGTATATAACCTTATCATTATGTCCACCCAACAAAAACATTTTTGTTCTGGAGATTGTACAGCAGATTTCAATTTTTGCTTATATGCGGTATATATTTTACTGCCCCGCCATTAATGCCTTAATTTTAAGAGTATTACAACTCCAGCAAGACATATTCGCGCTATTTTTAAAATTGTCTGGCGGTCTTTCGTTTTTGCACAGACTGAGTGTTATAGTTCAGAGTTGTCGTCAAACTGTGGGTTCTTTCATGAAACGTGATTATATAAATAAACTAGCTGGCTCGATCCGGCTACAGGCGTGGATCGATCGATCGATCTATCTATCTATCTATCTATCTATCTATCTATCTATCTATCTATCTATTTATCTATCTATCTATCTATCTATCTATCTATCTATCTATCTATCTATCTATCTATCTATCTATCTATCTATCTATCTATCTATCTAATCTACCTATCTACCTGCCTGCCTGCTGACCGACCGACCGACCGACCTACTGATATCTATCTATCTATCTATCTATCTATCTATCTATCTATCTATCTATCTATCTATCTATCTATCTATCTATCTATCTATCTATCTATCTATCTATCTATCTATCTATCTATCTATCTATCTATCTATCAATCTATCTATCTATCTGTCTGTCTATCTATCTATCTATCTATCTATCTATCTATCTATCTATCTATCTATCTATCTATCTATCTATCTATCTATCTATCTATCTATCTATCTATCTATCTATCTATCTATCTATCTATCTATCTACCCTATCTACTATCTAACTATCGACCCTGGACGATGCATTGGCTTTCTGGACGAAGACGGTCTACAATGTGTTCGACAAACACGTGCCAATCAAAGAAGTTCGAGTCAAAAATCAACATAAATCCCCATGGGTCACTAGTGAAGTACTGGAAATTATGAGAGAGCGAGATACAGAACACAAAAATAAAGACGTCATCAATTATCGCAGACTAAGGAATAAAGTTAAATATGAAATTCGTAGGATAAAAAAAGACCATTTTAAAAATTTGATTGTCGATAATTCAAACAGTACAAATATATGGAAGGCTATTAACTTGCTAACCAATAAGAAACGCCCTACAGAATCAGCAATACCAAATTCTATAACATACGATTAATTCAGTTGGTTCTTTCAATCAGAAATAGAGAATCTAAAGTCTTCAATACCAGACTCATCGTGTAATTTAAGTTCACTGGCATCATTCTGTGAGGAGAAGTGCACCAGAAATATTCCCGCTGAGATTCATTTAATGTCTGTTGCAGACGTTTATAAATATCTCTTAAACCTCAAATCACCAAACTCACACGGCCTAGATGGTATCAGTAATAGAATTCTTCGTTGTCCTGCACCAGTCATTAGTGAGTCCTTAACGTTCATATATAACCAGTGCCTGGCCAAAACCTACTTTCCATCTGCTTTTAAAATTGCTAAAGTGTTTCCGCTAATTAAAAATGGCTCAATCGATAATAGCGTTTTGGGTAATTATAGACCTATTTCCTTACTATCGTCGCTATCAAAACCACTAGAAAAACACATTCATAAAATAACGTTACACCATTTAATTAACAACGATCTAATAATTAACAGTCAATCTGGGTTTCGACCTAAATATTCTTGCCATAGTGCTCTAACAAAAATGACCGATAACTGGCACTTAAACATCAACAACGGTAGAATTTATGGAGCGGTGTTTGTAGACTTTAAAAAAGCTTTTGATATGGTAGATCACGATATTTTAATTAGAAAACTAAACCAAATGAAGATAAGCACTAAAATGGTGAACATAATTACGTCATTTCTATCCGACAGACAACAAGTCGTGTCCTTCAACAACTGTCTATCAATACCCACACAGCTTAATATTGGTGTGCCTCAGGGCTCAATACTAGGCCCGCTGCTTTTTTCAGTTTATATTTATGATCGTCCTTTATATATCAATACAACTTGTGATCTATTTGCAGACGACTGTACTATATATACTAGTCAAGAAAAAAAAAAAAAAAAAATTGTGTTGCGTATCCCTTACGGGACGTTGCAGTCAACACCAGCATTTTCAGCTGCTGTTGATGTACTAGGCAAGTGTTACGTTCAGTAGTTTGCCATTGCTTTCTGAACGACCGGCCTCTATACCTTTTTCGAAAAAACCAGCACCGCCGTGTTTCGAACCCGGGTATACGGGCTCACAAACCGCGTTCGCAAGCCCTTCAGCCACAGAGACCGGCAGTCAAGAAAACCGTAGTGAATTAGAGAATTCTTTACAAAAGGAACTCGATAATCTTACTAGATGGAGCAATGAAAACCGCATGCAAATTAACATCGACAAAACCAAATCCATGCTAATAACGACCAGACAAAAACTACAGACACTAGCCATAACTGGATCACCGCTCGAACTCCGCATGGGCACGTTATCTATAGTTAATGTGAATGAACATAAAACACTAGGTCTTTTAATTGACAGCCATTTGAGCTGGAGCCCTCATATTCACGTTCTTACCAAGAAAATAGCACAAAAAGTTTACCAACTTGCTAAAATTCAGCACTTCCTGGACGAAAGCACACGAAAAATAGTCTATACATGCTATATCCAATCACATCTCGATTACTGTTCCACAGTTTGGGATGGTTGCCCTAAATCTAATTTAAAACGACTATGTTCTCTACAAAACCGCGCTATTCGTCTGGTTTCTGGCAGAAAGCACGTTGAAAGTAATAATTTGTAGTCATCTAAGACTTCTACCACTTCAAAAGCGCTTCCTTTTCAACAAAGCCAAATTAGTGAACAAAATTATATCTCAGAATACCCCAGAGTATCTCCTGCCGCTGATTCAATCTAATGCAATGAACAGCAAGCGCCTAAATTTGTTACATGTCTCAAAGCCTAGATTGGACCTATACAAACATGTTTCGCCTATTCTGGTGCGCACTTATGGAATGATCTGCCTCCAGATCTGAAAACTCCAATGAGTCCCTACACATTTAACCGAAAACTCTTACAATACTTAATCCATACCGACTATATGCCACCATAATTCATTTACTGGTATAATTGTTCATTATAATCGTTCATTATAATTGTTTAACTATAATTGTTCACTATATATGTGTGTGTTTGTGGGAGCGAGAGAGAGAGAGAGAGAGAGAGAGAGAGAGAGAGAGAGAGAGAGAGAGAAAGTGGGTGTCAGAGAGAGTGAGAGAGTGAATGTGTGTGTGTGTGTGTGTGTGCACGTGCGAGCGTGTGTGTGGAGAGAGTGATTGAGCGAGAAATGGTAGGGGAATGTGTCAGTGCATGCATTCGTACGTGTATGTGTGAGAGTGAGTGAGGGAGTGTGTGCGTGCGTGCTTGCGTTCATGCGTATGTATATGTGTGAGAGAGTGTGATTGAGAGAGTGAGTGTGTGTGTGTGAAGGATTGTGTGTGAGAGAGTGAGACAGTTCGAGAGTTGATGTGTTAGTGTGTGTGTGTGTGTGTGAGCGCGCGCATGCGTGTGAGTGTGTGTATATGAAAGAATACAGAGAGAGAGAGAGAGAGAGAGAGAGAGAGAGAGAGAGAGAACTGAGCAGATGCATGCCATGTAACACGCATGTTATGGAACACGCGAAACCATATGCTTTTGTATTCTCATCTGACATATTATCAGTTAAATACCATTTGATTTTATCATGTATAATATAAACTTATGTACATTACTGTAGTTTGAGTGAGAGAGTCAGTGAGTGTGAATGAGAGACAGAATGAGTGAGCGTGAGAGTGAATGTGTGTGTGTGTGTGTGTGTGTGTGTGTGCCTTCTCTGTGTGTATCTCTGTGTGTGGGAGCATCACTATGTTTACGTCACATACTTTTTATGTACACATTTTTCTCCATGTTTAACATTTTTATGAGACTGCTCATGACAATTGTCAGTGTATGTGTGTGAGTAAAGTGTGGGAGTTTGTTCATACTAGTTTCAATGCTAACGTGAGACACTTTGTATGTGTCTAGATGTGAGGAGGTGTGAGTGTGTGTGGAGGATGTGTGTGAGTGTGGGGATATGTGTGGGTGGGGGATGTGTGGGTGGGGGTATGCGTTTGGATGGGTTGGTGTGTGTGGGTTTTTGTGGGTAGTGATATTTGTGGGTGTTGGTGGGATGTGTGGATGGGTGTGTGATGGTGAAAGTAGGGGTGTGGGAATGGGTGTGGGGCACGTGTGAATGGGTGAAGGATATGTGTATGGGACGGGTGTGGGGTATGTGTGTTTATGTGAGTGGTGATGTGTGGGTGGTTTGAGGAAGTATGTGTGGGTGGCGGGGTTGTGTGGGTAGGGGATTGTGTTGGGTGGATTGGGGATGCAAGGACGGGTGGGAAGAAGTGTATAGTGTGTGGGTTTGAGATATATGTGCGGTGTGTTGGTGGGGGATGTGTGCATGGTGTGTGGGTGGGGGTGTGGTGTATGGGTGAGGATATGTGTGTGGGTGGGGGATAGTGTGTGGTGTCGGGGATGTGTGTATGGGTGGGGTGGTTGGAGGAAGTATGTGGGGGTGTGTGGGTGGGAGATGTGTGCGTGGATGGGGAATGTGTGGGTGGGGTGTGTGAGTGGCTTAGGGATAGTGAGGGTGGGTGAGGGATGTGTATGTGTCGGGGTGGGATGCGTGAGTGGGTGGAGGATGTGTGTGGGTAGGGGTATTGTGATCGAGAGATGTTTGGTTGGGGGTGGGTGGGTGGTGGGGATGTGGGTGCTTAGTGGAGGATGTGTGCGTGAGTGAGTGTGTGTTGGTGGACGGGTAGGGAATGCGTGTGTGGGAAGGGAGAGGTGTGTGGTGTGTTGGTTAGGGATATTGTTTGGGAGAGGTATGTGTGTGTGGATGGGGAATTTTTGTGGTGTGTGGGTGGGGGTATGTTGGGTGGATGGGTAAGGGTATCTGTGTAGGTGTGGGTGGGAATATTGTGTGGTATGTGGGTGGGGGATATGTGGGTGGTTTGTAGGTGGGGATGTGTGGTGGTATGTGGGTGTGGGATGTGTTGGTGAGGGATATGTGTGTGTGCGGTGCGTGGGTTGGGAATATTGCGTGTTAGGGGATGTATGTGATGTGCGGGTGGGGGATTGGGTTAAGGCATGTATGGGTGGATGGAGGATGTATGTGTGGGTGGTGGGGTGTGTGTGTGAGTGGATTAGGGATGTATGGGTGGTTAGGGAGTTGTGTGTGTGTGGGGATGGTGGGGAGATGTCAGTTGGTGGGGATGTGTGTATGGTTTGGGGATGTGTGAGTGGATGTGCGATGTGTGGGTTGGTGGGGGATTGTGTGCGTAGGTGGTGAATATGTGGTCAATGGAGATGTGGCTGGGGGATGGGTGGTTTGAGGTGTGGATGGGGAGAGGATGTGTGGGTTGGTGGGGGAATGTTTGTGGGTGGCGAGTGTGTTTTGGTTGCGGGAACAGGTGAGGGGAGAGTGTGTGGGTGGGGGATGTGCGGAAGGGGGATGGATCGGTTGGTGGGGTATGTATGTGTCCCTTGGTGCGTGTGTGTGTGGGTAGGTGGGGGTGTTTTGGCTGGGGTGATGTATGGGTAGGTGGGAGATGGGCCTCATAACATGGTAATTTGCCGTGTTTATGTTCACAACATTCATTTCACAATGTTTATTTTTCTTCCTATGTAAATGTATAATGCTCTTGATGAATGAAAGAAAAGTGATTGGAAGGGCCGAATGTAAGACGGGCCTGCGCGCCCAATTTGTGACCCTAATAAAGTTGATTTGATTTTGATTTGATTTCTATCTATCTATCTATCTACCTACCTACCTACCTACCTACCTGCCTGCCTGCCTGCCTGCCTGCCGGCCGACCGACCGACCGACCGACCAATATCTATCTATCTATCTATCTATCTATCTATCTATCTATCTATCTATCTATCTATCTATCTATCTATCTATCTATCTATCTATCTATCTATCTATCTTGTCCTATCTATCTATCTATCTATCTATCTATCTATCTATCTATCTATCTATCTATCTATCTATCTATCTATCTATCTATCTATCTATCTATCTATCTATCTATCTATCTATCTATCTATCTATCTATCTATCTATCTTTGAAATTTGATTGTAGATAAATCAAATAATACAAATATATGGAAGGCTATTAACTCGCTAACCAACAAGAAACACTCTTCAGAGTCAGCAATACCAAACTCTATAACATGCGAGGATTTCAGTTACTTCTTTCAATCAGAAATAGAGAATCTAAAGTCCTCAATACCAGACTCAGTATGTAATTTAAGTTCACTGTCCTCATTCTGTGAAGGGAAGTGCTCTAGAAATATTCCCCCTGAGATTCCCTTGATGTCTGTTGCAGAAGTATATAAATATCTCTCGAATCTCAAAGCAACAAATTCAGAAGGCCTAGATGGTATCAGTAATAGAATTCTTCGATGTGCTGCACCTATTATTAGTGAGTCCTTAACGTTCATATATAACCAGTGCCTATCCAAAAACTACTTTCCATCTGCCTTTAAGTTGCTAAAGTGTATCCTCTACTTAAAAATGGTTCAACTGATATTAGCGTCTTGGGTAATTATAGACCTATTTCCTTACTATCGTCGCTATCAAAGTCATTAGAAAAACACATGCATAAAATAACACTACATCATTTAATTAACAACGATCTAATAATTGACAGTCAATCTGGGTTTCGACCTAAATATTCTTGCTATAGTGCCCTTACAAAAATGACCGATAACTGGCATCTTTGTATCAACAATGGCAACATTTGTGGAGCAGTATTTGTAGACTTTAAAAAGGCCTTTGATATGGTAGATCATGATATTTTAATTAGAAAATTAAAACACATGAAGACTAGCACCAATATGGTGGACCTAATTACGTCATTTTTATCAGACAGACAACAAGTAGTGTCCTTCAATAACTGTCTATCAAGACCCACACAACTTAATTTTGGGGTGCCTCAGGGCTCAATAATAGGTCCGCTGCTTTTTGCAGTGTATATTAACGATCTTCCTTTATACCTCAATACTTCGTGTGATCTATTTGCGGACGACTACACTATTTACACAAGTCAAGAGAGCCTTTGTGACTTAGAGAGCTCTTTACAAAACGATCTTGACAACCTTAGTAGATGGAGCAATGAAAATCGCATGTTAATTAACATCGACAAAACCAAATCCATGCTAATAACGACCAGACAAAAACTACAGACCCTAGCCATAACTGGGACACCGCTCGAGCTCCACGTGGACACGTTACCTATAATTAATGTAAATTAACATAAAACATTAGGTCTTTTAATTGACAGACATTTAAACTGGAGCCCTCATGTTCACGCCCTTACCAAGAGAATAGCACAAAAAGTTTACCAACTTGCTAAAATTCATCACTTTTTGGATGAAAGCACACGTAAAATATTCTATGCATCCTATATCCAATCACCTCTCGATTATTGTTCCACAGTCTGGGATGGCTGCCCTAAATCTAATATGAAACGATTGTGTTCGCTTCAAAACCGCGCTATACTTCTAGTTTCTAGCATAAAGCACGTTGAAAGTAATAAATTATACAGCCATCTAACACTTCTACCACTTCAAAAGCGCTTCCTTTTTAACAAAGCCAAATTAGTGAATAAAATTATATCTGAAAATACCCCAGAGTATCTTCTACCGTTAATTCAATCTAATGCAATGAACAGTAAGCGCTTAAATTTATTACAGCTTCCTAAGCCTAGATTGGACTTATACAAAACTTGTTTCGCATATTCTGGTGCTCACTTGTGGAATAGCCTTCCAACAGAACTGAAAACACCAATGAGTCCCTACACATTCAACCGAAAACTCTTTCAATACTTACTTCATACCGACTATATGCCTCCATAAGTCACCTACTAGTATCATTTTTCCAGTATCATTCTTCACTGTATGTGTGTGAACGAGACAGTGGGTTAGAGAGTGAGAGAGAAAGAGTGTGAGTGGAAGAATTAGTATGATAGAGAGAGTGAGAGAGTATGCATGCGCGTGTGCCTGAGTGAGTGTACAAGTGAGTGAGTGTGTGGACATATGTGTGAGAGATTTAGTTAGAGAATGAGTGAATCTGAGAGAGTGGGTGTGTTTTGTGTCTGTCTGTCTGTGTGATAGAGTGAAAGTTAGTGAGTGAGTGTGAGTTAGAGAGTCATCGAGTAAATGAGTGAGTAAAGGGAGCGTGAGTGAGTGAGAGAGAATTTGTGGGTATGCGTGTATGTGCACGAATGAGTGAGTGTGAGAGCGAGTGAGTGGCTAAAAGAGAGAGCGTGGGTGAATGAGAGAGTGCATGAGAAAGTGTAATGTATGTGTGTGCATGTCTGGATGTGTGTATGGGTGTATATGTGTGTACGTGTGTGTATCTATGTGTGACTCTGTGTGTATGTCTGTACGTGTGTTAAAGTGTGCGTTCAAGTGTTTATATGCGTTTATATGCATGTGCGTGTGTGTATGTGTGTATGGATGAGTCTGTGTGTGTGTGCTCGTGTATGTATTGTATATCTTTGTATGTGTAAGTGTGCATGCATGCAGTGTATGCGAGGGAGTGTATATTCGGGTGTTATGTGAGTACGTGTGAGTAAGTATATGGATGTGTGCAGGTGTGTGTATTGCGTGGGTATGATGTGTGTGGGTGTGTGTATGTACATGTGTGTGAGAGAGAAGAGAGAGAGAGAGAGAGAGAGAGAGAGAGAGAGAGAGTTGAGCGCACGCATGTCATCTAACATGCTGATCCATTTGTTTTGTGTATTCTCATTTGTTTCATATTATTATTTTGATGCACTTGATTTTAACATGCATAAAATGAATTCATGTAAATTACTGTAAAGCATGTGAGAGAGTTAGTGAGTGTAAGTAAGAGAGAGAGAGAGTGAATGAGTGTGAGAGTGTGTGTATGTAAAGAGAGCGCAAGAGAGAGAGAGAGAGAGAGAGAGAGAGAGAGAGAGAGAGAGAGAGAGAGAGGGGGGGGGAGAAAAAAAAAAGAGTTGAATTGCATCACTAATTTTTACGCTACATAATGTATATGTACAATTTTTTCTCCACTTCTTGCAATTGCGAGAATTCTCACGACAATCGTCAGTGTCTCAATTGTGTGTAAAGTGTGGGAGTTTGTTCTTATTAGCTTCAGTGATCATGTGAGGCATCAAGTATTTGTCTAGATGTGAGGCTGTATGTATGGGTGTGTATGTGAGGGATATGTGTGGGGAATGTGTGTGTACCTGTGTAAGAGAGAGAGAGAGAGAGAGAGAGAGAGAGAGAGAGAGAGAGAGAGAGAGAGAGAGAGAGAGAGAGAGAGAGAGAGAGAGAGAGAGAGAGAGAGAGAATTCAGTGCTCGCATGTCCTGTAACATGCCATTCCATATTTTTTGTGTATTTTCATCTTTCACATTATCATTTTGTATGTATGACACTTGATTTTATCATGTATAATATAACATTACTGTAATGTGAGTGAGAGCGTTAGTGAGAGAGAGAGAGAGAGAAAGAGAGAGAGAGAGAGAGAGAGAGAGAGAGAGAGAGAGTGAGTTGAATTGCATCACTAATTTTTAAGTTACAAAATGTATATGTACAATTTTTCTCCATTTTCTTTACAATTTTGCGACAATGCTCACGACAATCGTCACTGTATGTGTGTGTAAAGTGTAGGAGTTTGATCATAATAGTAGGTTGGGGGATCGGGGGATGTGTGTGTGTGGGTGGATTCGTGATGTGTGTGGGTGGGCTCAGGATGTGTGAGAGGGAGGGGTGGTTTTGTGTGGGTGGGTGGGGGATTGTGTGTGGGTGGGTGGGGGATTGTGTGTGGGTGCGTGCGAGATGTATGGGTGTATGGGGAGATGTGTTTGTGGGTGGGGATGTGTGTTTGTGTAGGTGGTTGTGGGTGAGTGGGTGGAGGAGGATATGTTGGTGGATGATTGATGGTGGGTTATGGGATGGGTGGGGGTATATGTGTGGGTGGGGAGATGTGGGTGTGGGGATATGTTGTGGGTGGGAGATGTGTGCAGGTGGGGGTGGTTGTGGGTTTGGGGATGTGTGTGTGGGTGAGGGATATTTATGGGTGTGGGATGTTTGGGTGGATGGGTGGGGAGTGTGTGTGGGTGAGAGATGTGTGGGTGAATGTGTGTGGGGGTGTGTGGGTTGGGGGAGGGGTGTGTGATGGGTGTGGGTGATGGATTTTGAGATGTGTGTGTGGGTGGGGGCTTTGTCTGGCTGGGTGGGGGTGTGTGTGGCTGAATGTAGGATGTATGTGTGGGTAGTGAGGGTGATTGTAGTTGGGGGATGTGTGGATGGGTAGGAGATGTGTGGATAGATGTGTGTGTGGGTGAGGGATGTGTCTTTGGGATGTGTGTGGGTGTGGTATTGTGTGGGAGGGGAGCTGGGTGTGGTTAAATGATGTTTGTGTGGTTGGGTGAAGGTGTGGTTGGGTTTGTGGGTGGGTGAAGGATGTGTGTGAGGGTGGGGGATGTGTGCTTAGATGGGTGGTTGGGATGTGTGAGTGTGGGTGGGTAGATAGGAGATGTATGTGTTGATGAGTGGGTAAGGGATGTGTGGGTGTTAGTGGTTGAGGGATAAGTACGTGTGTCTAGGGATGTGTGAGGGGATGAATGTATGGGTTGTGTGTGCGTGGATGGGAGGTGTGTTTGTGAATGGGGAATGTGTTGGTGGGTGGGGATGTGTGTGAGGGATGTTTGTATGGGTGGGGAGATTGTGCGTGGGTGGGGATGTGTGTGTATATGGGTAGGGGTGTGTGGTTAAGGGATGTGTGGCTGGGGGAATGGGTGGATGGAGGATGTGTGGTTGGGTGGATGATGTGTGGTTAGGTAGAGGATGTGTGGGTGGGTGATTGTATATGAGTAAGGGTGTGTGGTTAAGGGATGTTTGGTTGGGGGATGGGTGGGTAGAGGATGTGTGGGTGGGTAGAGGATATGTGGGTGGGTGAGTGTGTGCAGGTTAGGAGATGGTGGGGGTTGTTTGTAGGTGCGGGCTCTTGATCTGTGAGTCGGCTGGGGGAGATGGGAGATTATGTGGGTGAGTGCGGAATTTGTGTGTGGGTAGGTGCGGAATATGTGAGTTGACGGGGAAACATGTGTGTGGCTGAGGAATGTGTGTTTGGTTGGGTGGTTGGAGGTGTGTGGGTGGAGGAGGATATTGGGTGAGTGATTGTTGGTGGGAAATGGGACGGGTAGAGGATATTGAGTGGGTGGGGAGATGTGTGTAGGTGGGGGATGTGTGGGTTATTGAATGTATGTGTGCTTGGGGTGTGGGTGGATGGGATGTGTGGTGGGTGAGAGGTGTGTGTGGGTGGGGAGATGTGTAGGTGTAGGGATGTGGTGGATGGGTGGGGTAATGTATTGTATGTGAGTGTGGTTGGGTGGGGAAGTTGGAGTGAATGGGGGATGTGTGGGTGGGTGGTGGATGTGTCTCATAACATAGTAATATGCATTGTTTATGTTTACAAAATTCATGTGACAATGTTTTTTTCCTATGCACTGTTGATGAAAGAAAGATGAATGATTGGAAGGGCCGAATGTAAGACGGGCCTGCGTGCCCAATTTGTTACCCTTTGAAAATAAAGTCTGTTCGTTCGTTCGTTCGTTCGTTCTATCTATCTATCTATCTATATAATCTATCTACCTACATACCTACCTGCCTGCCTGCCTAACTGCCTGCCTGCCTGCCGGCCAACCGACGACCGACCGACCAATATCTATCTATCTATCTATCTATCTATCTATCTATCTATCTATCTATCTATCTATCTATCTATCTATCTATCTATCTATCTATCTATCTATCTATCTATCTATCTATCTATCTATCTATCTATCTATCTATCTATCTATCTATCTATCTATCTGTCTATCTTGTCCTATCTATCTATCTGGGGGGTACGGGGTGTCAGGCATTGGTAGCACCTTTGGTAAGGATGGCTCTCATGTCCTTTAAGGACCCATCCCCCACTGGTCCAAGTCTGACACCCAGCTCATGCCTGTGGCTCCTAGTAGCTGTCAGCATGCGACAGCGGCCACCCCCCGGGCAACAGCTGTGAGAGGCTGGCTAAACCAGGCAAGGGTATCCGATTTGGTGTCAAACCAAGAGGTAAACTAGGGTATGCCTACCCAGCATGTGAAGACAGGATTCGGCAGACTGCGCGGAAGAAATCATTCCTGATTCAACGGGCAAGACGGCGTTTACCTGCAAAGCGTTGTGGAACGTAATGAGCACGGCAAGGCACGTAGAGCGCCCTGGTCATCCACTGCACCTGTATTCGTCTCCAATCGTCTCGACTTGTCTTGCCACTGGACTCAGATGGACTCAGGCGAGAGAGTGAGGTCGACGAATTGCGCAACTCTTCCTCACTTTAATCCAAGTCATCACCGCAAGTCATTCTTCATCCAACGTCACATATCACCTTCAAGCCCTGTGGCGATGGGCGAGCGGCAAAGCGGCAGGCGTGGGTACGCTGGCAGCCGTAGTCGCAGACCTGCACACAGGCGGCTCAGGCCATATGGTCGTCTTCTACTGACCGGAGCAGCAGTGGGATTCGGCAGCCCCTTGAGCGACTGAGCAGCCCTCTATAGGAACACACTGCTCACCTCCATAGCACGAGGAAGGGGCTAGAAAAGGTGCCCTAAACATTGTCTGCTTCATCACTACCTAACCAGCTAGCCGCGGTTGGTGGGTACCCTAAACTGCGGTCGACATACAAAGAAAGATAAAACAAGCAAAGCTAAAAGAGTAAACCATATTCCCTTAACAATTGGAACTTGGAATGTACGCACCCTACTTGACAGAGACGGCGCGTCGGGTCCAGAGAGACGAACAGCACTGATTGGGAGAGAGCTCGGCAGGTACAACATCGACATTGCAGCCTTGAGCGAGACACGACTTGCAGAAGAAGGCCAAATCTGTGAAATTGGTGCCGGCTACACATTTTTCTGGAGTGGAAGGAAAAGCGAGGAAAGACGCCAATCCGGTGTGGGATTTGCCATTAAGTCGGCCCTGGTCGGCAAATTAGCTGGATTTCCAAAGGCTGTAAACGACAGGCTCATGACCATGAACTTGCCTCTGCTGAATGGAAGGAAGCACGCAACCATTGTGAGTGTCTACGCACCAACTATGACCAATGAAGATGATGTCAAGAATAAGTTCTATGAGGACCTGCACAATGTATTAACATCTGTTCCCAAAGGAGACAAACTTATACTCCTTGGGGATTTCAATGCCAGAGTAGGCACGGACACCACCTCTTGGAGTGGCATTATTGGAAAGCATGGAGTCGGAAATTGTAACAGCAATGGACTCCGCCTCCTTCAGACATGTGCCGAACATGATCTCCTGATTACGAACACAATTTTCCGTCTCCCCATGAGAAATAGGACATCGTGGATGCACCCTCGCTCGAAACACTGGCACCTCATTGACTATGTCATCGTCAGGAGGAGTGACAGACAAGACGTTCGAGTGACAAAATCCATGTGTGGTGCCGAATGTTGGACAGACCATCGTCTCATTGTCTCGAAAATGAACATCCACATCAGGCCACCACGGCGTCCTCAAGGGGCGAAAATGCAAACAAAGCTAAATGTCACCCGCCTAAACAGCAAGAAAATGCAGCAGTCGTTTGAAAATATGCTGGAAGACCGCCTCAAGCCCAATGCTGAAGCTAAACAGGATACAGAAACAGAATGGAGAGCCCTAAAGGACACGATTTACAACACTGCTATGGAAATCCTGGGTCCAGCCCCCCGAAAGCATAAAGACTGGTTTGATGAAAATTCCGAAGACATCAACCATTTGCTGACCGAGAAACATCTTCTCCTCAAGGCACATTTGAATGACCCAAAGTCAACATCAAAAAAAGATGCTTTCAAGAACATTCAGAGAGTAGTGCAGCAGAAACTTCGGCACATGCGGGACTCCTGGCTGAGCAGCAAAGCTGATGAAATTCAGGGCTTTGCTGACAGACACGATATGAAAAACTTCTACGACTCACTGAAAGCGGTCTATGGTCCTTCATCACCAGGCATAGTTCCCCTCCTCAGTGCAGACGGGGGAACATTGGTCACCGATAAGAAAGAAAACCTCCAACGCTGGGCAGAGCATTTCAGCAAAATCCTAAATGCAACTTCCTTCTTCGATGATGAAACCATCAATTGCCTTCCTCAAGTTCCCACCAATGAGACTCTTGATGACCTGCCAACCATAGTGGAAATAAACAAAGCCATCCAGCAACTCTCCAGCGGCAAGGCACCTGGTCCTGACTCCATCCCAGCAGAGATATACAAGGCAGGTGGGCCGGTCCTAACAGAGCAGCTTCACCAAGTCTTCACAAACATATGGATGAACGAGACCATGCCACAAGATTTTAAGGACGCGTCAATAGTCCACCTTTACAAACGTAAAGGAAACCGCCAATCCTGTGACAACCACCGAGGCATCTCCTTGCTTTCAATTGCAGGGAAAATACTCGCCAGAATTCTCCTCAATCGCCTCACAGCCCATCTCGATCAAGGTCTTCTTCCTGAGAGTCAATGTGGCTTCAGAAAAGAACGTGGAACTGTTGACATGATTTTCGCTGCAAGGCAGCTGCAAGAGAAATGTCAGGAACAGAACTGCGAAATGTTCTCCACTTTCATTGACCTTACCAAGGCTTTTGATACAGTCAGCAGAGAAGGACTGTGGAAGATTATGGCAAAATATGGCTGTCCACGAAAGTTTGTCCAAGTAGTGCGGCTATTTCATGACGGCATGCAGGCAAGAGTACAGGAAAATGGTGAGCTGTCTGAACCCTTTCCTGTCACCAATGGAGTGAAGCAAGGATGTGTCCTGGCACCAACACTGTTCAGCCTCATGTTTTCAGCCATGTTGATGAATGCCTTCGAGAACGACGACATTGGAATAGACATCAACTACCGTATGGATGGAAAGTTATTCAATCTCAGAAGGCTGAAAGCTAAAACCAAAATTAACAGCGGCACCGTCAGAGAGCTCCTGTTTGCTGATGATTGCGCTCTATACGCCAACTCAGAGGCGGACATGCAACATAATGTTTCAGCTTTCTCACATGCCTGTGCCAACTTTGGGCTCAATATCAACTTGGAGAAGACTGTAGTTATGTACCAGCCAGCTCCAGGAAATAATCACACTGTGCCGAATATCAAAGTGAATGATCATAGACTAAGTGTTGTGGACAAATTTACCTATCTTGGCAGCACCCTGTCACAAGCTGCCACAATCGATGACGAAGTGAATGCAAGAATCTCCAAGGCCAGTGCAGCCTTTGGCAGACTGTACAAGAATGTATGGGACAGAACTGGAATAAGCCTGCAAACAAAGCTAAAAGTCTACAAAGCAGTTGTATTATCCACACTGCTATATGCTTGTGAAACCTGGACTGTTTATCAGCGACACGCTAGGAAATTAAACCACTTCCACACAGTCTGCCTAAGGAAGCTACTGAAGATTAAATGGCAAGACAAGATTCCAGACACTGAAGTCCTAGAAAGAGCATCCATGCCCAGTATTCACACTCTACTGATGAAGAATCAGATTCGCTGGGCTGGTCACTTGACTCGCATGCCAGATCACAGGCTCCCTAAACGAATTTTTTACAGCGAACTGCGTTGTGGTAAACGCTCCCAAGGTGGCCAGAGGAAACGTTTTAAAGACACTCTGAAAATTTCACTGAATGCTTTTGGAATTCATCATGACACCTGGGAGGCTGCAGCCAGAGACCGAAATTCGTGGCGTGCATCATTGCGCAAAGGTGCAGTCATATGTGAGGCAACCAGGACTGCAAGAGCTGTGAAGAAAAGGCAGGACAGAAAAACCACTGCAAGAATTCCTCCTCCAGAGACGGCAAGCATTCTTTGTCCACATTGTCAAAGAACATTTCGAGCCAAAATAGACCTTATCAGCCATCTTAGAACCCACGGCTCCACACCTTCAACCCCAATGGATGAAATGAATGGTCATCATCATTCTTGATGGACAAACAACATCTATCTATCTATCTATCTATCTATCTATTTATCTATCTATCTATCTATCTATCTATCTATCTATCTATCTATCTATCTATCTATCTATCTATCTATCTATCTATCTATCTATCTATCTATCTATCTATCTATCTATCTATCTATCTATCTAACCTATCTGTCTGTCTGTCTGTCTTTCTGCCGGCCGGCCCACCCACCCACCGACCGACCGACCGACCGACCGACCTACCGACCGACCGACACAGTCAGCCAGCCAGCCAGCCAGCCAGCCAACCAGCCATCCACCCACCCATCTACCTTTCTGCCTACCTACCTACCTACCTACCTACCCACCTACCTACCTACCTACCTTTCTGTGTGTCTGTCTGTCTGTCTGTCTGTCTTTCCGCGCTATTAAATATTGATAAAAGTTACTGGAAAAAACGTCAGCACCATGTGTTGAAAGAGGAAGAGGACTATGGAGAAAGGATCGATTCTTTCATTGCACCCACTCCCATACGAATCCGGATACGCCTTTGTGTGTCATCAGAATTTGCAGGTCCCCATTACCGTAAACATAACTTTGGTAGCGAGAAATCACTAGTTGTTGAGCAAAACATCAAAGGAATGTCGCCGCTTTCAATGATTTAAGTTGTTTTTGGACCTATCAAAGACATATTCCTTGGGTGGGGGTAAATATAAGACGGCAGGAAAAATTTCATAACGATGCAACAGACAGTCTTCAAAATAATTGATCGTGAATGACGGCAAACAAATGTGGACATTAGTACGTTGACCGGATTCTACAACCATGCATGATTCAGCCAACAACTGTAGTAACTTAGTTAGATGAGACAAAAAATTGTCAAACTGAAAGTGAAACAAACATGCGAATGTATAAATTCATAAACTGTATCTGCCAAGTATATGTGGCGTGCAGCTGTGGTCTGAGGGGCTAGGTAAGATGTGTGTGTGTTTTTTTTTTTTTTTTTCTAACAACATCAATACCAGCAACAGCACCAACTACAATAAAAACAACTGCTTCCTATAATGCTTCAGTGCCTTCTAGCATTATTATGACTTATACTTGTTGAGCCGACTAGCCTTTCATCAGCAAACAAGAAAATAATGCTAGTTGCATATCCTTGAGAGGACGTAACAGTTAACCCCATACATGTTTTGCTGTTTTTGATTCATAGGCAAGTAGTTCCCCATTGCTTTCTGTACGACGGACAGTCAAACCACTGTGTGGACACCAAAGCACGGTGGGCTGCTTCCAAATCGCTCGGAACTATATTATGAATGCGGCATGCGGGATTACGAACCACATTTGTAACCAATTCGCCACAGAGTCGGTTAGCAAACAAATACATATTCAACACACAGCATACAGACATTTCATTTTCTTTTTCATTCTTCTAAATTTTTCATCTTTCCATTCTTCTCATCCGATTCTATGCCTTAATGTAGCCATATGGTGACGCCACTAGACGACACCCTCGGATACCACAAATAACCATATTCATTTTCCCCATTTCAAAATGTAACTTTCTTACTTCCACTCTCACATTGGTAACAATACCACTCAGTTTTAACATGACCTAACACGTAATACCTGACGTGCTGTTTCTAACCTGCAAAGATCAATGACAATCTAGAAAATTTCGAGAAAACTGCGTGTGAATCAAAGTGGATACTTCTGGTGATCTAAAGAGTTGGCAAGATGCAATACGAACATAAATTGGCACTAGGATGGAAGAGATGTGAAGTTAGCTGGTTAATGAGGATCGACTACGGGAAGCTATCATGAATAAAGTATGGCTTTCTCTGTTTGATAATTGTGTCTGTATTAGTTAGTAATTTAGTAAGTTAGTTAAGGTGGTTAAAAGTGAAAAATGGGCAGAGGTGTGTCAAAGGGTAAACACAGACAAGTCACTGAAATTTTTCTCGCGACTACATAAAATCATGAGCGGGATAGTCAAGAATAAAAGAGCTTTTCTGACTTCCAAGGTGCTAACTTCAACAGGCAGAGGACTGACGAGGACAACGGCAAAGCTCTCTTTGAATGCTATCTAGAGCAGAGCAACCAGACAGACATGAGAGGCCGAAATCTTGCCAAGGAGGTCACCTCAGACAGGTGCAAGGCCCAGAACACTTCGGATGAAGACACAGTGACAGTGAAAGAAATCAAGGTTGTTCTTCGAAGATCAAAAACAGCGCTCCAGGGGCAGATGGCATAAGATACGACGACATCAATAGGTGTACCGACAACGAGCTAGAGGAACTAGCAGACATGTACAACAACAGTATAGGGAGTGCTAGCATCAAGGAGGAGTGGTTACACAGCTATCTGATACCCTTGCCGAAGTCTGGCAAAGACCACACAAAAATTCAGGGATATCGAGTTATAACCATGCAGAATACAATAGGCAAGCTGCTGGAGAAGTTATTTGCCAGGAAAATATCAAGCCAGCTAGAGAGGCAAGGTGTTTTCCCACCTACCCTGGGTGGGTACCGTCCAAAAAGAGAAACCTGGACCAATGCAGCAGTTTTTGCCCATGATGTCACTGAAGGTTTCCACCCAGGCATTGAAACCTTTGCTGCAGCGGTTGATCTTGAGGACGCGTACAACAGAGTACCATTGGATTTTTTAATGCTTCAGCTACTGAAAAGGTTAAAAAAAAGGAGAGTCGTGGATGGGTCAAGCTGAAGACATTCTTCAGCAGGTGTGTTCACTTGAGGACTTAAAACCTGCGAGGAGTGGGTACATATGCCAACATAGTTCTGTACATTCATTTCAGTGTGCATTCAACTAGACAGGAAAGGCAGACAAGGACATCCAGTTGCCGTGCAGGCGGAAGTATAGACTCTCTGATCTTCGATAATTCGTTAGAGGATGATGCTGACATTTACACGGATGGGTCGGTCGTCCGAGGAGTGAGACGTTCATGGACCTTAACGGCTCAGGTCGGAGGGAAAAGTGTTAAGGAAGAGTCAGGCGCTTTTGCTTTGACCACAAGCAGACTAACTATGAAAATCATGGCAGTAAGTAAAGCAATGGCATGGCTCGAGACACAGACATTCAATAGGGCATGTGTCCTTAGTGACTCAATGAGTTTGATCAGGATGATAGAGGTGGGGTGGGTCCGAAGAGAGTGGCTGCTGTCTCTGGAGCGGTCTTGACTATCAAAGATTAGTTTCACCTTCGTGTCATGGCATGCGGGTGTACAATTGAATGAGCAGGCTGACAGGTTTGCAGGTAGGGCTAGCGTGTAAGGCGGACGAGCCATGGACCAGGCAGACATTATGAATGCTTTACGGGAAGAAAGTCGTTTACCATCCTTGGTTTGCCGTCTGTTGCAAGTAGGCTCAAGGTGATGCAGGCGAAGGCATACCTCAGAGTAGCTGCAGACACAGATCACCCGTTGCATGAGGCACTGGACGCCGTTAAGGGTCAGCGACTGATAAGAGGGTAATCATGGATGGCTCAGGTGGAGGATACGATCAAGCAGGTGTGCTCCTTGGAGAACATTAGGAGAGGAGAAGAGTGAGTCAGAGTGTCAGCGGAGCAGTCAGACTTGTGCAGGGTTATAATCACTTTGAGCCGGGAGTGCAGGGAGTGGCAAGCAGGGGCCACGGAAGTGGAAATCCAGCAACTAATTCAGGATAATGCTCGCTCAGGTGATGTGATTATCTACACAGATGGGTCGGTGTTGAGAGGTAGGAGAAGTGCCTGGGGGTTCTTAGCAAAAGCCAATGGTCGACGTTTGGTGCAGGAGAGCCTGGAATATGATACCACAACATCTAGCTTAAGAATGGAGGTGGAGGTGGTCAGTGCAGCCTTCCGCTGGATGGAGAATATGATACACACACACATCGTGAGTGTAACTGACTCAGAAAGCATGCTGAGTAGGGTGAAGACAGGCAAGCTTCGTGCAGAGTGGCTTGCTTCGCTTCGGAAGTCACGGGAGACAAGCTTCATCTGGATCTTTTCTCCGGGGCATGCTGGTGTGCTGGGGAATGAACAGGCGGACAGATTGTATGGCTCGGCAAAACTTGGTGGAGTATTGATGCATGACAAAGCAGATGTGGTTGCGACCTTGTGTATTTGTACACCTCGGAGGAGCAAATGGATCACCATGGTCTGGCAAGAATGCGACAGCGAGGGGTGACGAGGGGATCTGGCCGACGATCAACGCTCAGAGAAAAGGCGAGACGGACATATAATCAGATTGCTACTGGTACTATTAGTGATGGAACTCTACGCTGGCTGCTGAGGATGGGGACGGAGCGCTTATGGGAATTCCCCGAATGCTGTGATATCGGTTCCTAAATCAATCAATCTATCAATCAACCAATCAATCAATCTGTGTAAATAACAGCATCACAGTCTAACGAATTCTCGAAAATCAACGCTTCCGCCTCCACAGCAGTCGGATTTTCTTGTCTGCATTTTCTGTCTAGTTGGATGCAAACTGACAAGAACGTACTGAAAACTGTTGGCACTTGTACCCACTTTTCGCCAGGTTCTAAGTCCTCAAGTGAACACACCTATTGAAAAATGTCTTCGGCTTGACCCATACACGATCTTCCTCTTTCTCACGATGTTCTTAATGATAATCGCGTGAGATGGTCGTTGTCTAGGTTACAATGCTCCTTGTGTGTCACTATGGAGTGTACGTTAAGCTAGCCACCTGTCTCACAATATAACTCACCCCCGCAGTACACATCCGCCAGTCAGTGAACAATATTGAGTTGGCGCACATAATCTTTTAATGCAGAAGAAACACGGACACACGTAATATATTTCCATATCCAGAAAACAATATAATCCAATGAATATATCCTCCTCACAACTTAACACGCACACATCACTGCCTTCTTAAGGCCTTCTTAAGGCCTTCTTCATCTCAAATTTACTAGACAGATATCCAGCTACTATCCACGGCTGGACCTCACACAATATAACCCACACACTTGGTCTAGGCCTTCACAAACTATCTAACCCCCTTTGGGTTTAGGCCTCCATTCAAAACGGGGAGAACAACACAACACAGGACGGAGTTCTCTAATTAACTCCGCTCCTCTCCTTAGACCACCAACCAGCTTGGAGTCTAAAACCTCAACTCTCTAAAACGATTCGACCCTCAGTCGGTCTCCGCTTCAACTGTCCTTCAAGTCTCCTGACGTCACACAAAACTAAACTGTCTCTCACCCCATCCACCCTGGGGAGCTGCACTCACCTTCACCATTATTTCTCATGGCTGGTTGTTTTTTCTCGTAGCCCGCTACAGGTCACTCACCTCAATGTCAATGACCCAGGCATATGTCATTACCCCCCCCTCCCCCTTTAAAAGAAAACAAATTTCAAATGTTTTCAAATGTTGGGAGACTAATACTTATCAAATATGTGACCCAGACATATTGCCTGGGTATCCCTAAGTATGACTCCATCTTACTTTAGCTACCACATTAAATAATACATCAAGTAGTCATAGTAGACTACCATATTCCCCACACATCAATACAACCCACTTTCCATCTTGTGTACCAATGGATGAGCTAATACATTGCATAATAATCCCCATAACATAGAAAAGCATTATATTTATGTTCCCGCAGGTCTATTGTTGTTGTTTTTCCATCAAGAATGATGATGACCATTCATTTCATACAGTGGGGTTGAAGGTATGGAGCCGTGGGTTCTAAGATGGCTGATAAGGCCTATTTTGGCTCGAAATGTTCTTTGACAATGTGGGCAAGGAATTCTTGACGTTTCTGGAGGAGGATTTCCTGCAGTGTTTTTTCTGTCCTGCCTTTTCTTCACAGCTATTGCAGTCCTGGTTGCCTCACATATGACTGCACCCTTGCGTAATGATGCACGCCACGAATTTCGGTCTCTGGCTGCAGCCTCCCAGGTGTCATGATGAATTCCAAAAGCCTTCAGTGAAATTTTCAGAGTGTCTTTAAAGCGTTTCCTCTGGCCACCTTGGGAGCGTTTACCACAACGCAGTTCGCTGTAAAAAATTCGTTTAGGGAGCCTGTGATCTGTCATGCGAGTCAAGTGACCAGCCCAGCGAATCTGATTCTTCATCAGTAGAGTGTGGATACTGGGCATGGATGGTCTTTCTAGGACTTCAGTGTCTGGAATCTTGTCTTGCCATTTAATCTTCAGTAGCTTCCTTAGGCAGACTGTGTGTAAGTGGTTTAATTTCCTAACGTGTCGCTGATAAACAGTCCAGGTTTCACAAGCATATAGCAGTGTGGATAATACAACTGCTTTGTAGACTTTTAGCTTTGTTTGCAGGATTATTCCAATTATGTCCCATACATTCTTGTACAGTCTGCCAAAGGCCGCACTGGCCTTGGCGATTCTTGCATTCACTTCGTCATCGATTGTGGCAGCTTGTGACACGGTGCTGCCAAGATAGGTAAATTTGTCCACAACACTTAGTCTATGATCATTCACTTTGATATTCGGCACAGTTTGATTATTCCCTGGAGCTGGCTGGTACATAACTACAGTCTTCTCCAAGTTGATATTGAGCCCAAACTTGGCACAGGCATGTGAGACAGCTGAAACATTATGTTGCATGTCCGCCTCTGAGTTGGCGTACAGAGCACAATCATCAGCAAACAGGAGCTCTCTGACGGTGTCGCTGTTAATTTTGGTTTTAGCTTTCAGCATTCTGAGATTAAATAACTTTCCATCCACGCGGTAGTTGATATCTATTCCAATGTCGTCGTTCTCGAAGGCATTCATCATGGCTGAAAACATGAGGCTGAACAGTGTTGGTGCCAGGACACATCCTTGCTTCACTCCATTGGTGACAGGAAAGGGTTCAGACAGTTCGCCATTTTCCTGTACTCTTGCCTGCATGCCATCATGAAATAGCCGCACTTTTTGGACAAACTTTCGTGGACAGCCATATTTTACCATAATCTTCCACAGTCCTTGTCTGCTGACTGTATCAAAAGCCTTGGTAAGGTCAATGAAAGTGGAGAAAATTTCGCAGTTCTGTTCCTGACATTTATCTTGCAGCGAAAATCATGTCAACAGTTCCACGTTCTTTTCTTAAGTCATTAAAAAAAGACCCTGCATTATTATAACGACAATTACTACTTCTACCGCCGCTGCCATTACTACTATCACTACTACTGCCAGCACTAACACTACCACACCATTACCACTACAGCAACTACCACTAATACAATTACTATTACCACAATTACTACTACTGCTACCACTACTCTACTACTACTAAATCTATTGCTACTGCTGCTACTGCTATTGCTGCTACTGCGTCTACTAATACTGCTGCTGCTGCATGTCTACTACTACTACTACTACTACTACTACTACTACTACTACTACTAC
Source organism: Cepaea hortensis (assembly GCA_963921405.1). Lineage (NCBI taxonomy): Eukaryota > Metazoa > Mollusca > Gastropoda > Stylommatophora > Helicidae > Cepaea > Cepaea hortensis. The sequence continues at coordinate 66,018,025 of OY992879.1, forward strand.
TACTACTACTACTACTACTACTACTACTACTACTACTACTACTACAGCTGCTACAACTACTACTACTACTACTACTACTACTACTACTACTACTACTACTACTACTACTACTACTACTACTACTACTACTACTACTACTACTACTACCGCTGCTGCTACTAATACTACTACTATTCTGCTACAACAACAACAACAACAACTACTACTACTACTACCGCTGCTACTACTACTACTACTACTACTACTACTACTACTACTACTACTACTACTACTACTACTACTACTACTACTACTACAACAACAACAACAACTACTACTACTACTACTACTACTACTTCTACTACTACTACTACTACTACTACTACTACTACTACTACTACTACTACTACTACTACTACTACTACTACTACTACTACTACTACTACTACTACAACTACTATTACTTCTACTACTACTACCACCACCACCACCACCACCATTACTGCTACTATCGCCACTACTACTGTTACAACTACGCCAATTAATACAACAACAACTACTACTATCCTACTACTACTACTACTACTACTACTACTACTACTACTACTACTACTACTACTACTACTACTAGTACTGCTGCTGCTGCTACTTCTATTACTGCTGCTACTACTACTACTATTGCTGCTACTATTACTACTACTACCTCTGCAGCTATTACTACTACAATAACTACTACTACTATTATTACTACAACTACTAATACAACAACAACAACAACTACTACTACCCTGCTATTACTACTACTACTACTACTACTACTACTACTACTACTACTACTACTACTACTACTACTACTACTACTACTACAACTACTACTGCTACTACTACGACTACTACTACTACTACTGCTATTACTACTACTACTACTACTACTACTACTACTACTACTGCTACTACTACTACTACTACTACTACTACCACTATAACCACTACGACTACCACTAATACCACAACTACTACCACTACTACCATTACCACCACTACCACTACTACTACCAATACCACTACTGCCACTACCACCATCACCACCATCACCACTACTACAACAACAACTACTGCTACTGCTGCTACTACTACTACTACTACTACTACTACTACTACTACTACTACTACTACTACTACTACTACTACTACTACTACTATTACTACTACTACTACTACTGCTACTACTAATACTACAACTACTACTACTACCATTACTACTACTACTAATGCGACCACTACAATGGAGTATAACAATGAAAATAAGACTGCTTAGCAATTTCAATCTGTATTAAACACCCAACTATAATCCATGGTTGCCAGAATTGTCGAAACAAAACCTGATGTTCCGGAAGAGAAACGTAGTTTGTACTGTCAGATCTATCATTGCATGTCAGAAAGAGAGTGATACAATGTTATCTCAAACCTGTTCTGCTGTATTGTATTTAATAATCGAACAGAGATGTGGTTCCTGAGACGAATGTTGCCAATACTGTGGACTGGCAGAGTAACTAACAACGATTGTCAGAAAGAAAGAAACGACCCATCCATCCATCGTGTGCCATGCCGGTAAACGTGGGCGGTCATGTTCTACCATCTCACTCGATCACCAGAGTCCTGGATCAGCTCCATGTTTCTGTCTCGACCATGCCACAAGGCCAAGCCATCTAGGTACTTGCTTCTAGGTCTTCCCCTTGGACTGTTCCCCATCGATCTTACCAGTTATCATCAAATTCTCCAAACCATTTCTTCTTATAACATGCCCAAAAAATTGTGACTGTCTACGTCTAATGTCTCTAATCAGTTTACGATCTTCATTTGATTCTTGAAGGACTTGTTCATTGGTCTTTCTGGCTGTCCATGGTAGAACAACTATGGTATATACAACTATAAGGAAGAGACAAACAATGTTAATTTGTCATACAATTTATAGATCTCATTTGGATACCATCGTCATGACTTGAAGATCATTTATAGAGTAGGAAGAAGTAGTCTAAAAGAAATAATTCATAAATAAACGCACCATATATCTTTTAGCGCTCATAGAATTAGAAGAAAGAAGTTGAGACAAGAGAATACTCTAGATATCATAACATTTGAAAGCTTTAGTTAATATCCGGCATTCGAACCTGTCATCTCCAAATGACGACAAGTGCAATTCGACGCATAACTAACTAGACATCCCGAATAGGGTGTCTTTATTAGCCAGTTCTATCATCCATATAAATCCACAACTATGGAATATAGACATAATTCGTATCTAACCATTGAAATAGCAACATAGGTCTCAGAACTGTATATTAAACTAGCATAGGTACAATAACAAACACACAAACACATCGGGCCGTAATGCTGTGTCCAGTATAGTAACGAATATTTACGGATGAGATACGATTGGTCGTTTCCGATGTGTACACGTATTACATAGAAATATCGACTGGAGAACACGTCTACGGTCATACAGACAATTCATAAATAAATAGACATGTACAGTTTGGCACTCATGGAAGTAGAAGAAGAATGATGCTGGATTGGCTGAGAGCATATACGGACATCGTCAACAGAAACTACCCAGACCGCCTTAGGCGGTTATCAGTGGAGATACATGAACGCAAGTTTGCACGACACACCATGCTGATGCTATTCCAGATGTTGTGTGGGTTCTATGGAAGCAAAAGTCTAGTTTTGTTACTAACACGTTACTGCCACCTGGCCACCTTGACAGACGGTAGTTGTTGTTCCTTAAAAAAGAGGCATAATATCTACAACGCATAGCACACAGTCAGGGCTGAATTGTAGCGACCATCTGTTGCCCATGCAGCATGATCCCTCTCTCGGCTAGCCTAGTTTACTCCAGAGGAAAGGTAACACAAATACATCTGGAACAAGACATGCCACAGAAGCTGCTCGGTCCACAAAAGAATGCTCTAACTGTCCAGTTGTCACAGCTTATCCAGTTACCGACCAATGCTTAGGGCCTGGTCTGCCCTTCCGTGATGTTTAGTCTTTAGGTTGCGTTTCCTCGCATCAGGATAAGTCTTGTACCCTCCCAATTGTGCTCCTCCAAGTAATACTGTTGGCATAATGTTGGATGTCGGGTTTGGTGAGCGCCACCCAACATTTGGCGCTAATAGAACACAGGTAGTACCGTCTGCTATCATACGGTAGCTCAGCCATATCTAACAAAAACCTGACTAACAGTAGCATGCTATCTTGACTCTTCAAGACAATCGGTATTTGAGTCATGGCATTGGAACTAGGATCCGAGGTGGCGCAGTGGCTAGCAAGCTCGCCTAATGACCCGTTGATTATGTGCTTAAACCCATATCGATTTTCTAAGTAAACTGGGTTGCTAGGTCGAAACAGCACAAACCGGATACCTGGAAACGTCTTGGCAAACAAAGCCGACCAAGCATGACATGTACAACATCAGCCAACCAGCACCGAGGGTCTGCACACAAGTGGGACACCTAAGTCAATATACCTGGAGGTGTTTATAAATGTTATTCTACGTACTTTATCCGACATCAATGAAGCATAACCAAACGACCCATGCACATATTAAAATAACATTAAAGCCATTACGCAGTTTAGTTACGCTCAGGAAAAAACTGAAATAACACAAATGCCGTATTTTCATCGCACATAGGCCACGTGTGTCTCGTCGTTAGCTCGTACCTGTTACTAGCCACTCCACATCCTGTGATGCTGGATACCCAGGTCAGGATCTTTGGTGCATCCCCCATCTAGCTTCATCATACCACTCTTTTGGTGCATCCCCCATCTAGCTTCATCATACCACTCTGGTTCAGGGAAGCGTGAAGAGGATAGCATGACCGAATGGATAAGAGAGGTCGACGTCTGAGGCACTTGTAATTTACGTCACCAAGTAAAGGGTGAGACGGCAAAATTTTAGTCCAACTGAACGGTGAAGGAGTTGATCCCCTACCTTGGGATCAGCACACCGGATGTTTAATAACGAACTCTATTATCCATTCGACCATGCTGGCCTCTGCTAGACTGTAAGTTACTATTATTGATGTAAAGAAGACTGTACTGAAATATTATATAGTACCCGTCTTGCTGTATGGTAGTGAATCATGGAACGAAGATGAATTGGGGAGAGCGTGGAAGCAAGTTAGATGCGGTTCTAATAAGAATATTACGAATATCTTGGACTGCAAGAGTAACTAATAATGATTACCTGGCAGCGGCTAATGAAAGTAGGACATTACTTACAGCTAGAAGAAAGAGACAAATAGTATTCTGTGTCATGTGACGATAACAGAGGCATTACAGGGACGCAGAGGTGTTTCCAAGGCACCAGGGCCGGTTTATATATTGGCCAAGACCTATTGACGCGTCCTCGTCGAGCGTCCTGGGCAACAGGTCCCTTCGGGGTCCTGGCTAAAGTTAGTAGGATCGCCGATTCCTCCGAAGTCGGAGAGTGTCTGCCTGTATGGCAATGAACCACCAGTCTGCACACCAATAAGCCAGACATGGGGCAACGGATACTCACGTAAACCTCAGGTCCTTTATAACATCGCACTGGTGTTGGACAACAGGATGCCTTCATCCGACATACAGGACTTCGCTTTGGAGCTCAAGCCAACGAACACAAGCAAGCAAGCAAGCAAGCAAGCAAGGGGCATTGCAGAACAACGTGGCAACTGGAAAAATCAATGGGAAGAGAGGCATTAGATAACATCACACTACCTGGACAGAGCATTGGGAAGAGAGGCATTGGAGAACATCGTGACAACTGGAAAGGTCAAGGGGAAAGGAGGCAGAGACATAACGAGTTAAATTATGCTGGATGGATTGAGATGGCGGCGTGGAGTATCAACAACAAAATTGATCCCGAACACCAAAGACTGAGATTTGTGGAGAGACATCAACGCCAACGCCAGCTGACAGAGCACATGATGATAATGTGCCAGGTGCTGAACGATCTTTCAGCTGTACACATAGCAACAGCTAAATAATCCACGCAGGCGTTC